>CM075767.1:86485643-87085643 GCA_037974665.1 Ehretia macrophylla | reverse complement strand
GGCAAAAAAAATTGAAAAGGGGGTGCAACACGAGGACTTCCCAGGGGGTCACCCGTCCTAGTACTACTATCGCCCAAGCAAGCTTAACTTCGGAGTTCTGATGGGATCCGATGCATTAGTGCTGGTATGATCGAACCCGTCATCTTGAAGGCACAATTCCTAAATGTGTTAACGATTCACAGTCCCAGTCTAGAGAGATGGCCTATTCAAAAGGCCCAATGTGCTTAACGACAATCCATCCGCTTCAACAACGCAGTAGCCTCGTAAGATGTTATATCAACATGTTGTAGGGCCCTCTGATGTCCCGCGAGTCAGGTTGTCGTCCTTTTAACAGTTCACGACGTACGATCCGGGACGGAAAAATAGAGAAAAAGAAGAAAAGTGGCCTAAAACTGATGAAAACATTCGATATTGGGCTCGAAAATTGGTCACAGCGAGGAAGCTCATTGCCCCCGTCGTAGAGCTCTCAGAGAGATTTACAACGGTATGCTGGGCGCTGCGTAACTCCTTACGGATCAAAAGTTATGGGTATCGAAGCGACGGAGACCTAGTCACAAACCCTACGCCCTCGGTTTGTGGGCCCGGCCTCTACGTGAAGCGAAGTTGTCTTGCCCAATGTTCCGTGGGATTTGGTAATAGGGATTTGGTGGATAAAGTATCTTGACAACCCTAACCAGGGCAAAAAAAATTGAAAAGGGGTTGCAACACGAGGACTTCACAAGGGGTCACCCATCCTAGTACTACTCTCGCCCAAGCATGCTTAACTTCGAAGTTCTGATCGGATCCGGTGCATTGGTGCTGGTATGATCGCACCCGTCATGTTGAGGGCACAATTCCTATTAGTGTTAACGGTTCACAGTCCCAACCTAGAGAGATGGCCCATTCAAAAGGCCTAATGGGCTTAACGACAACCCATCTGCTTCAACAACGCAGCATCCTCGCAAGATGTGATATCGAGACGTTGTAGGGCAATTTGATGTCCCGCGAGTCAGGTTGTCATCCTTTTAACAGCTCACGACGTACGATCCGGGACGGATAAACAGAGCAAAAGATGAAAAGTGGCATAAAATTTATGAAAACGTTGGATTTTGGGCTCCAAAGACGGGCAGAGCAAGCTTGCTTGCTGCCCCTGTCATAGAGCTCTCAGAGAGCTTTGCAACGGTATGCTATGCGCTGCGTAACTCCATACGGATCAAAAGTTATGGGCACCGGAGCGACAGAGACCTGGTCACAAACCCTACGCCCTCGGTTCGCGGGCCTGGCCTCTACGTGAAGTGAAGTTGTCTTGCCCATTGTTCCGTGGGATTCGGTAATTGAGATTTGGTGGATAAAGTATCTTGGCAACCCTAACCAGGGCAAAAAAAATAGAAAAGGGGTACAACACGAGGACTTCCATGGGGGTCACCCATCCTAGTACTATTCTCGCCCAAGCACACTTAACTTCCGAGTTGTAATGGGATCCGGTGCATTAGTGCTGGTATGTTCACACTCGTCATGTTGAGGGCACAATTCCTATATGTGTTAACGGTTCACAGTCCCAGCCTGAGGAGATGGCCTATTCAAAAGGCCCAATGGGCTTAACGACAACTCGAGCGCTTCAACAACGCAGCATTCTCGCAAGACGTGATATCGACACGTTGTAGCGCCCTCTGATGTCCCACGAGTCTGGTTGTCGTCCTTCTAATTGCTCACGACGAACGAACCAGGACGGAAAAATAGGGCAAAAGAACAAAATGGTCTGAAACTGATGAAAACGTTCGATTTTGGGAAAAAAAATGGGCACAACGGGCAAGCATGCTGCCCCCATCGTAGAGCTCTCAGAGAGCTTTGCAACGGTATGCTGTGCGCTGCGTAACTCCTTACGGATCAAAAGTTATGGGCACCGGAGCGACGGAGACGTGGTCATAAACCCCACGTCCTCGGTTTGAGGGCCCGGCCTCTACGTGAAGGGAAGTTGTCTCGCCCAATGTTCCGTGGGATTTAGTAATAGAGATTTGGTGGATAAAGTATCTTGGCAACCCTAACCAGGGCAAAAAAATTGAAAAGGGGGTGCAACACGAGGATTTCCCTAGGGGTCACCCATCGAAGTACCACTCTCGCCCAAGCACGCTAAACTTCGGAGGTCTGATGGGATCCAGTGCATTAGTGCTGGTATGATCGCACCCGTCATGTTGAGGGCACAATTCCTATATGTGTTAATGGTTCACAGTCCCAGTCTAGAGAGATGGCCCATTCAAAAGGCCCAATGGGCTTAACGACAACCCATCCGCTTCTACAACGCAGCATCCTCGCAAGACGTGATATCGACACATTGTAGGGCCCTCTGATGTACCACGAGTCAGGTTGTCATCCTTTTAAAAGCTCACGACGTACGATCCGGGAAGGAAAAACAGGGCAAAAGACGAAAAGTGGCCTGAAACTGATGAAAACGTTCCATTTTGCTCTCCAAAAATTTGTACAACGAGCAATCTCGCTGCCCCCGTCGTGTTAAGGACATAATTCCTATATGTGTTAACGATTCACAATCCCAGCCTAGAAAGATGGCCAATTCAAAGGGCCCAATGGGCTTAACGACAACCCATCCGCTTCAACAACGCAGCATCCTCGCTAGACGAGATATCGACACGTTGTAGGGCCCTCTGATGCCCCGTGAGTCAGGTTGTTGTCCTTTTAATAGCTCACGACATACGATCCGAGACGGAAAAACAGAGCAAAAGATGAAAAGTGGACTGAAATGGGTGAAAACGTTCGATTTTGGGCTTGCTACCCACGTCGTAGAGCTCATAGAGAGCTTTGCAATGGTATGCTGTGCGCCACGTAACTCCTTACGGATCAAAAGATATTGGCACCGCAGCGACGGAGACTTGGTCACAAACCCTACGCCCTCGGTTTGTGGGCCCGGCCGCTACGTGAAGCGAAGTTGTCTTGCCCAATGTTCCATGGGAATCAGAAAGAGAGATTTGGTGGATAAAGTATCTTGACACCAGGGCAAAAAAAATTGAAAATGGGGTGCAACACGAGGACTTCCCAAGGGGTCACCCATCCTAGTACTACTCTCGCCCAAGCACGCTTAACTTCGGAGTTCTGATGGGATCCAGTGCATTTGTGATGGTATGATCGCACCCGTCATGTTGAGAGCACAATTCCTATATGTGTTAACGGTTCACAGTCCTAGCCTAGAGAGATGGCCCATTCAAAAGGCCAAATGGGCTTAACGACAACCCATCTGCTTCAACAACGCAGCATACTCGCAAGACGTGATATCGACACGTTGTAGGGCCCTCTGATGTCCCGCGAGTCAGTTTGTCATCCTTTTAACAGCTCACGACGTACGATCCGGGATGGAAAAACAGAGCAAAAGAACAAAAATGGCCTGAAACTGATAAAAACGTTCGATTTTGGGCTCCAAAAAGGGCACAGCGAGCAAGCTGGCTGCCTACGTAACTCCTTACAGATCAAAAGTTATGGGCACCGGAGCGACGGAGACCTGGTCACAAATCCTACGCCCTCGGTTTGCGGGCCCGAGCTGTACGTGAAGCGAATTTCTTCCCCAATATTCTGTGGGATTCGGTAATAGAGATTTGGTGGATAAAGTATCTTGGCAACCCTAACCAGGGCAAAAAAAATTGAAAAGGGGGTGCAACACGAGGACTTCCCAGGGGGTCACCTGTCCTAGTACTACTATCGCCCAAGCAAGCTTAACTTCGGAGTTCTGATGAGATCCAGTGCATTAGTGCTGGTATGATCCAACCCGTCATCTTGAGGGCACAATTCCTAAATGTGTTAACGATTCACAGTCCCAGTCTAGAGAGATGCCCCATTGAAAAGGCCCAATGGGCTTAACGACAACCCATCAGCTTCAACAACACAGCATCCTCGCAAGACGTGATATCGATACGTTGTAGGGCCCTCTGATGTCCCGCGAGTCAGGTTGTCAACCTTTTAACTGCTCACGACGTACGATCCGGAACAGAAAAATAGAGCAAAAGATGAAAAGTGGCCTGAAACTGATGAAAAGTTTCGATTTTGGGCTCGAAAAATGGTCACAGCGAGCAAGCTCGCTGCCCCCATCGTAGAGCTCTCAGAGAGATTTACAACGGTATGCTGGGCGCTGCGTAACTCCTTACGGATCAAAAGTTATGGGTATCAGAGCGACAGAGACCTGGTTACAAACCCTACGCCCTCAGTTTGCAAGCCCGGCCTCTACGTGAAGCGAAGTTGTCTTGCCCAATGTTCCGTGGGATTCAGTAATAGAGATTTGGTGGATAAAGTATCTTGGCAACCCTAACCAGGGCAAAAAAAATTGAAAAGGGGGTATAACACGAGGATTTCCCTGGGGGTCACCTATCCTAGTACTACTCACGCCCAAGCACGCTTAACTTCGGAGTTCTTATGGGATCCAGTGCATTAATGCTGGTATGATCGCACCCGTCATGTTGAGGGCACAATTCTTATATGTGTTAATGGTTCACAGTCCCAGCCTAGAGAGATCACGACAACCCATTCGCTTCAACAACATAGCATCCTCGCAAGACGTGATATTGAAACGTTCTAGGGCCCTCTGATGTACCGCAAGTCAGGTTGTCGACCTTTTAACAACTCACGACGTACGATCCGGGACGGAAAAATAGGGTAAAAGAAGAAAAGTGTCCTGAAACTGATGAAAACGTTCGATTTTGGGCTCCAAAAATTGGCACAATGAGCAAGCTCGCTGCCCCCGTCGTGTTAAGGACATAATTCCTACATGTGTTAACGGTTCACAGTCCCAACCTAGAGATATGGCCCATTCAAAAGGCCTAATGGGCGTTCCCATCCCTTCAACAATGCAGCATCCTCGCAAGACGAGATATCGACACATTGTAAGGCCCTCTGATGCCCCGTGAGTCAGGTTGTTGTCCTTTTAATAGCTCACGACATACGATCCGAGACGGAAAAACAGAGCAAAAGAAGAAAAGTGGACTGAAACTGGTGAAAATGTTCGGTTTTGGGCTCCAAAAATGGGTAGAGGGAGAAAGCTCGCTCCCCACGTCGTAGAGCTCTCAGAGAGCTTTGCAACGGTATGCTGTGCGCCACGTAACTCCTTACGGATCAAAAGTTATTGGCACCGGAGCGACGGAGACCTGGTCACAAACCCTACGCCCTCGGTTTGCGGGCCCGGCCTCTATGTGAAGCGAAGTTGTCTTGCCCAATGTTCCGTGGGAATCAGTAATAGAGATTTGGTGGATAAAGTATCTTGGCACCAGGGCAAAAAAAATTGAAAAGGGGGTGCAACACAAGGACTTCGCAAAGGGTCACCCATCCTAGTACTACTCCCACCCAAGCACTATTAACTTCGGAGTTCTGATGGAATTCGGTGCATTAGTGCTGGCATGATCTTACCCGTTATGTTGAGGGCACAATTCCTATATGTGTTAATGGTTCACAGTCCTAGCCAAGAGAGATGACCCATTCAAAAGGCCCAATGGGCTTAACGACAACCCATCCGCTTCAACAATGCATCATCCTCGCAAGACGTGATATCGACACATTGTAGGGCCCTCAGATGTCCCGCGAGTCAGGTTGTCGTCCTTTTAACAACTCACGACGTACGATTCGGGACGGAAAAACAGAGCAAAAGAACAAAAATGGCCTGAAACTGATAAAAACGTTCGATTTTGGGCTCCAAAAATGGGCAAAACAAGCAAACTGGCTGCCTACGTCGTAGAGCTCTCAGAGAGCTTTGCAACGGTATGTTGTGCGCAGCGTAACTCCTTACGGATCAAAAGTTATGGGCACCGGAGTGACGGAGACCTGGTCACAAACACTACGGCCTCGATTTGCAGGCCCGGCCTCTACGTGAAGCGAAGTTGTCTTGCCCAATGTTCCGTGGGATTCGATAATAGATATTTGGTAGATAAATTATAAGTACAAACCAAAATTAGACCCCAAATTACAACGAGGGTCTTTTACATCATGACACCGAGCAACATAAAAGGAAATAGTCTTCAAGTAACATAAAGTTCACAAGTAGTCACATTCAAGCAAAACAAACAATGACAGGCAGTCACTCCAGAGGTTCATCATTAGGCACACCAACCTCGAGGACCTGTTCTGCGTCATCTTCACCTGAGATGATAAAAGAGAGTGAGTCCTTATGAACTCAGCGAGGGGGAACGAGAAATAAGTTTTGAAACTCATTTTCCAGTTCAACTTATGAAAATCCCTTTTGCAAGCATGAACACAACATAAATATAAGTACAGAAACAGGAATACCAGTCTTTCCTCCCCGAGGTTCTCTAGGAACCAAGCGAGCGCACTTATACACATAGTAAAAAAGATACAGTGAGTTTTTTCTCTCAGATCAGTTCCAGGATCAGTTGTTGTGACCGACTTTAAATCATCCCCCAAACACGCCAGGTAGGTGTACTCCGGATGTACCCCAAAATCCTACGACCCAACTCTCCGAGGAAGTCTAGCCCTCAAGTGAGAGAGGGAATGGGACCATGGTAGTCACGGGAGCACCGGCAAGCCCGATGCCGCCCGGTGTGCGTGATCGCTACCATGCCAACAGGAAAGGTTGCAACTTTGTATGCAAATGCACATTCATGACAGGTAATATATCACAGTAGGAGGACAACAAAGTAGGTTGCCTCCGGATAGTCATAAGATTGCACATTGACAGGTAAACAAGCAGGGCACGAGAAGACAGAAAATTTCACTTGAAAGGCATATAGAGTTATATGAAAATTAAATGGGCAGCCATGTAACACATGTAAAACAGGCCATATAACTCATTAAGAAGCCCACGTGATCAAGTGATAAGATTATTCAACATGCAATGATATCAACATGGGTTCGGATGCAATGAAAGCTTATTTGTCAACATGCAATGGTCAAAATCCCATTTAAAGTTATAAGACAATTACGGGCAGCCCACTAAGAATATAATTTCCACACAGTATCCAAATGATCAACACTTAGCAAGACTACCTAGTCATTAGGGTTTCCGTTTCATGCTTAATCGTGTGATTAAAACCCTAAGTCAACTCAAAATCATTCTCAAGTCATGCATCATTCAATTCAAGCATCCTCAAGTACTCAAAACAGTCCACATAACATCCCAACACCACATTTCCACACAATTAGTACCACAAGAGAGGTTACAACAATTTTCCAAGCATGTAGTTAAGTGAAACCTTTACTGCAATAGGCTGTTTTCTCACAATCAATAGGATAATCAAACAATCTCCAAATTCAGTGAATAAGATGTCAAATTAAATCTTAAGAATTTAACTAAAATCAGAAACAAACCTTGCATCAATTGGAGTTCGGAATCATTAGTTATAGCCGAAACAGTGAGGTAGCACAAAACTGTCCAGATTTGCACACTTTTCAGAAATTGACGTTTTTGAGGTCCTTAGGTTCAGTTTTAGCCTTAGTCCATTTCTGAAAAAATTGTCCAGAACAGAAAAATATAGCACCACACCAAATTTCATGCATTTTTGACATCATTTACTAACTCAAAGATGCTTCGTTCCACAAGGTCAGTGCATCTGCCAAAACCTGCTTCATTTTTCAAGACTTCCAGATTTGGTCACATTTTAAAGATTTGCCATTTTGAGGACCTTAGATTCAAAATTTTCTTCGGCCTATTTCTAGGAAAAATGTTCAAAACTGTCCAAACGAGTCACCTACCAATTTTCATTAATTTTCAACATCATTTTCCTAGCTAAAATTACCTCGAACAGACTGGTCAGAGAGCTGTCAAGAATTTCGACTTCTCCTAGCATCATTTTCAAGCCAAGATCTTGCCTTGCATGGTTGTTTAAGCTTATGAACGACCATATAGCTCAAGTACAGAATCAAATACACACATTTATGAGCATGCATGTGAATTTTTGAAGAGTTTTCAAAAGGTTTTAACCCTCACCTTAGCAATCAACCACAAAGATGCTCAAAAACCATGTTGAAGCACAACCTTCTTCCTCTCCTTGCTTAGCCGAAAACCCAACTAGCTTTTCTCTATTTTTCCTAGCTTAGTGATCAATATCTTAGCACATGCATGAAGTTAGAACATGAAGAAAAGAAATGGATGCTAAGAAGCTTACCTAGGCCGAATAGAGTCTTCAATGCACATGCATGTGTAATTTTCACCTCCTAGCTAGCTCGGTTGAGGTTCTTTGCTTGTAGCTTGCTTTGCTTAGCTATGGTGTGAAGAAGAGAAGCTAAGAAGATGAAGAACTTAGCCAAGGCCGAGAATGAGAGAGGAAAATGAGAGGGAAGAGAGAAAGATTGAAAAGGAAATGAAGAAATGACAAGAATAAAACTCTTTTGCATTCACCCAAGCATTGGTCGGCCTTGGGCTTCCAAATCTGATTTTTTTTTTGTCTTCAAGGTGGAATTTTGAAATGTTAGCATGGGCTATGAGTTTTTGGTCGAGCAAGAAAGAGATTTGAGGTGGTTTTGATCATATTTTTATGCATTTTGTGCCATAGTTTGTCTAAGCATGCATAGTTGGTTATAAAATTGTTCAAACCTTGTGCAAAACCATGGTATGGTCGGCCAAGCATTTGGGAAAATTCTGAATTTTGTCTTGGTTAAGCTTATTTTATTGCTTGTGTTTGGAAGTGCAAAAAGAAAAGGAATAAAGAATGAAGAATGTTTAGTGTTTGGTGCATTTTTGGTCTTCTAGTGAGTTGAATTAAGATTATTATATTGATAGTGGATTTTGTAGGATTGTTTAATAGTCTAGTGCTTCGTGAAAGATGCTTTCTTGATTAGCGTGAAGTCACGCTTTCCTAGGTCTAGGGTACGCACTACGAGGTAGGACACGAACTACGTGACGAACGCACATTTACCAAGTAAGTGCACGCAACCCTAAATGAATGCACATAATTCAATGCATGGCACAAAAAATGAACACAATTCTTAAACCTAGGTCATGGCACGCAAATCTAAGTTAGGGCACACGAATCTAGGTTTCGCACGCAAATCGGGGTCGGGCCTCACAACTTCCCAAAAGGTCACCCATCCTAGTACTACTCTCGCCCAATCACTCTTAACTTCGTAGTTCTGATGGGATCCGGTACATTAGTGCTGGTATGATCGCACCCATCATGTTGAGAGCACAATTCCTATATGTGTTAACGGTTCACAGTCCCAGCCTAGAGAGATGGCCCATTCAAAAGGCCAATGGGCTTAATAACAACCCATCCGCTTCAACAACGCAGCATCCTCGCAAGACATGATATCGACACGTTGTAGGGCCCTCTGATGTCTCGCAAGTCAGGTTGTCGTCCTTTTAACATCTCACGACGTACGATCCGGGACAGAAAAACAGAGTAAAAGAAGAAAAGTGGCCTGAAACTAATGAAAACGTTCGATTTTGGGCTCCAAAAATAGGCACAGCGAGCATGCTGGCTGCCCTCGTCGTAGAGCTCTCAGAGAGCTTTGCAACGGTATGCTGGGCGCGGCGTAACTACTTATGGATCAAAAGTTATGGGCACCGGAGCGACGGAGACTTGGTCACAAAACCTACGCCCTCGGTTTGCGTGCCCGGCCTCTACGTGAAGCGAAGTGGTCTTGCCCAATGATCCGTGGGATTCGGTAATAGAGATTTGGTGGATAAAGTATCTTGGCAATCCTAACCAGGGCAAAAAAAATTGAAAAGAGGGTGCAACACGAGGACTTCCCACGGGGTCAGCCATCCTAGTACTACTCTCGCCCAAGCACGCTTAACTTCGGAGTTCTGATGGGATCCAGTGCATTAGTGCTGGTATGATCGCACCCGTCATGTTGGGGGCACAATTCCCATATGTGTTAACGGTTCAAAGTCCCAACCTTGAGAGATGGCCATTCAAAAGACCCAATGGACTTAACGACAACCCATCTGCTTCAACAATGCAGCATCCTTGCAAGACGTGATATCGACACGTTGTAGGGCCCACATATGTTCCGCGAGTCAGGTTGTCGTCCTTTTAACAGCTCACGAAGTACGATCCGTGACGGAAAAATAGAGCAAAAGTACAAAAATGGCCTGAAACTGATGAAAACGTTCAATTTTGGGCTCCAAAAATGGGCACAGCGAGCAAGCTAGCTTCTCCCGTCGTAGAGCTCTCAAAGAGCTTTGCAACGGAATGCTGTGCGCCGCGTAACTCCTTACGGATCAAAAATTATGGGCACCGGAGCGACGGAGACCTGGTCTCAAACCCTACGCCCTCGGTTTGCGGGCCCGGCCTCCATGTGAAGCGAAGTTGTCTTGCCGAACGTTCCGTGGGATTCGGTAATAGAGATTTGGTGGATAAAGTATCTTGGCAACCTTAACCAGGGCAAAAAAAATTTAAAAAGGGGTGCAACACGAGGACCTCCCAGGGGGTCACCCATCCTAGTACTACTCTCGCCCAAGCACGCTTAACTTCGGAGTTCTGAGGGGATCCGGTGCATTAGTGCTGGTATGATCGCACCCGTCATGTTGAGGGCACAATTCCTATATGTTTTAACGGTCCACAGTGCCAGCCTAGAGAGATGGCCCATTCAAAAGGCCCAATGGGCTTAACGATAACCCATCCGCTTCAACAACGTAGCATCCTCGCAAGACGTGATATTGACACGTTGTAGGGCCCTCTGATGTCCCGCGAGTCAGGTTGTCGTCCTTTAAACAGATCACGACGTACGATCCGGGACGAAAAAATAGAGCACAAGAAGAAAAGTGGACGGAAACTGATTAAAACGTTCGATTTTGGGCTCCAAAAATGAGCACAGCGAGAAAGCTGGCTGCCCACGTCGTAGAGCTCTCAGAGAGATTTGCAACGGTATGCTGTACGCCGCGTAACTCTTTACGGATCAAAAGTTATGGGCACCGGAGTGACGGAGACCTGGTCACAAACCCTACGCCCTCGGTTTGCGGGCCCGGCCACTACGTGTAGCGAAGTTGTCTTGCCCAATGTTCTGTGGGATTCAGTAATAGAGATTTGGTGGATAAAGTATCTTGGCAACCCTAACCAGGGCAAAAAAAATTTGAAAAGGGGGTGCAACACGAGGACTTCCCAGAGGGTCACCCATCCTAGTACTACTCTCGCCCAAGCACTATTAACTTCGGAGTTCTGATGGGATCCGGTGCATTAGTGCTGGTATGATCGTACCCGTCATGTTGAGGGCACAATTCCTATATGTGTTAACGGTTCACAGTGCCAGCCTAGAGAGATAGCCCATTCAAAACGCCCAATGGGCTTAACAACAACCCATCCGCTTCAACAACGCAGCATCCTTGCAAGAGGTGATATCAAAACGTTATAGGGCCCTCTTATGTACCGAGAGTCAGGTTCTCGTCCTTTTAACAACTCACGACGTACGATTCGGTACCGAAAAACATGGCAAAAGAAGAAAAGTGGAATGAAGCTCATGAAAACGTTCGATTTTGAGCTCCAAAAAATGGCACAGCGAGCAAGCTCGCTGCCCCCGTCGTAGAGCTCTCAGAGAGCTTTGCAACGGTATGTTGTGCGCCGCGTAACTCCTTACGGATGAAAAGTTATGGGCATCAGAGCGACGGAGACCTGGTCACAAACCCTACGCCCTCGGTTTGTGGGCCCGGCCTCTATGTGAAGCGAAGTTGTCTTGCCCAATGTTTCGTGGGATTCGGTAATATAGATTTGGTGGATAAAGCATCTTGCCAACCCTAACCAGGGCAAAAAAAATTGAAAATGGTGTGCAACAGGAGGACTTCCCAAGGGGTCACCCATCCTAGTACTACTCTCGCCCAAGCACGCTTAACTTCGGAGTTCTTATGGGATCTGGTGCATTAGTGCTGGTATGATCGCACCCGTCATGTTGAGGGCACAATTCCAATATGTGTTAACGGTTCACAGTCCCAGCCTAGAAAGATAGCCCATTCAAAAGGCCCAATGGGCATAACGACAACCCATCCGCTTCAACAACGCAGCATCCTAGCAAGACGTGATATCGACACATTGTAGGGCCCTCTGATGTCCCGCGAGTCAGGTTGTCGTCCTTTTAACTGCTCACGACGTACGATCCGGGACAAAAAAATAGTGCAAAAGAAAAAAAGTGGCCTAAAACTGATGAAAACGTTCAATTTTGGGCACCAAAAACGGGCACAGCGAGCAAGCTGGCAGCCCCTGTCGTAGAGCTCTCTGAGAGCTTTGGAACGGTATGCTGTGCGCTGCATAACTCCTTACAGATCAAAAGTTATGGGCACCGGGGCGACGGAGACCTGGTCACAAACCCTACGCCGTCGATTTACGGGCCCGGCCTCTACGTGAAGCGAAGTTGTCTTGCCCAATGTTCCGTGGGATTCGGTAATATAGATTTGGTGGATAAAGTATCTTGGCAACCATAACCAGGGCAAAAAAAATTGAAAATGGGGTTTAACACGAGGACTTCCCAAGGGGTCACCCATCCTAGTACTACTCTCGCCCAAGCACGCTTAACTTCGGAATTCTGCTGGGATCCGGCGCATTAGTGCTGGTATGATCGCACCCGTCATGTTGAGGGCACAATTCCTATATGTGTTAACGGTTCACAGTCCTAGCCTAGAGAGATGGCCCATTCAAAAGGCCCAATGGGCATAACGACAACCCATCCGCTTCAAGAAAGGCAGCATCCTCGCAAGACGTGATATCGACACATTGTAGGGCCCTCTGATGTCCCGTGAGTCTGGTTGTCATCCTTTTAACAGTTCACGATGTACGATCCGGGACGGAAAAACATATCAAAAGAAGAAAAGTAGACGAAAACTGATGAAAATGTTCAATTTTGGGCTCCAAAAAGGGCACAGTGAGCAACTAGCTACCCCTGTCGTATAGCTTTCAGAGAGTTTGCAACGGTATGCTATGCTCCGCGTAACTCCTTACGGATCAAAAGTTATGGGCACCGGAGCGATGCAGACCTGGTCACAAACCCTACGCCCTGGGTTTGCGGGCCCATCCTCTACGTGAAGCTCAGTTGCCTTGCCCAATGTTCCGTGGGATTCGAAAATAGAGATTTGGTGGATAAAGTATCTTGGCAACCCTAACCAGGGCAAAAAAAATTGAAAAGGGGGTTTAACACGAGGACTTCCCAAGGGGTCACCCATCCTAGTACTACTCTCGCCCAAGCACGCTTAACTTCGGAGTTCTAATGGGATCCCGTGAATTAGTGCTTGTATGATCGCACCCGTCATGTTGAGGGCACAATTCCTATATGTGTTAACGGTTCACAGTCCAAGCCTAGAGAGATGGCACATTCAAAAGGCCCAATGGGCTTAACGAAAACCCATCCGCTTTAACAACACAGTATCCACGCAAGACGTGATATCGACACGTTGTAGGGCCCTCTGATATCCCCCGAGTCAGGTTGTCATCCTTCTAACAGCTCATGATGTACGATCCGGGAGGAAAAAACAGAGCAAAAGATGAAAAGTGGCCTAGAACTGATGAAAATGTTCGATTTTGGTCTCCAAAAAAGGGCACAAGGAGCAAGCATGCTACCCTTGTCGTAGAGCTCTCAGAGAGCTTTGCAACGGTATGCTGTGTGCTGCGTAACTACTTGCGGATCAAAAGTTATGGGCACCGGAACGATGGAGACCTGGTCACAAGCCCTATGCCCTCGATTTGCGGACCCGGCCTCTACGTGAAGCGAAGTTGTCTTGCCCAATGTTCCGTGGTATTCGATAGAGATTTGGTGGATAAAGTATCCTGGCAAACTTAACCAGAGAAAAAAAATTGAAAAGGGGGTGCAACACGAGGACTTCCCATGGGGTCACCCGTCCTAGTATTGCTCTCGCCCAAGCACGGTTAACTTCAGAGTTCTTATGGGATCCGGTGCATTAGTGTTTGTATGATCGTACCCGTCATGTTGAGGGCACAATTCCTATATGTGTTAACGGTTAACAGTGCCAGCCTAGAGAGATGGCCCATTCAAAAGGCCCAATGGGCATAACGACAACCCATCTGCTTCAACAACGCAGCATCTTTGCAAGACGTGATATTGACACATTGTAGGGCCCTCGATGTCCCGTGAGTCAGGTTGTCGTCCTTTTAAGAGCTCACGACGTATGATCCAGGACGAAAAAAAAGAGCAAAAGAAGAAAAGTGGCCTTAAACTAATAAAAACGTTCGATTTTCAGCTCCGAAAAGGGCACAGCCAGCAAGCTTGCTGCCCCTATCGTAGAGCTCTTAGAGAGCTTTGCAACGGTATGTTGCGCGCTACGTAACACCTTACGGATCGAAAGTTATGGCCACCGGAGCGACGGAGACCTGGTCACAAACCCTACGTCTTCGGTTTGCGGGCCCGGCCTCTACGTGAAGCGAAGTTGTCTTGCCCAATGTTTCGTGGGATTCGGTAATAGAGATTTGGTCGATAAAGTATCTTGGCAACCCTAACCAAGGAAAAAAAAATTGAAAAGGGGGTGCAACACGAGGACTTCCCACGGGGACACCTATCCTAGTGCTACTCTCGCCCAAGCACACTTAACTTCGAAGTTCTGATGGGATCCGGTGCATTAGTGCTGGTATGATCGCACCCGTCATCTTGAGGCCACAATTCTTATATGTGTTAACAGTTCACAGTCCCAGCCTAGAGAGATGGCCCATTCAAAAGGCCCAATGGGCTTAACGATAACCCATCCGCTTCAACAATGTCGCATCCTCGCAAGGCGTGATATCGACACGTTGTACGTTCCTATGATATCCCACGAGTCAGGTTGTCGTCCTTTTAACATCTCACGACGTACGATCCGGGACGGAAAAATAGGGCAAAAGAAGAAATGTGGCATGAAACTGATGAAAACGTTTGATTTTTGGCTCCAAAAAGGGCATAGCAAGCAAGCTGGCTACCCCCGTCGTAGAGCTCTTAGAGTGCTTTGAACGGTATATTGTGCACCGCGTAACTCCTTACGGATCAAAAGTTATGGGCACCGGAGCGACAGAGACCAGGTCACAAACCCTATGCCCTCGATTTGCGGGCCCCGCCTCTACGTGAAGCCAAGTTGTCTTGCCCAATGTTCTGTGGGATTCGATAATAGAGATTTGGAGGATAAAGTATCTTGGCAACCCTAACCAGGCCAAAAAAAATTGAAAAGGGCGTGCAACACGACGACTTCCCAGGGGGTCCCCCATCCTAGTACTACTCTCTCCCAAGAATGCTTAACTTCGAAGTTCTGTTGGGATCCGGTCCATTAGTGCTGGTATGATCGCACTCGTGATGTTTAGGGCACAATTCCTATATGTGTTAACGGTTCACAGTCCCAACCTAGAGAGTTGGCCCATTCAAAAGGCCCAATGGGCATAACGACAACCCATCCGCTTCAACAACGCAACATCCTCGCAAGACGAGATATTGACACGTTGTAGGGCTCTCTGATGTCCCGCGAGTAAGGTTGTCGTTCTTTTAACAGCTCACGACGTACGATCCGGGACGGAAAAATAGAGCAAAAGAAGAAAAGTGACCTGAAACTGATGAAAACGTTCAATTCTGGGCTCCCAAAATGGGCACAGCGAGCAAGATGGCTGCCCCTGTCGTAGAGCTCTCAGAGAGCTTTGCAACAGTGTGTTGTGCGCTACGCAACTCCTTACGGATCAAAATTTATGGGCACCAGAACAATGGAGACCTGGACACAAACCCTACGCCCTCGGTTTGCGAGGCCGGCCTCTAAGTGAAGCGAAGTTGTCTTGCCCAATGTTCCGTGGGATTCGGTAATAGAGATTTGGTGGATAAAGTATCTTGGCAACCCTAACCAGGGCAAAAAAAATTGAAAAGGGGTACAACACGAGGACTTCGAAGGGGGTCACCCATCCTAGTACTACTCTCGCCCAGGCACGCTTAACTTCGGAGTTCTGATGGGATCCGGTGCATTAGTGCTGGTATGATTGCACCCGTCATGTTGAGGGCACAATTCCTATATGTGTTATCGGTTAACAGTCCCAGCCTAGAGAGATGGCCCATTCAAAAGGCCCAATGGACATAATGACAACCCATCCGCTTCAACAACGCAGCATCATCGCAAGACGTGATATCGACACATTGTAGGGCCCTCTGATGTCCCGTGAGTCAGGTTGTCGACCTTTTAACAGCTCACGACGTACGATCCAGGAAGAAAAAATAGGGCAAAAGCAGAAAAGTTGCATGAAACTGATGAAAACGTTCGATTTTGGGCTCCAAAAAGGGTACAGTGTGTAAGCTCGCTGCCCCCGTCGTAAAGCTCTCAGAGAGCTTTGCAACGGTATGCTGTGCGCAGTGTAACTCCTTACGGATCAAAAGTTATGGGCACCGGAGCGACAGAGACCTGGTCACAAACTCTACGCCCTCGGTTTGCGAGCCCGGCCTCTACGTGAAGCGAAGTTGTCTTGCCCAATGTTCCGTGGGATTCAGTAATAGAGATTTGGTGGATAATGTATCTTGGCAACCCTAACCAGGGCAAAAAAAATTGAAAATAGGGTGCAACACGAGGACTTCCCAGGGAGTCACCCATCCTTGTACTACTCTCGCCCAAGCACGCTTAACTTCGGAGTTCTGATGGGATCCGGTGCATTAGTGCTGGTATGATCGCACCAGTCATGTTAAGGGCACAATTCCTGTATGTGTTAACGGTTCACAGTCCCAGCCTAGAGAGATGGTTCATTCAAAAGGCCCAATGGGCTTAACGACAACCCATCCGCTTCAACAACGCAGCATCCTCGCAAGACATTATATCGACACATTGTAGGGCCCTCTGATGTCCCGCGAGTCAGGTTGTCGTCCTTTTAACAGCTCACAGCATGCGATCCAGGAAGGAAAAATAGAGCAAAGGAAGAAAATTGGACTGAAACTGATGAAAACGTTCGATTTTGGACACCGAAAAGGGGCACAGCGAGCAAGTTGGCTACCCACGTCGTAGAGCTCTCAGAGAGCTTTGCAACGGTATGCTGTACGCCGCGTAACTCCTTACGGATCAAAAGTTATGGGCACCAGAGCGACGGAGACCTGGTCATAAACCCTACGCCCTCAGTTTGCGGGCCCTGCCTCTATGTGAAACGAATTTGTCTTGCCCAATTTTCTGTGGGATTCAGTAATAGAGATTTGGTGGATAAAGTATCTTTGCAACCCTAACCAGGGCAAAAAAATGTAAAAGGGGGTGCAACACAAGGACTTCCCAGGGGGTCACCCATCCTACTACTACTCTCGCCCAAGCACGCTTAACTTCGGAGTTCTGATGGGATCTGGTGCATTATTGCTGGTATGATTGCACCCGTCAGGTTGAGGGCACAATTCCTATATGTGTTAACGGTTCACAGTCCTAGCCTAGAGAGATGGCCCATTCGAAAGGCCCAATGGGCTTAATGACAACCCATCCACTTCAATAACGTATCATCCTTGCAAGACGTGATATCGACACGTTGTAGGGCCCTCTAATGTCCCGTGAGTTAAGTTTTCATCCTTTTAACAGCTCACGACGTACGATCCGGGACGGAAAAACAGAGCAAAAGAAGAATAGTGGCCTGAAACTGATGAAAACATTCGATTTTGGGCTCCAAAAATGGGCACAGCGAGCAAGCTGGCTGCCCCCGTCGTAGAGCTCTCAGAGAGCTTTGCAACGGTATGTTGTGCGCCGTGTAACTCCTTACGGATCAAAAGTTATGGGCACCGGAGCGACGGAGACCTGGTCACAAACCCTACGCCCTCGGTTTGCGGGCCCGGCCTTTACGTGAAGCGAAGTTGTCTTGTCCAATGTTCCGTGGGATTCGGTAATAGAGATTTGGTGGATAAAGTATCTTGGCAACCCTAACCAGGGCAAAAAAAATTGAAAAGGGGGTGCAACACGAGGACTTCCCATGGGGTCACCCATCCTAGTACTACTCTCGCCCAAGCATTCTTAACTTCGAAGTTCTGATGGGATCCGGTGCATTAGTGCTGGTATGATCGCACCCGTCATCTTGAGGGCACAATTCCTATATGAGTTAACGATTCACAGTCCCAACCTAGAGAGATGGCCTATTCAAAAGGCCCAATGGGCTTAACGACAACCCATCCGCTTCAACAACACAGCATCCTCGCAAGACATGATATCGACAGGTTGTAGGGCCCTCTGATGTCCTGCGTGTCAGGTTGTCGTCCTTTTAACAGCTCACGACGTACGATCCGGGACGGAAAAACAGAGCAAAAGAAGAAAAGTGGCCTGAAACTAATGAAAACGTTCGATTTTGGGCTCCAAAAAGGGGCACAATGAGCAAGCTGGCTGCCCCTGACGTAGAGATCTCAGAGAGCTTTGCAACGGTATGTTGTGCGCTGCGTAACTCCTTACGGATCAAAAGTTATGGGCACCGGAGCGACGGAGACCTGGTCACAAACCCTACGCCCTCGGTTTGCGGGCTCGGCCTCTACGTGAAGCGAAGTTGTCTTGCCCAATGTTCCGTGGGATTCGGTAATAGAGATTTGGTGTATAAAGTATCTTGGCAACCCTAACCAGGGCAAATAAAATTGAAAAGGGGGTGCAACACGAGGACTTCCCTGGGGCCAATGTTCCGTGGGATTCGGTATGCCCCTTCCTGTCACAATAAGAACAGCTGACGGACTGAGTAGCCGGTGAACTACCTGTGGATACGCGGGCGGAAGGGGCTGATGGCGCTTTCGTCGGGCCACGGTTATTGCCTGGTCTGTTCTTGCTCTGGCCCTGATTACGAGCCTGACTCTAGAATTTGCTCTGTTGGCCTGGAGGCTGGTATGGTTTCTTGTTTGGCTGACTCGACCCGGCTCCATCTGGTTTCCTCTTCTCCACTCGAGAGGCAGCAGCAAAGAGAGTAGAATAGGTATCAAAGTCATGAGAGGCCAACTGGTCCTGAATCTCTGGCCTCAATCCAATAGTAAATTTCCACATTCTCGCCTCCGGAGTACAAACCATATATTGAGCATAACGGGACAGTCGATGAAAACGAGCCTCGTACTGGGCCACCGTCATATTACCCTAGGTCAAGTGCATGAACTCCTCGATCCGCCTCTGCCTGGAAACTGCAGGTACATATTTCTCCTTAAATGCCTTAAAGAAATTACCCCACAAGCGAGGTGTCTGATCAGTCTCCCACAGTGCCTCTACAGTGTGCCACCAATGCTCGGCATTCCCGTGCAACAGAAATACAGTAAACTCCACTTTCTCTTCATCTGTATAATCAAGTGGCTTGAAAATCTTCTCAATCTCGGACAGCCAAGCCTCTGCTTTCTCATCATCAGCTTCCCCGTAGAATTTAGACGGGCGAAAGTCAAGGAATTCCCTCATTCTGCTATGTCTCCCATGGTTACCCTCATTCCTGTTGTTGATGTTGTTGTTGTTGGCTTCACGAGCATCCGGACACTCCATCACACGTGATACACGATCCATGGCATTTTCTATCATATTAAACATAGCTATACCGGGATTAGTTTGATAGGCATCCCCGGTCTCTTGAGGTTCACCGCTCCTATTAGTAGTACGGGTACTAGGGCCAGCCATCTATAGGCACAAATTACGATGTACAATTTATTGAAATATGACAATTAAGAATCTAATGCATATGATATGCAACATAATATAGGTACAATTCTAAAAACATTTAAGGCAGGTAAGTCACTTAAGCACATAGAACATAGAAGGCACATTTATCACACAATAACACATAAACAAGTCATCCTAATTACCTTAAGGCTCTACCCACGGTCCGAGAGTTAAACCCGGCTTAAGCAATCTTAGCTCTGATACCATTCTTCTAAGGTGTCACGCCCCAACCCGGCCTATAAGGTTATACTAGGGTGTGAACTACCATTCAAGTAATATCACGTACTTAGCTGTTTATGAAGATTAACACCTAATGATTTAGTCTAAACTCCAAAGTTTTTTCGGAAAACCGGCAGCATAACGGCTGTAATTGACCCTTTGGTTTAACCTAATTATCTAAACGCCTCAAAATTTACCATCTCAAATTCATTTCCAACTAAGATTACTAATTTACCATCAATTGAATTGCTTATTGGTTATTTTGACGTCCCGTTTGATTTATAACCTAGCATGATACTATGTCTCGTTTGTTTATTTATCCTCATTACAAATATACCTGTTGATCTTAGCTCAATAGCAGGTATCTGTTAAGATTGGATAAGTTCATTTACTTAGTTCTTAACTAAAGCGTCATAACCTAAGATAGATACTAGCGGTAATAAAAGCAAAATGATCATAGTAGTGTCATGTCTAGCATCAGTCTACTTAATATAAGTACAAACCAAAATTAGACCCCAAATTACAATGAGGGACTTTTACATCATGACATCAAGCAACATAAAAGGAAATAGTCTTCAAGTAACATAAAGTTCACAAGTAGTCACATTCAAGCAAAACAAACAATGACAGGCAGTCACTCCAGAGGTTCATCATTAGGCACACCGTCCTCGGGTACCTGTTCTAGGTCTTCTTCACCTGAGATGATAAAAGAGGGTGAGTCCTTATGAACTCAGCGAGGGAGAACGAGAAATAAGTTTTGAAACTCATTTTCCAGTTCAACTTATGAAAATCCCTTTTGCAAGCATGAACACAACAGAAATATTAGTACAAAAACAGGAATACTGGTCTTTCCTCCCTGAGGTTCTCTAGGAATCAAGCGAGAGTACTTATACACATAGTAAAAAGGATACAGTGAGCTTTTGCTCTCAGATCAATTCCAGGATCAGTTGTTGTGGCCGACTTCAAATCATACCCCAAACACGCCAAGTGGGTGTACTCCGGATGTACCCTGAAATCCTACGACCCAACTCTCCGAGGAAGTCTAGCCCCCGAGCGAGAGAGGGAATGGGACCATGGTAGTCACGGGAGCACCGGCAAGCCCGATGCCGCTCGATGTGCGTGATCGCTACCATGCCAACAGGTTGCCTCCGGACAGTCATAAGATTGTACATTGACAGGTAAACAAGCAGGGCACGATAAGACATGAAATTTCACTTGAAAGGCATATAGAGTTATATGAAAATTAAATGGGCAGCCATGTAACACATGTAAAACAGGCCATAACTCATTAAGAAGCCCACGTGATCAAGTGATAAGATTATTCAACATGCAATGATATCAACATGGGTTCGGATACAAGAAAAGCTTATTTGTCAACATGCAATGGTCAAAATCCCATTTAAAGTTATAAGACAATTACGGGCAGCCCACTAAGCATATAATTTCCACACAATATCCAAATGATCAACACTTAGCAAGACTACCTAGTCATTACGGTTTCCGTTTCATGCTTAATCGTGTGATTAAAACCCTAAGTCAACTCAAAATCATTCTCAAGTCATGCATCATTCAATTCAAGCATCCTCAAGTACTCAAAACAGTCCATATAAGATCCCAACACCACATTTCCACACAATTAGTACCACAAGAGAGGTTACAACAATTTTCCAAGCATGTAGTTAAGTGAAACCTTTACTGCAATAGGCTGTTTTCTAACAATCAATAGGATAATAAAAAAATCTCCAAATTCAGTGAATAAGATGTCAAATTAAATCTTAAGAAGTTAAATAAAATCAGAAACAAACCTTGCATCAATTGGAGTTCGGAATCATTAGTTATAGCCGAAACAGTGAGGTAGCACAAAACTGTCCAGATTTGCACACTTTTCAGAAATTGACGTTTTTGTGGTCTTTAGGGTCAGTTTTAGCCTTAGTCCATTTCTGATAAAATTGTCCACAACTGAAAAATATAGCAGCAAACCAAATTTCATGCATTTTCGACATCATTTACTAAGTCAAATATGGTTCGTTCCACAAGGTCAGTGCATCTGCCAAAACCTGCTTCATTTTTCCAGATTTCCAGATTTGGTCACATTTTAAAGATTTTCCATTTTGATGACCTTAGAGTCAAAATTTTCTTCGGCCTATTTATGGGAAAAATGTTCAAAACTGTCCAAACTATTCACCTACCAATTTTCATTCATTTTCAACAACATTTGCCTAGCTAAACTTACCTCGCACAGACTGGTCAGAGAGCTGTCAAGAATTTCGACTTCTCCTAGCATCATTTTCAAGCAAAGATCTTGCCATGCATGGTTGTTTAAGCTTATGAACGACCATATAGCTCAAGTACAGAAGCAAATACACACATTTATGAGAATGCATGTGAATTTTTGAAGAGTTTTCAAAAGGTTTTAACCCTAACCTTAGCAATCAACCACAAAGATGCTCAAAAACCTTGTTGAAGCACAACCTTCTTCCTCTCCTTGCTTAGCCGAAAACCCAACTAGCTTTTCTCTATTTTTCCTAGCTTAGTGATCAATCTCTTAGCACATGCATGAAGTTAGAACATGAAGAAAAGAAATGGATGCCAAGAAGCTTACCTAGGCCGAATAGAGTCTTCAATGCACATGCATGTGTAATTTTCACCTCCTAGCTAGCTCGGTTGAGGTTCTTTGCTTGTAGCTTGCTTTGCTTAGCTATGGTGTGAAGAAGAGAAGCTAAGAAGATGAAGAACTCAGCCAAGGCCGAAAATGAGAGAGGAAAATGAGAGGGGAGAGAGAAAGATTGAAAAGGAAATGAAGAAATGACAAGAATAAAACTCTTTTGCATTCACCCAAGCATTGGTCGGCCTTGGGCTTCCAAATCTGATTTTTTTTTTGTCTTCAAGGTGGAATTTTGAAATGTTAGCATGGGCTATGAGTTTTTGGTCGAGCAAGAAAGAGATTTGAGGTGGTTTTGATCATATTTTTAAGCATTTTGTGTCATAGTTTGTCTAAGCATGCATAGTTTATTATAAAATTGTTCAAACCTTGTGCAAAACCATGGTATGGTCGGCCAAGCATGTGGGAAAATTTTGAATTTTGTCTCAGTTAAGCTTATTTTATTGCTTGTGTTTGGAAGTGCAAAAAGAAAAGGAATAAAGAATGAAGAATGTTTAGTGTTTGGTGCATTTTTTGTCATCTAAAGAGTTGAATTAGGATTATTATATTGATAGGGGATTTTGTAGGATTGTTTAATAGTCTAGTGCTCCGTGAAAGATGCTTTCTTGATTAGCGTAAAGGCACGCTTTCCTAGGTCTAGGGCACGCACTACGAGGTAGAACATGAACTACGAGACGAATGCATGTTTTCCAAGTAAGTGCACGCAACCCTAAATGAATGCACGTAATTCAATGCATGGCACAAATAATGAACACAATTCTTAAACCTAGGTCATGGCACGCAAATATAGGTTAGGCCACACGGAGCTAGGTTTCGCATGCAAATCGGGGTCGGGCCTCACAACTTCCCAGGGGGTCACCTATCCTAGTACTACTCTCGCCCAAGCACGCTTAACTTCGGAGTTCTGATGGGATTCGGTGCATTAGTGCTGGTATGATCGCACCCATCATGTTGAGGGCACAATTCCTATATGTGTTAACGGTTCACAGTCCTAGCCTAGAGAGATGGCCCATTTAAAAGGCCCAATGGGCTTAACGACAACCCATCCGCTTCAACAACGCTGCATCCTCGCAAGATGTGATATCGACACATTGTAGGGCCCTCTAATGTCCCGCGAGTCAGGTTGTTGCCCTTTCAACAGCTCACGACGTACGATCCAGGACGGAAAAATAGAGCAAAAGAAGAAAAATGGCTTGAAACCGATGAAAATGTTCGCTTTTGGGCTCCAAAAATGGGCACAGCTAGCATGCTGGCTGCCCCTATCGTAGAGCTCTCAGAGAGATTTGGAAAGGTATGTTGTGCGCTACGTAACTCCTTACAGATCAAAAGTTATGGGCATCGGAGTGACGGAGACCTGGTCACAAACACTACGCCCTCGGCTTGCGGGCCCGGCCTCTACGTGAAGCGAAGTTGTCTGCCCAATGTTCCGTGGCATTCGGTAATAGAGATTTGGTGGATAAAGTATCTTGGCAACCCTAACCAGGGCAAAAAAAATTAAAATAGGGTGCAACATGAGGACTTCCCAGGGGGTCACCCATCCTAGTACTACTCTCGCCCAATCACGATTAACTTCGGAGTTCTGATGGGATCCGGTTCATTAGTGCTGGTATGATCGCACCCATCATGTTGAGCGCACAATTCCTATATGTGTTAACGGTTCACACTCCCAGCCTAGAGAGATGGCCCATTCAAAAGGCCAATGGGCTTAACGACAACCCATCCACTTCAACAACACAGCATCCTCGCAAGACGTCATATCGACATGTTGTAGGCCCCTCTGATGTCCGCGACTCAGGTTGTCATCCTTTGAACAGCTCACGACGTACGATCCGGGAAAGAAAAACAGAGCAAAAGAAGAAAATTGGCCAGAAATTGATGAAAACGTTCAATTTTTGGGTCCAAAAATGGGCACAAAGTGCAAGCTTGTTGCCCCTGCCGTAGAGCTCTCAGAGAGCTTTTCAAAGGTATGCTGTGCGCTGTGAGCAAGCTAGCTACCCCTGTTGTAGAGCTCTCAGAGAGCTTTGCAACGGTATGTTGTGCGCTGTGTAACTCCTTACGGATCAAAAGTTATGGGCACCGGAGCGACGGAGACCTGGTCACAAACACTACGCCCACAGTTTGCGGGCCCGGCCTCTACGTGAAGCGAAGTTGTCTTGCCCAATGTTCCGTGGGATTCAGGAATAGAGATTTGGTGGATAAAGTATATTGGCAACCCTAACCAGGGCAAAAAAAATTGAAAAGGGGGTTCAACACGAGGACTTCCCAGGGGGTCACCCATCCTCGTACTACTCTCGCCCAAGCACGCTTAACTTCGGAGTTCGAAGGGATCCGGTGCATTAGTGCTGGTATGATTGCACCCGTTATGTTGAGGGCACAATTCCTATATGTGTTAACAGTTCACAGTCCTAGCCTAAAGAGATGGCCCATTCAAAAGGCCCAATGGGCTTAACGACAACCCATCCGCTTCAACAACGAAGCATCCTTGCAAGATGTGATATCGACACGGTTTAGGGCCCTCTGATGTCCCCCAAGTCAAGTTGTCATCCTTTTAATAGCTCACGACATACCATCCTGGCCGGAAAAACAGAGCAAAAGAAGAAAAGTTGCCTGAAATTGATGAAAACATTCAATTTTGGGCTCAAAAAAAGGCCACAGCGAGCAAGCTTGCTACCCCTATCGTAGAGCTCTCAAAGAGCTTTGCAACGGTATGTTGTGCGCTACGTAACTCCTTACAGCTCAAAAGTTATGGGCACCGGAGCGATGGAGACCTGGTCACAAACCCTACGCCCTCGGTTTGTGGGCCCGGTCTCTACGTGAAGTGAAGTTGTCTTGCCCAATGTACTGTGGGATTCGGTAATAGAGATTTGGTGCTCAAAGTATCTTGGCAACCCTAACTAGGGAAAAAAAATTTGAAAAGGGGTGCAACACGAGGACTTCCCACGGGGTCACCCATCCTAGTACTACTCTCGCCCAAGCATGCTTAGATTCGGAGTTCTGATGGGATTCGGTGCATTAGTGCTAGTATGATCGCACCCGTCATGTTGAGGGCACAATTCCTATATGTGTTAATGGTTCACAATGCCGGCCTAGAGAGATGGCCCATTCAAAAGGCCCAATGGGCTTAACGATAACCCATCCGCTTCAACAACGTAGCATCCTCGCAAGACGTGATATCGACACGTTGTAGGGCCATCTGATATCCTGCCAGTCTGGTTGCCGTCCTTTTAACAGCTCACGACATACGATCCGTGACGGAAAAAAAGTGCAAAAGAAGAAAAGTGGCCTGAAACAGATGAAAACGTTCTATTTTGGGATCCCAAAATGGGCAAAGCGAGCAAGGTAGCTGCCCCCATTGTAGAGCTCTCAGAGAGCTTTGCAACGGTATGCTGTGCACCGCGTAACTCCTTATGGATCAAAAGTTATGGGCACCGGAGCAACGAAGACCTGATCACAAACCCTACGCCCTCGGGTTGCGGGCCCGACCTCTACGTGAAGCGAAGTTGTCTTGCCCAATGTTCCGTGGGATTCGGTAATAGAGATTTGGTGGATAAAGTATCTTGGAAACCCTAACCAGGGCAAAAAAAAATTGAAAAGGGGGTGCAATACGAGGACTTCCCAGGGGGTTAGCCATCCTAGTACTACTCTCGCCCAAGCACGCTTAACTACGTAGTTCTGATGGGATCCGGTGCATTAGTGCTAGTATGATCACACCCGTCATGTTGAGGGCACAATTCCTATATGTGTTAACGATTTACAGTGCCAGCCTAGAGAGATGGCCCATTCAAAAGGCCCAATGGGCTTAACGACATCCCATCCACTTCAACAACGCAACATCCTCGCAAGAGATGATACCGACACATTGTAGGGCCCTCTAATGTCCCGCGAGTAAGTTTGTCGTCCTTTTAACAGCTCACGGCGTACAATCTGGGATAGAAAAATTGTGCAAAAGAATAAAAGCGCCTGAAACTGATGAAAATGTTCGATTTTGGGCTCCAAAAATGGGCACAGAAAGCAAGCTAGCTGCCCCCGTCGTAGAGCTCTCAGAGAGCTTTGTAACGGTATGCTGTGCGCCGCGTAACTCCTTACGGATCAAAAGTTATGGGCACCGGAGCGACGGAGACCTGGTCACAAACGCTACGCCCTCGGTTTGCAGGCCTAGCCTCTACGTGAAGCGAAGTAGTCTTGCCCAATGTTCCGTGCGATTCAGTAATCGAGATTTGGTGGATACAGTATCTTGGCAACCAAAACCAGGGCAAAAAAAATTGAAATGGAGGTGCAACCCGAGGACTTCCCAAGGGGTTACCCATCCTAGTACTACTCTCGCCCAAGCACGTTTAACTTCGGAGTTGATCCGGTGCATTAGTGCTAGTATGATCGCACCCGTCATGTTGAGGGCACATATCCTATATGTGTTAACGGTTCACAATGCCAGCCTAGAGAGATGGCCCATTCAAAAGGCTCAATGGGCTTAACGACACCCCATCCGCTTCAACAACGCAGCATCCTTGCAAGGCGTGATATCGACACATTGTAGGGCCCTCTGATGTCCCGCGAGTCAGGTTATCGTCCATTTGACAGTTCACGACGTACGATACGGGACGGAAAAACTGAGCAAAATAGGAAAAGTGGCTTGAAACTGATGAAAACGTTCAATTTTGGGCTCCAAAATTGGGCATAGCGAGCAAGGTGGCTGCCCCTGTCGTAGAGCTCTCAGAGAGCTTTGCAACGGTAGGCTGTGCGCCGCGTAACTACTTACGGATCAAAAGTTATGGGCACCGGAGCGACGGAGACCTGGTCACAAACCCTACGCCCTCGGTTTGCAGGCCCGGCCTCTACGTGAAACGAAGTTGTCTTGCCCAATGTTCCGTGGTATTCGGTAATAGAGATTTGGTGGATAAAGTATCTTGGCAACCTTAACCAGGGCAAAAAAAATTGAAAAGGGAGTGCAACACAAGGACTTCCCAGGGGGTCACCCATCCTAGTACTACTCTCGCCCAAGCATGCTTAACTTCGGAGTTCTCATGGGATCCGGTGCATTAGTGTTGGTATGATCGCACCCGTCATGTTGAGGGCACAATTCCTATATGTGTTAATGATTCACAGTGACAGCCTAGAGAGGTGGCCCATTCAAAAGGCCCAATGGGCTTAACGACAACCCATTCGCTTCAACAACGCAGCATCCTCGCAAGACGTGATATCGACACATTGTAGGGCCCTCTGATGTACCGCGAGTCAAGTTGTTGTCCTTTTAACAGCTCACGACGTACAATCCGGGACGAAAAAATAGAGCAAAGGAACAAAAGTGGCCCGAAATTGATGAAAACGTTCGATTTTGGGCTCCCAAAATGGGCACAGCGAGCAAGCTGCTGCCCCCGTCGTAGAGCTCTCAAAGAGCTTTGGAACGGTATGCTTTGCGCTGCGTAACTCTTTACGGATAAAAAGTTATTGGCACCGGAGCGACGGAGACCTGGTCACAAGCCCTACGCCCTCGGTTTGCGGGCCCGGCCTCTACGTGAAGCGAAGTTGTCTTGCCCAATGTTCCGTGGGATTCGGTAATAGAGATTTGGTGGATACAGTATCTTGGCAACCCTAACCAGGGCAAAAAAAATTGAAAAGGGGGTGGAACCCGAGGACTTCCCAAGGGGTCACCCATCCTAGTACTACTCTAGCCCAAGCACCTTTAACTTCGGAGTTTGGATGGGATCCGGTGCATTAGTGCTGGTATGATCGCACCCGTCATGTTGAGGGCACAATTCCTATATGTGTTAACGGTTCACAATGCCAGCCTCCAGAGATGGCCGATTCAAAAGGCCCAATGGGCTTAACGAAAACCCATCCACTTCAACAACGCAACATCCTCGCAAGATGTGATATCGACACGTTGAAGGGCCCTCTGATGTCCTGCGAGTTAGGTTGTCATCCTTTTAACAGCTCATGACGTATGATACGGGACAGAAAAACTGAGCAAAAGAAGAAAAGTGGCTTGAAACTGATGAAAACGTTCGATTTTGGGATCCAAAAACGAGCACAGCGAGCAAGCTAGCTGCCCCCATGGTAGAGCTCTCAGAGAGCTTTGCAACGGTATGCTGTGAGCCGCGTAACTCCTTACGGATCAAAAGTTATGGGCACCGGATCGATGGAGACCTGGTCAAAAACCCTACGCCCTCGGTTTACGGGCCCGACCTCTACGTGAAATGAAGTTGTCTTGCCCACTATTCCGTAGGATTCGGTAATAGAGATTTGGTGGATAAAGTATCTTGGCAACCCTAACCAGGGCAAAAAAATTTGAAAAGCTGGTGCAACACGAGGACTTCTCAGGGGCTTACCCATCCTTGTACTACCCTCGCCCAAGCACGCTTAACTTCAGAGTTCTGATGGGATCTGGTGCATTAGTGCTGGTATGATCGTACCCGTCATGTTGAGGGCACAATTCCTATATGTGTTAACGGTTCACAGTACCAGCCTAGAGAGATGGCCCATTCAAAAGGCCTAATGGGCTTAACGACAACCCATCCAATTCAACAACGCAGCATCCTCGCAAGACGTGATATCAACACATTGTAGGGCCATCTGATATCCCACGAGTCAAGTTGTCGTCCTTTTAACAGCTCACGACATACGATCCGAGACGGAAAAACAGGACAAAAGAAGAAAAGTGGCCTGAAACAGATGAAAACGTTCCATTTTGGGATCCCAAAACGGGCACAGAGAGCAAGCTCGCTGCCCCCGTTGTAGAGCTCTCAGAGTACCTTACAACGGTATGCTGTGCGCCGCGTTACTCCTTATGGATCAAAAGTTATGGTTACCGGAGCGACGGAGACCTAGTCACAAACCCTACGCCCTTGGTTTGCGGGCCCGGCCTCTACGTGAAGCGAAGTTGTCTTGCCCAATGTTCCGTGGGATTCTGTAATAGAGATTTGGTGGATAAAGTATCATGGCAACCCTAACCAGGGCAAAAAAAATTGAAAAGCCGGTGCGACATGAGGACTTCTCTGGGGCTCACCCATCCTAGTACTACCCTCGCCCAAGCACGCTTAACTTCGGAGTTCTGATGGGATCCGGTGCATTAGTGCTGGTATGATCGTGCCCGTCATGTTGACAGCACAATTCCTATATGTGTTAACGGTTCACAGTGCCAGCCTAGAGAGATGGCCCATTCAAAAGGCCTAATGGGCTTAACGACAACCCATCCACTTCAACTACGCAGCATCCTCGCAAGACGTGATATCGACACATTGGAGGGCCCTCTGATGTACCGCGAGTCAGGTTGTCATCCTTTTAACAGCTCACGACGTACGATCCGGGATGGAAAAACAGGGCAAAAGAAGAAAAGTGGCCTGAAACAGATGAAAACGTTCCATTTTGGGATCCCAAAACGGGCACAGCGAGCAAGCTCGCTGCCCCCGTCGTAGAGCTCTCAGAGAGCTTTACAATGGTATGCTGTGCGCTGCGTAACTCCTTACGGATCAAAAGTTATGGGCACCGGAGCGACGGAGACCTGGTCACAAACCCAATGCCCTCGGTTTGCGGGCCCGGCCTCAACGTGAAGCGAAGTTGTCTTGCCCAATCTTCCATGGGATTTGGTAATGGAGATTTGGTGGATAAAGTATCTTGGAAACCCTAGCCAGGGCAAAAAAAATTGAAAAGGGGGTGCAACACGAGGACTTCCCAGTGGGTCGCCTATCCTAGTACTACTCTCACCCAAGCACGCTTAACTTCGGAGTTCTAATTGGGATCCGGTGCACTAGTGCTGGTATGATCGCACCCGTCATGTTGAGGGCACAATTCCTATATGTGTTAACGGTTCACAGTCCCAACCTAGAGAGATGGCCCATTCAAAAGGCCCAATGGGCTTAATGACAACCCATCCACTTCAACAACGCAGCATCGTCGCAAGATGTGATATCGACACGTTGTAGGGCCCTCTGATGTCCCGCGATTCAGGTTGTCGTCCTTTTAACAACTCACGACATACGATCCGGGACGGAAAAATGGAGCAAAAGAACAAAAGCGGCCTGAAAATGATGAAAACGTTCGATTTTGGGCTCCAAAAAGGGGTACAGTGAGCAAGCTAGTTGCCCCAGTCGTAGAGCTCTCAGAGAGCTTTGCAACGGTATGTTGTGCGCCGCGTAACTCCTTACGGATCAAAAGTTATCGGCACTGGAGCGACGGAGACCTGGTCACAAACCCTACGCCCTCGGTTTGCGGGCCCAGCCTCTATGTGAAGCGAAGTTGTTTTACCCAATGTTCCATGGGATTCCGTAATAGAGATTTGGTGGATAAAGTATCTTGGCAACCCTAACCAAGGCAAAAAAAAATTGAAAAGCAGGTGCAACACGAGGACTTCCCAGGGGGTCACCCATCCTAGTACTACTCTCGCCCAAGCCCGCTTAACTTCGGAGTTCTGATGGGATCTGGTGCATTAGTGCTGGTATGATCGCACCCGTTGTGAGGCCCGACCCCGAATAACGTGTGTTACCTTGATTTGCGTGCCATAGACCCCTAATTATATGACCAACCTTGGATTATGTGTCCTGTCTTGGATTTCGTGCATACCTCTTCATACGTGCCTTGACCTAGAATTGTGTGCCCTAATCCCCGACTCACGTGCCGTGCCTAGAAATACGTGCCCTACCCTCGATGTACATGCGTTACCTCGTTTCGTGTGCCCTAACCTTGAACTGCGTCCCTTAACCTTGGTTTAAGAGTCGCACATCCATTTTCTTGCATTGCATTGGATTACGTGCCTTGCATTGGTTTATGTGCATTCACCTAGGATTGCGTGCATTAGTCTTGAAATGCGTATCTTACCTCGTAGTTCGTGTCTACCTCATGATTCGTGCCCTGTATTGATTTCTGTGTGTGTCTCGGTGTGCGTGCCCTAGACTTAGGAAAGCATGCCCGCACGCTAATCAATAAAGAATCCTACACAAAGCACTAGACTATAAAATAATCCTACAAACACCACTAACTATTATTATAATCCTAATTCAAATCTCTACAAAATCCACTAACACCTAAATATTATATTTTAAACTCACTACATGACAAAATCTCACAAACCTCTAAACATATCCTATATTCTATTCTACCTAAAATCCCTAAATACCCAACATTCTCTTACACACATGTTAAACCAATTCAAAAGATGACACAAATCTGAATTTTTGCATGCCCAAGGCCAACATATGCATCAACTTTTGCAAAAGCCTCATTTTTCTCTCATTTCTCTCACTTTCCTCACATTTTCTCTCTCTCCCTCTCGCTCTCTCTCTCCATTTCGGTTTTGGCTGAGTTCTCTCCACCTCTTAGCTCATCTTCATCATCCTATGGTGCATCAAGACAAACCACAAGCAAAGAAACTCACCCAAGCAAGCTAGGATGCAAGAAACACACATGCAAGCATTTTGAGTCACCATTTTCGGCCTTGGTGAGTTTTTAAGCTTCCATTTCTTTTCTTCTTGTTCTAACCTCATGCATGTGCTAAGAGATTGATCACTAAGCTAGGAAAAATAGAGAAAAGCTAGTTGGAATCTCGGCTAAGCAAGAAGAAGAAGAGATTTGAGCTTCAACAAGGTTTTTGAGCATTTTTTTGGTTGATTGCAAAGGTGAGGGCTAAAACCTTTTGAAAACTCTTCAAAAATCCACATGCATGCTAATAAATGTGTGTATTTTCTTCTGTACTTGAGCTATGTGGTCGTTCATAAGCTTAAACAACCATGCATGGCAAGATCTTGGCTAGAAAATGATGCTAGGTGAAGTCGAAATTGTTGACAGCTCTCTGACCAGTCTGTTCGAGGTAAGTTTAGCTAGGCAAATGATGTTGAAAATACATGAAAATTGGTATGTGTCTATTTTGGACAGTTTTGAACATTTTTCCCAGAAATAGGCCGAAGCTAATTTTGAAACTAAGGTCCTCAAAATGGCGAATCTTTAAACTGTGACCAAATCTGGAAATCTGGAAAAATGAAGCCGGTTTTGGCAGATGCACTGACCTTGTGGAACGAACCATATTTTACATAGTAAATGATGTCCAAAATGTATTAAATTTGGTGTGATGATATATTTTTCAGTTCTGGACAATTTTTTCAGAAATGGACCAAGGCTAAAACAGACCCTAAAGACCTCAAAAACATCAATTTCTGAAAAGTGTGCAAATCTGGACAGTTTTGTGCTATTCCACTGTTTCGGCTATATCTAATGATCCCGAACTCCAATTGATGCAAGGTTTGTTTCTGATTTTAGTTAACTTCTTGAGATTTAATTTGACATCTTATTCACTGAATTTCTAGATTGTTTGCTTATCCGATTGATTGTGAGAAGACAGCCTGTTGCAGTAAGGGTTTCATTTAATGTTGTGCTTGGAAATATTGTTGTGACTCCTCTTGTTGAATTAGATGCTTGGGATTGTAGCTATGGGATGTTGTGTGGACTGTTTTTAATGTTTGAGGATGTTGAATTAAATGATGCATGGTTTGAGATTGACCTTGAGTTGGGTTGAGGCCCAAATTGCACGAATATACATGAAATGGAAACCCTAATGACTAGGTAGTTTTGCTAAGTATTGATCAATTGGATATTGTGTGGGAATTATATGCTTAGTGGGCTGCCCGTTAATGTCTTATAACTTCAAATGTGATTTTGACCATTGCATGTTGGCAAATAAGCTTTTCTTGCACCCGAACCCATGATTGATGTCATTGCATGTTGAATAATCTTATCACTTGATCACGTGGACTTCTTAATGAGTTATATGGCCTGTTTTACATGTGTTACATGGCTGCCCGTTTAATTTTCATATAACTCTATATTCCTTCAAGTGAAATTTTCCTGTCTTATCGTGCCTTGCTTGTTTACCTGTCATAAATGTGCATTGCATACAAGGTTGCAACCTTTCCTGTTGGCATGGTAGCGATCACGCACACCGGGCGGCATCGGGCTTACCGGTGCACCCGTGACTACCATGGTCCCATTCCCTCTCTCGCTTGGGGGCTAGACTTCCTCGGATAGTTGGGTCGTAGGATTTTGGGGTACACCCAGAGTACACCACCAGGCGTGTTTGGGGGATGATTTGAAGTCGGCCGCAACAACTGATTTTGGAACTGATCTGAGAGCAAAAGCTCACCGTATCCTTTTACTGTGTGTATAAGTACTCTGGCTCGGTTCCTAGAGAACCTCGGGGAGGAAAGACTGGTATTTCTGTTCCTGTACTTATATTATTGTTACATTCATGCTTGCAAAAGGATTTTCATAAGTTGAACCGGAAAATGACTTTCAAAACCTATTTCTCGTTCCCACTCGCTGAGTTCATAAGGACTCACCCTCTTTTATCATCTCAGGTGAAGAAGATCAAGAACAGGTACTCGAGGACGATGTTCCTAACGATGATTCCTTGGAGTGATTGCCTGTCCCTACGTGCTTTTGTGCTTTGCCTGAAAGTGGTTGCTATATGGATGTTGTGTTTGACTGGAAACTACTCATTTTATTGATGTAAATGACCCCGTTGTAATTTGGGTCTAATTCTGGGATTGTACTATCTATAACCGGACGAACTTTTATTTGGTTGTTTGCTTTCGTTTTCTTCATTAGTAGTTATCGTAGGCATTCAAACCACTAGATGAACAATCAACTAAGTTAATTCTATCTAATTTCACTTAGGTGCTCATTTGCAAACTAAAGGATAATAGGTACTTGCATGATAGGAAATTGACAAATAAACGGGACATAGTTATAATGTTAGGCTTATTAACCAAACGAGACTTTCAAGATAAACTAGTAGGCAAATCGGTTGGTGACAAATAGGAGTCCTTAATGGAATTGGATTAATGATTGGAATAATTGAGGCATTTAGAGAATTAGGTCAAACCAAAGAGCCCAATTACAGCCGTTATGCTGCCGGTTTACCAAAAAATTTTGGAGTTTAGGCCAAAACGTTAAGCGTTAAATCTTCATGAACGGTTAAGTACGTGAAATGATATGAACGTTTAGATCACACCCTAGTCTAACCTTCATAGGCCGGGTTGGGGCATGACACCTTATAGTAGAATGGTATCAGAGCTTAGTTTAGTAACTAGGCGTTAGCTGGGTTCAACTCTCGGACCATGGGTAAAAGCCTAAGGTAATTATGATGTCTTGTTTATATGTGTTAATGTGTGCTAATGTGCTTTAATTGCTTTGAGAATTGAATACTATGTGCCTTTGTGGACTATATGTATTATGTGTCATGTACACCGACAAGTCTTGAAGTCCGTATCTTACCTCGTAGTTCGTGTCTACCTCGTGATTCGAGCCCTATATTGATTTCTGTGTGTGTCTCGTTGTGTGTGCCCTAGACTTAGAAAAGCATGCCCGCACGCTAATCAAAAAAGAATCCTACACAAAGCACTAGACTATAAAATAATCTTACAAACACCACTAACTATTATTATAATCCTAATTCAAATCTCTACAAAATCCACTAACACCTAAATATTATATTTTAAACTCAATACATGACAAAATCTCACAAACCTCTAAACATATCCTATATTCTATTCTACCTAAAATCCCTAAATACCCAACATTCTCTTACACACATGTTAAAACAATTCAAAAGATGACACAAATCTGAATTTTTGCATGCCCAAGGCCAACATATGCATCAACTTTTGCAAAAGCCTCATTTTTCTCTCATTTCTCTCACTTTCCTCACATTTTCTCTCTCTCCCTCTCACTCTCTCTCTCCATTTCGGTTTTGGCTGAGTTCTCTCCACCTCTTAGCTCATCTTCATCATCCTATGGTGCATCAAGACAAACCACAAGCAAAGAAACTCACCCAAGCAAGCTAGGATGCAAGAAACACACATGCAAGCATTTTGAGTCACCATTTTCGGCCTTGGTGAGTTTTTAAGCTTCCATTTCTTTTCTTCTTGTTCTAACCTCATGCATGTGCTAAGAGATTGATCACTAAGCTAGGAAAAATAGAGAAAAGCTAGTTGGAATCTCGGCTAAGCAAGAAGAAGAAGAGATTTGAGCTTCAACAAGGTTTTTGAGCATTTTTTGGGTTGATTGCAAAGGTGAGGGCTAAAACCTTTTGAAAACTCTTCAAAAATCCACATGCATGATAATAAATGTGTGTATTTTCTTCTGTACTTGAGCTATGTGGTCGTTCATAAGCTTAAAGAACTATGCAGGGCAAGATCTTGGCTTGAAAATGATGCTAGGTGAAGTCGAAATTGTTGACAGCTCTCTGACCAGTCTGTTCGAGGTAAGTTTGGCTAGGCAAATGATTTTAAAAATACATGAAAATTGGTAGGTGACTAGTTTGGACAGTTTTGAATATTTTTCCCAGAAATAGGCCGAAGCTAATTTTGAATATAAGGTCCTCAAACTGGAAAATCTTTAAAATGTGTCCAAATCTGGAAATCTGGAAAAATGAAGCAGGTTTTGGCAGATGCACTGACCTTGTGGAACGAACCATATTTTACTTAGTAAATGATGTCCAAAATATATTAAATTTGGAGTGCTGCTATTTTTTTCAGTTCTGGACAATTTTGTCAGAAATGGACCAAGGCTAAAACTGACCCAAAGGACCTCAAAAACGTCATTTTCTGAAAAGTATGCAAATCTGGACAGTTTTGTGCTATTCCACTGTTTCAGCTATATCTAATGATCCCGAACTCCAATTGATGTAAGGTTTATTTCTGATTTAAGTTAACTTCTTAAACTTTAATTTGAAATCTTATTCACTGAATTTGGAGATTTTTTGCTTATCCGATTGATTGTGAGAAGACAGCCTATTGCAGTAAGGGTTTCACTTAATGTTGTGCTTGGAAATATTGTTGTGACTCCTCTTGTTGAATTAGATGCTTGGGATTGTAGCTACGGGATGTTGTGTGGACTGTTTTTAATGTTTGAGGATGTTGAATTAAATGATGCATGGTTTGAGATTGACCTTGAGTTGGGTTGAGGCCCAAATTGCACGAATATACATGAAATGGAAACCCTAATGACTAGGTAGTTTTGCTAAGTATTGATCAATTGGATATTGTGTGGGAATTATATGCTTAGTGGGCTGCCCGTTAATGTCTTATAACTTCAAATGTGATTTTGACCATTGCATGTTGGCAAACAAGCTTTTCTTGCACCCGAAGCCATGATTGATGTCATTGCATGTTGAATAATCTTATCACTTGATCACGTGGACTTCTTAATGAGTTATATGGCCTGTTTTACATGTGTTACATGGCTGCCCGTTTAATTTTCATATAACTCTATATTCCTTCAAGTGAAATTTTCCTGTCTTATCGTGCCTTGCTTGTTTACCTGTCATAAATGTGCATTGCATACAAGGTTGCAACCTTTCCTGTTGGCATGGTAGCGATCATGCACATCTGGCGGCATCGGGCTTGTCGGTGCACCCGTGACTACCATGGTCCCATTCCCTCTCTTGCTTGGGGGCTAGACTTCCTCGGAGAGGTGGGGCGTAGGAGTTCGGGGTACATCCGGAGTACACCCACCTGGCGTGTTTGGGGGATGATTTGAAGTCGGCCGCAACAACTGATTCTGGAACTGATCTGAGAGCAAAAGCTCACCGTATCCTTTTACTGTGTGTATAAGTACTCTCGCTTGGTTCCTAGAGAACCTCGGGGAGGAAAGACTGGTATTTCTGTTCCTGTACTTATATTATTGTTACATTCATGCTTGCAAAAGGATTTTCATAAGTTGAACCGGAAAATGACTTTCAAAACCTATTTCTCGTTCCGCCTTGCTGAGTTCATAAGGACTCACCCTCTTTTATCATCTCAGGTGAAGAAGATCAAGAACAGGTACTCGAGGACGATGTGCCTAACGATGATTCCTTGGAGTGATTGTCTGTCCCTATGTGCTTTTGTGCTTTGCCTGAAAGTGGTTGCTATATGGATGTTGTGTTTTATTGCAAACTACGCATTTTATTGATGTAAATGACCCCGTTGTAATTTGGGTCTAATTATGGGATTGTACTATCTATAACCGGATGAACTTTTATTTGGTTGTTTGCTTTCGTTTTCTTCATTAGTAGTTATCGTAGGCATTCAAACCACTAGATGAACAATCAACTAAGTTAATTCTATCTAATTTCACTTAGGTGCTCATTTGCAAACTAAAGGATAATAGGTACTTGCATGATAGGAAATTGACAAATAAACGGGACATAGTTATCATGTTAGGCTTATTAACCGAACGAGACTTTCAAGATAAACTAGTAGGAAAATCGGTTGGTGACAAATAGGAGTCCTTAATGGAATTGGATTAATGATTGGAATAATTGAGGCATTTAGAGAATTAGGTCAAACCAAAGAGACCAATTACAGCCGTTATGCTACCGGTTTACGAAAAAATTTGGGAGTTTAGGCGAAAACGTTAAGCGTTAAATCTTCATGAACGGTTAAGTACGTGAAATGATATGAACGTTTAGATCACACCCTAGTCTAACCTTCATAGGCCGGGTTGGGATATGACACCTGTCATGTTGAGGGTACAATTCCTATATGTGTTAACGGTTCACAGTGCCAGCCTAGAGAGATGGCCCATTCAAAAGGCCCAATGGGCTTAACAACAACCCATCCGCTTCAACAACGCAGCATCCTCGCAAGACGTGATATCGACACGTTGTAGGGCCCTCTGATGTACCGCAAGTCAGGTTGTCGTCCTTTTAACAACTCACAACGTACGATCCGGGACGGAAAAACAGGGCAAAAGAAGAAAAGTGTCCTGAAACTAATGAAAATGTTCAATTTTGGGCTCCAAAAAGGGGTACAGCGAGCAAGCTGGCTACCCCCGTCGTAGAGCTCTCAAAGAGCTTTGCAACGGTATCCTGTGCGCCGCGTAACACCTTACAGATCAAAAGTTACGGGCACCGGAGCGACGGAGACCTGGTCACAAACACTACGCCCTCGGTTTGCGGGCCCGGCCTCTACGTGAAGTGATGTTGTTTTGCCCAATGTTCCGTGGGATTCGGTAATAGAGATTTGGTTGATACAGTATCTTGGCAACCCTATCCAGGGCAAAAAAAATTTGAAAAGGGGGTGCAACCCGAGGACTTCCCAAGGGGTCACCCATCCCAGTACTACTCTCGCCCAAGCACGCTTAACTTTGGAGTTCGAATGGGATCCGGTGCTTTAGTGCTGGTATGATCACACCCGTCATGTTGAGGGCACAATTCCTATATGTGTTAACGGTTCATAGTGCCAGCCTAGAGAGATGGCCCATTCAAAAGGCCCAATGGGCTTAATGACAACCCATCCGCTTCAACAATGCAGCATCGTCGCAAGACGTGATATCGACACGTTGTAGGGCCCTCTGATGTACCGCGAGTCAGGTTGTCATCCTTTTAACAACTCACGACATACGATCCGGGACGGAAAAATTGAGCAAAAGAAGAAAAGTGGCCCGAAAATGATGAAAACGTTCGATTTTGGGCTCCAAAAATGGGCACAACGAGCAAGCTGGCTGCCCCCATCGTAGAAATCACAGAGAGCTTTGCAACAGTATGTTGTGCTCCGCGTAACTCTTTACTGATCAAAAGTTATGGGCGCCGGAGCGACGGAGACCTAGTCACAAACCCTACGCCCTCGGTTTGCGAGCCCGGCCTCTATGTGAAGCAAAGTTGTCTTACCCAATGTTCTGTGGGATTCGGTAATAGAGATTTGGTGGATAAAGTATCTTGCCAACCCTAACCAGGGCAAACAAAATTGAAATGTGAGTGCAACACGAGGACTTCCCAGGGGGTCACCCATCCAAGTACTACGCTCGCCCAAGCACGCTTAACTTTGGAATTCTGATGGGATCCGGTGCATTTGTGCTGGTATGATCGCACCCGTCATGTTGAGGGCACAATTCCTATATGTGTTAACGGTTCACAGTGCCAGCATAGAGAGATGGCCCATTCAAAAGGCCCAATGGGCTTAACGACAACCCATACGCTTCAACAACGCAGCAACCTGCCAAGACCTGATATCGAGACGTTATAAGGCCCTCTGATGTGCCTTGAGTCAGGTTGTCGTCCTTTTAACAGCTCACGATATACGATCTAGGACGGAAAAATAGAGCAAAAGAACAAAAGTGGCCTGAAACTGATGAAAACGTTCGATTTTGGGCTACAAAATGGGCACAACGAGCAAGCTGGCTGTCCCCGTCGTAGAGCTCTCAGAGAGCTTTTTATCGGTATGCTGTGTGCCACGTAACTCCTTACGGATCTAAAGTTATGGGCACCGGAGCGACGAAGACCTGGTCACAAAACCTACGCCTTCGGTTTGCGGGCCCGACCTCTACGTGAAGCGAAGTTGTCTTGCCCAATGTTCCGTGGGATTCGGTAATAGAGATTTGATGGATAAAGTATCTTGGCAACCCTAACCAGGGCAAAAAAAATTGAAAAGGAGGTGCAACACGAGGACTTCATAGGGGGTCATCCATCCTAGTACTACTCTCACCCAAGCACGCTTAACTTCGGAGTTCTGATGGGATCCGGTGCATTAGTGCTGTTATGATCGCACCCGTCTTGTTGAGGGCACAATTCCTATATGTGTTAACGGTTCACAGTGCCAGCCTAGAGAGATGGCCCATTCAAAAGGCCCAACGGGCTTAACGACAACCCATCCGCATCAACAACGCAGCAACCTCACAAGACATGATATCGACACGTTATACGGCCCTCTGATGTCCCTTGAGTCAGGTTGTCGTCCTTTTAACAGCTCACGACGTACGATCCGGGACGAAAAAATAGAGCAAAAGATGAAAAGTGGCCTGAAACAGAAGAAAACGTTCAATTTTGGGCTTCCAAAACGAGCACAGAGAGCAAGCTGGCTACCCCCATCGTAGAGCTCTCAGAGAGCTTTGCAACGGTATGCTGTGCGCCGCGTAACTCCTTATGGATCAAAATTTATGGGCACTAGAGCGACGGAGACCGGGTCACAAACCCTACGCCTTCGGTTTGCGGGCCCGACCTCTATGTGAAGTGAAGTTGCCTTGCCCAATGTTGCGTTGGATTCGGTAATAGAGATTTGGTGGATAAAGTATCTTGGCAACCCTAACCAGGGCAAAAAAAAATTGAAAAGTGGGTGCAACACGCGGACTTCCCAAGGGGTCACCGATCCTAGTACTACTCTCGCCCAAGCACGCTTAACATCGGAGTTCTGATGGGATCCGGTGAATTAGTGCTGGTATGATCGCACCCGTCATGTTGAGGGCACAATTCCTATATGTGTTAACGATTCAGATTGCCAGCCTAGAAAGATGGCCCATTCAAAAGGCCCAATGGGCTCAACGCCAACCCATCCGCTTCAACAACGCAGCATCCTCGCAAGACGTGATATCGACACATTGTAGGGCCCTCTGAAGTACTGCGAGTAAGGTTGTCGTCCTTTTAACAGCTCACGACGTACGATCCGGGACGAAAAAAGAGTGCAAAAGAAGAAAAGTGTCTTGAAACTGATGAAAACGTTCGAGTTTGGGCTACAAAAATAGGCACAGCGAGAAAGCTGGCTTCCCCCGACGTAGAGCTCCCCGCGAGTCAGGTTGTCGTCCTTTTAACAGCTCACGACGTACAATCCGGGATGAAAAAATTGAGCAAAAGAACAAAGGTGGACTGAAACTGATGAAAACGTTCGATTTTGGGCTCCAAAAAGGGCACTGCAAGCAAGATAGCTGCCCCCGTCGTAGAGCTCTCAGAGAGCTTAGCAACGGTATACAGTGCACTGCGTAACTCCTTACGGATCAAAAGTTATGTACACCGGAGTGACGGAGACCTGGTCACAAACCCTACGCCCTCGGTTTGAGGGCCTGGCCTCTATGTTAAACGAAGTTGTCTTGCCCAATGTTCCGTGGGATTCGGTAATAGAGAGTTGGTGGATAAAGTATTTTGGAAACCGTAGCCAGGGAAAAAAAAATTGAAAAGGGGGTGCAACACGAGCACGCTTAACTTTGGAGTTCTGATGGGATCCGGTGCATTCGTGCTGGTATGATTGCACCCGTCATGTTGAGGGCACAATTCCTATATGTGTTAACGGTTCACAATCATTGCCTCAAGCGATGGCCCATTCAAAAGGCCCAATGGCCATAACGACAACCCATCCACTTCAACAACGCAGCATCCTCGCAAGACGTGATATCAACACGTTCTAGGGCCCTCTGATGTCCTGCGAGTCAGGTTGTCGTCCTTTTAACAGCTCACGACATACGATCCGGGATGAAAAAATAGAGCAAAAGAACAAAAGTGGCTTGAAACTGATGAGAACGTTCGATTTTGGGCTCCAAAAATAGGCACAATGAGCAAGCTAGCTGCCCCCGTTGTAGAGATCTCAGAGAGCTTTGCAACGGTATGTTGTGCGCCACATAACTCCTTATGGATCAAAAGTTATAGGCACCGGAGCACCGGAGACTTGGTCACAAACCCTACGCCCTCGGTTTGCGGGCCCGGCCTCTATGTGAAGCAAAGTTGTCTTAACCAATGTTCTATGGGATTCAGTAATATATATTTGGTGGATAAAGTATCTTGGCAACCCTAACTAGGGCAAAAAAAATTGAAAAGCGGGTGCCACACGAGGATTTCCCAGGGGATCACCCATCCTAGTACTACTCTCGTCCAAGCACACTTAACTTCGGAGTTCTTATGGGATCCGGAGCATTAGTGCTGGTATGATCGCAGCCGTCATGTTGAGGGCACAATTCATATATGTGTTAACGGTTCACAGTGCCAGCCTAGAGTGATGGCCCATTCAAAAGGCCCAATGGGCTTAACGACAACCCATCCGCTTCAATAACGCAGCATCCTCGTAAGACGTGATATCGACACATTGTAGGGCCCTTTAATGTACCGCGAGTCAGGTTGTCGTCCTTTTAACAGCTCGCAACGTACGATCCGGGATGGAAAAACAGGGCCAAAGAAGAAAAGTTTCCTGAAACTGATGAAAACGTTCGATTTTGGGCTCCAAAAATCGGGCACAATGAGCAAGCTGGTTGCCCCCGTCGTAGAGCTCTCAAAGAGCTTTGCAACGGTATGCTGTGCGCCGTGTAACTCCTTACGGATCAAAAGTTATGGGCACCGGAGCGACGAAAACCTGGTCACAAATCCTACGACCTCGGTTTGCGGGCCCGACCTCTACGTGAAGCGAAGTTGTCTTGCCCAATGTTCCGTGGGCTTCGGTAATAGCAATTTTGTGGATAAAGTATCTTGGCAACCCTAACCAGGGCAAAAAAAATTGAAAATGGGGTACAACACGAGGACTTCCCAGGGAGTCACCCATCCTAGTACTACTCTCGCCAAAGCACGATTAACATCGGAGTTCTGATGGGATCCGGTGAGTTAGTACTGGTATGATCGCACCCGTCATGTTGAGGGCACAATTCCTATATGTGTTAACGATTCACAGTGCCAGGCTAGAGAGATGGCCCATTCAAAAGGCCCAATGGGCTTAACGACAATCCATCCGCTTCAACAACGCAGCATCCTCGCAAGACATGATATGGACACGTTGTAAGGCCCTCTAATGTCCCGCGAGTCAGGTTGTCGTCCTTTTAACAGCTCACGACGTACAATCCGAGACGAAAAAATTGAGGAAAAGAACAAAGGTTGACCGAAACTGATGAAAACGTTCGATTTTGGGCTCCAAAAAGGGTACAACAAGCAAGATAGCTGCCCCCGTCGTAGAGCTCTCAGAGAGCTTAGCAACGGTATACAGTACACTGCGTAACTCCTTACGGATCAAAAGTTATGTACACCGGAGCGACGGAGACCTGGTCACAAACCCTACGCCCTTGGTTTGAGGGCCCGGCCTCTACGTGAAGCGAAGTTGTCTTGCCCAATGTTCAGTGGGATTCGGTAATAAAGAGTTGGTGGATAAAGTATTTTGGAAACCCTAGCCAGGGAAAAAAATAATTGAAAAGGGGGTGCAACACGAGGACTTCCCAGGGGGTCACCGATCCTAGAACTACTCTTGCCCAAGCACGCTTAACTTCGGAGTTCTGATGGGATCCAGTGCATTCGTGCTGGTATGATCGCACCCGTCATGTTGAGGGCACAATTCCTATATGTGTTAACGGTTCACAATCATTGCCGCAAGAGATGGCCCATTCAAAAGGCACAATGGGCATAACGACAACCCATCCACTTCAACAACACAGCATCCTCGCAAGACGTGATATCGACACGTTGTAGGGCCTTCTGATGTCCAGCGAGTCAGGTTGTCGTCCTTTTAACAGCTCACGACGTACAATCCGGGATGAAAAAATAGAGCAAAAGAACAAAAGTGGCCTGAAACAGATGAGAACGTTCGATTTTGGGCTCCAAAATCAGGCACAGTGAGCAAGCTAGCTGCCCCCGTCGTAGAGCTCTCAGAGAGATTTGCAACGGTATGTTGTGCGCCGTGTAACTCCTTACGAATCAAAGGTTATCGGCACCGGAGCGACAGAGACCTGGTCACAAACCCTACGCCCTCGGTTTGCGGGCCCAGCCTCTATGTGAAGCGAAGTTGTCTTACCCAATGTTTCGTGGGATTCGGTAATAGAGATTTGGTGGATAAAGTATCTTGGCAACCCTAACCAGGGCAAAAAAAATTGAAAAGCGGGTGCAACACGAGGACTTCCCAGGGGGTCACCCATCCTAGTACTACTCTCGCCCAAGCATGCTTAACTTCGGAGTTCTGATGGGATCCGGTGCATTAGTGCTGGTATGATCGCACCCATCATGTTGAGGGCACAATTCCTATATGTGGTAACGGTTCACAGTGCCAGCCTAGAGAGATGGCTCATTCAAGAGGCCCAATGGGCTTAACGACAACCCATCTGCTTCAACAATGCAGCATCCTCGCAAGACATGATATCGACACGTTGTTGGTCCCTCTGAAGTACTGCGAGTCAGGTTGTCGTCCATTTAACAGTTCACGACGTACGATCCGGGACGGAAAAAGAAGGCAAAAGAAGAAAAAGTGTCTTGAAACTGATGAAAACATTCGAGTTTGGGCTCCAAAATTGGGCACAGCGAGAAAGCTGGCTTCCCCCGTCGTAGAGCTCTCAGAGAGCTTTGCAACGGTATGCTGTGCGCCGCGTAACTCGTTACGGATCAAAAGTTATAGGCACCGGAGCGACGGAGACCTGGTCACAAAACCTACGCCCTCGGTTTGCGGACCCAACCTCTACGTGAAGCGAAGTTGGCTTGCCTAATGTTTCGTGGGATTCGGTAATGGAGATTTTTTGGATATCTTGGCAACCCTAACCAGGGCAAAAAAAATGAAACGGGGGTACAACACGAGGACTTCCCAGGGGGTCACCCATCCTAGTACTACTCTCGCCCAAGCACGTTTAACTTCGGAGCCCTGATGGGATCCGGTGCATTAGTGCTGGTATGATCGTACCCGTCATGTTGAGGGCACAATTCCTATATGTGTTAATGATTCACAGTGCCAGCCTAGAGAGATGGCCCATTCAAAAGGTCCAATGGGCTTAACGACAACCCATCCGCTTCAACAACGCAGCATCCTCTCAAGACGTGACATCGACACATTGTAGGGCCCTGTGATGTCTCGCGAGTCAGGTTGTCTTCCTTTTAACTGCTCACGACGTACAATCCGGGACCCAAAAATAGAGCTTACGAACAAAAGTGTCCAGAAATTGATGAAAATGTTCAATTTTGGGCTCCAAAAAGGGTACAGCGAGCAAGCTAAATGCCATCGTCATAGAGCTCTCAGAGAGGGTTGGAACGGTATGCTGTGCGCCGAGTAACTCCTTACGGATCAAAATTTGTGGGCACCGGAGCGGCGGAGACCTAGTCCCAAACCCTACGCCCTCGGCTTGAGGGCCCGACCTCTACGTGAAGGGAAGTTGTCTTGCCCAATGTTCCGTGGGATTCGGTAATAGAGATCTGGTGGATAAAGTATCTTGGCAACCCTAACCAGGGCAAAAAAAATTAAAAATAGGGTGCAACACGAGGACTTCCCAGGGGGTCACCCATCCTAGTACTACTCTCGCCCAAGCACGCTTAACTTCGGAGTTCTTATGAGATCCGGTGCATTAGTGCTGGTATGATCGCACCCGTCATGTTGAGGGCACAATTCCTATATGTATTAACGGTTCACAGACCCAGCCTTGAGAGATAGCCCATTCAAAAGGCCCAATGGGCATAACGACAACTCATCTGCTTCAACAACGTAGCATCCTCTCAAGACATGATATCGACACGTTATAAGGCCCTCTGATGTCCCTTGAGTCAGGTTTTCATCCTTTTAACAGTTCACGACGTACGATTCGAGACCGAAAAATAGAGCAAAAGAAGAAAAGTGGCCTGAAACAGATGAAAACGTTCAATTTTGGGCTCCTAAAACGGGCACAAAGAGCAAGCTGGCTGCTCCCTTCGTAGAGCTCTCAGAGTGCTTTGCAACGGTATGCCGTGCGCCGCGTAACTCCTTACAGATCAAAAGTTATGGGCACCGGAGCGACGGAGACCTAGTCACAAACCCTATGCCCTCGGTTTGCGGGCCCGACCTCTACGTGAAGGGAAGTTGTCTTGCCCAATGTTCCGTGGGATTCGGTAATAGAGATTTGGTGGATAAAGTATCTTGGCAACCCTAACCAGGGTAAAAAAAAGTAAAAATGGGGTGCAACACGAGGACTTCTCAGGGGGTCACCCATCGTAGTACTACTCTCACCAAGCACGCTTAACTTCGGAGTTCTGATGGGATCCGGTGCATTAGTGCGGGTATGATCGCACCCGTCATGTTGAGGGCACAATTCCTATATGTATTAACGGTTCACAGACCCAGCCTTGAGAGATAGCCCATTCAAAAGGCCCAATGGGCATAACGACAACTCATCCGCTTCAACAACGTAGCATCCTCGCAAGACATGATATCGACACGTTATAAGGCCCTCTGATGTCCCTTGAGTCAGGTTTTCATCCTTTTAACAGTTCACGACGTACGATCCGAGACGAAAAATAGAACAAAAGAAGAAAAGTGGCTAGAAATATATGAAAACGTTCGATTTTGGGCTCCCAAAACGGGCACAGAGAGCAAGCTGGCTGCCCCCTTCGTAGAGCTCTCAGAGTGCTTTGCAACGGTATGCTGTGCGCCGCGTAACTCCTTACGGATCAAAAGTTATGGGCACTGGAGAGACGGAGACCTAGTCATAAACCCTACGCCCTCGGTTTGCGGGCCCGACCTCTACGTCAAGGGAAGCTGTCTTGCCCAATGTTCCGTGGGATTCGGTAATAGAGATCTGGTGGATAAAGTATCTTGGCAACCCTAACCAGAGCAAAAAAAATTAAAAATGCCGTGCAACACGAGGACTTCTCAGGGGGTCACCCATCCTAGTACTACTCTCACCAAGCACGCTTAACTTTGGAGTTCTAATGGGATCCGGTGCATTAGTGCGGGTATGATCGCACCCGTCATGTTGAGGGCACAATTCCTATATGTGTTAACGGTTCACAGTCCCAGCCTAGAGAGATGGCCCATTCAAAATGCCCAATGCGCTTAACGACAACCCTACCGCTTCAACAACGCAGCAACCTCGCAAGACGTGATATCGACACGTTATAAGGCCCTCTGATTTCCCTTGAGTCAGGTTGTCGTCCTTTTAACAGCTCACGACGTACGATTCGAGACCGAAAAATAGAGCAAAAGAAGAAAAGTGGCCTGAAACAGATGAAAACGTTCAATTTTGGGCTCCTAAAACGGGCACAAAGAGCAAGCTGGCTGCCCCCCTTTGTAGAGCTCTCAGATTGCTTTCCAACGGTATGCTGTGCGCCGCGTAACTCCTTACGGATCAAAAGTTATGGGCACCGGAGCGATGGAGACCTGGTCACAAACCCTATGTCCTCGGTTTGGGAGCCAGGTCCCTATGTGAAGCGAAGTTGTCTTACCCAATGTTCCGTGGGATTCGGTAATAGAGATTTGGTGGATATAGTATCTTGGCAACCCTAACCAGGGCAAAAAAAATTGAAAAGCGGGTGCAACACGAGGATTTCCCAAGGGGTCACCCATCATAGTATTACTCTCGCCCAAGCACGCTTAACTTTGGAATTCTGATGAGATTCGGTGCATTAGTGCTGGTATAATAGCACCCGTCATGTTGAGGGCACAAATCCTACATGTGGTAACAGTTCACAATTCCAGCCTCGAGAGATGGCCCATTCAAAAGGCCCAATGGGCTAAACGACAACCCATCCGCTTCCACCACGCAGCATCCTCGCAAGACGTGATATCGACACGTTGTAGGGCCCTCTGATGTATCACGAGTCAGGTTGTTGTCCTTTTAACAGCTCACGACGTATGATCCGGGATGGAAAAACAGTGCAAAAGAAGAAAAGTGTCCTTAAACTGATGAAAACGTTCAATTTTTGGCTCCAAAAATAGGAACAGCGAGCAAGCTGGCTGTCCCCGTCGTAGAGCTCTCAGAGAGCTTTGCAACGGTATGCAGTGCGCCACGTAACTCCTTAAGGATTAAAAGTTATGGGTACCAGAGCGACGGAGACCTGGTCACAAACCCTACGCCTTCGATTTGCGGGACCGACCTCTACGTGAAGCGAAGTTGTCTTGCCCAATGTTCTGTGGGATTCGGTAATAGAGATTTGTTGGATAAAGTATCTTGGCAACCCTAACCAGGGCAAAAAAAATTGAAAAGAGGGTGCAACACGAGGACTTCCAAGGGGGTCATCCATCATAGTACTACTCTCACCGAAGCACACTTAACTTCGGAGTTCTGATGGGATCCGGTGCATTAGTGCTGGTTTGATCACACCCGTCATGTTGAGGGCACAATTCCTATATGTGTTAACGATTCACAGTGCTAGCCTAACGATAACCCATCCGCTTCAACAACGCAGCATCCTCGCAAGACGTGATATCGACACGTTGTAGGACCCTCTGATGTCCCGCGAGTCAGATTCTTGTCCTTTTAACAGCTCACGACGTACAATCCTGAATGAAAAAATAAAGCAACAGAAAAAAAGTGTTTTGACACTGATGAAAACTTTCGATTTTGGGCTCCAAAAAGGGCACAGCGAGCAAACTAGCTACCCCCGTCGTAGAGCTCTCAGAGTGCTTTGCAACGGTATGCTGTGCGCCGTGTAACTCCTTACGGATCAAAAGTTATTGGCACCGGAGCGACGGAGACCTGGTCACAAACCCTACGCCCTCGGTTTGCGGGCCCGAACTCTACCTGAAGCGAAGTTGTCTTGCCCAATGTTATGTGGGATTCGGTAATAGAGATTTGGTGGATAAAGTATCTTGGCAACCCTAACCAGGGCAAAAAAAATTGAAAAGGGGTGCAACACGAGGACATCCCAAGGGGTCACCCATCCTAGTGCTACTCTCGCCCAAGCACGCTTAACTTCGGAGTTCTGATGGGATACGGTGCATTAGTGCTGGTATGATCACACTCGTCATGTAGAGGGCACAATTCCTATATGTGTTAACGGTTCACAGTCCCAGCCTAGAGAGATAGTCCATTCAAAAGGCCCAATGGGCTTAAGGACAACCCATCCGCTTCAACAACGTAGTATCCTCGTAAGATATGATATCGACACCTTGTAGGGCCCTCTGATGTCCCGCGAGTCAGGTTGTCGTCCTTTTAACAGCTCACGACATACGATCCGGGATGAAAAAATAGAGCAAAAGAATAAAAGTGGCCTAAAAATAATGGGCAGAGCGAGCAAGCAAGCTGCCGCCGTAGTAGAGCTCTCAGCGAGCTTTGCAACGGTATGTTGTGCACAGCGTAACTCCTTACGGATCAAAAGTTATGGGCACCGGAGTGACGGAGACCTGGTCACAAACCCTACGCCCTCGGTTTGCTGGCCCGGCCTCTATGTGAAGTGAAGTTGTCTTACCCAATGTTCCGTGGGATTCGGTAATAGAGATTTGGTGGATAAAGTATCTTGGCAACCCTAACCAGGGAAAAAAAATTTGAAAAGCGGGTGCAACACGATGACTTCCCAGCGGGTCACCCATCCTAGTACTACTCTCGCCCAAGCACGCTTAACTTCGGAATTCTGATGGGATCCGGTGCATTAGTGCTGGTATAATTGCACCCCTCATGTTGAGGGCACAATTCCTATATGTGTTAACGGTTCATAGTGCCAGCCTAGAGAGATGGTTCATTCAAAAGGCCCAATAGGCTTAACGACAACCCATCCGCTTCAACAACACAGCATCCTCGCAAGACGTGATATCGACACGTTGTAGGGCCCCCTAATGTACCGCGAGTCAGGTTGTCGTCCTTTTAATAGCTCACGACGTACGATCAAGGATGGAAAAACTGGGCAAAAGAAGAAAAGTGTCATGAAACTAAAGAAAACATTCGATTTTGGTCTCCAAAAATGGGCAAAGCGAGCAAGCTAGCTGCCCCCGTCGTAGAGCTCTAAAAGAGCTTTGCAACGGTATGCTGTGCGCCGCGTAACTCCTTACGGATCAAAAGTTATGGGCACCGGAGCGACGGAGACCTGGTCAAAAACCTACGCCCTCGGTTTGCGCGCCCGACCTCTATGTGAAGCGAAATTGTCTTGCCCAATGTTCCTTGGGATTCGATAATAGAGATTTGGTGGATAAAATATCTTTGCAACCCTAACCAGGGCAAAAGAAATTGAAAAGGGTATGCAACACGAGGACTTCCCAGGGGGTCACCCATCCTAGTACTACTCTAGCCCAAGCACGTTTACCTTCGGAGTTCTGATGGGATTTGGTGCATTAGTGCTGGTATGATCGCACCTGTCATGTTGAGGGCACAATTCCTATATGTGTTAACGATTCACAGTGCCAGCCTAGAGAGATGGCCCATTCAAAAGGCCCAATGGGCTTAACGACAACCCATCCGCTTCAACAACGCTGCATCCTCGCAAGACGTGATATCGACACGTTGTAAGGCCCTATGAAGTCACGCGAGTCAGGTTGTCATCCTTTTAACAACTCACGACGTACAATCCGGGACAAAAAATAAATCAAAAGAACAAAAGTGGGCTGAAACTTATGAAAACGTTCAATATTGGTATCCAAAAAGGGAACAGCGAGCAAGCTAGTTGCCCACGTCATAGAGCACTCAAAGAGCTTTGCAACGGTATGCTGTGCGCCGCGTAACTCCTTACGGATCAAAAGTTATAGGCACGGGAGCGACGGAGACCTGGTCACAAACCTACGCCCTCGGTTTGCGGGCCCAGCCTCTACGTGAAGTGAAGTTGCCTTGCCCAATGTGCCGTGGGATTTAGTAATAGAGATTTGGTGGATAAAGTATCTTGGCAACCCTAACTAGGGCAAAAAAAATTGAAAAGGGGGTCCAACACGAGGACTTCCCAGGGGGTCACCCATCTTAGTACTACTCTCGCCCAAGCGCGCTTAACTTCGGAGTTCTGATGAGATCCGGTGCATTAGTGCAGCTATGATCGCACCCGTTATGTTGAGGGCACAATTCCTATATGTGTTAACGGTTCACAATCCCAGCCTAGAAAGATGGCCCATTCAAAAGGCCCAATAGGCTTAACGACAACCCATCCACTTCAACAACGCAGCATCCTCGCAAGACGTGATATCCAGACATTGTAGGTCCCTCTGATGTACCGCGAGTCAGGTTGTCGTCCTTTTAACAGCTCACGACGTACGATCCGGGACGGAAAAATAGGACAAAAGAAGAAAAGTGTCCTGAAATTGATGAAAATGTTCGATTTTGGTCTCCAAAAACGGGCACAGCGAGCAAGCAGGTTGCCCCCGTCGTAGAGCTCTCAAAGAGCTTTGCAACGGTATGATGTGCACCGCGTAACTCCTTACGGATCAAAACTTATGGGCACCGGAGCGACGGAGACTTGGTCACAAACCCTATGACCTCGGTTTGAGGGCCCAGCCTCTACGTGAAGCAAAGTTATCTTTCCCAATGTTCCGTCGGATTCCATAATAGAGACTTGGTGGATAAAATGTCTTGGCAACCCTAACCAGGGCAAAAAAAATTGAAAAGGGGTTGCAACACGAGGACTTCCCAATGGGTCACCTATCCTAGTACCACTCTTCCCCGAGCACGCTTAACTTCGGAGTTCTGATGGGATCCAGTGCATTAGTGCTGGTATGATCACACCCGTCATGTTAAAAGCACAATTCTTATATGTGTTAGCGGTTCATAGTGCCAGCCTAGAGAGATGGCCCATTCAAAAGGCGCAATGGGCTTAACGATAACCCATCCGCTTCAACAACGTAGTATCCTCGCAAGACGTGATATCGACACATTGTAGGGCCATCTGATGTTCAGCGAGTCAGGTTGTCGTCCTTTTAACAACTCACGACGTACGATCCGGGACGGAAAAATAGGGCAAAAGACGAAAAGCTTCCTAAAACTAATGAAAACGTTCGATTTTGGGCTCCAAAAAAGGGCACAGCGAGCAAGCTGGCTGCCCGCGTCATAGTGCTCTCAGAGAGCTTTGCAACGGTATACTGTGCGCCACGTAACTCCTTACGGATCAAAAGTTATGGGCATCGGAGCTACAGAGACCTGGTCACAAACCCTACGCCCTCGGTTTGCAGGCCCGGCCTATACGTGAAGCGAAGTTGTCTTGCCCAATGTTCCCTGGGATTCGGTGATAGAGATTCGGTGGATAAAGTATCTTGGCAACCCTAACCAAGGCAAAAAAATTAAAAGGGAGGTGCAACACGCGGACTTCCCAATGGGTCACCCATCCTAGTACTACTCTCGCCCAAGCACACTTAACTTCGGAGTTCTGATGGGATCCGGTGAGTTAGTGCTGGTATGATCGCACCCGTCAAGTTGAGGGCATAATTCCTATATGTGTTAACGGTTCACAGTCCCAGCCTAGAGAGATGGCCCATTCAAAAGGCCCAATGGGCTTAACGACAACCCATCCGCTTCAACAACGCAGCATCCTCGCAAGACGTGATATCGACATGTTGTAGGGCCCTCTGATATACCGCGAGTCAGGATGTCGTCCTTTTAACAGCTCACGACGTACGATCCGGGATGAAAATTTAGGGCAAAAGAAGAAAAATATCCTGAAATTGATGAAAACGTTCGATTTTAGGCTTCAAAAATGTGTACAACGAGCAAGCAGGTTGCCCCCGTCGTAGAGCTCTCAAAGTGCTTTGCAGCGGTATGCTGTGCGCCGCGTAAGTCCTTACGGTTCAAAAGTTATGGGCACCGGAGCGACGGAGACCTGGTCACAAACCCTACGACCTCAGTTTGCGTGCCCGGCCTCTACGTGAAGCGATGTTGTCTTTCTGAATGTTCCGTCGGATTCCGTAATAGAGATTTGGTGGATAAAGTATCTTGGCAACCCTAACCAGGGCAAAAACAATTGAAAAGGGGGTGCAACACGAGGACTTCACAAGGGGTCACTCATCCTAGTACCACTCTCTTCCAAGCACGCTTAACTTCAGAGTTCTGATGGGATCCGGTGCATTAGTGCTGGTATGATCGTACCCGTCAAGTTGAGGGCATAATTCCTATATGTGTTAACGGTTCACAGTCCCAGCCTAGAGAGATGGCCCATTCAAAAGGCCCAATGGGCTTAACGACAACCCATCCGCTTCAACAACGCAGCATCCTCGCAAGACGTGATATCGACACGTTGTAGGGCCATGATATCAACACGTTGTAGGGCCCTTTGATGTTCCGCGAGTCAGGTTGTCGTCCTTTTAACAGCTCACGGCGTACGATCCGGGATGGAAAAATAGTGCAAAAGAATAAAAGCGTCTTGAAACTGATGAAAATGTTCGATTTTGGGCTCTAGAAATGGGCACAGCGAGACAAGCTGGATGCCCCCGTCGTAGAGCTCTCAAAGTGCTTTGCAACGGTATGATGTGCGTCGCGTAACTCGTTACGGATCAAAAGTTATGGGCACCGGAGCGACGGAGACCTGGTCAAAAACCATACGCCCTCAGTTTGCGGGCCCGACCTCTACGTGAAGCGAAGTTGTCTTTCCCAATGTTCCGTGGGATTCGGAAATAGAGATTTGGTGGATAAAGTATCTTGGCAACCCTAACCAGGGCAAAAAAATTGAAAAGGGGTGCAACACGAGGACTTCCCAGGGGGTAACCCATACTAGTACTACTCTCGCCCAAGTACGCTTAACTTCGGAGTTCTGATGGGATCCGGTGCATTAGTGCTGGTATGATCGCACCCATCATGTTGAGGGTACAATTCCTATATGTGTTAATGGTTCACAGTCCCAGCCTAGAGAGATGGCCCATTCAAAAGGCCCAATGGGCTTAACGACAACCCATCCGCTTCAACAACGCAGCATCCTCGCAATATGTGATATTGACACGTTGTAGGGCCCTCTGATGTACCTCCAGTCAGGTTGTCGTCCTTTTAACAGCTCACGAAGTACGATCCGGGACGGAAAAACAGGGCAAAAGAAGAAAAGTGTCTTGAAACTGATGAAAACATTCGATTTTGGGCTCCAAAAATGAGCACAGCGAGCAAGCAGGTTGCCCCCGTCGTAGAGCTCTCAGAGAGCTTTGCAACGGTATGCTAGGCGCCGCGTAACTCCTTACGGATCAAAAGTTATGGGCACCGGAGCGACGGAGACCTGGTCACAAACCCTACGACCTCGATTTGCGAGCTCGACCTCTACGTGAAGCGAAGTTGTCTTTCCCAATGTTCTGTGGGATTCGGTAATAGAGATTTGGTGGATGAAAGTATCTTGGCAACCCTAACCAGGGCAAAAAAAATTGAAAAGGGGTGCAACACGAGGACTTCCCAGGGGTTACCCATCCTAGTACCACTCTCTCCCAAGCACGCTTAACTTCGGAGTTCTAATGGGATCCGGTGCATTAGTGCTGGTATGATCACACCCGTCATGTTGAGAGCACAATTCCTATATGTGTTAGCGGTTCACAGTGCTAGCCTAGAGAGATGGCCCATTCAAAAGGCCCAATGGGCTTAATAACAACCCATCCGCTTCAACAACGTAGCATCCTCGCAATACATGATATCGAAATGTTGTAGGGCCCTCTTTTGTACCGCGAGTCAGGTTGTCGTCCTTTTAACAGCTCCCGACGTGCGATCCGGGATGGAAAAATAGGACAAAAGAAGAAAAGTGTCTTGAAACTGATGAAAACGTTTGATTTTGGGCTCCAAAAGCTGGCACAGCTAGCAAGCTGGCTACCCATGTCGTAGAGCTCTCAGAGCGCTTTGCAACGGTATGCTGTGCGGCATGTAACTCCTTACAGATCAAAAGTTATCAGCACCGGAGCGACGGAGACCTGGTCACAAACCCTACGCCCTCGGTTTGCAAGCCCGACCTCTACGTGAAGCGAAGTTGTCTTGCCCAATGTCCTGTGGGATTTGGTAATAGAGATTTGGTGGATAAAGTTTCTTGGCAACACTAACCAGGGCAAAAAAATTTGAAAAGGGGGTGCAACACGAGGACTTCCCAGGGGGTCACCCATCCTAGTACTACTCTCGCCCAAGCACGCTTAACTTCGGAGTTCTGGTGGGATCTGATGCATTATTACTGGTATGATCGCACCCGTTATGTTGTGGGCACAATTCCTATATGTGTTAACGGTTCACAGTGCCAGCCTAGGGAGATTGCCCATTCAAAAGGCCCAATGGGCAAAACGACAACCCATCCGCTTCAACAATGCAGCATCCTCGCAAGATGTGATCTCGACACATTGTCGGGCCCCCTGATGCCCCGCGAGACAGGTTGTCATCCTTTTAACATCTCACGACGTACAATCCAGGACGAAAAAATAGGGCAAAAGAACAAAAGTGGCCTGAAACTGATGGAAACGTTCGATTTTGGGCTCCAAAAAGGGGCAAAACAAACAAGCTTGCTGCCCCCGTCGTAGAGCTCTCAGAGAGCTTTGTAACGGTATGCTGTGTGGCACGTAACTTCTTATGAATAAAAAGCTATGGGCACCGGAGCGATGGAAACCTGGTCACAAACCCTACGCCCTCGGTTTGCGGGCCCGGCCTCTACGTGAATCGAAGTTGTCTTGCCCAATGTTCCGTGGGATTCGGTAATAGAGATTTGGTGGATAAAGTATCTTGGCAACACTAACCAGGGCAAAAAAAATTGAAAAGGGGTTGCAACACGAGGACTTCCCAGGGGGTCACCCATCCTTGTACTACTCTCACCCAAGCACGCTTAACTTCGGTGTTCTGGTGGGATCCGGTGCATTAGTGCTGGTATGATCGCACCCGTCATGTTGAGGGCATAATTCCTATATGTGTTAATGGTTCACAGTGCCAGCCTAGAGAGATGGCCCATTCAGAAGGCCCAATGGTCTTAACGACAACCCATCAACTTCAACAACGCAGCATCCTCGCAAGACGTGATATCAACACATTGTAGGGCCCCTGATGTCTCGCGAGTCAGGTTGTTGTCCTTTTAACAGCTCACGACGTACAATTCGGGATGAAAAAATAGAGCAAAAGAACAAAAGTGGCCTGAAACAGAGGAAAATGTTCAATTTTGGGCGCCAAAAAGGAGCACGGCGAGCAAGCTGGCTACCCCCGTCGTAGACCTCTCAGACATCTTTGCAACGGTATGCTGTGCGCCGCATAACTCCTTACGAATCAAAAGTTATGGGCACCGGAGCGACGCAGACCTGTTCACAAACCCTACGCCCTCAGTTTGCGGGCCCGACCTCTACGTGAAGCGAAGTTGTCTTGCCTAATGTTCCATGGGATTCGGAAATAGAGATTTGGTGGATAAAGTATCTTTGCAACCCTAACCAAGGGAAAAAAATTGAAAAGGGGGTGCAACACGTGTACTTCCCAGGGGGTCACCCATCCTAGTACTACTCTCGCCCAAGCACGCTTAACTTCGGAGTTCTGATGGGATCCGGTGCATTAGTACTGGCATGATTGCACCCATCATGTTGAGGCACAATTTCTATATGTGTTAACGGTTCACAGTGCTAGCCTAGAGAGATGGCCCATTCAAAAGGCCCATGGGCTTAACGATAACCCATCCGCTTCAACAACGCAGCATTCTCGCAAGACGTGATATCGACTCGTTGTAGGGCCCCCTAATGTACCGCGAGTCAGGTTGTCATGCTTTTAATAGCTCACGACGTACGATCCGGGATGAAAAAACAGGGCAAAAGAAGAAAAGTGTCCTAAAACTGATGAAAATATTCGATTTTGGGCTCTAAAAATGGGCAAAGCGAGCAAGCTTGCTGCCCCTATCGTAGAGCTCTTAGAGAGCTTTGCAACGGTATGCTGTGCGCCGCGTAACTCCTTACGGATCAAACGTTATGGGCACCGAAGCGACGGAGACCTGGTCACGAACCCTACACCCTGGGTTTGCGGGCCCGGCGTCTACGTGAAGCGAAGTTGTCTTGCCCAATGTTCCGTGGGATTCGGTAATAGAGATTTGGTGGATAAAGTATCTTCGCAACCCTAACGAAGGGAAAAAAAATTGAAAAAGGGGTGGAACACGAGTACTTCCCAAGGGGTCACCTATCCTAGTACTACTCTCGCCCAAGCATGCTTAACTTCGGAGTTCTGATGGGATCCGGTGCATTAGTGCTGGTATGATTGCACCCGTCATGTTGAGGCACAATTCCTATATGTGTTAACGGTTCACAGTGCGAGCCTAGAGAGATGGTCCACTCAAAAGGCCAAATGGGCTTAACGACAACCCATCCGCTTCAACAACGCAGCATCCTCGTAAGATGTGATATTGACACGTTATAGAGCCCTCTGATGTACCTCGAGTCAGGTTGTCATCCTTTTAACATCTCACGATGTACAATTCGGACGAAAAAATAGCGCAAAAGAAGAAAAGTGTTCTAAAACTGATGATAACGGTCGATTTTGGGCTCCAAAAAGGGGTACAGCGAGCATGTTGGCTGCCCATGTCGTAGAGCTCTCAGAGAGCTTTGTAACGGTATGCTGTGCGGCACGTAACTCCTTACGGATCAAAAGTAATAGGCACCGGAGCGATGGAGAGCTGGCCACAAACCCTACGCCCTCGGTTTGCGGGCCTGGCCTCTACGTGAAGCGAAGTTGTCTTGCCCAATGTTCCGTGGGATTCGGTAATAGAGATTTGGTGGATAAAGTATCTTGGCAACACTAACCAGGGCAAAAAAAATTGAAAAGGGGTTGCAACACGAGGACTTCCCAGGGGGTCACCCATCCTTGTACTACTCTCACCCAAGCACGCTTAACTTCGGTGTTCTGGTGGGATCCGGTGCATTAGTGCTGGTATGATCGCACCCGTCATGTTGAGTGCATAATTCCTATATGTGTTAATGGTTCACAGTGCCAGCCTAGAGAGATGGCCCATTCAGAAGGCCCAATGGGCTTAACGACAACCCATCAACTTCAACAACGCAGCATCCTTGTAAGACGTGATATCGACACATTGTAGGGCCCCTGATATCCCGCGAGTCAGGTTGATGTCCTTTTAATAGCTCACGACATACAATTCGGGATGAAAAAATAGAGCAAAAGAACAAAAGTGGCCTGAAACAGATGAAAATGTTCGATTTTGGGTGCCAAAAAGGAGCACAGCGAGCAAGCTGGCTACCCCCATCGTAGAGCTCTCAGACATCTTTGCAACGGTATGCTGTGCGCCGCATAACTCCTTACGGATCAAATGTTATGGACACCGGAGCGACGCAGGCCTGTTCACAAACCCTACGCCCTCGGTTTGCGGGCCCGACCTCTACGTAAAGCGAAGTTGTCTTGCCCAATGTTCCATGGGATTCGGTAATAGAGATTTGGTGGATAAAGTATCTTCGCAACCCTAACCAGGGCAAAAAAAATTGAAAAGGGGGTGCAACACGAGGACTTCCCAGGGGGTCACACATCCTAGTACTACTCTCGCCCAAGCACGCTTAACTTCGGAGTTCTGATGGGATCCGGTTCATTAGTGCTGGTATGATTGCACCCGTCATGTTGAGGCACAATTCCTATATGTGTTAACGGTTCACAGTGCCAGCCTAGAGAGATGCCCATTCAAAAGGCCCAATGGGCTTAACGAAAACCCATCCGCTTCAACAACGCAGCATCCTTGCAAGACGTGATATCAACACATTTTAGGGCCCTCTGATGTACCTCGAGTCAGGTTGTCGTCCTTTTAACAGCTCATGACGTACGATCTGGGATGAAAAAACAGGGCAAAAGAAGAAAAGTGTCCTGAAACAGATGAAAACGTTCGATTTTGGGCTCCAAAAATGGGTACAGTGAGCAAGCTTCCTGCCCCTATCGTAGAGCTCTTAAAGAGCTTTGCAACGGTATGCTATGCACCCCGTAACTCCTTACGGATCAAAAGTTATGGGCACCGGAGCGACGGAGAACTGGTCACAAACCCTACACCCTGGGTTTGCGGGCCCGGCGTCTACGTGAAGCGAAGTTGTCTTGCCCAAAGTTCCGTGGCATTCGGTAATAGAGATTTGGTGGATAAAGTATCATCGCAACCCTAACCAGGGGAAAAAAATTGAAAAGGGGGTGCAACACGAGTACTTCCCAGGGGGTCGCCCATCCTAGTACTTCTCTCGCCCAAGCATTCTTAACTTCGGAGTTCTGATGGGATCCGGTGCATTAGTGCTGGTATGATTGCACCCATCATGTTGAGGCACCTTTCCTATATCTGTTAACGGTTCACAGTGCGAGCCTAGAGAGATGGTCCACTCAAAAGGCCAAATGGGCTTAACGACAACCCATCCGCTTCAACAACGCAGCATCCTCGTAAGATGTGATATTGACATGTTATAGAGTCCTCTGATGTACCTGCGAGTCAGGTTGTCATCCTTTTAACAATTCACGACGTACGATCCAGGACAGAAAAACAGAGCAAAAGAAGAAAAATGGCCTGAAACTGATGAAAACGTTCGATTTTGGTCTCCAAAAAAGGGCAAAGCGAGCAAGCTAGCTGCCCACGTCGTAGAGCTCTCAGAGAGTTTTGTAACGGTATGCTGTGCGCCGCGTAACTCCTTACCGATCAAAAGTTATGGGCACCGAAGCGACCGAGACCTGGTCACAAACCCTACGCCCTCGGTTTGCGGGCCCAGCCTCGACGTGAAGCGAAGTTGTCTTGCCCAATGTTCCGTGGGATTCAGTAATAGAGATTTGGTGGTTAAAGTATCTTGGCAACCCTAACCAGAGCAAAAAAATTGAAAAGGGGGTGCAACACGAGGACTTCCAAGGGGGTCACCCATCCTAGTACTACTCTCGCCCAAGCACGCTTAACTTCGGAGTTCTGATGGGATTCGGTGCATTAGTGCTGGTTTGATCGCACCCTTCATGTTGAGGCCCAATTCCTATATGTGTTAACGGTTCACAGTGCCAGCCTATAGAGATGGTCCATTCAAAAGGCCCAATGGGCTTAACGACAACCCATCTGCTTCAACAACGCAACATTCTCGCAAGACGCGATATCGACACGTTGTATGGCCCTCTGATGTACCGCTAATCAGGTTGTTGTCCTTTTAACAACTCACGACGTACGATCCGGGACGGAAAAATAGAGCAAAAGAACAAAAGTGGCCTGAAACTGATGAAAATGTTCGATTTTGGGCTCCAAAAAGGGGCACAGCGAGCAAGTTTCCTGCCCCCGTCGTAGAGCACTCAGAGATTTTTGCAACGGTATGTTGTGCACCGCGTAACTCCATACGGATCAAAAGTTATGGGCACCGGAGCGGCGGAGACCTGGTCACAAACCCTATGCCCTCGGTTTGTGGGCCCGTCCTCTACGTGAAGCGAAGTTGTCTTGCCCAATTTTCTGTGGGATTCGGTGCATTAGTGCTGGTATGATCGCACCCTTCATGTTGAGGCACAATTCCTATATGTGTTAACGGTTCACAGTGCCAGCCGATAGAGATGGCCCATTCAAAAGGCCCAATGGTCTTAACGACAACCCATCCCCTTCAACAACACTGCATCCTCGCAAGACGTGATATCGACGCATTGTAGGGCCCTCTAATGTCCCATGAGTTAGGTTGTCGTCCTTTCAGCAACTCACGTCGTACGATCCGGGACAGAAAAATATAGTAAATGAAGAAAAGTGGCCCGAAACTGATGAAAACGTTCGATTTTGGGCTCCAAAAAGGGGCACAGCGAGCATGCTAGCTGCCCCGTCGTAAAGATCTCAGAGAGCTTTGCAACGGTATGCTGTGCACCGCGTAACTTCTTGCGTATCAAAAGTTATTGGCACCGGAATAACGGAGACTTGGTCACAAACCCTACGCCCTCGGTTTGCGGGCCCGGCCTCTACGTGAAGTGAAGTTGTCTTGCCCAATGTTCCGTGGGATTTGGTAATAGAGATTTGGTGGATAAAGTATGTTGGCAACCCTAACCAGGGCAAAAAAAATTGAAAAGGGGGTGCAACACGAGGACTTCCCATTGGGACACCCATCCTAGTACTACTCTTGCCCAAGCACGCTTAACTTCGGAGTTCTGATGGGATCCAGTGCAGTACTGCTGGTATGATCGCAACTGTCATGTTGAGGGCACAATTCCTATATGTGTTAACGGTTCATAGTGCCAGCCTTAAGAGGTGGCCCATTCAAAATGCCCAATGGGCTTAACGACAACCCATCCGCTTCAACAACGCAGCATGCTCGCAAGACGTGATATCGACACGATATAAGGCCCTCTAATGTACCGCGAGTAATGTTGTCGTCTTTTTTACCGGTCACGACGTACGATCCGGGACAGAAAAATAGGGCAAAAGAAGAAAATTGGCCTGAAACTGATGAAAACATTCGATTTTGGGCTCCAAAAATGGGCAAAGCGAGCAACCTCGCTGCCCCTGTCGTAGAGCTCTCAGAGTGCTTTGCAACGTTATGCTGTGCGCCGCGTAACTCCTTTTGGATCAAAAGTTATGGGTACCGGAGCGAGGGAGACCTGGTCACAAACCCTAGGCCCTCGGTTTGCGGGCCCGGCCTCTACGTGAAACGAAGTTGTCTTGCCCAATGTTCCGTGAGATTCGGTAATAGAGATTTGGTGGATAAAGTATCTTGGCAACCCAAACCAGGGCAAAATAAATTGAAAAGGGGGTGCAACACGAGGACTTCCCAAGGGGTCACCCATCCTAGTACTACTCTTGCCCAAGCACGCTTAACTTCAGAGTTCTGATGGGATCCGGTGCATTAGTGCTGGTATGATCGCACCCGTCATGTTGAGGCACAATTCCTATATGTGTTAACGGTTCACAGTGCCAGCCTAGAGAGATGGCCCATTCAAAAGGCCTAATGGGCTTAACGACAACCCATCCGCTTCAACAATGCAGTATCCTCGCAAGACATGATACAGACACATTGTAGGGCCCTCAGATGTACCGCATGTCAGGTTGTCACCCTTTTAACAGCTCACGACGTACGATCAGGGATGGAAAAATAGGGTAAAAGAAGAAATGTGGCCTGAAACTGATGTAAACGTTCAATTTTGGGCTCCAAAAATGGGCAAAGCGAGCAAGCTCGTTGCCCACGTCGTAGAGATCTCTAAGAGCTTTGCAACGGTATGCAGTGCGCCGCGTAACTCCTTACGGATAAAAAGTAATGGGCACCGGAGCGACGGACAACTGGTCACAAACCCTACGCCCACGATTTGCGGGCCCGGCCTCTTCGTGAAGCGAAGTTGTCTTGCCCAATGTTCCGTGGGATTCGATAATAGAGATTTGGTGGATAAAGTATCTTGGCAGCCCTAACCAGGGGAAAAAAAATTGAAAATGGGGTGCAACACGAGGACTTCCTCGGGGGTCACCCATCCTAGCACTACTCTCGCCCAAGTACGCTTAACTTCGGAGTTCTGATGGGATCCGGTGCATTAGTGCTGGTATTATCGCACCCGTCATGTTGAGGCACAATTCCTATATGTGTTAACGGTTCACAGTGCCAGCCTAGAGAGATGGCCCATTCAAAAGGCCCAATGGACTTAACGACAACCCATCCGCTTCAACAACGCAGCATCCTCGCAAGACGTGATATCGACACGTTGTAGGGCCCTCTGATGTACCTCGAGTCAGGTAGTTGTCCTTTTAACAGCTCACGACGTACGATCCGTGACGAAAAAATATGGCAAAAGTAAAAAAGTGTCCTGAAAGTGATGAAACGTTCGATTTGGGGCTCCAAAAATGGGCACAGCGAGCAAGCTAGGTGCCGTCGTCGTAGGGCCCTCAGAGAGCTTTGCAACGATATGATGTACGCTGCATAACTCCTTACGGATAAAAAGTTATAGGCACCGGAGCGACGGAGACTTGGTCACAAACCCTACTCCCTCGGTTTGCGGGCCCGACCTCTACGTGAAGCGTAGTTGTCTTGCCCAATGTTTCGTGGGATTCGGTAATAGAGATTTGGTGGATAAAATATCTTGGCAACCCTAACCAGGGAAAAAAAATTGATAATGGGGTGCAACACGAGGTCTTCCCAGGGGGTCACCCATCCTAGTACTACTCTCGCCCAAGCACGCTTAACTTCGGAATTCTAATGGGATCCGGTGCATTAGTGCTGGTATGATCGCACCGGTCATGTTGAGGCACAATTCCTATATGTGTTAACGGTTCACAGTGCCAGCCTAGAGAGATGGCTCATTCAAAAGGCCCAATGGACTTAACGACAACCCATCCGCTTCAACAATGCAACATCCTCGCAAGACGTGATATCGACACATTGTAAGGCCCTCTTATGTACCTCGAGTCAGGTTGTCTTCCTTTTAACAGCTCAAGACGTACGATCCGCGATGAAAAAACAGGGCAAAAGAAGAAAAGTATCCTGAAACTAATGAAAACGTTCGATTTTGGGCTCCCAAAATGGGCAAAGTGAGCAAGCTAGCTGCCCTCGTCGTAGAGCTCTCAGAGAGCTTTGCAACGGTATATTGTGCACTGCGTAGCTTCTTACGAATCAAAAGTTATGGGCACCGGAGCGACGGAGACCAGATCACAAACCGTACGCCCTTGGTTTGCGGGCCCGACCTCTACGTGAAGCGAAGTTGTCTTGCCCAATGTTCCACGGGATTCTGTAATGGAGATTTGGTTTATAAAGTATCTTGGCAACACTAACAAGGGCAAAAAAAATTGAAAAGGGGGTGCAACACGAGGACTTCTGAGGGGGTCACCCATCCTAGTACTACTCTCGCCCAAGCACGCTTAACTTCGGAGTTCTGGTAGGATCCAGTGCATTAGTGTTGGTATGATCGCACCTGTCATGTTGAGGGCACAATTCCTATATGTGTTAACGGTTCACAGTGTCAGCATAGAGAGATGGCCCATTCAAAAGGCCCAATGGGCTTAACGATAACCCATCTGCTACAATAACACAGTATCCTCGCAAGACGTGATATTGGAAAATTTTAGGGCCCTCTGATGTCCCGCGAGTCAGGTTGTCATCCTTTTAACAGCTCACGACATACAATTCGGGACAGAAAATTAGATCAAAAGAACAAAAGTGGCCTGAAACTGATGAAAACGTTCGATTTTGGGATCCAAAAAAGGGCACAGCGAGCAAGCTAGGTGCTCCCGTCGTAGAGATCTTAGAGAGCTTTGCAACGGTATGCTGTGCGTCGCGTAACTCCTTACGGATCAAAAGTTATGGGCATCGGAGCGACGGAGACCTGGTCACATACTCTACTCCCTCGGTTTGCGGGCCCGGCCTCTACGTGAAGTGAAGTTCTCTTGCCCAATGTTCCGTGGGATTCGGTAATAGAGATTTGGTCGATAAAGTATTTTGGCAACCCTAACCAGGGCAAAAAAAATTGAAAATGGGGTGCAACACGAGGACTTCCCAGGGGGTCACCCATCCTAGCACTACTCTCCCAAGCACGCTTAACTTCGGAGTTCTGATGGGATCCGGTGCATTAGTGCTAGTATGATTGCACCCGTCATGTTGAGGCACATTTCTTATATGTGTTAACGGTTCACAATGCCAGCTTAGAGATATGGCCCATTAAAAAGGAAAAATGGGCTTAACGACAACCCATCCGCTATAACAACGCAACAACCTCGCAAGACGTGATATCGACATATTGTAGGGCCCTCTGATGTACCTCGAGTCAGGTTCTCGTCCTTTTAACAGCTCACGACGTACGATTTGGGACGGAAAAACAGGGCAAAAGAAGAAAAGTGGCCTGAAACTAATGTAAACGTTCAATTTTGGGCTCCAAAAATGGGCAAAGCGAGCAAGCTCGTTGCCCACGTGGTAGAGCTCTCAGAAAGCTTTGCAACGGTATGCTGTGCCCCGCATAACTTCTTACGGATCAAAAGTTATGGGCACCGGAGCGACGGAGACCTGGTCACAAACCCTACGCCCTCAGTTTGCGGGCCCGGCCTCTACGTGAAGTGAAGTTGTCTTGCCCAATGTTCCGTGAGATTCGGTAATAGAGATTTGGTGGATAAACTATCTTCGCATCCCTTACCAGGGGTAAAAAATTTGAAAAGGGTGTGCAACACGAGTACTTCCCAGGGGGTCACCCATCCTAGCACTACTCTGGCCCAAGCACGCTTAACTTCGGAGTTCTGATGGGATCCGGTGCATTAGTGCTAGTATGATTGCACCCGTCATGGTGAGGCACAATTCTTATATGTGTTAACGGTTCACAGTGCCAGCCTAGAGAGATGGCCCATTAAAAAGGCCAAATGGGCTTAACGACAACCCATCCGCTTCAACAATGCAACAACCTCGCAAGACGTGATATCGAGACGTTGTAGGGCCCTCTGATGTACCTCGAGTCAGGTTGTCAACCTTTTAACAGCTCACGACGTACGATCAGGGATGGAAAAATAGGGCAAAAGAAGAAAAGTGGCCAGAAACTGATGAAAATGTTCAATTTTGGGCTCCAAAAATGGGTATAGCGAGCAAACTCGTTGCCCACGTTGTAGAGCTCTCTGAGAGCTTTGCAACGGTATGCTGTGCGCCGCGTAACTCTTTACGGATCAAAAGTTAAGGGCACCAGAGCGATGGAGACCTGGTCACAAACCCTACGCCCTTGGTTTGCGGGCCCGGCCTCTATGTGAAGCGAAGTTTCCTTGACCAATGTTCCGTGGGATTCGGTAATAGAGATTTGGTGGATAAAGTATCTTCGCAACCCTAACAAGGGAAAAAAAAATTGAAAGGGGGTGCAACACGAGGACTTCCCATGGGGACACCCGTCTTAGTACTACTCTCGCCCAAGGACTCTTAACTTCGGAGTTCTAATGGGATCCGGTGCATTAGTGCTAGTATGATAGCACCCGTCATATTGCGGGCACAATTTCTATATGTGTTAACGGTTCACAGTGCCATCCTAGAGAGATGGCCCATTCAAAAGGCCCAATGGGCTTAACGATAACCCATCCGCTTCAACAATGCAGCATCCTCGCCAGACGTGATATCGACAAATTGTAGGGCCCCCCTATGTCCCGCGAGTCAGGTTGTCGTCCTTTTAACATCTCACGACGTACAATTCGGGATGGAAAAATAGAGCAAAAGAACGAAAGTGGAATAAAACTAATGAAAACGTTCGATTTTGGGCGCTAAAAAGGGGCACAGCGAACAAGCTGGCTGCCCGCGTCGTAGAGCTCTCAGAGATCTTTGCAACGGTATGCTGTGTGCCGCATAACTTCTTACGGATAAAAAGTTATGGGCACCGGAGCGACACAGACCTGGTCACAAAACCCTACGCCCTCGGCTTGCGGGCCCAGCCTCTACGTTAAGCGAAGTTGTCTTGCCCAATGTTCCGTAGGATTCGGTAATAGAGATTTGGTGGATAGAGTATCTTCGCAACCCTGACCAGGGGTAAAAAAATTGAAAAGGGTGTGCAACACGAGTACATCCCAAGGTGTTACCCATCCTAGTACTACTCTCGCCCAAGCACGCTTAACTTCGGAGTTCTGATGGGATCCGGTGCGTTAGTGCTAGTATGATTCCACCCGTCATGTTGGGGCACAATTCCTATATGTGTTAACGGTTCACTGTGCCAGCCTAGAGAGAAGGCCCATTAAAAAGGCCTAATGGGCTTAACGACAACCCATCCGCTTCAACAACGCAGCATCGCAAGACGTGATATCAACACGTTGTAGGGACCTCTGATGTACCTCGAGTCAGGTTGTCGTCCTTTTAAGAGCTCACGACGTACGATCAGGGACGGAAAAATAGGGCAAAAGAAGAAAAGTGGCATGAAACTGATGTAAACATTCAATTTTGGGCTCCAAAAATGGGCACAGCGAGCAGGCTCGTTGCCCACGACGTAGAGCTCTATGAGAGCTTTGCAGCGGTATGCTATGCGCCGCGTAACTCCTTACAGATCAAAAGTTATGGGCACCGGAGCGACGGGGACCTGGTCACAAACCCTATGCCCGCGGTTTGCGGGCCCGGCCTCTACGTGAAGCGAAGTTGTCTTGCCCAATGTTCCGTGGGATTCGGTAAGAGAGATTTGGTGGATAAAGTATCTAGGCAACCCTAACAAGGGCAAAAAAAATTGAAAGGGGGTGCAACACGAGGACTTCCCATGGGGTCACCAATCCTAGTACGACTCTCACCCAAGCACGCCTAACTTCGGATTTCTGATGGGATCCGGTGCAGTAGTGCTGGTATGATCGCACCTGTCATGTTGAGGGCACAATTCCTATATGTGTTAACGGTTCACAGTCCCAGCCTAAAGAGATGGCCCATTCAAAAGGCCCAATGGGCTTAACGACAACCCATTTGCTTCAACAACGCAGCATCCTCGTAAGACGTGATATCGACACGTTGTAGGGCCCTCTGATGTACAGTGTGTCAGGTTGTCGTCCTTTTAACTACTCACGACGTACGATCCAGGACAGAAAAATAGGGTAAAAGAACAAAAGTTGCCTGAAACTGATGAAATTATTCAATTTTTGGCTCCAAATAGGGGCACAGCGAGCAAGCTCGCTACCCCTGTCGTAGAGCTCTCAGAGAGCTTTGCAACGGTTTGCTGTGCGCTGCGTAACTCTTTACGGATCAAAAGTTATGGGCACCGGAGCGACGCACACCTGGTCACAAACCCTACGCCCTCGGTTTGCGGGCTCGGCCTCTATGTGAAGCGAATTTGTCTTGCTCAATGTTTCGTGGGATTCGGTAATAGAGATTTGGTGGATAAAGTATCTTCGTAACCCTAACCAGGGGAAAAAAAATTGAAAAGGGGATCCAACACGAGTACTTCCCAAGTGGTCACCCATCCTAGTACTACTCTCGCCCAAGCACGCTTAACTTCAGAGTTCTGATGGGATCCGGTGCATTAGTGCTTGTATGATTGCACCCGTCATGTTGAGGCACAATTCCTATATGTGTTAACGGTTCATAGTGCCAGCCTAGAGAGATGGCCATTCAAAAGGCCCAATGGGCTTAACGACAATCCATCCGCTTCAACATCGCTGCATCCTCGCAAGACGTGATATCGACACATTGTATGGCCCTCTGATGTGCCTCGAGTCAGGTTCTCATCCTTTTAACAACTCACGACATACGATCCGGGATGAAAAAATAGGGCAAAAGAAGAAAAGTGTCCTGAAACTGATGAAAACGTACGATTTTGGGCTCAAAAAATGGGTACAGCGATCATGCTAGCTGTCCCTGTCGTAGAGCTCTCAGAGAGCTTTGCAACGGTATGCTGTGCACCGCGTAACTCCTTACGGATCAAAAGTTATGGGCACCGGAGCGACGGAGACCTGGTCACAAACCCTACGCCCTCGCTTTGCGGGCCCGGCCTCTACGTGAAGCGAAGCTGTCTTGCCCAATGTTCCGTGGCATTCGGTAATAGAGATTTGGTGGATAAAGTATCTTCGCAACCCTAACCAGGGGAAGAAAAATTGAAAAGGGGGTGCAACACGAGAACTTCCCAGGGGGTCGCCCATCCTAGTACTACTCTCGCCCAAGCACGCTTAACTTCGGAGTTCTGATGGGATCCGGTGCATTAGTGCTGGTATGATTGCACCCATCATGTTGAGGCACAATTCCTATATGTTTTAACGGTTCACAGTGCCAGCCTAGAGAGATGGCCCATTCATATGGCCCAATTGGCTTAACGACAACCCATCCGCTTCAACAAAGCAACATCCTCCCAAGACGTGATATCGACACGATGTAAGGCCCTCTGATGTACCGCGAGTCAGGTTGTCGTCTTTTTAACAACTCACGACATACGATCCACGACGAAAAAACAGGGCAAAAGAAGAAAAGTGGCCTGAAACTGATGAAAACGTTCAATTTTGGGCTCCAAAAATGGGAATAGCGAGCAAGCTCGCTGCACCCGTCGTAGAGCTCTCAGAGAGCTTTGCAACGGTATGTTGTGCGCCGCGTAACTCCTTACTGATCAAAAGTTATTGGCACCGGAGCGACGGAGACCTGGTCACAAACCCTATGCCCTCGGTTTGCGGGCCCGGCCTCTACGTGAAGCGAAGTTGTCTTGCCCAATGTTCCGTGGGATTCGGTAATAGAGATTTGGTGGATAAAGTATCTTGGCAACCCTAACAAGGGCAAAAAAAAATTGAACGGGGGTGCAACACGAGGACTTCCCATGGGGTCACCAATCCTAGTACTGCTCTCGCCCAAGCACGCTTAACTTCAGAGTTTTGATGGGATCCGGTGCATTAGTACGGGTATGATCGCACCCGTCATGTTGAGGGCACAATTCCTATATGTGTTAACGGTTCAAAGTCCCAGCCAAGAGAGATGGCCCATTCAAAAGGCCCAATGGGCTTAACGCCAACCCATCTACTTCAACTACACAGCATTTTCGCAAGACGTGATATCGACACGTTGTAGGGCCCTCTAATGTACGGCGAGTCAGGTTGTCGTCCTTTTAACAACTCACAATGTACGATCCGGGACGGAAAAAGAGAGCAAAAGATCAAAAGTGGCCTGAAACTAATGAAAACGTTCGATTTGGGGCTCCAAAAAGGGGTACAGCGATCATGCTAGCTATACTCGTCGTAGAGCTCTAAGAGAGCTTTGCAACGGTATGCTGTGCGCCGCGTAACTCCTTGCAGATCAAAAGTTATGGGCACCGGAGCAACGAAGACCTGGTCACAAACCCTACGCCCTCGGTTTGCGGGCCCGGCCTCTACGTGAAGCGAAGTTGTCTTGCCCAATGTTCCGTGGGATTCGGTAATAGAGATTTGGCGGATAAAGTATCTTGGCAACCCTAACCAGGGCAAAAAAAATTGAAAAGGGGGTGCAACACGAGGACTTCCCATGGGGGGACGCAACCTAGTACTACTCTCGCCCAAGCACGCTTAACATTGGAGTTCAGATGTAATCCGGTGCATTAGTACTGGTATGATCGCAACTGTCATGTTGAGGGCACAAATCCTTTATGTGTTGACGGTTCACAGTTCCAGCCTAGAGAGATGGCCCATTCAAAAGGCCCAATGGGCTTAACGACAACCCATCCGCTTCAACAATGCAGCATCCTCGCAAGACGTGATATCAACAGGTTATAGGGCCCTCTGATGTACCACGATTCAGGTTGTCGTCCTTTTAACAGTTCACGACGTACGATCCGGGACGGAAAAACAGGGCAAAAGAAGAAAAGTGGCCTGAAACTGATGAAAATATTCAATTTTGGATTCCAAAAATGGGCACAGCAAGCAAGCTCGCTGCCCCCGTCGTAGATCTCTCCGAGAGCTTTGTAACGATATGGTGTGCGCCGCGTAAACTCCTTATGGATCAAAAGTTATGGGCACCGGAGCGACGGAGACCTGGTCACAACCCTACACCCTCGGTTTGCGGGCTTGGCCTTTACGTGAAGTGAAGTTGTCTTGCCCAATGTTCCGTGAGATTCGGTAATAGAGATTTGGTGGATAAAGTATCTTGGCAACCCTAACCTGGGAAAAAAAAATTGAAAAGGTGGTGCAACACGAGGACTTCCCAGGGTTTCACCCATCCTAATACTACTATCGCCCAAGCACGCTTAACTTCGGAGTCCTGATGGGATCCGGTGCATTAGTGCTAGTATGATCGCACCCGTCATGTTGAGGGCACAATTCCTTTATGTGTTAACGGTTCACAGTGCCAGCCTAGAGAGATGGCCCATCCAAAAGGCCCAATGGCCTTAACGACAACCCATCCGCTTCAACAATGCAGCATCCTCGCAAGACATGATATCAACACATTGTAGGGCCCTCTGATGTACCGCAAGTCAGGTTGTCGTCCTTTTAACAGCTCACGACGTACGATCAGGGACGGAAAAATAGGGCAAAAGAAGAAAAGTGGCCTGAAACTGACGTAAATGTTCAATTTTGGGCTCTAAAAATGGGCACAGCGAGCAAGCTCGTTGCCCACATCGTAGAACTCTCTGAGAGCTTTGCAACGGTATGCTGTGTGCCGCGTAACTCCTTACGGATCAAAGGTTATAGGCACCGGAGCGACGGAGACCTGGTCACAAACCCTACGCCATCGGTTTGCGGGCCCGGCTTCTATGTGAAGCGAAGTTGTCTTGCCTAATGTTCCGTGGGATTCAGTAATAGAGATTTGGTGGATAAAGTATCTTGGCAACCTTAACCAGGGCAAAAAAAATTGAAAATGGGGTGCAACACGAGGACTTCCCATGGGGACACCCATCCCAGTACTACTCTCGTCCAAGCATGCTTAACTTCGGAGTTCTGATGGGATCCGGTGCATTAGTGCTGGTATGATCGCACCCGTCATGTTGAGGGCACAATTCCTATATGTGTTAACGGTTCACAGTGCCAGCCTAGAGATATGGCCCATTCAAAAGGCCCAATGGGCTTAACGACAACCCATCTATTTTAACAACGCAGCATCCTCGCAAGACGAGATATCGACACGTTGTAGGGCGCTCTGATGTACCGCGAGTCAGGTTGTTGTCCTTTTAACAACTCACGACGTACAATCCGGGATGGAAAATCAGGGCAAAATAAGAAAAGCGGCCTGAAACTGATGAAAACGTTTGATTTTGGACACCAAAAACGGGCACAACGAGCAAGCTCGCTACCCCTGTCGTAGAGCTCTCAGAGAGCTTTGTAGCGGTATGCTGTACGCCGCGTAACTCCTTGCGGATCAAAAGTTATGGGCACCGCAGCGACGGAGACCTGGTCACAAACCCTACGCCCCCGGTTTGTGGGCCCGGCCTTTACGTGCTGTGAAGTTGTCCTGCCCAATGTTCCATGGGATTCGGTAATAGAGATTTGATGGATAAAGTATCTTGGCAACCCTAACATGGGCAAAAAAAATTGAAAGGGGGTGCAACACGAGGACTTCCCATGGGGTCACCCATCCTAGTACTACTCTCGCCCAAGCACGCTTAACATCGGAGTTCTGGTAGGACTCGGTGCATTGGTGCTGGTATGATTACACCCGTCATGTTGAGGGCACAATTCTTATATGTGTTAACGGTTCACAGTCCCAACCTAGAGAGATGGCCCATTCAAAAGGCCCAATGGGCTTAACGACAACCCATCCGCTTCAACAACGCAGCTTCATCGCAAGACGTGATATCAACATTTGTAGGGCCCTCTGATGTCCCGTAAGTCAGGTTGTCGTCCTTTTAACAGCTAACTACCTACGATCCGGGACGGAAAAATAGAGCAAAAGAACAAAAGTGGCCTGAAACTGATGAAAACGTTCGATTTTGGAATCCAAAAACGGGCACAACGAGCAAGCTGGCTGCCCCCGTCGTAGAGCTCTCAGAGAGCTTTGCAACGGTATGTTGTGCACCGCGTAACTCCTTACGGATCAAAAGTTATGGGCACCGGAGCGACGCCGACCTAGTCACAAACCCTACGACCTTGGTTTGCGGGCCCGACCTCTATGTGAAGCGAAGTTGTCTTGCCCAATGTTCCGTGGGATTCGATAATAGAGATTTGGTGGATAAAGTATCTTGGCAACCCAAACAAGGACAAAAGAAATTGAAAGGGGGTGCAACACGAGGACTTCTCATGGGGTCACCAATCCTAGTACTACTCTCGCCCAAACACGCTTAACTTCGGAGTTCTGATGGGATCCGATGCATTAGTGCTGGTATGATCGCACCCGTCATGGTGAGGGCACAATTCCTATATGTGTTAACGGTTCACAGTCCCAGCCTAGAGAGTTGGCCCATTCAAAAGGCCCAATGGGCTTAACGACAACCCATCTGCTTCAACAACGCAGCATCCTCGCAAGACGTGATATCGACACGTTGTAGGGCCCTCTGATGTACCGCGAGTCAGGTTGTCGTCCTTTTAACAACTCACGACGTACGACCCGTGATGGAAAAATTGTGCAAAAGAACAAAAGTAGCCTGAAACTGATGAAAATGTTCAATTTTGGCCTCAAAAAAGGGGCACAGCGAGCATGCTAGCTGCCCCCGTCGTAGAGCTCTTAGAGAGCTTTGCAACGGTATGCTGTGCACCGCGTAACTCCTTGCAGATCAAAAGTTATGGGCACCGGAGCAACGAAGACTTGGTCACAAACCCTACGCCCTCGGATCGCTGGCCCGGCCTCTACGCGAAGCGAAGTTGTCTTGCCCAATGTTTCGTGGGATTCGGTAATAGAGATTTGGTGGATAAAGTATCTTGGCAACCCTAACCAGGGAAAAAAAATTGAAAAGGGGGTGCAACACGAGGACTTCCCATGGGCACACCCATCCTAGTGCTACTCTCGCCCAAGCATGCTTAACTTCGGAGTTCTGATGGGATCCGGTGCAATAGTGCTGGTATGATCGCAACCGTCATGTTGAGGGCACAATTCCTATATGTGTTAACGGTTCACAATGCCAGCCTAGAGAGATGGCCTATTCAAAAGGCCCAATTGGCTTAACGACAACCCATCCGCTTCAACAACGCAGCATCCTCGCAAGATATGATATCGACACGATGTAGGGTCCTCTAATGTACCGCGAGTTAGGTTGTCGTCCTTTTAACAGCTCACGACGTACGATCCGGGACGGAAAAACAGGGTAAAAGAAGAAAAGTTGCCTGAAACAGATGAAAACGTTCGATTTTGGGCTTTAAAAATGGGCACAGTGAGCAAGCTCGCTGCCCCTGTCGTAGAGCTTTCAGAGAGCTTTGCAACGGTATGCTGTGCGCTGCATAACTCCTTGCGGATCAAAAATTGTGGGTACCGCAGCGACGGAGACCTGGTCATAAACCCTACGCCCTCGGTTTGCGGGCCCGGCCTCTACGTTAAGCGAACTTGTCTTGCCCAATGTTCCGTGAGATTCGGTAATAGAGATTTGGTGGATAAAGTATCTTGGCAACCCTAACCTGGGCAAAAGAAATTGAAAAGGGGGTGCAACACGAGGACTTCCCAGGGGGTCACCCATCCTAGTACTACTCTCGCCCAAGCTCGCTTAACTTCTGGTTCTGATAGGATCCGGTGCATTAGTGCTGATATGATCGCACCCGTCATGTTGAGGGCACAATTCCTTTATGTGTTAACGGTTCACAGTGCCAGCCTAGAGAGATGGCCCATTCAAAAGGCCCAATGGGCTTAACGACAACCCATCCGCTTCAACAATGCAGCATCCTCGCAAGACATGATATCGACACATTGTAGGGCCCTCTGATGTACTGAAAGTCAGGTTGTTGTCCTTTTAACAGCTGACGACGTACGATCAGGGACGGAAAAATAGGGCAAAAGAAGAAAAGTGGCCTGAAACTGATGTAAACCTTCAATTTTGGGCTTCAAAAATGGGCATAGCCAGAAAACTCGCTGCCCACGTCGTAGAGCTCTCTAAGAGCTTTGCAACGGTATGCTATGCGCCGTGTAACTCCGTACGGATCAAAAGTTATGGGGACCGGAGCGACGGAGACCTGGTCACAAACCCTACGCCCTGGGTTTGCGGGCCCGGCCTTTACGTGCAGCGAAGTTGTCCTACCCAATGTTCCATGGGATTCGTTAATAGAGATTTGATGGATAAAGTATCTTGGCAACCCTAACAAGGGCAAAAAAAATTGAAAGGGGGTGCAACACGAGGACTTCCCATGGGTCCACCAATCCTAGTACTACTCTCGCCCAAGCACGCTTAACTTCGGAGTTCTGATAGGATCCAGTGCATTAGTACTGGTATGATCGCACCCGTCATGTTGATGGCACAATTCCTATATGTGTTAACGGTTCACAGTCCCAACATAGACAGATGGCCCATTCCAAGGCCCCAATGGGCTTAACGACAACCCATCCGCTTCAACAACGCAGCATCCTCGCAGGACTTGATATCGACACGTTGTTGGGCCCTCTGATGTCCCGCAAGTCAGGTTGTCGTCCTTTTAACAGCTAACGACCTACGATTCGGGACGGAAAAATAGAGCAAAAGAACAAAAGTGGCCTGAAATTGATGAAAACGTTCGATTTTGGGATCCAAAAACTGGCGCAACGAGCAAGCTGGCTGCCCCCGACGTAGAGCTCTCAGAGAGCTTTGCAACGGTATGCTGTGCGCCACGTAACTCCTTACGGGTCAAAAGTTATAGGCACCGGAGCGACGGAGACCTGGTCATAAACCCTACGGCCTCGGTTTACGGGCCCGACCTCTACATGAAGCGAAGTTGTCTTGCCCAATGTTCTGTGGGATTCGGTGATAGAGATTTGGTGGATAAAGTGTCTTGGCAACCCTAACCAGGGCAAAAAAAATTGAAAAGGGGGTGCAACATGAGGACTTCCCAGGGGGTCACCCATCCTAGTACTACTCTCGACCAAGCACGCTTAACTTCGGAGTTCTGATGGAAAAAGGTGTATTAGTGCTGGTATGATCGCACCCGTCATGTTGAGGGCACAATTCATTTATGTGTTAACGGTTCACAGTGCCAGCCTAGAGAGATGGCCCATTCAAAAGGTCCAATGGGATTAACGACAACCCATCCGCTTCAACAATGCAGCATCCTCGCAAGACATGATATCGAGACATTGTAGGGCCCCCTGATGTACCGCGAGTCAGGTTGTCGTCCTTTTAACAGCTCATGACGTACGATCAGGGACGAAAAAATAGGGTAAAAGAAGAAAAGTGGCCTGAAACTGATGTAAACGTTCAATTTTGGGCTCCAAAAATGGGCAGAGCGAGTGAGCTCGTTGCCCACGTCGTAGAACTCTCTGAGATCTTTGCAACGGTATGCTGTGTGCCGCGTAACTCCTTACAGATCAAAAGTTATGGGCAATGGAGCGACGGAGACCTGGTCACAAACCCTACGCGCTTGGTTTGCGGGCCCGGCCTCTATGTGAAGCGAAGTTCTCTTGCCCAATGTTCCGTGGGATTTGGTAATAGAGATTTGGTGGATAAACCCTAACAAGGATAAAAAAAATTGAAAGGGGGTGCAACACGAGGACTTCTCATGGGGTCACCAATCCTAGTACTACTCTCGCCCAAGCACGCTTAACTTCAGAGTTCTGATGGGATCCGGTGCATTAGTGCTAGTATGATCGCACCCGTCATGTTGAGGGCACAATTCCTATATGTGTTAACGGTTCACAGTCCCAGCCTAGAGAGTTGGCCCATTCAAAAGGCCCAATGGGCTTAACGACAACCCATGTGCTTCAACAACGCAGCATCCTCGCAAGACGTGATATCGACACGCTGTAGGGCCCTCTGATGTAAAGCGAGTCAGGTTGTCATCCTTTTAACAACTCACGACGTACGACCCGTGATGGAAAAATAGAGCAAAAGAACAAAAGTGGCCTGAAACTGATGAAAATGTTCAATTTTGGGCTGAAAAAAGGGGCACAGCGAGCATGCAAGCTGCCCCCGTCGTAGAGCTCTCAGAGAGCTTTGCAACGGTATGCTGTGCGCCGCGTAACTCCTTGCAGATCAAAAGTTATGGGCACCGGAGCAACGAAGACTTGGTCACAAACCCTTTGCCCTCGGTTCGCTGGCCCGGCCTCTACGTGAAGCGAAGTTGTCTTGTCCAATGTTCCGTGGGATTCAGTAATAGAGATTTGGTGGATAAAGTATCTTGGCAACCCTAACCAGGGCAAAAAAACTTGAAAAGGGGGTGCAACACGAGGACTTCCCATGGGGACACCCATCCTTGTACTACTCTCGCCCAAGCATGCTTAACTTCGGAGTTCTTATGGGATCCGGTGCATTAGTGCTGGTATGATCGCAACCGTCATGTTGAGGGCACAATTCTTATATGTGTTAACGGTTCACAATGCCAGCCAAGAGAGATGGCCCATTCAAAAGGCCCAATGGGCTTAACAATAACCCATCCGCTTCAACAACAAAGCATCCTCGCAAGACGTTAAATCGACATGATGTAGGGCCCTCTGATGTCCCGTGAGTCAGGTTGTCGTCCTTTTAACAGCTCACGACGTACGATCCGGGACGGAAAAATAGGGCAAAAGAAGAAAAGTGGCCTGAAACAGATGAAAGCGTTCGATTTTGGGCTCCAAAAATGGCCACAGCGAGCATGCTCCTGCCCCCTTCGTAGAGCTTTTAGAGAGCTTTGCAACGGTATGCTGTGCGCCGCGTAACTCCTTGCGGATCAAAAGTTATGGGTACCGCAGCGACAGAGACTTGGTCATAAACCCTACGCCCTCGGTTTGCGGGCCCGGCCTCTACGTGAAGCGAAGTTGTCTTGCCCAATGTTCCATGAGATTCGGTAATAGAGATTTGGTGGAAAAAGTATCTTGGCAACCCTAACCATGGCAAAAGAAATTGAAAAGGGGGTGCAATACGAGGACTTCCCAGGGGGTCACCCATCCTAGTACTACTCTCGCCCAAGCTCGCTTAACTTCAGAGTTCTGATGGGATCCGGTGCATTAGAGCTGGTATGATTGCACCCGTCATGTTGAGGACACAATTCCTTTATGTGTTAACGGTTCACAGTGCCAGCCCAGAGAGATGGCCCATTCAAAAGGCCCAATGGGCTTAACGACAACCCATCCGCTTCAACAATGCAGCATCCTCGCAAGACATGATATCGACACATTGTAGGGCCCTCTGATGTACCGCAAGTCAGGTTGTCGTCCTTTTAACAGCTGACGACGTACGATCAGGGACGGAAAAATAGGGCAAAAGAAGAAAAGTGGCCTGAAACTGATGTAAACTTTCAATTTTGGGCTTCAAAAATGGGCACAGCGAGCAAGCTCGCTACCCACGTCGTAGAGCTCTCTAAGAGCTTTGCAACTGTATGCTATGCGCCGCGTAACTCCGTACGGATCAAAAGTTATGGGCATCGGAGCGACGGAGACCTGGTCACAAACCCTACGCCCTCGGTTTGCGGGCCCGGCCTTTACGTGCAGCGAAGTTGTCCTGCCCAATGTTCCATGGGATTCGGTAATAGAGATTTGGTGGTAAAGTATTTTGGCAACCCTAACAAGGGCGAAAAAAATTGAAAGGGGGTGCAACACGAGGACTTCCCATGGGGTCACCAATCCTGGTACTACTCTCTCCCAAGCACGCTTAACTTCGGAGTTCAGATGGGATCCGGTGCATTAGTGCTGGTATGATCGCACGCGTTGTCAAGCCCCAACCCGACCCCGCAAAAGGCCAAGCCCGGACCCGACACACGGACGGAGTCTCCTCTGTACCGCGGACGATCCGAAACCCTAAAATCATCATAATACTTGCGAAAGCCATAAAACAACTCAAACAAGCCAACTTTCTTTGAAACATACATTTCTTATTAACCAGCTTTGCAACCCAAAAATGATATGCATACTACACAAGTATTTATGCCACTAATCAATTCCATTAGCATGCATTTCCTTACTAGTCACAAGGGTATAAGTTTACAACTTTACATTCTTTCAACTTATACAACATAAGACCGTAGAGGCCTCAAACTAGAAAATACATACAAGGCTACAAGCCTCAAAATTAAGCGACATCCAAGCAATATACATATCATGCAAGGCTCGCACAAAATCTGGTAACCAACCACCAGCAAAGCAGAGAAGTGCTATCACGGAAACACCTCTACCTGCTCCTCCTCCTCTATTACCTCGATAGGTTCTGCTTCAACTACTCCTGTAAAAATATAGTATAGAGAGGAATGAGCAAAAACTATTGCCCAGCGAGGGCAATTGGTCTCAAGGACGGAGATGAGAGGAGTATGCAATGCAATTAGCCAAGAAATGCATACAATTATCATTTAAAGATACAAACAAGTCAATATTATAACAAGGCAAGCATTAAAGACTATAAACATTCATTCAAAGGATACGGTACTCTTTTCACGAGCAACTCTCATTCAAGAATTCGATGACGACGCGCTGGCCCAAACCACCTTATAACACCAGTTTGGAATACCCCGGAAGTATCCATCAACCTACAACCCAAATCTCCTTGGGAGGCAACCCAAGCGAGAAAAGGGAATAGCAGCGGAGCTAGAGCAACCAACACTAGCAACCCAAGGCTACCCAGAGAGGCCCATCACTCACGTGCGAGACACTATGCAATGCAAGACTCGATACAAGGCGATAAACAAGCGATAAAGCCACATGTGGGAGAATAACAAAGTAGGTTACTCTCGCACGCAATAGCAGCAATTGATAAGCATTTCAATCCAAATCAATTCAAACAAGTATTTCAAGCAACCCTAAGTATTCTATAGGCATAAAGTCAAGAAAACACACAAAAACACAAACCGGCCCCAACTATCAAAACTCTACCATTTCCAAACGAGCCACGAGTTCTGGAAACCGACTTCACCAAACCTCCTAGGTCACCATAAGGCACGTCTAAAGACCCCAAAACCTTACTTTACCCTAGAACTCGTGCAAAGCCCCGATTTCCCCCTTTCTTGTTTGAACTACAACTATAACAACCAAACACCCAACCAACGCCATAATCGCACCAAAAGTGCTTCCATGGCCTCCCGAAACAATGCCAACTCGCAAAACGAGAAAACGCTAAACTTAACCTAAACGACCCCGACTTTCAACAAGGCTTAATTCCCCATTTTTTCCATTACGCAACCCAAACAAACCACACATTTAGGCATTCTAGCACACCTAGCACAATTCTACATCAACGGACAATATAACGGAACAACTTCATCATTCCAAGGGTTTACTATTCATAAAACACTATTCAACACCCAAATTTAATTGCACTCACAACATTTAACCGCATAAAATGTTAAAAAGCCATAAATACACGTTCTACAATTGCCAAGGAACATTCTAGAAGCATCAAAACGCTTTAAACAACAATCTACGGATAAAATCTAAAAATTGTAAAGTTGATACACTAAACATTTAAATGCGCAAATAACATGATTCCCTCACCTCAGGTAGTCCTAGTCGCTAGGAAAACAACGCTTGTTGCCTCGGAAATCACCCCGCACGAGCTCACGCGAAGATTGAACGATTGAAAGGTTGAAAGGTTTTTTTTTTTTCTCTAAGAAGCTCTTGGCCTGCTCTCTGAATTCAGCTGCTGTTTTTTTTTATTTTGCTAAGTTAAAAGCTTATTAAAAGGTTGGCTAAGTCAAATAGTCAAAGTCCTAGGTCAAACCATTTAAAACTTGGTCAAAGGGCCTTATTTTGTTGCATTTTAAGCTAAGATAACTATCACCAATTAAATTTTCAGCTAGCAACAATTAAAATATAAAATTTAAGTCATCTAAATACTAGTTTCACTATTAGCTGAGGACTAGAAACCGTTCTTTAGCTAACGCTCCCTAAATGTAATGCACGTTGCGACAGCGAGAAAGTAACAATTAATTCACAAAGAATTTAAGGAAATATAATTTTCAAAATAATAAACAAAGAATTTTCACATTCTGGGCTCGGGTATTACACCCTCTCCCCCTTAAAATAATTGCGCTCAACCAATTCTTACCTGGTCAACACACAACTCCGGATACTGATCACGAACCTGGTCCTCTCTTTCCCAAGTCGCCTCCTCAACCCCATGATGATTACACATAACCTTTACTAACTGACTACACTTTCTGCGAGGCTCCTGAACTTTCTGATCCACAATTCGAAACGGTTTCTCTTCATAAGACAACTTCTCTTCAATCTGCAAAAGCTCTGGGTCAAGTACAAGTGAAGGGTCTGTATGGTATTTCTTCAACATAGACACGTGGAACACATCGTGCAGTCTCGACATGCTCGGAGGCAAAGCTAATCGATAAGCCAAAGGACCTACCTTTTCGGTGATCTCGTACGGACCCACATACCTGGGACTAAGCTTCCCGCTCTTACCGTGCCAAATCAATCCCTTTCGAGGAGAAATCTTAAGAAACACCCAATCCCCCAAATCAAAGTCAAGATCCCGACAGTGCTTATCCGCATAACTCTTCTGACGACTCTGAGCGGTAAGCATACGCTGGCGAATAAGGTGAACATTATCTACCATCTTAATCATCTCAGGTAACACAGTCGGATCAACTGTTCTCATCTCTCCAACCTCTTCCCAATATAATGGGGATCTGCATTTACGACCATACAACGCCTCGTAGGGAGCCATACCTATAGTAGATTGATAACTATTATTGTAGGCGAACTCCGCTAAAGGCAAAAACTTCTCCCAGTTCTTCCCAAAGTCTAGCACACATGCCCGAAGCATGTCTTCCAAGATCCTGATAGTTCTCTCAGACTGGCCATCAGTTTGCGGATGATATGCAGTACTGAAGCTCAACTTAGTTCCCATGGCCTCTTGCAACTTCTGCCAAAAACGAGATCTGAATCGGGGATCCCTATCTGACACTATACTCTGTGGCACACAATGCAATCTCACAATATTAGCAACATAAAGCTTAGCTAGCTTATCAAGGCTATCCTGTTTGTTCACGGGAATAAAATGTGTAACTTTAGTCAAGCGGTCCACAACAACCCAAACAGAATCACATCCTCTCGGAGATCTAGGAAGATCGGTCACAAGGTCCATTGTTATATGTACCCACTTCCATTGCGGAATCGACAACAGCTGTAGAAGTCCGGCTGGCCTCTGATGCTCAACTTTAACCCTCTGACAAGTCAAACATCTGGATACATACCCAGCAATCTCCCTCTTCATATTGTTCCACCAGAAGTGTTGTTTCAAATCTCTATACATTTTAGTACTGCTCGGGTGAATCGTATACCTCGAATTATGTACCTCGCACAAGATCTCATTCTTCAAAGTCGGATCATCAGGAACACATACTCTATCCCTGAATCTGAAGATGCCATATGCATGTAATTTAAACTCCGACTTTCCCCCTTTTGACTTTTCTTGGATCTTCAAGATGTGAGGATCAGTCTTCTGAGCCTCTCTGATCTGTGCTAGCAACCCTGACTGAATCTGCAAACTAGCAAATCAAATCCCTACCTCAGTAGCTTCTGGCTTCCATGAACAAATTTCTTCCAAAGTCTCCCAATCCTTGATAATCAAGCTTGCAACAGTAGCCTTTCGTCTCAAAGCATCAGCAACAACATTTGCCTTACCTGGCACGTAGTTAATAGAATAGTTTTAACCACCCAATAGCTCTAGCCATCTCCGCTACCTCATATTCAAATCCTTATGTGAAAAAAAATATTTGAGACTCTTGTGGTCAGTAAAAATTTCAAATCTCCAACCCCACAAGTAATGACGCCACTTCTTCAAAGCAAACACAACTGTAGCTAACTCAAGATCATGTGTAGGGTAATTGACTTCATAAGGTTTCAACTTCCTGGAAGCATAGGCAATCACCTTACCATTCTGCATTAAAACACAGCCTAAACCTTCCTTAGATGCATCACTGTAGACAACGAAGTTCTATGTTCCCTCAGGTAAAGCTAGTATAGGAGCTGTAGTTAGTCTCTTCTTCAATTCTTGGAAACTGGATTCACACTTGGCATCCCAATTGTAAGCAACTTTCTTCCGAGTCAACTGGCTTAAAGGCCTAGAAATTTTGGAAAAGTCTTTAACAAATCTCCGGTAGTAACCTGCCAATCCAAGAAAACTCCGAATCTCTGACACCGTCTCAGGTCTCTTCCAATATGAAACAACTTCAATCTTAGCTGGGTCCACTGAAATTCCTCGATCTGAAATGATATGGCCTAGAAAAGATATCTGATTCAACCAGAACTCACACTTGCTGAATTTAGCAAAAAGCTTGTTTTCCTGCAAAGTCTGTAGCACAATCCTTAAGTGTTGCTCATGTTCAGCCTCATTCTTCGAATACACTAAAATGTCGTCAATAAAGATTACGACAAACTGATCAAGGTAAGGCCGAAAAACCCTCTGCATCAAGTCCATGAATGCGGCTGGTGCATTCGTCAATCCAAACGGCAACACAACAAATTCATAGTGGCCATATCTAGTCCTGAAAGCCGTCTTCGGTATATCGTCACTCTGAATTCTAAGTTGATAGTAACCTTGCCTGAAGTCAAATTTGGAGTAAACACTCGCACCTTGCAACTGGTCAAACAATTCTTCAATCAACGGCAAGGGGTATTAATTCTTAATCGTGACTTGATTAAGTCCCCTGTAATCAATGCATAACCGTAGCGTGCCGTCTTTCTTTCTCACAAACAACACAGGTGCGCCCCACGGCGAAGAACTAGGTTGTATAAACCCTTTCTCAAGCAAATTCTGAAGCTGAATTTTTAACTCCTGAAGTTCAGCCGATGCCATTCTATAAGGACTCCTAGAAATTGGCGCAGTGCCTAGCACAAGATCAATCACGAACTCAATCTCCCTATCCGGTGGTAAACCCGGTAATTCCTTGGGAAACACACCAGGGAAGTCTCTAACAATCGAAACCTCATTCAAACTCAACTTATCAGTAGGCTGATTGATCAAATAGGCTAAGTAAGCTTCACAACCCCTATTCAACAACTTAGAAGTCTTGATCGCTGATAAAAGTGGAATTCGGGCAGCCCTGCAGTTCCCAACAATCTCTAGTACCGGTAGATCAGGAACCTGAAGATAAACGACCTTTGTTCTACAATCCAACTGAGCATAGTACTTCCCCAACCAGTCCATTCCCAAAATGATTTCAAAGTCACGGAATGGCAATATAATTAAATCAGCAGGAAATTTACGGTTCTCAATACATATATCACAAGATTTGCAAATAGACTCAGTAACAAATTTTGCACCCAAAAGAGTACTAACTTCAACTTCATGCGGCAATTTATCAATTCAAACATTCACAGATCGTGCACATGCAGGAGTTATAAACGAATGTGTAGCTCTGGGATCAATCAAAACTTTAACTGGCTGAGTATTGAGAAGAAAGGTACCTTCCACAATAGCTGTAGTATCGGGCAACTCCTCCGCATCTAGTGCAAAGACCCTAGCCTGAACTCTCTGTGCTGGACGTGCACCTGCAGCCCTATTCTGAACACCTTGGCCTCCACCACGGCCCTAAACATTGTTATACTTAGGGCAATCCCTCACCCTATGGTCATCACTACCACAACCCGTACATTTACCACTCTTCCTCCAGCAGTTAGCCTCAATATGCCCTGACCGATTACAATAATTACACTGCTGATTTTGCCTAACTGCAGTATTTCCTGTAGGTGCTGGGGCTCTGGCGGTAGTAGGAACGGTAGCTCCCTGCTGGGGTCTAGTCACAGTTGGCCTAGCCTGAATCTGTTGCTGTGGCTGATACGGACGTAGCTGAGGACCCTGTGCAGAAGTCTGATACTGCCTCGGCTGACTCTGGCTGCTCTGGCCCAAATACTGCTTCTTACTCGGTTGACTGCTCTCAGCTATCATCTCAGCCTTCCGTTTCTCAAACTTCGAGGCTGCTTAAAATGCCTCGGGAAAAGTAGTGTAGGTCTGCCCAGTCAAATGCAACTGTATGTCCATTCTCAGCCCACAGACAAACCTATGTATCATCCTCTTAGCTGGCCGTACCAACTCGGGCATATACCTCGACAGGCTAACAAACCTAGCCTCGTACTGAGCAACAGTCATATTTCCCTGTTTCAGGGCCACAAACTCGTCTTCCCTCCTTTCCATAGCCATCTCGGGAATATACTTGTCCCGGAACTCACTCACAAAATCATCCCATAAATGTGGAACATCCTCACAATCCCACCTCAATCTGACAGTATTCCACCACTGCTCTGCATCACCCTCAAACAGGAATGTCGCATAATCTATTATTGCCTCATCAGTGTACCTCAAAGCGGTGAAAATTTTCTCGACACGGTTAATCCATCTCTCGGCCGCCTCATCATCCGGCTCTCCGAAGAACTTTCCCGGCTCGTGCCTCAGAAATTTCTCTAACTGATTATTCTCAACTCTGTACCCCTGTCCACCAGGATTAGCTTGATTTCCCTGGGGATTATTCCTGTCCTGCCTCTGCTCATGCAGCACCTGTGTAATCCGGTCTACTGCAGTAGTCATAGTAGCCATAAACTGCTCAGGCAACGACTGCTGACCCTGTTCTGCTGCCTCTTCATCTGATCCTATACCTTGAGTACCACGACGTGGCGGCATAGTAGCGATTCACAATAGCTGGCAACATTTAAAAGCAGTTTATAGACAGAAATATTGCACATAAGATTAGATAACACTCAAGTCAATAACAATCCAATATTCTATCACACGATTCACATAAGACAAGTTCAACTTGCCAAACTATTTCACTTAAACACATAAACACTCCAAGTTCACAAAGTCATGCTATATCATTTTCTTTTCACTTAGCAATCATACATAAACGCTTTAGCATTTTAGACCTTTACCCCACAGACCGAGAATCATATCCCGGCTCATGCAAGACTATCATGCTCTGATACCACCTAAAGATGTCACGCCCCGACCCGACCCCGCAAAAGGCCAAGCCCGGACCCGACACACGGACGGAGTCTCCTCTATATCGCGAACGTTCCGAAACCCTAAAATCATCATAATACTTGCGAAAGCCATAAAACAACTCAAACAAGCCAACTTTCTTTGAAACATACATTTCTTATTAACCAGCTTTGCAACCCAAAAATGATATGCATACTACACAAGTATTTATGCCACTAATCAATTCCATTAGCATGCATTTGCTTACTAGTCATAAGGGTATAAGTTTACAACTTTACATTCTTTCAACTTATACAACATAAGACCGTAGAGGCCTCAAACTAGAAAATACATACAAGGCTACAAGCCTCAAAATTAAGCGACATCCAAGCAATATACATATCATGCAAGGCTCGCACAAAATCTGGTAACCAACCACCAGCAAAGTAGAGAAGTGCTATCACGGAAACACCTTTACCTGCTCCTCCTCCTCTATTACCTCGATAGGTTCTGCTTCAACTACTCCTGTGAAAATATAGTATAGAGAGGAATGAGCAAAAACTATTGCTCAGCGAGGGCAATTGGTCTCAAGGACGGAGATGAGAGGAGTATGCAATGCAATTAGCCAAGCAATGCATACAATTATCATTTAAAGATACAAACAAGTCAATATTATAACAAGGCAAGCATTAAAGACTATAAACATTCATTCAAAGGATACGGTACTCTTTTCACGAGCAACTCTCATTCAAGAATTCGATGATGACGCGCCGGCCCAAACCACCTTATAACACCAGTTTGGAATACCCCGGAAGTATCCATCAACCTACGACCCAAATCTCCCTGGGAGGCAACCCAAGCGAGAAAAGAGAATAGCAGCGGAGCTAGAGCAACCAACACTGGCAACCCAAGGCTACCCAGAGAGGCCCATCACTCAAGCGTGAGACACTATGCAATGCAAGACTCGATACAAGGCGATAAACAAGCGATAAAGCCACACGTGGGAGAATAACAAAGTAGGTTACTCTCGCACGCAATAGCAGCAATTGATAAGCATTTCAATCCAAATCAATTCAAACAAGTATTTCAAGCAACCCTAAGTATTCTATAGGCATAAAGTCAAGAAAACACACAAAAACACAAACCGGCCCCAACTATCAAAACTCTACCATTTCCAAACGAGCCACGAGTTCTGGAAACCGACTTCACCAAACCTCCTAGGTCACCATAAGGCACGTCTAAAGACCCCAAAACCTTACTTTACCCTAGAACTCGCGCAAAGCCCCGATTTCCCCCTTTCTCGTTTGAACTACAACTATAACAACCAAACACCCAACCAACGCCATAATCGCACCAAAAGTGCTTCCATGGCCTCCCGAAACAATGCCAACACGCAAAACGAGAAAACGCTAAACTCGACCTAAACGACCCCGACTTTCAACAAGGCTTAATTCCTCTTTTTTTCCATTACGCAACCCAAACAAACCACACATTTAGGCATTCTAGCACACCTAGCACAATTCTACATCAACGGACAGCATAACAGAACAACTTCATCGTTCCAATGGTTTACTATTTACAAAACACTATTCAACACCCAAATTTAATTGCAATCACAACATTTAACCGTAGAAAATGTTAAAAAGCCATAAATACACGTTCTACAATTGCCAAGGAACATTCTAGAATCATCAAAACGCTTTAAACAACAATCTATGGATAAAATCTAAAAATTGCAAAGTTGATACACTAAACATTTAAATGCACAAATAACATGATTCCCTCACCTCAGGTAGTCCTAGTCGCTAGGAAAACAACGCTAGTTGCCTCGGAAATCACCCCGCACGAGCTCTCGCGAAGATTGAACGATTAAAAGGTTGAAAGGTTTTTTTTTTTCTCTAAGAAGCTCTCGGCCTGCTCTCTGAATTCAGCTGCTGTTTTTTTTATTTTGCTAAGTTAAAAGCTTATTAAAAGGTTGGCTAAGTCAAATAGTCAAAGTCCTAGGTCAAACCATTTAAAACTTGGTCAAAGGGCCTTATTTTGTTGCAATTTAAGCTAAGATAACTATCACCAATTAAATTTTCAGCTAGCAACAATTAAAATATAAAATTTAAGTCATCTAAATACTAGTTTCACTATTAGCTGAGGACTAGAAACCGATCTCTAGCTATCGCTCCCTAAATTCAATGCACGTTGCGACAGCGAGAAAGTAACAATTAATTCACAAAGAATTTAAGGAAATATAAATTTCAAAATAATAAACAAAGAATTTTCACATTCCGGGTTCGGGTATTAAACCCGTCATGTTGAGGGCATAATTCGTATATGTGTTAACGGTTCACAGTCCCAGCCTAGAGAGATGGCCGATTCAAAACGCCTAATGGGCTTAACGACAACCCATCCGCTTCAACAACGCAGCATCCTCGCAAGACTTGATATCAACACATTGTAGGGCCCTCTGATGTATCGCGAGTAAGGTTGTCATCCTTTTAATTGCTCACGACGTACGATCCGGGACGGAAAAATAGAGCAAAAGAAGAAAAGTGGCCTGAAACTGATGAAAACGTTCGATTTTGGGATCCAAAAATGAGAACAACGAGCAAGCTAGATGCCCCTGTCGTAGAGCTCTCATAGAGCTTTGCAACGGTATGCTGTGCGCCGCGTAACTCCTTACGGATCAAAAGTTATGGGCACCGGAGCGACGGAGACCTGGTCACAAACCCTACGCCCTCTGTTTGCGGTCCCGGCCTATACATGAAGCGAAGTTGTCTTGCCCAATGTTCCGTGGGATTCGGTAATAGAGATTTGGTGGATAAAGTATCTTGCCATCCCTAACCAGGGCAAAAAAATTTGAAAAGGGGGTGCAACACGAGGACTTTCCAAAGGGGTCACCCATCCTAGTACTACTCTCACCCAAGCACGCTTAACTTGGGAGTTCTGATGGGATCCGGTGCATTAGTGCTGGTATGACCGTATCAGTCATGTTGAGGGGACAATTCCTATGTGTTAACGGTTCGCAGTGCCAGCCTAGAGAGATGGCCCATTCAAAAGGCCCAATGGGCTTAACGACAAACCATCCGCCTCAACAATGCAGCATCCTCACAGGACATGATATCGACACATTGTAGGGCCCTCTGATGTAGCGCAAGTCAGGTTGTCGTATTTTTAACAGCTCACGACGTACGATCAGGGACGGAAAAATAGGGCAAAAGAAGAAAAGTGGCCTGAAACTGATGTGAACTTTCAACTTTGGGCTTCAAAAAATGGGCACAGCGAGCAAGCTCGCTGGGCACGACGTAGAGCTCTCTAAGAACTTTGCAATGGTATGCTACGCACCGCGTAACTCCATACGGATCAAAAGTTATGGGCACCGGAGCGACGGAGACCTGGTCACAAACCCTACGCCCTCGATTTGCGGGCCCGGCCTTTACGTGAAGCGAAGTTGTCCTGCCCAATGTTCCATGGGATTCGGTAATAGAGATTTGGTGGATAAAGTATCTTGGCAACCCTAACAAAGGCAAAAAAAATTGAAAGGGGGTGCAACACGAGGACTTCCCATGGGGTCACCAATCCTAGTACTACTCTCGACCAAGAACGCTTTACTTCATAGTTCTGATGGGATCCGATGCATTAGTGCTGGTATGATCGCACCTGTCATGTTGAGGGGATAATTCCTATATGTGTTAACGGTTCACAGTCCCAGCATAGAGAGATGGCCCATTCAAAAGGCCCAATGGGCTTAACGACAACCGATCCGCTTCAACAACGCAGCATCCTCGCAAGACTTGATATCGACAAGTTGTAGGGCCCTCTGATGTCCCGCGAGTTAGGTGTCTTCCTTTTAACAGCTCACGACGTACGATACGGGACAGAAAAATAGAGCAAAAGAACAAAAGTGGCCTGAAACTGATGAAATGTTTGATTTTGGGATCCAAAAATGGGCACAACGAGCAAGCTGGATGCCCCTGTCGTAGAGCTCTCAGAGAGCTTTGCAATGGTATGCTGTGCGACGTGTAACTCCTTACGGATCAAAAGTTATGGGCACCGGAGCGACGGAGACCTGGTTACAAACCCTACGCCCTCGGTTTGCGGGCCCGGCCTCTACATGAAGCGAAGTTGTCTTGCTCAATGTTTTGTGGGGTTCGGTAATAGAGATATGGTGGATAAAGTATCTTGGCAACCCTAACCAGGGCAAAAAAAATTGAAAAGGGGGTGCAACACGAGGACTTCCCAGGGGGTCACCCATCCTAGTACTACTCTCGCCCAAGCACGCTTAACTTCGGAGTTCTGATGGGATCCGGTGCATTAGTGCTAGTATGATCGCACCCGTCATGTTGAGGGCACAATTCCTATATGTGTTAACGGTTCACAGTGCCAACCTAGAGAGATGGCCCATTCAAAAGGCCCAATGGGCTTAACGACAACCCATCTGCTTCAACAACCCAGCATCCTCGCAAGACGCGATATCGACACGTTGTAGGGCCCTCTGATGTACCGCGAGTCAGGTTGTCGTCCTTTTAATAGCTCACGACGTACGATCAGGGACGGAAAAATAGGGCAAAAGAAGAAAAATGGCCTGAAACTGATGTAAACTTTCAATTTTGGGCTTCAAAAATGGGCACAGCGAGCAAGCTCACTGCCTACGTCGTAGAGCTCTCTAAGAGCTTTGCAACGGTATGCTATGCGCCGCATAACTCCGTACGGATCAAAAGTTATGGGCACCGGAGCGACGGAGACTTGGTCACAAACCCTACGCCCTTAGTTTGCGGGCCCGACCATTACGTGAAGCGAAATTGTCCTGCCCAACGTTCCATGGGATTCGGTAATAGAGATTTGGTGGATAAAGTATCTTGGCAACCCAAAAAAGGGCAAAAAAAATTGAAAGGGGGTGCAACACAAGGACTTCCCATGGGGTCACCAATCCTAGTACTACTCTCACCCACGCACGCTTAAGTTCGGAGGTCTGATTGGATCCGATGCATTAGTGCTGGTATGATCGGACCCGTCATGTTGAGGGCACAATTCCTATATGTGTTAACGGTTCACAGTCCCAGCCTAGAGTGAGGGCCCATTAAAAATGCCCAATGGGCTTAACGATAACCCATCCGCTTAAACAACGCAGCATCCTCGCAAGACTTGATATCGACACGTTGTAGGGCCCTCTGATGTACGCGAGTCAGGTTGTCGTCCTTTTAACAGCTCACGACGTACGATCCGGGACGAAAAAATAGAGCAAATGAACAAAAGTAGCATGAAACTGATGAAAACGTTCGATTTTGGGATCCAAAAATGGGCACAACGAGCAAGCAGGATGCCCCTGTCGTAGAGCTCTCAGAGTGCTTTGCAACGGTATGCTGTGCACTGCGTAACTCCTTTCGGATCAAAAGTTATAGGCACCGAAGCGACGGAGACCTGGTCACAAACCTTACGCCCTCGGTTTGCGGGCCCGGCCTCTACGTGAAGCGAAGTTGTCTTGCCCAATGTTCCGTGGGATTCGGTAATAGAGATTTGGTGGATAAAGTATCTTGGCCTAACCAGAGCAAAAAAAATTGAAAAGGGGGTGCAACACGAGGACTTTCCAGGGGGTCACCCATCCTAGTACTACTCTCGCCCAAGCACACTTAACTTCGGAGTTCTGATGGGATCCGGTGCATTAGTGCTAGTATGATCGCACCCGTCATGTTGAGGGCACAATTCCTATATGTGTTAACGGTTCACATTGCCAACCTAGAGAGATGACCCATTCAAAAGGCCCAATGGGCTTAACGATAACCCATCTGCTTCAACATCTCAACATCCTCGCAAGATGTGATATCGACACATTGTAGGGCCCTCTGATGTACCGCGAGTCAGGTTGTCATCCTTTTAACAGCTCACGACGTACGATCAGGGACGGAAAAATAGGGCAAAAGAAGAAAAGTGGCCTGAAACTGATGTAAACTTTCAATTTTAGGCTTCAAAAAAGGGCACAGGGAGCAAGCTCGCTGCCCACGTCGTGGAGCTCTCTAAGAGCTTTGCAACGGTATGCTATGTATCACGTAACTCCGTACAGATCAAAATTTATGGGCACCGGAGCGACGGAGACCTGGTCACAAACCCTACGCTCTCGGTTTGCGGGCCCGACCTTTACGTGAAGCGAAGTTGTCCTGCCCAATGTTCCATGGGATTCGGTAATAGAGATTTGGTGGATAAAGTATCTTGGCAACCCTAACAAGGGCAAAAAAAATTGAAAGGGGGTGCAACACGAGGACTTCCCATGGGGTCACCAATCGTAATACTACTCTCGCCCAAGTACGCTTAACTTCGGTGTTCTGATGGGATCCGGTGCATTAGTGCTGGTATGATCGCGTCCATCATCTTGACGTCATAATTCCTATATGTGTTAACGGTTCACAGTCCCAGCCTAGAGAGATGGCCCATTCAAACGGCCCAATGGGCTTAACGACAACCCCTCCGCTTCAACAACGCAACATCCTCGCAAGACTTGATATCGACACGTTGTAGGGCCTTCTGATGTCCCGCGAGTCAGGTTGTCGTCCTTTTAACAGCTCACGACGTACGATCCGGGATGAAAAAATAGAGCAGAAGAATAAAAGTGGCCTGAAACTGATGAAAATGTTCGATTTTGTGCTCCAAAAATGGGCACAACGAGCAAGCTTGATAGCCCCATCGTAGAGCTCTCAGAGAGCTTTGCAACAGTATGTTGTGCGCCGCGTAACTACTTACGGATCAAACGTTATGGGCACCGGAGCGACGGAGACCTGGTCACAAACCCTACGCCCTCGGTTTGCGGGCCCGACCTCTACATGAAGCAAAGTTGTCTTGCCCAATGTTCTGTCGGATTCGATAATAGAGATTTGGTGGATAAAGTATCTTGGCAACCCTAACAAGGGCAAAACAAATTGAAAAGGGGGTGCAACACAAGGACTTCCCAGGGGGTCAACCATCCTAGTACTACTCTCGCCCAAGCACTCTTAACTTCGGAGTTCTGATGGGATCCGGTGCATTAGTGCTAGTATGATCACACCCGTCATGTTGAGGGCACAATTCCTATATGTGTTAACGGTTCACAGTGCCAACCTAGAGAGATGGCCCATTCAGAAGGCCCAATGGGCTTAACGACAACCCATCCGCTTCAACAACTCAGCATCCTCGCAAGACGTGATATCGACACGTTGTAGGGCCCTCTGATATACCGCGAGTTAGGTTGTCGTCCTTTTAACATCTCACGACGTACGATCCGGGACGTAAAAACAGGGCAAAAGAATAAAAGTGCCTTGAAACTAATGAAAACGTTTGATTTTGGGCTCCAAAAATAGGCACAACGAGCAAGCTCGCTGCCCCCATCGTAGAGCTCTTAGAGAGCTTTGCAACGGTATGTTGTGCGCCGCCTAACTCCTTACGGATAAAAAGTTATGGGCACCGGAGCGACACAGACCTGGTCACAAAACCCTATGCCCTCGATTTGCGGGCCCGGCCTCTATGTGAAGCGAAGTTGTCTTGCCCAATGTTCTGTGGGATTCGGTAATAGAGATTTGGCGGATAAAGTATCTTGGCAACCCTAACTAGGGCAAAAAAAATTGAAAAGGGGGTACAACACGAGGACTTCCCTGGGGGTCACCCATTCTAGTACTACTCTCCCCCAAGCACGCTTAACTTCGGAGTTCTGATGGGATCCGGTGCATTAGTGCTGGTCTGATCGCACCCGTCATGTTGAGGGCACAATTCCTATATGTGTTAACGGTTCACAGTGCCAGCCTAGAGTGATGGCCCATTCAAAAGGCCCAATGGGCTTAACAACAACCCATCCGCTTCAACAACGCAGCATCCTCGCAAGACGTGGTATCGACACATTGTAGGGCCCTCTGATGTACTGCGAGTCAGGTTGTCATCCTTTTAACAGCTCACGACATACGATCCGGGACAGAAAAATAGGGCAAAAGAAGAAAAGTATCCCGAAACTGATGAAAACATTCGATTTTGCGCGCCAAAAATGGTCACAGTGAGCAAGCTGCCTACCCCCGTAGTAGAGCTCTCAGAGAGCTTTGCAACGGTATGTTGTGCACAGCATAACGCCTTACGGATCAAAAGTAATGGGCACCGGAGCGACGGAGACCTGGTCACAAACCCTACGCCCTCGGTTTGCGGGCCCAGCCTCTACATGAAGCGAAGTTGTCTTGCCCAATGTTCCGTGCGATTCAGTAATAGAGATTTGGTGGATAAAATATCTTGGCAACCCTAACCAGGGCAAAAAAAATTGAAAATGGTGTGCAACAAGAGGACTTCCCATGGGTTCACCCATCGTAGTACTACTCTCGCCCAAGCACGCTGAACTTCAGAGATCTGATGGGATCCGGTGCCTTAGTACTGGTATGATCGCACCTGTCATGTTGAGGGCACAATTCCTATATGTGTTAACGGTTCACTGTGCCAGCCTAGAGTGATGGCCCATTCAAAAGTCCCAATGGGCTTAACGACAACCCATTCTAGTACTACTCTCCCCCAAGCACGCTTAACTTCGGAGTTCTGATGGGATCCGGTGCATTAGTGCTGGTCTGATCGCACCCGTCATGTTGAGGGCACAATTCCTATATGTGTTAACGGTTCACAGTGCCAGCCTAGAGTGATGGCCCATTCAAAAGGCCCAATGGGCTTAACAACAACCCATCCGCTTCAACAACGCAGCATCCTCGCAAGACGTGGTATCGACACATTGTAGGGCCCTCTGATGTACTGCGAGTCAGGTTGTCATCCTTTTAACAGCTCACGAGGTACGATCCGGGACAGAAAAACAAGGCAAAAGAAGAAAAGTATCCCGAAACTGATGAAAACATTCGATTTTGGGCTCCAAAAATGGGCACAGTTAGCAAGCTGCCTACCCCCGTCGTAGAGCTCTTAGAGAGCTTTGCAACGGTATGCTGTGCACAGCATAACTCCTTACAGATCAAAAGTTATAGGCACCGGAGCGACGGAGACCTGGTCACAAACCCTACTCCCTCGGTTTACGGGCCCGGCCTCTACGTGAAGCGTAGTTGTCTTGCCCAATGTTCCGTGGGATTCGGTAATAGAGATTTGGTGGATAAAATATCTTGGCAACCCTAACCAGGGCAAAAAAAATTGAAAATGGTGTGCAACACGAGGACTTCTCAGGGGGTCACCCATCCTAGTACTACTCTCGCCCAAGTACGCTTAACTTCGGAGTTCTGATGGGATCCGGTGCATTAGTGCTGGTATGATCACACCCGTCATGTTATGGGCATAATTCCTATATATGTTAACGGTTCACTGTGCCAGCCTAGAGTGATGGCCCATTCAAAAGTCCCAATGGGCTTAACGACAATCCATTCTAGTACTACTCTCCCCCAAGCACGCTTAACTTCAGAGTTCTGATGGGATCCGGTGCATTAGTGCTGGTCTGATCGCACCCGTCATGTTGAGGGCACGATTCCTATATGTGTTAACGGTTCACAGTGCCAGCTTAGAGTGATGGCCCATTCAAAAGGCCCAATGGGCCTAACGACAACCCATCTGCTTCAACAACGCAGCATCCTCGCAAGACGTGATATCGACATGTTGTAGGGCCCTCTGATGTACCGCGAGTCAGGTTGTCGTCCTTTTAACAGCTCACAAAGTACGATCCGGGATGAAAAAACAGGGCAAAAGAAGAAAAGTGTCCTAAAACTGATGAAAACATTCAATTTTGGGCTCCAAAAACGGGCATAGCATGCTAGCTGGCTGCCCCCGTCGTAGAGCTCTCATAGAGCTTTACAACGGTATGTTGTACACCGTGTAACTCCTTACGGATAAAAAGTTATGTGCACCGGAGCGACGGAGACCTGGTCACAAACCCTACGCCCTCGGTTTGCGGGCCCAGCCTCTATGTGAGCGAAGTTGTCTTGCCCAATGTTCCATGGGATTCGGTAATAGAGATTTGGTGGATAAATTATTTTGGCAACCCTAACAAGGGCAAAAAAAATTGAAAAGGGGGTGCAACACGAGGACTTCCCAGCGGGTCACCCATCCTAGTACTTCTCTCGCCCAAGAACGCTTAACTTCGGAGTTCTGATGGGATCCAGTGCATTAGTGCTGGTATGATCACACCCGTCATGTTGAAGGCACAATTCTTATATGTGTTAACGGTTCACAGTGCCAGCCTAGAGAGATAGCCTATTCAAAAGGCCCAATGGGCTTAACGACAACCCATCTGCTTCAACAACGCGGCATCCTCCCAAGACGTGATATCGACATGTTGTAGGGCCCTCTGATGTACCGCGAGTCAGGTTGTCGTCCTTTTAATAGCTCACGATGTACGATCCGTGTGAGGCCCGACCCCGAATAATGTGTCATACCTCGATTTGCATGCCATAGATCCCTAATTATATGACCGACCTTGGATTACGTGCCCTAACCTAGAATTGTGTGCCCTAATCCTCGATATACGTGTGATACCTAGATAAACATGCCATGACCTTAATTTACGTGCGAGACCTTGATTTACGTGTGTCTCTTCGTTTCGCGTGCATTAATCTTGAACTGCGTGCTTTAACCTTGGTTTAAGAGTCGTGTCTTGAATTACGTGCATTGCATTGAATTACGTGCCTTATTTTGGTCTACGTTCATTCACCTAGGGTTGCGTGTGCTAGCATTAGAATCCATGCACTTATCTTGAAGTATGTACCTTAGTCTTGAAATACGTGTTGTACCTCGTAGTTCGTGTCTACCTCGTAATTCGTGCCCTAGATCTAGGAATCCATGACACCACATTAATCAAGAAAGAATCCTTCACAAAGTACTAGACACTAAAATAATCCTACACAATCCACTAACCAATATTATATTCCTAATTCAAATTCTCTACAAACTCCACTAACAATAAAATAATACTAAACTAATCCTACATTTTACACTATCTATTATTCTATTCATAATTCAACTCATCAACAAACATTCCTATATTTTATTCTACCTAGATTCCCTCATTCCCCAACATTCCTATGACAATTCTAATGACACAAATGCATAAAAATTTAGTCCTAGACAAACTATGACAAAACACTTAACACAATGCATAAAAAATTGCTCAATTCTCCTCAAATCTCCACCATTTTCGACCAAGTGCTCCATGCCCATGCTAGCCATTTCAAAATACTCCTTGAAGACACAAAAATACTGAAAATGGGCTGCCCAAGGCTGACCATATGCTTTGAACAATGCAAAACATCACTCTTTGTCATTCTTTGTCATAATCTTTCATTTCTCTTTCATTTCTCCGTCTTTTCTCTCACTTCCCTCTCATTTTCTCTCTCCATTTCGGTTTTGGCTGAGTTCTATACCTCCATAGCTTATCTTCTTTACACCATAGCTAAACAAATCAAGACATAAGCAAAGGACCTCAACCGAGCTAGCTAGGAAAATCACACATGCATGGACATTGAAGACTTCTATTCGGCCTAGGTAAGCTTCTTGACTTCCATTTCTTTTCTTCATGTTCTAAGCTCATGCATGTACTAAGAGATTGATCACTAAGCTAGGAAAAAATAGAGAACAGCTAGTTGGAATCTCGGCTAAGCAAGAAGAAGAAGAAGAGATTTGAGCTTCAACAAGGTTTTTGAGCATCTTTTGGGTTGATTGCTAAGGTGAGGGCTAAAACCTTTTGAAAACTCTTCAAAAATCCACATGCATGCTAATAAATGTGTGTATTTTCTTCTGTACTTGAGTTATATGTTCGTTCATAAGCTTAAACAACCATGCATGGCAAGATCTTGGCTTGAAAGTGATGCTAGGTGAAGTCGAATTGTTGACAGCTCTCTGACCAGTCTGTTTCGAGGTAAGTTTAGCTAGGAAAATGATGTTGAAAATTCATGAAAATTTGTATGTGACTATTTTGGACAGTTTTGAACATTTTTCCCAGAAATAGTCCGAAGCTAATCTTGACTCTAAGATCCTCAAAATGGCGAATCTTTAAAATGTGTCCAAATCCGGAAATCTGGAAAAATGAAGCAGGTTTTGGCAGATGCACTGACCTTGTGGAACGAACCATATTTGACTTAGTAAATTATGTCCAAAATGCATGAAATTTGGTGTGCTGCTATATTTTTCAGTTCTGAAAAATTTTGTCGGAAATGGACCAAGGCTAAAACTGACCCTAAGGACCTTAAAAACGTCAATTATGGAAATGTGTGCAAATCTGGACAGTTTTGTGCTATCTCACTGTTTCGGCTATATCTAATGATCCCGAACTCCAATTGATGCAAGGTTTGTTTCTGATTTTAGTTATCTTCTTAAGCTTTAATTTGAAATCTTATTCACTGGATTTGGAGTTTTTTTTCTTATCCTATTGATTGTGAGAAAAAAGCCTATTGCGGTAAGGGTTTCACTTAGCTGTATGCTTGGAAAAATTATTGTAACCTCTCTTGTGGTGTTAATTTCTTGGAATTGTGGTGTTGAGATGTTGTGTGGACTGTTTTGAGTACTTGAGGATGTTGAATTATATGATGCATGGTTTGAGATTGACTTTGAGTTTGGTTGAGGCTCAAATTGCACAAATATGCACGAAATGGAAACCCTAATGACTAGGTAGTTTTGCTAAGTGTTGATCATTTGAATATTGTGTGGAATTATATGTTTAGTAGGCTGCCCGTAAATGCCTTTATAGTCTTAAATGTGATTTTGATCATTGCATGTTGACAAATAAGCTTTTTCTTGCACCCGAACCCACGTAGATGTTATTGCATGTTGAATAAAGCTTACTACTTGATCACGTGGACTTTGAAATGAGTTATATGGTCTGTTTTACATGTGTTACATGGCTGCCCGTTTAATTTTCATATAACTCTATATGCCTTTCAAGTGAAATTTCCTGTCTTATCGTGCCCTGCTTGTTTACCTGTCAATGTGCAATCTTATGACTGTCCGGAGGCAACCTACTTTGTTGTCCTCCTCCTGTGATATATTGCATGTCATGAATGTGCATTGCATACAAGGTTGCAACCTTTCCTGTTGGCATGGTAGCGATCAGCACACCGGGCGGCATCGGGCTTGCCGGTGCACCCGTGACTACCATGGTCTCATTCCCTCTCTCGCTTGGGGGCTAGACTTCCTCGGAGAGTTGGGTCGTAGGATTTCGGGGTACATCCGGAGTACACCCACCTGGCGTGTTTGGGGGATGATTTGAAGTTGACCGCAACTTCTGATTCTGAAACTGATCTGAGAGCTAAAGCTCACCGTATCCTTTTACTATGTGTATAAGTACTCTCGCTTGGTTCCTAGAGAACCTCGGGGAGGAAAGACTGGTATTCCTGTTCCTGTATCTTATATTATTGTTATATTCATGCTTGCAAAAGGATTTTCATAAGTTGAACCAGAAAATGAGTTTCAAAACCTATTTCTCGTTCCCCCTCACTGAGTTCATAAGGACTCACCCTCTTTTATCATCTCAGGTGAAGAAGATCAAGAACAGGTACCCGAGGAAGATGTGCCGAACAATGGTTCCTTGGAGTGAGGGCCGGGCCCTAGGTGCTTTTGTGCTTTGCCTGAAAGTGGTTGCTATATGGATGTTGTGTTTGATTGAAAACTATTCATTTTATTGATGTAAATGACCCCGTTGTAATTTGGGTCTAATTATGGGATTGTACTATCTATAACCGGATGAATTTTTATTTGGTTGTTTGCTTTCGTTTTCTTAATTAGTAGTTATCGTGTGCTTTCAAACCACTAGATGAACGATCAACTAAGTTAATTCTATCTAATTTCACTTAGGTGCTCATTTGCAAACTAAAGGATAATAGGTACTTGCATGACAGGAAATTAACAAATAAACGGGATATAGTTATCATGTTAGGCTTATTAACCAAACAAGACTTTCAAGATAAACTAGTAGGCAAATCGGTTGGTGACAAATAGGAGTCCTTAATGGAATTGGATTAATGATTGGAATAATTGAGGCGTTTAGAGAATTAGGTCAAACCAAATAGCCCAATTACAGCCGTTATGCTGCCGGTTTACTGAAAAATTTTGGAGTTTAGGCCAAAACGTTAAGTGTTAAATCTTCATGAACGGTTAAGTACGAGACATTACTTGAATGTTTAGATCACACCCTAATCTAACCTTTATAGGCCGGGTTGGGGCGTCACAATCCGGGACGAAAAAACAGGGCAAAAGAAGAAAAGTGTCCTGAAATAGATGAAACCGTTCGATTTTAGGGTCCCAAAATGGGCACAACGAGCAAAATGACTGCCCCCGTCGTAGAGCTCTCAGAGAGCTTTGCAATGGTATGCTGTGCACCGCGTAACTCCTTACGGTTCAAAAGTTGTGGGCACCGGAGCGATGAAGACCTGGTCACAAACCCTACGCCCTCGGTTTGTGGGTCCGGCCTCTACGTGAAGCGAAGTTGTCTTGCGCAATGTTCTGTGGGATTCGGTAATAGAGATTTGGTGGATAAAGTATCTTGGCAACCCTAACGAGGGCAAAAAAATTTGAAAAGGGGGTGCAACACGAGAACTTCCCAGGGGGTCACCCATCCTAGTACTACTCTCGCCCAAGCACGCTTAACATCGGAGTTCTGATGGAATCCGGTGCATTAGTGCTGGTATGATGCACCCGTCATATTCAGGGCACAATTCTTATATGTGTTAACGGTTCACAGTCCCAGCCTAGAGAGATGGCCCATTCAAAAGGCCCAATGGGCTTAACGATAACCCATCAGCTTCAACAACGCAGCATCCTCGCAAGACGTGATATCGACACGTTGTATGGACCTCTGATATTCCACGAGTCAGTGTTGTTGTCCTTTTAACAGCTCACGACGTACAATCCGGGACAGAAAAGTAGAGCAAATGAACAAAAGTGGCTTGAAACTGATGAAAACGTTCGATTTTGGCCTCCAAAAATGGGTACAATGAGTAAGCTAGATGCCCTCGTCGTAGAGCTCTCAGAGAACTTTGCAACGGTATGCTGTGCGCCGCGTAACTCCTTACGGATCAAAAGTTATGGGCACCGGAGCGACGGAGACCTGGTCACAAACCCTACGCCCTCAGTTTGCGGGTCCGGCCTCTACATGAAGCGAAGTTGTCTTGCCCAATGTTCCGTGGGATTCGGTAATAGAGATTTGGTGGATAAAGTATCTTGGCAACCCTATCCAGGGCAAAAAAAATTGAAAAGGGGGTGCAACACGAGGACTTCCCAGGGGGTCACCCATCCTAGTACTACACTCGCCCAAGCACGCTTAACTTCGGAGTTCTGATGGGATCCGGTACATTAGTGCTAGTATGATCGCACCCGTCATGTTGTGGGCACAATTCCTATATGTGTTAAAGGTTCACAGTGCCAGCCTACAGAGATGGCCCATTCAAAAGGCCCAATGGGCTCAACTACAACCCATCCGCTTCAACAACGCAACATCCTCGCAAGACGTGAAATCGACACATTGCAGGGCTCTCTGATATACCACGAGTCAGGTTGTCGTCCTTTTAACAGCTCACCACGTACGATCCGTGACAGAAAAACAGGGCAAAAGAAGAAAAGTGGCCTGAAATTGATGAAACGTTTGATTTTGGGCTCCAAAAAGGGCACAGTGAGCAAGCTAGCTGCCCCCGTCATAGAGTTCTCAGAGAGCTTTGCAATGGTATGTTGTGCACCACGTAACTCCTTACGGATCAAAAGTTATGGGCACCGGAGCGACGGAGGCTTGGTCACAAACCCTACGCCCTCGGTTTGCTGGCACGGCCTCTACGTGAAGCGAAGTTGTCTTGCCCAATGTTCCGTGGGATTCATTAATAGAGATTTGGTGGATAAAGTATCTTGGCAACCCTAACCAGGGCAAAAAAAATTGAAAAGGGGGTGCAACACGAGGACTTCCCAAGGGGTCACCTATCCTAGTACTACTCACGCCCAAGCACGCTTAACTTTGCAGTTCTGATGGGATCCGGTGCATTAGTGCTGGTATGATCACACCCGTCATGTTGAGGGCACAATTCCTATATGTATTAACGGTTCACAGTGCCAGCCTAAAGAGATGGCCCATTAAAAAGGCCCAATGGGCTTAACGACCACCCATCCGCTTCAACAACACAGCATCCTCGCAGGACATGATATCGACACATTGTAGGGCCCTCTGATGTCCCGTGAGTCAGGTTATCATCCTTTTAACAGCTCACGACGTACGATTCGGGACGGAAAAACTGGGCAAAAGAAGAAAAGTGTCCTAAAACTGATGAAAACATTCGATTTTGGGCTCCAAAAATGGGCACAGTGAGCAAGCTGGCTACCCCTGTCGTAGAGCTCTCAAAAAGCTTTGCAACGGTATGCTTTGCGCCGCATAACTCCTTACGGATCAAAAGTTATGGGCGCCGGAGCGACGGAGACCTGGTCACAAACCCAATGCCCTCAGTTTGCGGGCCTGGCCTCTACGTGAAGCGAAGTTGTCTTGCCCAATGTTCCGTGGGATTCGATAATAGAGATTTGATGGATAAAGTATCTTGGAAACCCTAACCAGGGCAAAAAAAATTGAAAAGGGGGTGCAATACGAGGACTTCTCGGGGGGTCACCCATCCTAGTTCTACTCTCGCCCAAGCACGCTTAACTTCAGAGTTCTGATGGGATCCGTTGCATTAGTATTGGTATGATCGCACCCGTCATGTTGAGTGCACAATTCCTATATGTGTTAACGGTTCACAGTGCCAACCTAGAGAGATGGCCAATTCAAAAGGCCCAATGCGCTTAACGACAACCCATCCGCTTCAACAACGCAGCATCCTCGCAAGACGTGATATCGACACGTTGTAGGGCCCTCTGATGTACCGCGTGTCAAGTTGTCGTCCTTTTAACTGCTCAAGAAGTACGATCCGGGACGGAAAAACAAGGCAAAAGAAGAAAAGTAGCCTGAAACTGGTGAAAAGGTTCGATTTTGGGCTCCAGAAATGGGCACAGCAAGCAAGCTGCTGCCCCCGTCGTAGAGCTCTCAGAGAGCTCTGCAATGGTATGCTGTGCGCCGCATAACTCCTTCCGGATCAAAAGTTATGGGCACCGAAGAGACGGAGACCTAGTCACAAACTCTACGCCTCGGTTTGTAGACTCGACCTCTATGTGAAGCGAAGTTGTCTTGCCCAATGTTCCGTGGGATTCGGTAATAGAGATTTGGTGGATAAAGTAACTTGGCAACCCTAACCAGGGCAAAAAAAATTGAAAAAGGGGTGCAACACAAGGACTTCCCAGGGGGTCACCCATCCTAGTACTACTCTCGCCCAAGCACGCTTAACTTCGGTGTTCTGATGGGATCCGGTGCATTAGTGCTAGAATGATCGCAACCATCATGTTGAGCGCACAATTCCTATATGTGTTAACGGTTCACAGTGCCAGCCTAGAGAGATGGCCTGTTCAAAAGGCCCAATGGGCTTAACGACAACCCATCCGCTTCAACAACGCAGCATCCTCTCAAGACGTGATATTGACACGTTGTAGGGCCCTCTGATGCACCGCGAGTAAGGTTGTCGTCCTTTTAACAGCACACGACGTACGATATGGGACGGAAAAACATGGCAGCAGAAGAGAAGTGTCCTAAAACCGATGAAAACGTTGGATTTTTGTCTCAAAAAAGGGGCACAGCGAGCAGGCTGGCTGCCCTCGTCGTACAGCTCTCAGAGAGCTTTGCAATAGTATGCTGTGCGCCGTGTAACTCCTTACGGATCAAATGTTATGGGCGCCGGACCGATGGAGACCTGGTCACAAACCCTACGCCCTCAGTTTGCAGGCCCGGCCTCTACGTGAAGCGAAGTTGTCTTGACCAATGTTCCGTGGGATTCGGTAATAGAGATTTGGTGGATAAAGTATCTTGACAACCCTAACCAAGGCAAAAAAAATTGAAAAGGGGGTACAACACGAGGACTTCCCAGGGGATCACACATCCTAGTTCTACTCTCGCCCAAGCACGCTTAACTTCGGAGTTCTGATGGGATTTGTTGCATTAGTGCTGGTATGATCGCACCTGTCAAGTTGAGGGCACAATTCCAATATGTTTTAACGGTTCACACTGCCAGTATAAAGAGATGGCCCATTCAAAAGGCCCAATGGGCTTCACGACAACCAATCCGCTTCAATAACGTTGTAGGGCCCTCTGATGTACCGCGAGTCAGGTTGTCATCCTTTTAACAGCTCACGACTTACGATCTGGCACGAAAATACAGGGCAAACGAAGAAAAGTCTCCTGAAACTGATGAAAACATTCGATTTTGGGCTTCAAAAATGGGCACAGCGAGCAAGCTAGCTCCCCCCGTCGTAGAGCTCTCAGAGAGCTTTGCAACGGTATGCTCTACGCCGCGTAACTCCTTACGGATCAAAAGTTATAGGCACCGAAGCGACGGAGACCTGGTCACAAACCCTACGCCCTCGGTTTGCGGGCCCGGCCTCTACATGAAGCGAAGTTGTCTTGCCCAATATTCCATGGGATTCGGTAATAGAGATTTGGAGGATAAAGTATCTTGGCAATCCTAACCAAGGCAAAAAGAATTGAAAAGGGGGTGCAACACGAGGACTTGCCACGGGGTCACCCATCCTAGTACTACTCTCGGCCAAGCACGCTTAACTTTGGAGTTCTGATGGGATCCGTTGCGTTAGTACTGGTATGATCGCACCCGTCATGATGAGGGCACAATTCCTATATGTGTTAACGGTTCACAGTGCCAGCCTAGAGAGATGGCCCATTCAAAAGGCCCAAAGGGCTTAACGACAACCCATCCGCTTCAACAACGCAGTATCCTTGTAAGACGTGATATCGACACGTTGTAGGGCCCTCTGATGTACCACGAGTCAGGTCGTCATCCTTTTAACAACTCACGACGTACGATACGGGACGAAAAAATAGGGCAAAAAAAGAAAAGTCTCCTAAAACTAATGAAAACGTTCGATTTTGGGCACCAAAAATGGGCACAGTGAGCAAGCTGGCTGCCCCCGTCGTAGAGCTCTCAGAGAGTTTTGCAACGGTATGTTGTGCGCCGCGTAACTCCTTACGGATCAAATGTTATGGGCACCGGAGTGACGGAGACCTGGTCACAAACCCTACGCCCTCGGTTTGCGGGCCCGGCCTCTATATGAAGCAAAGTTGTCTTGCCCAATGTTCCGTGGGATACGATAATAGATATTTGGTGGATAAAGTATCTTGGCAACCCTAACCAGGGCAAAAAAAATTGAAATGGGGTTGCAACAAGGGGACTTCCCAGGGGCTCACCCATCCTAGTACTACTGTAGCCCAAGCACGCTTAACTTCAGAGTTCTGATGGGATCTGGTGCATTAGTGGTGGTATGATCGCACCCGTCATGATGAGGGCACAATTCCTATATGTGTTAACGGTTCACAGTGCCAGCCTAGAGAGATGGCCCATTCAAAAGGCCCAATGGGCTTAACGACAACCTATCTGCTTCAACAACGCAGCATCCTCGCAAGACGTGATATCAACACGTTGTAGGGCCCCCTGATGTACCACAAGTCAGGTTGTCATCCTTTTAACAACTCACGACGTACAATACGGGACAAAAAAATAGGGCAAAAGAAGAAAAGTCTCCTGAAACTGATGAAAACGTTCGATTTTGGGCTCCAAAAACGGGCACAGTGAGCAAGCTGGCTGCCCCCGTTGTAGAGCTCTTAGAGAGCTTTGCAACGGTATGCTGTGCACCTCGTAACTCCTTGCGGATCAAATGTTATGGGCACTGGAGCGACGGAGACCTGGTCACAATGGGGTGCAAATGGGGTGCAACACGAGGACTTCCTAGGGGGTCACCCATCCTAGTACTACTCTCGCGCAAACATGCTTAACTTCGGTGTTCTGATGGGATCCGGTGCATTAGTGCTGGAATGATCGCAACCGTCATGTTGAGGGCACAATTCCTATATGTGTTAACGGTTCACAATGCCAGCCTAGAGAGATGGCCTACTCAAAAGGCCCAACGGGCTTAACGACAACCCATCCGCTTCAACAACGCAGCATCCTCGCAAGACGTGATATCGACACGTTGTAGGGCCCTCTGATGTACCGCGAGTCAGGTTGTCATCCTTTTAACAGCTCATGACGTACGATTCGGGATGGAAAAACAGGGCAACAGAAGAAAAGTGTCCTAAAAATGATGAAAACATTTGATTTTGGTCTCCAAAAACAGGCAAAGCGAGCAAGCTAGTTGCCCCCGTCGTAGAGCTCTTAGAGAGTTTTGCAACGGTATGCTGTGCGCCGCGTAACTCCTTACGGTTCAAATGTTATGGGCACCGGAGCGACGGAGACATGGTCACAAACCCTACGCCCTCGGTTTGCAGGCCTGGCCTCTACGTGAAGCGATGTTGTCTTGCCCAATGTTCCATGGTATTCGGTAATAGAGATTTGGTGGATAAAGTCTCTTGGCAACCCTAACCAGGTCAAAAAAAATTGAAATGGGGGTGCAACACGAGGACTACCCAGGGAGTCACCCATCCTAGTACTACTCTCGACCAAGCACGCTTAACTACGGTGTTCTCATGGGATCCGGTGCATTAGTGGTGGTATGATCGCACCCGTCATGTTGTGGGAACAATTCCTATATGTGTTAACGGTTCACAGTGCCAGCCTAGAGAGATGGCCCATTCAAAATGCCCAATGGGCTTAACGACAACCCATCCGCTTCAATAATGCAGTATCCTCGCAAGACGTGATATCGACACTTTGTAGGGCCCTCTGATGTACTGCGAGTCAGGTTGTCGTCCTTTTAATAGCTCACGACGTACAATTCGAGACGGAAAAACAGGGCTAACGAAAAACAATGTCCTGAAATTGATGAAAACATTCAATATTGGGCTTCAAAAATGGGCACACCGAGCAAGCTCGCTACCCCCGTGGTAGAGCTCTCAAAGAGCATTACAACGGTATGCTGTGCGCCGCGTTACTCCTTACGGATCAAAAGTTATAGGCACCGAAGCGACGGAGACCTGGGCACAAGCCATACGCCCTCGGTTTGTGGGCCCGGCTTCTACGGGAAGTGAAGTTGTCTTGTCCAATGTTCCGTGGGATTCAGTAATAGAGATTTGGAGGATAAAATATCTTGGCAATCCTAACCAGGACAAAAAAAATTGAAAAGGGGGTGCAACACGAGGACTTCCCAGGGGGTCACCCATCCTAGTACTACTCTCGACCAAGCACGCATAACTTCGGTGTTCTGATGGGATCCGGTGCATTAGTGGTGTTATGATCGCACCCATCAAGAAGTTGTCTTGCCCAATGTACAGTGGGATCCGGTAATAGAGATTTGGTTGATAAAGTATCCTGGCAACCCTACCCAGGGCAAAAAAAACTGAAATGGGGGTGCAACACGAGGACCTCCCAGGGGGTCACCCATCCTAGTACTACTCTCGCCCAAGCACGGTTAACTTCGGAGTTCTGATGGGATCCGGTGCATTAGTGCTGGCATGGTCGCACCTGTCATGTTGAGGGAACAATTCCTATATGTGTTAACGGTTCACAGTCCCAGCCTAGAGAGATGGCTCATTCAGATGGCCCAATGGGCTTAACGACAACCCATCCGCTTCAACAACACAGCAATCTCGAAAGACGTGATATCAACACGTCGTAGGACGCTCTGATGTCCCGCGAGTCAGGTTGTCGTCCTTTTAACAGCTCACGACGTACAATCCGGGACGAAAAAATAGAGCAAAAGAACTTATGAAAATGTTTGATTTTGGGCTCCAAAAAGGGGGACAGCGAGCATGCTGGCTGCCCTCGTCGTACAGCTCTCAGAGAGCTTTGCATCGGTATGCTGTGCACAGCGTAACTCCTTATGGATCAAAAGTTATGGGCACCAGCGCGACGGAGACCTGGTCACAAACCTTACGTCCTCAGTTTGCGGGCCCGGCCTCTACGTGAAGCGAAGTTTTCTTGCCCAATGTTCCGTGGGATTCGGTAATAGGGATTTGGTGGATAAAGTATCTTGGCAACCCTAACCAGGGCAAAAAAAATTGAAAAGGGAGTGCAACACGAGGACTTCCCAGGGGGTCACCCATCCTAGTACTACTCTCGCTCAAGCACGCTGAACTTCGGAGTTATTATGGGATCCGTTGCATTAGTGCTGGTTTGATCGCACCCGTCAAGTTGAGGGCATAATTCCTATATGTGTTAACTGTTCACAGTGCCAGCCTAGAGAGATGGCCCATTCAAAAGGCCCAATGGGCTTAACGACAACCCATCCACTTCAATAATGCAGCATCCTCACAAGACGTGATATCGACACGTTGTAGGGCCCTCTGATGTACCGCGAGTCAGGTTGTCATCCTTTTAACAGCTCACGACGTATGATCCGGGATAAAAAAATAGGGCAAACGAAGAAAAGTCTCCAGAAACTGATGAAAACGTTCAATTTTGGGCTCCAAAAATGGGCACATTGAGCAGGCTGCCCCTGTCATAGAGCTCTCAGAGAGCTTTGCAATGGTATGCTGTGCACCATGTAACTTCTTACGGATCAAATGTTATGGGCACCGGAGCGACGGAGACCTGGTCACAAACACTACGCTCCCGGTTTGCAGGCCCGTCCTCTACGTGAAGCGAAGTTTTCTTGCCCAATGTTCCGTGGGATTCGGTAATAGAGATTTGGTGGATAAAGTATTTGGCACCCCTAGCCAGGCAAAAAAAAATGAAATGGGGGTGCAACACGAGGACTTCCCAGGAGGTCACCCATCCTTGTACTACTCTCGCCCAAGCACGCTTAACTTCAGAGTTCTGATGGGATCCGGTGCATTAGTTGTGGTATGATTGCACCCGTCATGTTGAGGGCACAATTCTTATAAGTGTTAACGGTTCACAATGCCAGCCTAGAGAGATGTCCAATTCAAAAGGCCCAAAGGGCTTAACGACAACCCATCCGCTTCAACAACGCAGCATCCTCTCAAGACGTGATATCGACACGTTGTAGGGCCCGCTGATGTACCGTGAGTCAAGTTGTCGTCCTTTTAATAGCTCACGACGTACGATCCGGGATGGAAAAACAGAGCAAAAGAAGAAAAGTGTCCAGAAACTGATGAACACATTCGATTTTGGGCTCCAAAAATGGGCACAGCGAGCAAGCTGGCTGCCCCCGTCGTAGAGCTCTCAGAGAGATTGGCAACGGTATTCTATGCACCGTGTAACTCCTTACAAATCAAAAGTTATGGGCACCGGAGCGACGAAGACCTGGTCACAAACCCTACGTCCTCGGTTTGCAGGCCCGGCCTTTACGTGAAGCGAAGTTTTCTTGCCCAATGTTTCGTTGGATTCTGTAATAGAGATTTGTTAGATAAAGTATCATGGCAACGCAAACCAGGGTAAAAAAAATTGAAAAGTGGGTACAACACGAGGACTTCCCAGGGGGTCACCCATCCTAGTACTGCTCTCGCCCCAGCACGCTTAACTTCGAAGTTCTGATGGGATCCGGAGCGTTAGTGCTGGCATGATTGCACCCGTCATGTTGAGGGCACAATTCCTATATCTGTTAACGGTTCACAGTCCCAGTCTAGAGAGATGGCTCATTCAAAAGGCCCAATGGGCTTAGCGACAACACATCCGCTTCAACAACGCAGCATCCTCACAAGACATGATATCAACACGTTATAGGGCCCTATGATGTCCGTCGAGTCAGGTTGTTGTCCTTTTAACAGCTCACGACGTACAATCCGGAATGGAAAAATAGAGCAAAACAATGAAAGTGGCCTGAAACTGATGAAAACTTTTGATTTTAGGCTCCAAAAAGGGGCAAAGCCAGCATGCTGGCTGCCCCCGTCGTAGAGCCCTCGGAGAGGTTTGCAACGGTAAGCCGTGCGCCGCGTAGCTCCCTCCGGATCAAAAGTTATAGGCACCGGAGCGCCGCATCCCTGGTCACAAACCCTCCGCCCTCGGTTTGCGGGCCCGGCCTCTACGTGAGGTGAAGTTGTCTTGCCCAATGTTCCGTGGGCTTCGGTAATTGAGATTTGTTGGATAAAGTATCTTGGCAACCCTAACCAGGGAAAAAAAAATTGAAAAGGGGGTGCAACATGAGGACTTCCCAGGGAGTCACCCATCCTAGCACTACTCTCGCCCAAGCACGCTTAACTTCGGAATTCTGATGGGATCCGTTGCATTAGTGCTGGTATGATCGCACCCGTCAAGTTGAGGGAACAATTCCTATATGTGTTAACGGTTCACAGTGCCAGCCTAGAGAGATGGCCCATTCAAAAGGCCCAATGGGCTTAACGACAACCCATTCGCCTCAACAACGCAGCATCCTCGCAAGATGTGATATCGACGCATTGTAGGGCCCTCTAATGTCCCACGAGTAAGGTTGTCGTCCTTTTAACAGCTCACAACATACGATCCGGGATGAAAAATAGAGCAAGCGAAGAAATGTGGCCTGAAACCGATGAAAACATTCGATTTTGGGCTCCAAAAATGGGCACAGCAAGCAAGCTGGTTGCACCCATTGTAGAGCTCTCGAAGAGCTTTCCAACGGTATGTTGTGCGCCGCGTAACTCCTTACGAAAACAAAGTTATGGGCACCGGTGCGACGGAGACCAGGTCACAAGCCCTACGCCCTCTGTTTGCTGGCTCGGCCACTACATGAAGCGAAGTTGTCTTGCCCAATGTTCCGTGGGATTCAGTAATAGAGATTTGGTGGTTAAAGTATCTTGGCAACCCTAACCAGGGCAAAAAAAATTGCAAAGGGGGTGCAACACGAGGACTTTTCAGGGGGTCACCCATCCTAGTACTACTTTCGCCCAAGCACGATTAACTTCGATATTCTGATGGGATCCGGTGTATTAGTGTTGGTATGATCGCACCCGTCATGATGATGCACAATTACTTTATGTGTTAATGGTTAACAGTGCCATCCTAGAGAGATGGCCTATTCAAAAGGCCCAATGGGCTTAACGACAACCCATCCGCTTAAAAAATGCAGCATCCTCGCAAGATGTAATCTCGACACGTTGTAGGGCCCTCTGATGTACTGCGAGTCAGGTTGTCGTCCTTTTAACAGCTCACGACGTAAGATCCGGGACGGAAAAATAGGGCAAAAGAACAAAAGTGACCTGAAACTGATTAAAACATTTGATTTTGGTCTCCAAAAAGGGGCACAGCGAGCAAGCTAGCTGCCCCTATTGTAGAGCTCTCATAGAGCTTAGCAACGGTATGTTGTGCACCGTGTAACTCTTTACGGATCAAAAGTTATGGGCACCGAAGCGACAGAGACCTGGTCACAAACCCTACGCCCTCGGTTTGCGGTCCCGGCCTCTACGTGAAGCGAAGTTGTCTTGCCCAATGTTCTGTGGGATTCGGTAATAGAGATTTGGTGGGTAAAGTATCTTGGCAACCCTAACCAGGGCAAAAAAATTTGAAAAGGGGGTGCAACACGAGGACTTCCCAGGGGGTCATCCATCTTAGTACTACTCTTGCCCAAGCATGCTTAACTTCGGAGTTCTGATGGGATCTGGTACATTAGTGCTGGTATGATCGCACCCGTCATGTTGAGGGCACAATTCCTATATGTGTAAACGGTTCACAGTGCAGGCATAGAGAGATAGCCCATTCAAAAGGCCCAATGGGCTTAACGACAACCCATCCACTTCAAGAACGCAGCATCCTCGCAAGACGTGATATCGACAAATTGTAGGGCCCTCTGATGTACTGCGAGTTAGGTTGTCGTCCTTTTAACAACTCATGACGTACGATATGGGATGAAAAAATTGGGCAAAATAAGAAAACTGATGAAAACGTTCGATTTTGGGCTCCAAAAAGGGGCACAGTGAGCAAACTGGCTGCCCCAATTGTAGAGCTCTCAGAGTGCTTTGCAACGGTATGCTGTGCGCCGCGTAACTCCTTACGGATCAAAAGTTATGGGCACCGGAGCGACGGAGGCTTGGTCACAAGCCCTACGCCCTCGGTTTGCGGGCCCGACCTCTACATGAAGCGAAGTTGTCTTGCCCAATGTTCCGTGGGATTCGGTAATAGAGATTTGGGTGATAAAGTATCTTGGCAACCCTAACCAGGGCAAAAAAATTGAAAATGGGGTGCAACACGAGGACTTCCCAGGGGGTTACCCATCCTAGTACTGCTCTCGCCCAAGCACGCTTAACTTCGGAGTTCTGATGGGATCCGTTGCATTAGTGCTGGTATGATCTCACCCGTCATGTTCAGGGCACAATTCCTATATGTGTTAACGGTTCACAGTGCAAGTATAGAGAGATGGCCCATTCAAAAGGCCCGATGGGCTTAACGACAACCCATCCGATTCAACAACGCAGCATCCTTGCAAGACGTGATATCGACACATTGTATGGCCCTCTGATGTACCGCGAGTCAGCTTGTCGTCCTTTTAACTGCTCACGACGTACGATCCGGGACTGAAAAACATGGCAAAAGAAGAAAAATGTCCAGAAACTGATGAAACAATTCGATTTTGGGCACCAATAATGGGCACAGCGAGCAAGCAGGCTGCCTCTATCGTAGAGCTCTGAGAGAGCTTTGCAACGGTATGCTGTGCACCGCATAACTCTTTATGGATCAAAAGTTATGGGTACCGGAGCGACGGAGACCTGGTGACAATCCCACCGCCCTCGGTTTGCGGGCCCTGCCACTACGTGAAGCGAAGTTGTCTTGCCCAATGTTCCGTGGGATTCGGTACTAGAGATTAGGTGGATAAAGTATCATGGCACCCCTACCCAGGACAAAAAAAATTGAAAAGGGCGTGCAACACGAGGACTTCCCAGGGGGTTACTCATCCTAGTACTACTCTCGTCCAAGCACGCTTAACTTCGGAGTTCTGATGGGATCCGGTGCATTAGGGTTGGTATGATCGCACCAGTCATGTTGAGGGCACAATTTCTATATGTTTTAACGTTTCAGAGTCCCAGCCTAAATAGATGGCCCATTCAAAAGGCCCAATGGACTTAACGACAACCCATCAGCTTCAACAACGCAGCATCCTCGCAAGACGTGATATCGACACTTTGTAGGGCCCGCTGATGTCCCGCGAGTCAGGTTGTCGTCCTTTTAACAGCTCACGACGTACGATCCGGGATGGAAAAACAGAGTAAAAGAAGAAAAGTAGACTGAAACAAATGAAAACATTTGATTTTGGGCTATAAAAATGAGCACAGCGAGCAAGCTGTCTGCCCTTGTCATAGAGCTCTCGGAGAGCTTTGAAACGGTATGTTGTGCGCTGCATAACTCCTTACGGATCAAAAGTTATGGGCACCGGAGCGACGGACACCTGGTCACAAACCCTACGCCCTCGGTTTACGGGCCCAGCCTCTACGTAAAGCGAAGTTGTCTTGCCCAATGTTCCGTGGGATTCGGTAATCGAGATTTGGTGGATAAAGTATCTTGGCAACCTCAACCAGGGCAAAAAATATTGAAAAGGGGGTGCAACACGAGGACTTCATAGGGGGTCACCCATCCTAGTACTACTCTCGCCCAAGCACGCTTAACTTCGGAGTTCTGAGGGGATCCGGTGCATTAGTGCTGGTATGATCGCACCCGTCATGTTGAGTGCACAATTCCTATATGTGTTAACGGTTCACAGTCCCAGCCTAGAGTGATGGCCCATTCAAAAGGCCCAATGGGCTTAACGACAACCCATCCGCTTCAACAACGCAGCATCTTTGCAAGACGTGATATAGACACGTTGTAGGGCCCTCTGGGGTCCCGCGAGTCAGGTTGTCGTCCTTTCCATAGCTATGACGTACGATCCGGGATGAAAAAACAGAGCAAGAGAAGAAAAGTGGCCTAAAACTGATGAAAATGTTTGATTTTTGGCTCCAAAAATGGGCACAGTGAGCAAGCTGGCTGCCCCCGTTGTAGAGCTCTCAGAGAGCTTTGCAACGGTATGCTGTGCACCGTGTAACTCCTTACAGATAAAAAGTTATAGGCACCGGAGCGATGGAGACCTGGTCACAAGCCCTACGCCCTCGGTTTGCAGGCCCAACCTCTACGTGAAGTAAAGTTGTCTTGCCCAATGTTCCGTGGGATTCGGTAATAAAAATTTGGTGGATAAAGTATCTTGTCAACCCTAACCAGGCCAAAAAAAATTGAAAAGGGGGTGCAACACGAGGACTTCCCAGGGGGTCACCCATCCTAGTACTACTCTCGCCCAAGCACGCTTAACTTCGGAGTTCTAATGGGACCCGGTGCATTAGTGCTGGTATGATCGCACCCATCATGTTAAGGGAACAATTCCTATATGTGTTAACGGTTCATAGTCCCAACCTAGCGAGATGGCACATTCAAAAGGCCCAATGGGCTTAACGACAACCCATCCGCTTCAACAACGGAGCATCCTCGCAAGACGTGATATCGACACATTGTAGGGCCCTCTGACGTACCGCGAGTCAGGTTGTCATCCTTTTAACAGCTCACGACGTACGATCCGGGCCCGAAAAATAGGGCAAAACAAGAAAAGTGGCTTGAAACTGTTGAAAACGTACGATTTTGGACTCCAAAAACAGGCCAATCGAGCAAGCTCGCTGCCCTCGTCGTAGATCTCTCAGAGAGCTTTGTAACGGTATGTTGTGCGCTGCGTAACTCCTTACAGATCAAAAGTTATGGGCACCGGAGCGACCAAGACCTGGTCATAAACACTACGCCCTCGATTTGCAGGCCCAGCCTCTACGTGAAGCGAAGTTGTCTTGCCCAATGTTCCGTGGGATTCGATAATAGAGATTTGGTGGATAAAGTATCTTGGCAACCCTAACTACAGCAAAAAAAATTGAAAAGGGGGTGCAACACGAGGACTTCCCAAGGGGTCACCCATCCTAGTACTACTCTCACCCAAGCACTCTTAACTTCGGATTTCTGATGGGATCCGGTGCATTAGTGCTGGCATGAGCGCACCCGTCCTATTGAGGGCACAATTCCTATATGTGTTAACGGTTCACAGTCCCAGCCTAGAGAGATGGCTCATTCAAAAGGCCTAATGGGCTTAACGACAACCCATCCGCTTCAACAACGTAGCATCCTCGCAAGACATGATATCGACACATTGTAGGGCCCTCTGATGTCCCGCGAGTCAGGTTGTCGTCCTTTTAACAACTCACGACGTACGATCCGGGATGGAAAAATAGAGCAAAAGAACAAAAGGGCCTAAAACTAATGAAAACGTTCGATTTTGGGCTCCAAAAAGGGGGAAAGCAAGCAAGCTGGATTCCCCCGTCGTAGAGCTCTCAAAGAGCTTTGCAACGGTATGTTGTGCTCAGCGTAACTTCTTACGGATCAAAAGTTATGGGCACCGGAGTGACGGAGACTTGGTCACAAACCCTACGCCCTCGGTTTGCGGGCACAGCTTCTATGTAAAGCTAAGTTGTCTTGTCCAATGATCCGTGGGATTCGGTAATAGAGATTTGGTGGATAAAGTACCATGGCAACCCTAAGTAGGGCAAAAAAAATTGAAAAGGGGCTGCAACACGAAGACTTCACAGGGGGTCACCCATCCTAGTACTACTCTCGCCCAAGCACGCTTAACTTCTGAGTTCTGATGGGATCCGGTCAATTAGTGCCGGTATGATCACACCCATTATGTTGAGGGCACAATTCCTATATGTGTTAACGGTTCACAGTGCCAGCCTGGAGAGATGGCCAATTCAAAAGGCCCAAAGGGCTTAACGACAACCCATCCGCTTCAACAACGCAGCATCCTCGCTAGACGTGATATCAAAAATGTTGTAGGGCCCTCTAATCTCCCGTGAGGTAGGTTGTCATCTTTTTAACAGCTCACGACGTACGATCCGGGAAGGAAAAACAGCGCAAAGGAAGAAAAGTGGCCAGAAACTAATGAAAACTTTTGATTTTGGGCTTCGAAAATAGGCACAGCGAGCAAGCTGGCTGCCATCGTCGTAGAACTCTCAGAGAGCTTTGCAACGGATGTTGTGCGCCATGTAACTCTTTTTGGATCAAAAGTTATGGGCACCGGAGCGACGGAGACCTGGTCATAAACCCTACGCCCTCGGTTTGCGGGCCCGGCCTCTACGTGAAGCGAAGTTGTCTTGCCCAATGTTCCGTGGGATTCGGTAATAGAGATTTGGTGGATAAAGTATCTTGGCAACCCTAACCATGGCAAAAAAAATTGAAAATGGGGTGCAACACGAGGAATTCACAGGGGGTCACCCATCCTAGTACTACTCTCGCCCAAGCACGCTTAACTGCGGCGTTCTGATGGGATCCGATGCATTAGTGCTTGTATGATCGCACCCATCATGTTGAGGGCACAATTCCTATATGTGTTAACGGTTCATAGAGCCAGCCTAGAGAGATGGCCCATTCAAAAGGCCCAATGGGCTTAACGACAACCCATCCGCTTCATCAATGCAGCATCCTCGCAAGATGTGATATCGACACGTTGTAGGCCCTCTGATGTACAGCGAGTCAGGTTGTCGTCCTTTTAACAGCTCACGACGTACGATCCGGGACGGAAAAACAGGGCAAAAGAAGAATAGTGGCTTGAAACTGATGAAAACGTTCGATTTTGGGCTACAAAAATGGGCATAGTGAGCAAGCTGGATGCCCCCATAGTAGAGATCTCAGAGAGCTTTGCAACGGTATACTGTGCACCGCGTAACTCCTTACGGATCAAAAGTTATGGGCACCGGAGCGACGGAGACCTGGTCACAAAACCTACGCCCTCGGTTTACGGGCCCCGCCTCTACGAGAAGAGAAGGTGTGTTGCCTAATGCTTCATGGGATCCGGTAACAGAGATTTGGTGGGTCAAGTATCTTGGCAACCCTAACTAGGGCAAAAAAAATTGAAAAGGGGGTGCAACACAAGGACTTCCCAAGGGGTCACCCATCCTAGTACTACTCTTGCTCAAGCAAGCTTAACTTCGAAGTTCTGATGGGATCCGGTGCATTAGTGCTGGTATAATCGCACCCGTCATGTTGAGGGCACAATTTCTATATGTGTTAACGGTTCAGAGTCCCAGCCTAAATAGATGGCCCATTCAAAAGGCTCAATGGGCTTAACGACAACCTATCCGCTTCAACAACGCAACATCCTCGCAAGACGTGATATCGACACATTGTAGGGCCCTCTGATGTCCCGTGAGTCAAGTTGTCATCCTTTTAACAGCTCACGACGTACGATCCGGGATGAAAAAACAGAGCAAAAGAAGAAAAGTGGCCTGAAACTGATGAAAACATTCGATTTTTGGCTATAAAAATGATCACAGCGAGCAAGCTGCCTGCCCTTGTCATAGAGCTCTCAGAGAGCTTTGCAACGATATGTTGTGCACTACATAACTCCTTACGGATGAAAAGTTATGGGCACCAGAGCGACGAACACCTGGTCACAAACCCTACGCCCTCGGTTTGCAGGCCCGGCCTCTACGTAAAGCGAAGTTGTCATGCCCAATGTTCCGTGGGATTTGGTAATCGAGATTTGGTGGATAAAGTATCTTGACAACCCCAACCAGGGCAAAAAAAATTGAAAAGGGGGCGCAACACGAGGACTTCATAGGGGGTCACCCATCCTAGTACTACTCTCGCCCAAGCACGCTTAACATCGGAGTTCTGATGGGATCTGGTGCATTAGTGCTGGTATGATCGCACCTGTCATGTTGAGTGCACAATTCCTATATGGGTTAACGGTTCACAGTCCCAGCCTAGAGTGATGGCCCATTCAAAAGGCCCAATGGGCTTAACGACAACCCATCCACTTCAACAACACAGCATCCTCGCAAGACGTGATATAGACACGTTGTAGGGCCCTCTGATGTCCTGCGAGTCAGGTTGTCGTCCTTTTAAAAACTCATGACGTACGATCCGGGATGGAAAAATAGAGCAAAAGAAGAAAAGTGGCATGAAACTGATGAAAAAGTTTGATTTTGGGTTCCAAAAAGGGTACATCGAGCAAGCTAGCTGCCCCCGTCATAGAGCTCTTAGATAGCATTGCAACGGTATGCTATGCGCCATGTAACTCCTTACAGATCAAAAGTTATGGGCACCAGAGCGACGGAGACCTGGTCACGAGCCCTACGCCCTCGGTTTGCAGGCGCAGCCTCCACGTGAAGCGAATTTGTCCTGCCCAATGTTCCATGGGATTCGGTAATAGAAATTTGGTGGATAAAGTATCTTGGCAACCCTAACCAGGGCAAAAAAAATTGGAAAGGGGGTACAACACGAGGACTTCCAAGGGGGTCACCCATCCTAGTACTACTCTCGCCCAAGCACGCTTAACTTCGGAGTTCTAATGGGATCCGGTGCATTAGTGCTGGTATGCTTGAACCCATCATGTTAAGGGTACAATTCCTATATATGTTAACGATTCATAGTCCCAACCTAGTGAGATGGCACATTCAAAAGGAACAATGGGCTTAACGACAACCCATCCGCTTCAACAACGCAGCATCCTCGTAAGACGTGATATCGACACGTTGTAGGGCCCTCTGATGTAGCGCGAGTCAGGTTGTCATCCTTTTAACAGCTCACAACGTACGATCCGGGACCGAAAAATAGGGCAAAACAAGAAAAGTGGTTTGAAACTTATGAAAACATTTGATTTTGGTTTCCAAAAATAGGCAAAGCGAGCACGCTCGCTGCCCTCGTCGTAGATCTCTCAGAGAGCTTTGCTACGGTATGCTGTGCGCCGCGTAACTCCTTACAGATCAAAAGTTATGGGCATCGGAGCGACGAAGACCTGGTCATAAACACTACGCCCTCGATTTGCAGGCCCAAACTCTACGTGAAGCGAAGTTGTTCTGCCCAATGTCGCGTGGGATTGAGTAATAGAGATTTGGTGGATAAAGTATCCTGGCAACCCTAACTATGGCAAAAAAAATTGAAAAGGGGGTGCAACACGAGGACTTCCCAGGGGGTCACCCATCCTAGTACTACTCTCACCCAAGCACTCTTAACTTCGGAGTTCTGATGGGATCCGGTGCATTAGTGCTGGTATGATCGCACCCGTCCAGTTGATGGCACAATTCCTATATGTGTTAACGGTTCACAGTCCCAGCCTAGAGAGATGGCTCATTCAAAAGGCCCAATGGGCTTAACGACAACCCATCCGCTTCAACAACGTAGCATCCTCGCAAGACGTGATATCGACACATTGTAGGGCCCTCTGATGTCCCGCGAGTCAGGTTGTCGTCCTTTTAACAACTCATGACGTACGATCCGGGACGGAAAAATAGAGCAAAAGAACAAAAGCGCCCAGAAACTAATGAAAACATTCGATTTTGGGCTCCAAAAACGGGCAAAGCAAGCAAGCTGGCTGCCCTCGTCGTAGAGCTCTCAAAGTGCTTTGCAACGGTATGCTGTGCTCCGCGTAACTTCTTACGGATCAAAAGCTATGGGCACCGGAGCGACGGAGACTTGGTCACAAACCCTACGCCCTCGGTTTGCGGGCCCGGCTTCTATGTAAAGCTAAGTTGTCTTGTCCAATGATCCATGGGATTCAGTAATAGATATTTGGTGGATAAAGTATCTTGGCAACCCTAACCAGGGCAAAAAAAATTGAAAAGGGGTTGCAACACGAGGACTTCCCAGGGGGTCACCCATCCTAGTACTACTCTCGCCCAAGCACGTTTAAGTTCAGAGTTCTGATGGGATCCGGTGCATTAGTGCTGGTATGATCACACCCATCATGTTGAGGGCACAATTCCTATATGTGTTAACGGTTCACAGTCCCAGCCTGGAGAGATGGCCAATTCAAAAGGCCCAAAGGGCTTAACGACAACCCATCCGCTTCAACAACGCAGCATCCTCGCAAGACGTGATATCAAAAATGTTGTAAGGCCCTCTGATGTCTCGTGAGTTAGGTTGTCGTCCTTTTAACAGCTCACGACGTACGATCCGGGACGGAAAAACAGGGGAAAAGAAGAAAAGTGGCCTGAAACTAATGAAAACGTTCGATTTTGGGCATCGAAAATAGGCACAGCGAGCAAGCTGGCTGCCATCGTCGTAGAACTCTCAGAGAGCTTTGCAACGGATGTTGTACGCCACGTAACTCTTTTTGGATCAAAAGTTATTGGCACCGGAGCGACGGCGACCTGGTCACAAACCCTACGCCCTCGGTTTGCGGTCCCGGCCTCTATGTGAAGCGAAGTTGTCTTGCCCAATGTTCCGTGGGATTCAGTAATAGAGATTTGGTGGATAAAGTATCTCGGCACTAGGGCAAAAAAAATTGAAAAGTGGGTGCATCAGGTGGACTTCCCAAGGGGTCACCCATCCTAGTACTACTCTCGCCCAAGCACGCTTAACTTCGGAGTTTTGATGGGATCCGGTGCATTAGTGCTGGTATGATCGCACCCGTCATGTTGACGGCACAATTCCTATATGTGTTAACGGTTCACTGTCCTAGCCTAGAGAGATGGCCCATTCAAAAGGCCCAATGGGCTTAACGACAACCCATCTGCTTCAACAACGCAACATCTTCGCAAGACGTGATATCGACAAGTTGTAGGGCCCTCTGATGTCCCGCGAGTCAGGTTGTCGTCCTTTTAACAGCTCACGACATACGATCCGGGATTGAAAAACAGAGCAAAAGAAGAAAAGTGGACTGAAACTGGAGAAAACGTTCAATTTTGGGCTCCAAAAATGGGCACAGCGAGCAAGCTCCCTTCCCACGTCATAGAGCTCTCAGAGAGCTTTGCAATGGTATGCTGTGCGCCACGTAACTCCTTACGGATCAAAAGTTATGGGCACCGGAGCGACGGAGACCTGGTCACAAACCCTACGCCCTCGGTTTACGGGCTCGGCCTCTACGTGAAGCGAAGTTGTCTTACCCAATTTTCAGTGCGATTCAGTAATAGAGATTTGGTGGATAGAGTATCTTGGCACCAGGGCAAAAAAAATTGAAAACGGGGTGCAACACGAGGACTTCCCAAGGGGTCACCCATCCTAGTTCTACTCTCGCCCAAGCACGCTTAACTTCGGAGTTCTGATGGGATCCGGTGCATTAGTGCTGGTATGATGGCACCCGTCATGTTGAGGGCACAATTCCTATATGTGTTAACGGTTCACAGTCTTAGCCTAGAGAGATGGCCCATTCAAAAGGCCCAATGGGCTTAACGACAACCCATTCGATTCAACAACGCAGCATCCTCGCAAGACGCGATATCAACACGTTGTAGGTCCCTCTGATGTCCCGCGAGTCAGGTTGTTGTCCTTTTAACAGCTCACGACGTACGATCTGGGACAGAAAAACAGAGCAAAAGAACAAAAATGGCCTGAAACTGATAAAAATGTTCGATTTTGGGCTTCAAAAACGGGCACAGCGAGCAAGCTGGCTGCCCACGTCGTAGAGCTCTCAGAGAGCTTTGCAACGGTATGCGGTGTGCCGCGTAACTCCTTACGGATCAAAAGTTATGGGCACCGGAGCGACGGAGACCTGGTCACAAACCCTACGCCCTCAGTTTGCGGGCCCGGCCTCTACGTGAAGCGAATTTGTCTTGCCCAATGTTTCGTGGGATTCGGTAATAGAGATTTGGTGGACAAAGTATCTTGGCAACCCTAACCAGGGCAAAAAAAATTGAAAATGGGGTGCAACACGAGGACTTCCCAAGGGGTCACCCGTCCTAGTACTTCTCTCGCCAAGCACGCTTAACTTCCGAGTTTTGATGGGATCCGATGCATTAGTGCTGGTATGATCACACCCGTCATCTTGAGGGCACAATTGCTAAATGTGTTAACGATTCACAGTCCTAGTCTAGAGAGATGACCTATTCAAAAGGCCCAATGGGCTTAACGACAACCCATCCGCTTCAACAATGCAGTATCCTCGTAAGACGTGATATCGACATGTTGTAGGGCCCTCTGATGTCCCGCGAGTCAGGTTGTCGTCCTTTTAACAGCTCACGACGTACGATCCGGGACGAAAAAACAAAGCAATAGAAGAAAAGTGGCCTAAAACTGAAGAAAATGTTCAATTTTGGGCTCCAAAAATGGGCACAGCAAGCAAGCCGACTGCCTCTGTTGTAGTGCTCTCAGAGAGCTTTGCAACGGTATGTTGTGCGCCGCGTAACTCCGTACGGATCAAAAGTTATGGGCACCGGAGCGACGGAGACCTGGTCACAAACCCTACGCCCTCGGTTTGCAAGCCCGGCCTCTACGTGAAGTGAAGTTGGCTTGCCTAACATTCCGTGCGATTTGGTAATAGAGATTTGGTGGATAAAGTATCTTGGCAACCTTAACCAGGGCAAAAAAAATTGAATAGGGGTGCAACACGAGGACTTCCCAGGGGCCAATGTTCCGTGGAATTCGTTATGCCCCTTCTTGTCACAATAAGAACAGCTGACGGACTGAGTAGACGGTGAACTACCTGTGGATTCGCGAGCGGAAGAGGCTGATGGCGCTTTCGTTGGGCCACGGTTATTCCCTGGTCTGTTCTGGCTCTGGCCCTGATTACGTCCCTGACTCTGGAATTTCGTCTGCTGACCTGGAGGCTGGTATGGTTTCTTGTTTGGCTGACTCGAACCGGCTCCATCTAGTTTCCTCTTCTCCACTCGAGAGGCTGCTGCAAAGAGAGCAGAATAGGTATCAAAGTCATGAGAAGCCAACTGGTCCTGAATCTCTGGCCTCAATCCAATAGTAAATTTCCACATTCTCGCCTCTGGAGTACAAACCATATATTGAGCATAACGGGACAGTCGATCAAAACGAGCCTCGTACTGGGCCACCGTCATATTACCCTGGGTCAAGTGCATAAACTCCTCGATCCGCCTCTGCCTGGAAACTGCAAGTACATATTTCTCCTTAAATGCCTTAACAAAATTACCCCACAAGCAAGGTGTCTGATCAGTCTCCCACAGTGCCTCTACAGTGTGCCACCAATGCTCGGCATTCTCGTGCAACAGAAATACAGCAAACTCCACTTTCTCTTCATCTGTATAATCAAGTGGCCTGAAAATCTTCTCAATCTCGGACATCCAAGCCTCTGCTTTCTCATCATCAGCTTCCCCGTAGAATTTAGACGGGCGAAAGTCAAGGAATTCCCTCATTCTGCTATGTCTCCCATGGTTACCCTCATTCCTATTGTCGATGTTGTTGTTGTTGGCTTCACGAGCATCCTGACGCTCCATCACACGTGATACACGATCCATGGTATTTTCCATCATATTAAACATAGCTATACCGGGATTAGTCTGATAAGCATCCCCGGTCTCTTGAGGTTCACCGCTCCTATTAGTAGTACGGGTACTAGGGCCAGCCATCTATAGGCACAAATTATGATGTACAATTTATTGAAATATGACAATTAAGAATCTAACGCATATGATATGCAACATAATATAGGTACAATTCTAAAAACATTTAAGGCAGGTATGTGAAACCCCACTTTTCTGCTTATCTCATTTTACGTGCTATACCTCGTTTTGCATGCATATGACATGTTTATGTGCTATAGGACCTAGAAAGTTATAATTTTGATGTCAATACTCCTAATACGTGCTAAATGTGCATTCATGAAATTTTCATCAAAAACGGGATCAGAAATTTTATCGTCGTCTTTTAGTGAATAGTATTTTGGACGCACGTCTGCTAAAATTTTGAAACTGTTCTTTTTAACCCTTCTAGACCTAGTCCACGGACTTTAATAGACCTGTTATTGATAAAAACGGATTTCAAATCGGCTTAGGAATTTATTAGGGTTTTTACACCGACTTTTGCAAAAATTGAGTTTTAAGCCGACTCGGGTAGAATTGTTTGATTTTAAAACTTCTTGTCACCTAAAAATAATCTACTTGAGCTATCTTAGGAGTTGCATTTTTTTTTGAGCAAGGAGATAGCTAAAATGCATTTAAAAGACAAGAAAATGAATTAAAGGACTAAAATACTACTTTGACTTTGCATTTTATTTATTTGACCAAGCCTTTTATTGCATATAGTCCTCAACCCATACTAAGCAAAGCACAAAACACACTCCAATTGCACACACAAGGCCGAGAGAAAGAAGGAGAAAAAGAAAGAGAATTTTCAAGGTTTTTCAAACAATTTTCTTAGAAAAGCTTGGTTTTTGTCCGTAAAACTTCGCACCGACTTGGATTTTGCTTGTTGGGCACGCACTTCACGCATCCCTAGGCTTTTATCGCATCAAAGGTGAGAGAAAACTTCTAGATCTCAAAACTTGTCTTTTGCATTTTTGCGTATAAATGAAGATTGAACTGTTAGAATTGTAATCTGATGTTAGATTATTGCTCCTTGCATTCTAGGGATCGTTTTATGCTAATACTACGAGTTTTTGTCGGATATAGCATAATTTTTATTTTCTGGGTATTTAATTTAGATTAAATTGTTCAAAGTTGATTTAATTGAGTTGCATTGCTCGAAATCGATTGCCGTCAATTTCTAAATACTTGATAATTACGTGTTAGCGCTGTTGTAATGCCGAATTTTCGATTACATTGCTCGTGGGAAAATCCGGAAAATCCAGCCAAGACATCCTAGGGTTTTAGGGTTATCGGGCATGATTTGGAGGTGTTATGGTGGATTTCTGAGAGGGCTAATGTAGTAGGTTGAATGGGTGAGTGATAGAAACTGATTTGGCAATGTTTGGGTTAGTAGAATGTAAGTTATGAATTTTTGAAGTTTAGGTTGTCATTCTTTAATTTCTTGAACGATGCCTTTAGATGATTGGGTTGTGTTTGAGTGTTGAATGTTGAGTTGTTGATGAGTAATTTAGGGTTTAATTGTGTTTATAATGCATGTCTGGTTAGATGGCCTATTTTGTCATCTAACTAAGTTATTGTTGTTTAAATGATAATTGATGCTATCAGTGATGTATAATTGATGATTGATTGATGATTGATTGATGATTGATGATGATTATGGAGTCTTGGTATGTGTGTGCCACCTCTCAGGCAGCGTTGGGCTGTCGGGTTGATAACGGCATGACTGCCATAGGCTACCCCGAGCTCGCATGACGGAGGTGTCATGGAGGGAGGGGCTAGTGAGGTACCTCGGGTGCGTGAGTAATGGGGAGTTATAAGAAGAATGGTTGAGATCGTGATGGCGTTTAGAGCTACACCAAATAGAGTATCCTTTATTGATTGGTTATATAGTTATGTGATGATAGTATTATTTATGTTATTGTGTGTTTACTGACTCAAAGGATTATTCCAAGGAGTTTAGTAGACTTTGCTCGAGATCTATCGGATCCTCAATGGGCTTATTTATATAAGCTCACTCTCTATTATTGCATGCTTACAGGTGTTACAGAGCTGGATTACGGGTACGTGCCTCCTGAGGAGGTAAATGTGCCTTTCGTGGATGAGTCATATGTCCCTGAGTCTTATCCATGATTCTATGTTGTTTAATGTCATGTACATTAGCTTAATAGACTTTTATATGCTTTATGGTTCTTATTGTAATAGATGTTGAAAAGATGATGATCCAAATGATATTAACTTAGTGGCTTTCTTTTGTCTATGGTTAAGTTGTTAGATGGGTCTCAACTTATTTTTGAAATGTATGATAAGGTTGAGGTATTGTATGTTATGTTGGAATGGAGGCAGATAACGAAGACTGATTATTGTATATTACGGTTATGTTGTGTGTTGTTATGCTGTTGAGAAGTTGTTGTTTGTATGGTTATGGAATTGGATGTTTAATGTTATTAATGAGGTTGGTTTAGAGCCTCGGTAATCTATTTACTGTCGTTATACTGCCGAAATTCCGTTGCGTCCTGACTGATTGTAGGTGGGGTCGAGTTGGGGCGTGACAAGGTAAGTCACTTAAGCACATAGAACATAGAAGGCACATTTATCACACAATAACACATAAACAAGTCATCCTAATTATCTTAAGGCTCTACCCACGGTCCGAGAGTTAAACCCGGCTTAAGCAATCTTAGCTCTGATGCCATTCTTTTAAGGTGTCACGCCCCAACCCGGCCTATAAGGTTAGACTAGGGTGTGAACTAGCATTCAAGTAATATCACGTACTTAGCTGTTTATGAAGATTAACACCTAATGATTTAGTCTAAACTCCAAAGTTTTTTCGGAAAACCGACAGCATAACGGCTGTAATTGGCCCTTTGGTTTAACCTAATTCTCTAAATGCCTAAAATTTTATCATCTCATATTCATTTCCAACTAAGATTACTAATTTACCATCAATTGATTTTCCTATTGGTTATTTCGACGTCCCGTTTGATTTATAACCTAGCATGATACTATGTCTCGTTTGTTTATTTATCCTCGTTACAAATATACCTGTTGATCTTAGCTCAATACCAAGTACCTGTTAAGATTTGATAAGTTCATTTACTTAGTTCTTAACTAAAGCGTGATAACCTAAGATAGATACTAGCGGTAATAAAAGCAAAACGATCATAGTAGTGTCATGTCTAGCATCAGTCTACTTAATATAAGTACAAACCAAAATTAGACCCCAAATTACAACGGGGGTCTTTTACATCATGACATCGAGCAACATAAAAGGAAATAGTCTTCAAGTAACATAAAGTTCACAAGTAGTCACATTCAAGCAAAACAAACAATGATAGGCAGTCACACTAGAGGTTCATCATTAGGCACACCGTCCTCGGGTACCTGTTCTGGGTCTTCTTCACCTGAGATAATAAAAGAGGGTGAGTCCTTATGAACTCAACGAGGGGGAACGAGAAATAAGCTTTGACACTCCTTTTCCAGTTCAACTTATGAAAATCTCTTTTGCAAGCATGAACACAACATAAATATAAGTACAGAAATAGGAATACTGGTCTTTCCTCCCCAAGGTTCTCTAGGAACCAAGCGAGAGTACTTATACACATAGTAAAAAGGATACAGTGAATTTTTGCTCTCAGATCAGTTCTAGGATCAGTTGTTGCGGCCGACTTCAAATCATCCCCCAAACACGCCAGGTGGGTGTACTCCGGATGTACCCTGAAATCCTACGACCCAACTCTCCGAGGAAGTCTAGCCCTCAAGTGAGAGAGGGAATGGGACCATGGTAGTCACGGGAGCACCGGCAAGCCCGATGCCGCCCGGTGGGCGTGATCGCTACCAGGCCAACAGGAAAGGGTGCAACTTTGTAGGCAAATGCACATTCATGACAGGTAATATATCACAGTAGGAGGACAACAAAGTAGGTTGCCTCCGGACAGTCATAAGATTGCACATTGACAGGTAAACAAGCAGGGCACGATAAGACAGAAAATTTCACTTGAAAGGCATATAGAGTTATATGAAAATTAAATGGGCAGCCATGTAACACATGTAAAACAGGCCATCTAACTCATTAAGAAGCCCACGTGATCAAGTGATAAGATTATTCAACATGCAATGATATCAACATGGGTTCGGATGCAAGGAAAGCTTATTTGTGAACATGCAATGGTCAAAATCCCATTTAAAGTTATAAGAAAATTACGGGCAGCCCACTAAGCATATAATTTCCACACAATATCCAAATGATCAACACTTAGCAAGACTACCTAGTCATTAGGGTTTCCGTTTCATGCTTAATCGTGTGATTAAAACCCTAAGTCAACTCAAAATCATTCTCAAGTCATGCATCATTCAATTCAAGCATCCTCAAGTACTCAAAACAGTCCACATAACATCCCAACACCACATTTCCACACAATTAGTTCCACAAGAGATGTTACAACAATTTTCCAAGCATGTAGTTAAGTGAAACCTTTACTGCAATAGGCTGTTTTCTCACAATCAATAGGATAATAAAACAATCTCCAAATTCAGTGAATAAGATGTCAAATTAAAGCTTGAGAAGTTAACTAAAATCAGAAACAAACCTTGCATCAATTGGAGTTCGGAATCATTAGTTATAGCCGAAACAGTGAGGTAGCACAAAACTGTCCAGATTTGCACACTTTTCAGAAATTGACGTTTTTGAGGTCCTTAGGGTGAGTTTTAGACTTAGTCCATTTCTGACAAAATTGTCGAGAACTGAAAAATATAGTAGCACACCAAATTTCATGCATTTTGGACATCATGTACTAAGTCAAATATGGTTCGTTCCACAAGGTCAGTGCATCTGCCAAAACCTGCTTCATTTTTCCAGATTTCCAGATTTGGTCACATTTTAAATATTTGCCATTTGGAGGACCTTAGAGTCAAATTTTGCTTCGGCCTATTTCTGGGAAAAATGTTCAAAACTGTCCAAACTAGTCACCTATCGATTTTCATGAATTTTCAACATCATTTTCCTAGCTAAACTTACCTCGAACAGACTGGTCAGAGAGCTGTCAACAATTTCGACTTCTCCTAACATCATTTTCAAGCCAAGATCTTGCCATGCATGGTTGTTTAAGCTTATGAACGAGCATATAGCTCAAGTACAGAAGCAAATACACACATTTATGAGCATGCATGTGAATTTTTCAAGAGTTTTCAAGAGGTGGTAACCCTCACCCTAGCAAGCAACCACAAAGATGCTCAAAAACCTTGTTGAAGCACAACCTTCTTCCTCTCCTTGCTTAGCCGAAAACCCAACTAGCTTTTCTCTATTTTCCTAGCTTAGTGATCAATCTCTTAGCACATGCATGAAGTTAGAACATGAAGAAAAGAAATGGATGCCAAGAAGCTTACCTAGGCCGAATAGAGTCTTCAATGCACATGCATGTGTAATTTTCACCTCCTAGCTAGCTCGGTTGAGGTTCTTTGCTTGTAGCTTGCTTTGCTTAGCTATGGTGTGAAGAAGAGAAGCTAAGAAGATGAAGAACTCAGCCAAGGCCGAGAATGAGAGAGGAAAATGAGAGGGGAGAGAGAAAGATTGAAAAGGAAATGAAGAAATGACAAGAATAAAACTCTTTTGCATTCACCCAAGCATTGGTCGACCTTGGGCTTCCAAATCTGATTTTTTTTTGTCTTCAAGGTGGAATTTTGAAATGTTAGCATGGGCTATGAGTTTTTGGTCGAGCAAGAGAGAGATTTGAGGTGGTTTTGATCATATTTTTATGCATTTTGTGTCATAGTTTGTCTAAGCATGCATAGTTGATTATAAAATTTTTCAAACCTTGTGCAAAACCATGGTATGGTCGGCCAAGCATGTGGGAAAATTCTGAATTTTGTCTTGGTTAAACTTATTTTATTGCTTGTGTTTGGAAGTGCAAAAAGAAAAGGAATAAAGAATGAAGAATGTTTAGTGTTTAGTGCATTTTTTGTCTTCTAGTGAGTTGAATTAAGATTATTATACTGATAGTGGATTTTGTAGGATTGTTTAATAGTCTAGTGCTCCGTGAAAGATGCTTTCTTGATTAGCGTGAAGGCACGCTTTCCTAGGTCTAGGGCACGCACTACGAGGTACGAGACGAACGCACGTTTTTCAAGTAAGTGCACGCAACCCTAAATGAATGCACATAATTCAATGCATGGCACAAAAAATGAACACAATTCTTAAACCTAGGTCATGGTATGCAAATCTAGGTTAGGGCACACGAAGCTAGGTTTCGCACGCAAATCGGGGTCGGCCCTCACAACTTCCCAAGGGGTCAACTATCCTAGTAGTACTCTCGCCCTAGCACGCTTAACTTCGGAGTTATGATGGGATTCGGTGCATTAGTGCTGGTATGATTGCATCCGTCATGTTGAGGGCACAATTCCTATATGTGTTAACGGTTCACAGTCGCAACCTAGATAGATGGCCCATTCAAAAGGCCCAATGGGCTTAACGACAACCCATCCGCTTCAACAACGCAGCATCCTCGCAAGATGTGATATCGACACATTGTAGGGCCCTCTGATGTTCTGCGAGTCAGGTTGTCGTCCTTTTAAAAGCTCACGACGTACGATCCAGGACGAAAAAACAGAGCAAAAGAAGAAAAGTGGCTTGAAACAGATAAAAACGTTCGATTTTGTGCTCCAAAAATTTGCACAACGAGCAAGCTGGCTGCCCCTGTCGTAGAGCTCTCAAAGAGCTTTGCAACGGTATGTTGTGCACTGCGTAACTCCTTACGGATCAAAAGTTATGAGCACCAGAGCGACGGAGACCTAGTCACAAACCCTACGCCCTCGGTTTGCGGGCCCGGCCTCTACGTGAAGCGAAGTTGTCTTGCCCAATGTTCCGTGGGATTCGGTAATAGAGATTTGGTGGATAAAGTATCTTGGCAACCCTAACCAGGGCAAAAAAAATTGAAAAGGGGGTGCAACACGAGGACTTCCCAGGGGGTCACCCATCCTAGTACTACTCTCGCCCAATCACTCTTAACTTCGGAGTTCTGATGGGATCCGGTACATTAGTGCTGGTATGATCACACACGTCATGTTGAGGGCACAGTTCCTATATGTGTTAACGGTTCACTGTCCCAGCCTAGAGAGATGGCCCATTCAAAAGGCCAATGGGCTTAACGACAACCCATCCGCTTCAACAACGCAACATCCTCGCAAGACGTGATATCGACATGTTGTAGGGCCCTCTGATGTCTCGCGAGTCAGGTTGTCGTCCTTTTAACAGCTCACGATGTACGATCTGGGACAGAAAAACAGAGCAAAAGAAGAAAAGTGGCCTGAAACTGATGAAAACGTTCAATTTTGGCCTCCAAAAATAGGCACAGCGAGCGTGCTCGCTACCCACGTCGTAGAGCTCTCAGAGAGCTTTGCAACGGTATGCTGTGCTCCGCGTAACTCCTTGCGGATCCAAAGTTATGGGGACCGGAGCGACGGAGACCTGGTCACAAACCCTACACCCTCGGTTTGTGGGCCCAGCCTCTACGTGAAGCGAAGTTGTCTTGCCCAATGTTATGTGGGATTCGATAATAGAGATTTGGTGGATAAAGTATCTTGGCAATCCTAACCAGGGCAAAAAAATTGAAAAGGGGGTGCAACACGAGGACTTCCCACGGGGTCAGCCATCCTAGTACTACTCTCGCCCAAGCACGCTTAACTTCGGAGTTCTGATGGGATCCAGTGCATTAGTGCTGGTATGATCGCACCCGTCATGTTGAGGGCACAATTCATATATGTGTTAACGGTTCACAATCCCAGCCTTGAGAGATGGCCATTCAAAAGGCCTAATGGACTTAACGATAACCCATCCGCTTCAACAACGCAGCATCCTTGCAAGACGTGATATCGACAAGTTGTAGGGCCCTCAGATGTCCCGCGATTCAGGTTGTCGTCCTTTTAACAGCTCATGACGTACGATCCGGGATGAAAAAATAGAGCAAAAGAACAAAAATGGCCTGAAACTGATGAAAACATTCGATTTTGGGCTCCAAAAATGGGCACAGCGAGCAAGCTAGCTTCTCCCGTCATAGAGCTCTGAAAGAGCTTTGCAACGGTATGCTGTGCGCTGCGTAATTCCTTACGGATCAAAAATTATAGGCACCGGAGCGACGGAGACCTGGTCTGAAACCCTACGCCCTCGGTTTGCAGGCCTGGCCTCTACCTGAAGCGAAGTTGTCTTGCCTAATGTTCCGTGGGATTCGGTAATAGAGATTTGGTGGATAAAGTATCTTGGCAACCCTAACTAGGGCAAAAAAAATTTAAAAAGGGATTAAACACGAGGACTTCCCAGGGGGTCACCCATCCTAGTACAACTCTCGCCCAAGCACGCTTAACTTCGTAGTTCTGATGGGATCCGGTGCATTAGTGCTGGTATGATCACACCCGTCATGTTGAGGGCACAATTCCTATATGTTTTAACGGTCCACAGTGCCAGGCTAGAGAGATGGCTCATTCAAAAGGCCCAATGGGCTTACCGATAACCCATCTGCTTCAACAACGCAGCATCCTCGCAAGACGTGATATCGACACGTTGTAGGGCCATCTGATGTCCCGCGAGTTAGGTTGTCGTCCTTTTAACAACTCACGACGTACGATCCGGGACAGAAAAATAGAGCAAAAGAATAAAAGTGGACGGAAACTGATTAAAACATTCAATTTTGGGCTCCAAAAATGAGCACAGCGAGAAAGCTGGCTACCCACGTCGTAGAGCTCTCAGAGAGCTTTGCAACGGTATGCTGTGCACCGCGTAACTCCTTACGAATCAAAAGTTATGGGCACCGGAGTGACGGAGACCTGGACACAAACCCTACTCCCTCGGTTTACGGGCCTGGCCACTACGTGAAGTAAAGTTGTCTTGCCCAATGTTCCGTGGGATTCGGTAATAGAGATTTGGTGGATAAAGTATCTTGGCAACCCTAACAGGGCAAAAAAAATTGAAAATGGGGTGCAACACGAGGACTACTCAGGGGGTCACCCATCCTAGTACTACTCTCGCCCAATCATGCTTAACTTCGGAGTTCTGATGGGATCTGGTGCATTAGTGCTGGTATGATCGCACCCGTCATGTTGAGGGCACAATTCCATTATGTGTTAACAGTTCACAGTCCCAGCCTAGAGAGATGGACCATTCAGAAGGCCCAATGGGCTTAACGACAATCCATCTGCTTCAACAACCCAGCATCCTCGCAAGACGAGATATCGACACATTTTAGGGCCCTCTGATGTTCGCGAGTCAGGTTGTCGTCCTTTTAACAGCTCACGACGTACGATCCGGGACAGAAAAATAGAGCAAAATAATAAAAGTGGCCTGAAACTGATGAAAACGTTCAATTTTTGGGTCAAAAAACAAGCACAGCGTGCAAGTTTGCTACCCCTGTCGTAGAGCTCTTAGAGAACCTTGCAACGGTATGTTGTGCGCTACGTAACTCCTTACGGATCAAAAGTTATGGGCACCGGAGCGACGGAGACCTGGTCACAAATCCTACGCCCTCGGTTTGCGGGCCCGGCCTCTACGTGAAGCGAAGTTGTGTTGCCCGGAGTTCCGTGGGATTCGGGAATAGAGATTTGGTGGATAAAGTATCTTGGCAACCCTAACCAGGGCAAAAAAAATCGAAAAGGGGGTGCAACACGAGGACTTCCCATGGGGTCACCCATCCTAGTACTTCTCTCGCCCAAGCACACTTACCTTCGGAGTTCTGATGGGATCCTGTGCATTAGTGCTGGTATGATCGCACCCGTCATGTTGAGGGCACAATTCATATATGTGTTAACGGTTCAAAGTGCCAGCCAAGAGAGATAGCCCATTCAAAAGGCCCAATGGGCTTAACGACAACCCATCCGCTTCAACAACGCAGAATCTTTGCAAGACGTGATATCATCACATTATATTGCCCTCTGATGTACCGCGAGTCGGGTTGTCATCCTTTTAATAGCTCACGATGTACGATCTGAGACCAAAAAATAGGGCAAAAGAAGAAAAGTGGCATGAAACTCATGAAAACGTTCGATTTTGGGCTCCAAAAAAGGGCACAACGAGCAAGCTCGCTGCCCCCGTCGAAGAGCTCTCGGAGAGGTTTGCAACGGTATGTTGTGCGATGCGTAACTCCTGACGGATCAAAAGTTATGGACATCGGAGCGACGGAGACCTGGTCCCAAACCATATGCCCTCGGTTTGCGGGCCCGGCCTCTACGTGAAGAGAAGTTGTCTTGCCCAATGTTCTGTGGGATTCGGTAATAGAGATTTGGTGGATAAAGCATCTTGCCAACCCTAACCAGGGCAAAAAAAATTGAAAATGGGGTGCAACAGGAGGACTTCCTAGGGGGTCACCCATCCTAGTACTACTCTCGCCCAAGTACGCTTAACTTCGGAGTTTGATGGGATTCGGTGCATTAATACTGGTATAATCGCACCGGTCATGTTGAGGGCACAATTCCTATATGTGTTAACGGTTCACAGTGTCAGCCTAGAGAGATGGCCCATTCAAAAGGCCCAATGGGCTTAACGACAACCCATCCGCTTCCACAACGCAGCATCCTCGCAAGACATGATATCGACACATTGTAGGGCCCTCTAATGTCGCGCGATTCAGGTTGTCATCCTTTTAACAGCTCACGACGTACGATCCGAGACAGAAAAACAGAGCAAAAGAAGAAAAATTTAATGAAACTAATAAAAACGTTCGATTTTGGGCTCCAAAAACGGGTACAGCGTGCAAGCTGGTTTCCCTCGTCGTAGAGCTCTTAGAGAGCTTTGCAACGGTATGTTGTGCGCTACATAACTCCTTACGGATCAAAAGTTCTGGGCAGCGGAGCGACGGAGACCTGGTCACAAACCCTATGCCCTCGGTTTGCGAGCCCGGCCTCTACGTGAAGCGAAGTTGTCTTGCCCAATGTCTCGTGGGATTTGGTAATAGAGATTTGGTGGATAAAGTATCTTGGTAACCCTAACCAGGGCAAAAAAATTGAAAAAGGGGTGCAGCACGAGGACTTTCCAGGGGGTCACCCATCCTAGTACTTCGCTCGCCCAAGCACGCTTAACTTCGGAGTTCTGATGGGATCCGATGCATTAGTGCTGGTATAATCGCACCCGTCATGTTGAGGGCACAATTCCTATATGTGTTAACGGTTCATAGTGCCAGCCTAGAGAGATGGCCCATTCAAAAGGCCCAATGGGCTTAACGACAACCCATCCGCTTCAACAACGCAGCATCCTAGCAAGACGTGATATCATCACAATATATTGCCCTCTGATGTACCGAGAGTCAGGTTGTCGTCCTTTTAACAGCTCATGACGTACGATCCGGGACCGAAAAACAGGGCAAAAGAAGAAAAGTGGCATGAAACTCATGAAAACGTTCGATTTTGGGCTCCAAAAAAGGGCACAGCGAGCAAGCTCGCTGCACCCGTCGAAGAGCTCTCAGAGAGCTTTGCAACAGTATGTTGTGCGCTGCGTAACTCCTGACGGATCAAAAGTTATGGGCATCGGAGCGACGGAGACCTGGTCATAAACCCTACGCCCTCGGTTTGCTGGCCCGGCCTCTACGTGAAGCGAAGTTGTCTTGCCCAATGTTCCGTGGGATTCGGTAATAGAGATTTGGTGGATAAAGCATCTTGCAAACCCTAACCATGGCAAAAAAAATTGAAAATGGGGTGCAACAGGAGGTCTTCCCAGGGGGTCACCCATCCTAGTACTACTCTCGCCCAAGCACGCTTAACTTCGAAGTTTTGATGGGATCCTGCGCATTAGTGCTGGTATGATCACGCCCGTCATGTTGAGGGCACAATTCCTATATGTGTTATGGGTTCACAGTCCCAGCCTAGAGAGATGGCCCATTCAAAAGGCCCAATGGGCATAACGACAACCCATCCGCTTCAACAACGCAGCATCCTCGCAAGACGTGATATCGACACATTGTAGGGCCCTCTGATGTCACGGGAGTCAGGTTGTCGTCCTTTTAACAGCTCACGACGTACGATCCGGGACGAAAAAATAGTGCAAAAGAAGAAAAGTTGCCTGAAACTAATGAAAACGTTATATTTTGGGCTCCAAAAACGGGCCCAGCGAGCAAGCTGGCTGCCCCTATCGTAGAGCTCTCAGAGAGCTTTGCAACGGTATGCTGTGCGCTGCGTAACTCCTTACGGTTCAAAAGTTATGGGCACCGGGGCGACGGAGACCTGGTCACAAACCCTACGCCCTCGATTTGCGAGCCCGGCCTCTACGTGAAGCGAAGTTGTCTTGCCCAATGTTTCGTGGGATTCGGTAATATAGATTTGGTGGATAAAGTATCTTGGCAACCATAACCAGGGCAAAAAAAATTGAAAAGGGGGTTTAACACGAGGACTTCCCAGGGGGTCACCTATCCTAGTACTACTCTCGCCCAAGCACGCTCAGCTTCGGAGTTCTGTTGGGATCTGGTGCATTAGTGCTGGTATGATCGCACCCGTCATGTTGAGGGTACAATTCCTATATGGGTTAACGGTTCACAGTCACAGCTTAGAGAGATGGCCCATTCAAAAGGCCCAATGGGCATAACGAAAACCCATCCGCTTCAACAACGCAGCATCCTCGCAAGACGTGATATCAACACATTGTAGGGCCCTCTAATGTCCCGCGAGTCAGGTTGTCGTCCTTTTAACAACTCACGACGTACGATCCGGGATGGAAAAACAGAGCAAAAGAAGAAAAGTGGCCTGAAACTGATGAAAACGTTCAATTTTGGGCTCCAAAAATGGGCAAAGCAAGCAAGCTTGCTACCCCTGGCGTAGAGCTCTCAGAGAGCTTTGCAACACTATGTTGTGCTCTGCGTAACTCCTTACGGATCAAAAGTTATGGGCACCGGAGCGACGGAGACCTGGTCATAAACCCTACGTCTTCGGTTTGCGGGCCCGACCTATACGTGAAGCGAAGTTGTCTTGCCCAATGTTCCGTGTGATTCGGGAATAGAGATTTGGTGGATAAAGTATCTTGGCAACCCTAACCAGGGCAAAAAAAATTAAAAAGGGGGTGCAACAAGAGGACTTCCCAAGGGGTCACCCATCCTAGTACTACTCTCGCCCAAGCACGCTTAACTTTGGAGTTCTAATGGGATCCCTTGCATTAGTGCTTGTATGATCACACCCGTCATGTTGAGGGCACAATTCCTAGATGTGTTAACGGTTCACAGTCCTAGCCTAGAGAGATGGCCCATTCAAAAGGCCCAATGGGCTTAATGAAAACCCATATGCTTCAACAATGTAGTATCCTCGCAAGACGTGATATCGACACGTTGTAGGGCCCTCTGATGTCCCGCGAGTCAGGTAGTCATCCTTTTAACAGCTCATGACGTACGATTCGTGACGAAAAAACAGAGCGAAAGAAGAAAAGAGCCCTAAAACTGAAGAAAAACGTTCGATTTTGGGCTCCAAAAAAGGGCACAGCGAGCAAGCTTGCTGCCTTTGTCGTAGAGCTCTCAGAGAGCTTTGCAACGGTATGTTGTGCACCCCGTAACTCCTTACGGATCAAAAGTTATGGGCACCGGAACGACGGAGACCTGGTCACAAACCCTAAGCCCTTGGTTTGCGGAACGACAACCCATCTGCTTCAACAATGCAGCATCCTTGCAAGATGTGATATCGACACATTGTATGGCCCTCTGATGTCCCGCGAGTCAGGTTGTCGTCCTTTTAACAGTTCACGACGTACGATCCAGGGCAGAAAAACAGAGCAAAAGAAGAAAAGTTGCCTGAAACTAATGAAAACGTTAAATTTTGGGCTCCAAAAAGGGCACAGCCAGCAAGTTTGCTGCCCCTGTCGTAGAGCTCTCAGATAGCTTTGCAACGGTATGCTATGCGCTGCGTAACTCCTTACGGATCGAAAGTTATGGGCAACGGAGCGATGGAGACCTGGTGACAGACCCTACGTGTTCGGTGTGCGGGGTCGGCCTCGACGTGGAGCGAAGTTGTCTTGCCCAATGTTTTTAGGGATTCGGTAATATAGATTTGGTGGATAAAGTATCTTGGCAACCCTAACCAAGGTAAAAAAAATTGAAAAGGGGGTGCAACACGAGGACTTCCGTGGGGGTCACCTATCCTAGTATTACTCTCTCCCAAGCACGCTTAACTTCGAAGTTCTGATGGGATCCGGTGCATTAGTGCTGGTATGATCGCACCCGTCATCTTGAGGTCACAATTCCTACATGTGTTAACGGTTCACAGTCCCAGCCTAGAGAGATAGCCCATTCAAAAAGCCCAATGGGCTTAACGACAACCCATCCGCTTCAACAATGTTGCATCCTCGCAAGACGTGATATCGACACGTTGTATGGCCCTCTGATATCCTGCGAGTCAGGTTGTCGTCCTTTTAACATATCACGACGTACGAACCGGGATGGAAAAATAGGGCAAAAGAAGAAAACTGGCACGAAACTAATGCAAACGTTCGATTTTGGGCTCCAAAAAGGGCATAGCGAGCAAACTGGCTGCCCCCGTCGTAGTGCTCTCAGAGTGCTTTGCAACGGTATACTGTGCACCGCCTAACTCCTTACGGATCAAAAGTTATGGGCACTGAAGCGACGGAGACCAGGCCACAAACCCTATGCCTTCGGTTTACGGGCCTGGCCACTACGTGAAGTAAAGTTGTCTTGCCCAATGTTCCGTGGGATTCGGTAATAGAGATTTGGTGGATAAAGTATCTTGGCAACCCTAACAGGGCAAAAAAAATTGAAAATGGGGTGCAACACGAGGACTACTCAGGGGGTCACCCATCCTAGTACTACTCTCACCCAAGCACGCTTAACTTCGGAGTTCTGATGGGATCCGGTGCATTAGTGCTGGACTGATCGCACCAGTCATGTTGAGGGCGCAATTCCTATATGTGTTAACGGTTCACAGTCCTAGCCTAGAAAGATGGCCTATTCAAAAGGCCCAATGGGCTTAACAGCAACACATCCGCTTCAACAATGCCGCATCCTCGCAAGACGTGATATCGACACGTTGTAGGGCCCTCTGATGTCCCGCGAGTCAGGTTGTCGTCCTTTTAACAGCTCTCGATGTACGATCCGGGATGGAAAAAGAGGGCAAAAGAAGAAAAGTGGCATGAAACTGATGAAAACGTTCGATTTTGGGCTCCAAAAATGGGCACAGCGAGCAAGATGGCTGCCCCTGTCGTAGAGCTCTCAGAGAGCTTTGCAACGGTATGATGTGCGCCGCATAACTCCTTACGGATCAAAAGTTATGGGCACCGGAGCGACGGAGACCTGGTCACAAAACCTACGCCCTCGGTTTGCAGGCCCGGCCACTACGTGAAGCGAAGTTGTCTTGCCCAATGTTCCGTGGGATTCGGTAATCGAGATTTGGTGGATTAAGTATCTTGGCAACCCTAACCAGGGCAAAAAAAATTGTAAAGGGGGTGCAACACGAGAACTTCTCAGGGGGTCACCCATCCTAGTACTACTCTCGCCCAAGCACACTTAACTTCGGAGTTCTGATGGGATCCGTTGTATTAGTGCTGGTATGATCGCACCCATCATGTAGAGGGCACAATTTCTATATGTGTTAATGGTTCATAGTCCCTGCTTAGAGAGATGGCCCATTCTAAAGGCCCAATGGGCATAATGACAACCCTTCCGTTTCAACAATGCAACATCCTCGCAAGACGTGATATCGACACATTGTAGGGCCCTCTGATGTCCCGCGAGTCAGGTTGTCGACCTTTTAACAGCTCACGACGTATGATCCGGGACGGAAAAACATAGCAAAAGAAGAAAAGTGGCTTGAAAGTGATGAAAACGTTCGATTTTGGGCTCTAAAAATGGGCAAAGCGAGCAAGATGGCTGCCCCTGTCGTAGAGCTCTCAGAGAGCTTTGCAACGGTATGCCGTGCGCTGCGTAAGTCCTTACGTATCAAAAGTTATGGGCACCGGAGCGACGGAGACCGGGTCACAAACCCTACGCCCTCGGTTTGCAGGCCCGGCCTCTACGTGAAGCGAAGTTGTCTTGCCCAATGTTCTGTGGGATTTGGTAACAGAGATTTGGTGGAGAAAGTATCTTGGCAACCCTAACCAGGGCAAAAAACAATGAAAAGGGGGTACAACACGAGGACTTCCCAGGGGGTCACCCATCCTAGTACTACTCTCTCCCAAGCATGCTTAAATTCGGTGTTCTGAGGTGATCCAGAGCATTAGTGCTGGTAGGATCGCACTTGTGATGTTGAGGGCACAATTCCTATATGTGTTAACAGTTCACAGTCCCAACCTAGAGAGATGGCCCATTCAAAAGGCCCAATGGGCATAACAACAACCCATCCGCTTCAACAACGCAACATCCTCGGAAGACGAGATATCGACACATTGTAGGGCACTCTGATGTCCCGCGAGTCAGGTTGTCGTTCTTTTCACAGCTCACCACGTACGATCCGGGACGAAAAAATAGAGCAAAAGAAGAAAAGTGTCCTGAAACTGATGAAAACGTTCAATTTTGGACTCCAAAAATGGGCATAGCGAGCAAGCTGGCTACCCCTGTTGTAGAGCTCTCGGAGAGCTTTGCAACAGTGTGCTGTACGCTGCGTAACTCCTTACGAATCAAAAGTTATGGGCATCGGAGCGACGGAGACCTGGTGACAAACCCTATGCCCTCGGTTTGTGGGCCCGGCCTCTACGTGAAGCGAAGTTGTCTTGCCCAATGTTCCATGGGATTCGGTAATAGAGATTTGGTGGATAAAGTATCTTGGCAACCCTAAACAGGGCAAAAAAAATTGAAAAGGGGGTGCAACACGAGGACTTCCCAGGGGGTCACCCATCCTAGTACTACTCTCGCCCAGGCACGCTTAACTTCGGAGTTCTGATGGGATCTGGTGCATTAGTGCTGGTATGATTGCACCCGTCATGTTGAGGGCACAATCCCTATATGTGTTAACGGTTCATAGTCCCTGCCTAGAGAGATGGCCTATTCAAAAGGCCCAATGGGCATAATGACAACCCATCCGCTTCAACAACGCAGAATCTTTGCAAGACGTGATATCATCACATTATATTGCCCTCTGATGTATCGAGAGTCAGGTTGTCGTCCTTTTAATAGCTCACGACGTACGATCCGGGACAGCGAAAAACAGGGCAAAAGAAGAAAAGTGGCATGAAACTTATGAAAACGTTCGATTTTGGACTCCAAAAAGGGGCACGGCAAGCAAGCTCGCGACACCCGTCGAAGAGCTCTCAGAGAGCTTTGCAACAGTATGTTGTGCGCTGCGTAACTCCTGACGGATCAAAAGTTATGGGCATCGGAGCGACGGAGACCTGGTCATAAACCCTACGCCCTCGTTTTGCGGGCCCGGCCTCTACGTGAAGCGAAGTTGTCTTGCCCAATGTTCCGTGGGATTCGGTAATAGAGATTTGGTGGATAAAGCATCTTGCCAACCTTAACCATGGCAAAAAAAATTGAAAATGGGGTGCAACAGGAGGACTTCCCTGGTGGTCACCCATCCTAGTACTACTCTCGCCCAAGCACGCTTAACTTCGGAGTTCTGATGGGATCCGGCGCTTTAGTGCTGGTATGATCTCACCCGTCATGTTGAGGGCACAATTCCTATATGTGTTATCGGTTCACAGTCCCAGCCTAGAGAGATGGCCCATTCAAAAGGCCCAATGGGCATAACGACAACCCATCCGCCTCAACAACGCAGCATCCTAGCAAGATGTGATATCGACACATTGTAGGGCCCTCTGATGTCACGGGAGTCAGGTTGTCGTCCTTTTAACAGCTCACGACGTACGATCCGGGACGAAAAAATAGTGCAAAAGAAGAAAAGTGGCTTGAAACTAATGAAAACGTTCAATTTTGGGCTCCAAAAACGGGCACAGCGAGCAAGCTGGCTGCCCCTATCGTAGAGCTCTCAGAGAGCTTTGCAACGGTATGCTGTGCGCTGCGTAACTCCTTACGGTTCAAAAGTTATGGGCACCGGGGCGACGGAGACCTGGTCACAAACCCTAAGCCCTCGATTTGCGAGCCCGGCCTCTACGTGAAGCGAAGTTGTCTTGCCCAATGTTCCGTGGGATTCGGTAATATAGATTTGGTGGATAAAGTATCTTGGCAACCATAACCAGGGCAAAAAAATTTGAAAAGGGGGTTTAACACGAGGACTTCCCAGAGGGTCACCCATCCTAGTACTACTCTCGCCCAAGCACGCTTAACTTCTGAGTTCTGTGGGGATCCGGTGAATTAGTGCTGGTATGATCGCACTCGTCATGTTGAGGGTACAATTCCTATATGGGTTAACTGTTCACAGTCCCAGCCTAGAGAGATGGCCCATTCAAAAGGCCCAATGGGCATAACGACAACCCATCCGCTTCAACAACGCAGCATCCTCGAAAGACTTGATATCGACGCGTTGTAGGGCCCTCTAATGTCCCGCGAGTAAGGTTGACGTCCTTTTAACAACTCACGACGTACGATCCGGGACAGAAAAACAAAGATAAAGAAGAAAAGTGGCCTAAAACTGATGAAAACGTTCAATTTTGGGCTCCAAAAAGGGCACAGCGAGCAAGGTGGCTGTCCCTGTCGTAGAGCTCTCAAAGAGCTTTGCAACAGTATGTTGTGCTCTGCGTAACTCCTTACGGATCAAAAGTTATGGGCACCGGAGCGACAGAGACCTGGTAAAAAACCTACGCCCTCGGTTTGCGTGCCCGACCTCTACGTGAAGCGAAGGTGTCTTTCCCAATGGTCCATGGGATTCGGAAATAGAGACTTGGTGGCGAAAGTATCTTGGCAACCCTAACCAGGGCAAAAAAAGTTCAAAAGGGGGCGTCCAACACGAGGAATTCCCAGGGGGTCGCCCTCCCTAGTACTCCTCTCACCCAAGCACACTTTCCTTCGGAGTTCTGATGGGATCCTGTGCATTCGAGCTTGTATGATCACAACCGTCATGTTGAGGGCACAATTCCTATATGTGTTAACGGTTCACAGTTCCAGCCTAGAGAGATAGCCCATTCAAAAGGCCAAATGGGCTTAACGACAACCCATCCGCTTCAACAACGCAGAATCTTTGCAAGACGTGATATCATCACATTATATTGCCCTCTGATGTACCGAGAATCAGGTTGTCGTCCTTTTAACAGCTCACGACGTACGATCCGGGACCGAAAAATAGGGCAAAAGAAGAAAAGTGGCATGAAACTCATGAAAACGTTCGATTTTGGGCTTCAAAAAAGGAGACAGGGAGCAAGCTCGCTGCACCCGTCGTAGAGCTCTCAGTGAGCTTTGCAACAGTGTGCTGTGCGCTGCGTAACTCCTTACGGATCAAAAGTTATGACCCATCGGAGCGACGGAGACCTGGTCACAAACCCTACGCCCTCGGTTTGCGGGCCCGGCATCAACGTGAAGTGAAGTTGTCTTGCCCAATGTTTCGTGGGATTCGGTAATAGAGATTTGGTGGATAAAGTATCTTGGCAACCCTAACCAGGGCAAAAAAATTGAAAATAGGGAAAATGGGGTGCAACAGAAGGACTTCCTCGGGGGTCACCCATCCTAGTACTACTTTCGCCCAAGCACGCTTAACTTCGGAGTTCTGATGGGATCTGGTGCATTAGTGCTGGTATGATCGCACCCGTCATGTTGAGGGCACAATTTCTATATGTGTTAACGGTTCACCGTCCCAGCCTAGAGAGATGGCCCATTCAAAAGGCCCAATGGGCATAACGACACCTCATCCGCTTCAACAACGCAGCATCCTCGCAAGATGTGATATCGACACATTGTAGGGCCCTCTGATGTCCCGCGAGTCAGGTTGTCGTCCTTTTAACTACTCACGACGTACGATTCGGGATGAAAAAACAGAGCAAAAAAATAAAAGTGGCCTGAAACTGATGAAAACGTTCAATTTCAGGCTCCAAAAATGGGCACAATGAGCAAGCTAGCTGTCCCTGTCGTAGAGCTCTCAGAGAGCTTTGCAACGGTATGTTGTGCGCTGTCTAACTCCTTACAGATCAAAAGATATGCGCACCGGAGCGACGGAGACCTAGTTACAAACCCTACGACCTCGGTTTATGGGTCCGGCCTCTACGTGAAGCGAAGTTGTCTTGCCCAATGTTCCGTGGGATTCGGTAATATAGTTTTGGTGGATAAAGTATCTTGGCAACCCTAACCTGGGCAAAAAAAATTGAAAAGGGGGTGCAACACGAGGACTTCCCAGGGGTTCACCCATCCTAGTACTACTCTCGCCCAAGCACGCTTAACTTCGGAGTTCTGATGGGATCCGACGCATTAGTGCTGGTATGATGACACCGGTCATGTTGAGGGTACAATTCTTATATGTGTTAACGGTTCACAGTCCCAGCCTAGAGAGATGGCCCATTCAAAAGGCCCAATGGGCATAACGACAACCCATCCGCTTCAACAACAAAGCATCCTCACAAGACGTGATATCGACACATTGTAGGCCCTCTGATATCCTGCTAGTCAGGTTGTCGTCCTTTTGACAACTCACGACGTACGATCCGGGTGGAAAAACAAAGCAAAAGAAGAAATGTTGCCTGAAACTAATGAAAACGTTCAATTTTGGGCACCAAAAATGGGCACAGCAAGCAAGCTTGCTGCCCCTGTCTTAGAGCTCTTAGAGAGCTTCGTAACGGTATGTTGTGCACTCCGTAACTCCTTACGGATCAAAAGTTATGGACACCGGAGCGATGGGGACCTGGTCACAAACCCTACGCCCTCGGTTTGCGGGCCCGGCCTCAACGTGAAGTGAAGTTGTCTTGCCCAATGTTCCGTGGGATTCGGTAATAGAGATTTGGTGGATAAAGTATCTTGGCAACCCTAACCTGGGCAAAAAAAATTGAAAAGGGGGTGCAACACGAGGACTTCCCAAGGGGTCACCCATCTTAGTACTACTCTCGCCCAAGCACGCTTAACTTCGGAGTTCTAATGGGATCCGGTGCATTAGTGCTAGTAAGATCGCACCCGTCATGTTGAGGGCACAATTCCTATATGTGTTAACGGTTCACAGTCTTAGCCTAGTTTGATGGCCCATTCAAAAGGCCCAATGGGCTTAACGACAACCCATCCGCTTCAACAATGCAGTATCCTCGCAAGACGTGATATCGACACGTTGTAGGGCCCTCTGATGTCCCGCGAGTCAGGTTGTCGTCCTTTTAACAGCTCATGACGTATGAACCGGGACAGAAAAACAGAGCAAAAGAAGAAAAGTGGCCTGAAACTGATGAAAACATTCTCTTTTGGGCTCCAAAAAAGGGCAAAGCGAGCAAGCATGCTGCCCTTGTCGTAGAGCTCTCAGAGAGCTTCGCAACAGTTTGTTGTGCGCTACGTAACTCCTTACGGATCAAAAGTTATGGGCATCGGTACGACGGAGACCTGGCCACAAACCCTACGCCCTCGGTTTGCAGACCCGGCCTCTACGTTAAGCGAAGATGTTTTGCCCAATGTTCCGTGGGATTCGGTTATAGTGATTTTGTGGATAAAGTATCTTGGCAACCCTAACCAGGGCAAAAAATTTTGAAAATGGGGTGCAACACGAGGGCTTCCAAGGGGGTCACCCATCCTAGTACTACTCTCGCCCAAGAACGCTTAACTTCGGAGTCCTGATGGGATACGGTGCATTAGTGCTGGTATGATCACACCCGTCATGTTGAGGGCACAATTCCTATATGTGTTAACGGTTCACAGTCCCAGCCTAGAGAGATGGCCCATTCAAAAGGCCCAATAGGCATAACGACAACCCATCGGCTTCAACAACGCAGTATCCTCGCAAGACGTGATATCGACACATTGTAGGGCGCTCTGATGTCCCGCGAGTCAGGTTGTCATCCTTTTAACAGCTCACGACGTACGATTCGGGACGGAAAAACAGAGCAAAAAGAGAAAAGTGGCCTAAAACTGATGAAAACGTCTGATTTTGGGCTCCAAAAATGGGCATAGCGAGCGAGCTAGCTGCCCATGTCGTAGAGCTCTCAAAGAGCTTTGTAACTGTATGCTGTGCGCTGCGTAACTCCTTACGGATCAAAAGTTATGGGCACCGGAACGACAGAGACCTGGTCACAAACCCTACGTCTTCGGTTTGCAGGCCCGGCCTCTACGTGATGTGAAGTTGTCTTGCCCAATGTTCCGTGGGATTCAGTTATAGTGATTTTGTGGATAAAGTATCTTGGCAACCCTAACCAGTGCAAAAAAAATTGAAAATGGGGTGTAACACGAGGACTTCCCAAGGGGTCACCCATCCTAGTACTACTCTCGCCCAAGCACGCTTAACTTCGGAGTTCTGATCGGATCCGGTGCATTAGTGCTGGTATGATCGCACGCATCATCTTGAGGGCACAATTCCTATATGTGTTAATGGTTCACAGTCCCAGCCTAGAGAGATGGCCCATTCAAAAGGCCCGATGGGCGTAAGGGCAACCCCTCTGGTTCAACAACGCAGCATTCTCGCAAGACGTCATATCGACACATTGTAGGGCCCTCTAGTGTCCCGCGAGTCAGGTTGTCGTCCTTTTAACGGCTCACGACGTACGATCCGGGAAGGAAAAACAAAGCTAAAGAAGAAAAGTGGCCTGAAACTGATGAAAATGTTCAATTTTGGGCTCCAAAGACGGGCACTGCGACCAAACTTGCTGCCCCTATCGTAGAACTCTCAGAGAGCTTTGCAACAGTATGTTGTGCAGTGCGTAACTCCTTACGGAACAAAAGTTATGGGCACCGGAGAGACGGAGACCTGGTCACAAGCCCTACGCCCTCGGTTTATGGGCTCGGCCTCTACGTGAAGCGAAGTTGTCTTGCCCAATGTTCCGTGGGATTCGGTAATAGAGATTTGGTGGATAAATTACCTTGGCAACCTTAACCAGGGCAAAAAAAATTGAAAAGGGGGTGCAACACGGGGACTTCCCAGGGGGTCACCCATTCTAGTACTACTCTCGCCAAGCACGCTTAACTTCGTAGTTCTAATGGGATCCGGTGCATTAGTGTTGGTATGATCGCACCGGTCATGTTGCGGGCACAATTCTTATATGTGTTAACGGTTCACAGTCCCAGCCTAGAGAGATGGCCCATTCAAAAGGCCCAATGGGCTTAACGACAACCCATCCGCTTCAACAACGCAGGATCCTCGCAAGACGTGATATCGACACGTTGTAGGGCCCTCGGATGTCCCGCGAGTCAGGTTGTCATCCTTTTAACAGCTCACGAAGTACGATTTGGGACGGAAAAACAGAGCAAAAAAAGAAAAGTTGCCTAAAACTAATGAAAACGTTCGATTTTGGGCTGCAAAAAATGGGCAGAGCAAGTGAGCTAGCTGCCCCTGTCGTAGAGCTCTCAGAGAGCTTTGCAACGGTATGATGTGCGCTGCGTGACTCCTTACGAATCAAAAGTTATGGGCACCAGAAGGACGGAGACCTGGTCACAAACCTTACGTCTTCGGTTTGCAGGCCCGGCCTCTACGTGAAGCAAAGTTGTCTTGCCCAATGTTCTGTGGGATTCGGTAATAGAGATTTTGTGGATAAAGTATCCTGGCAACCCTAACCAGGGCAAAAAAAATTGAAAAGGGGGTGCAACACGAGGATTTCCCAGGGGGTCACCCATCCTAGTACTACTCTCGCCCAAGCACGCTTAACTTCGGAGTTCTAATGGGATGCAGTGCATTATTGCTGGTATGATCACACCCGTCATGTTGAGGGCACAATTCCGATATGTGTTAACGGTTCACAGTCCCAGCCTAGAGAGATGGCCTATTCAAAAGGCCCAATGGGCTTAACTACAAACCATCAGCTTCAACAACGCAGCAACCTCGCAAGAAGTGATATCGACACGTTGTAGGGTCCTCTGATGTCCCGCGCATCAAGTTGTCATCCTTTTAACAGCTCACGACGTACGATCCGAGACGGAAAACAATAGCAAAAGAAGAAAAGTGGCCTAAAACTGATGAAAACGTTCGATTTTGGGCTCCAAAAAGGGGCACAGTGAGCAAGCTGGCTGCCCTTGTCTTAGAGCTCTCAGAGAGCTTTGTAATGGTATGTTGTGCGCTGCGTAACTACTTACGGATCAAAAGTTATAGGCATCGGAGCGACGGAGACCTGGTCACAAACCCTACGCCCTCGGTTTGCAGTCCTGGCCTCTACGTGAAGCGAAGTTGTCTTGCCCAATGTTTCGTGGGATTCGGTAATAAAGATTTGGTCGATAAAGTATCTTGGCAACCCTAACCAGGGCAAAAAAAATTGAAAAGGGGGCACAACACGAGGACTTCCCAGGGGGTCACCCATCCTAGTACTACTCTCGTCCAAGCACGCTTAACTTCATAGTTCTGATGGGATCCGGTGCATTAGTGCCGGTATGATCGCACCCGTCATCTTGAGGGTACAATTCCTATATGTATTAACGGTTCACAGTCCCAGCCTAGAGAGATGGCCCATTCAAAAGGCCCAATGGGCTTAACAACAACCCATATGCTTCAACAACGCAGCATCATCGCAGGACGTGATATCGACACGTTGTAGGGCCCTCTGATGTCCCGCGAGTCAGGTTTTCGTCCTTTTAACAGCTCACGGCGTACGATCCGGGATGAAAAAACTGAGCAAAAGATGAAGAGTGGCCTGAAACTGATGAAAATGTTCGATTTTGGGCTCCAAAAACGGGCATTGAGAGGAAACTTGGTGCCCCTATCGTAGAGCTCTCAGAGAGCTTTGCAACAGTATGCTGTGCGGTGCGTAACTCCTTACGGAACAAAAGTTATGGGCACCAGAGCGACGGAGACCTGGTCACAAGCCCTACGCCCTCGGTTTGCGGGCCCGGCCTCTACGTGAAGTGAAGTTGTCTTGCCCAATGTTCCATGGCATTCAGTAATAGGGATTTGGTGGATAAAGTATCTTGGCAACCCTAACCAGGGCTAAAAAAATTGAAAAGGGGGTGCAACAGGGAGAGTTCCCAAGGGGTCACCGTTTCTAGTACTACTCTCAACAAGCACGCTTAACTTCGTAGTTCTGATTGGATCTAGTGCATTTGTGCTGGTATGATAGCACCCATCATGTTACGGGTAGCAATTCCTATATGTTTTAACGGTTCACAGTCTCAGCCTAGAGAGCTGGCCCATTCAAAAAGCCCAATGGGCTTAACGACAACCCATCCATTTCAACAACGCAGCATCCTCGCAAGACGTGATATCGACACGTTGTAGGGCCCTCTGATGTCCCGTGAGCCAAGTTGTCTTCCTTTTAACAGTTTACGACGTACGATCCGGGACGGAAAAACATAGCAAAAGAAGAAAAATGGCCTAAAACTGATGAAAAAGTTCGATTTTGGGCTCCAAAAATGGGCAAAGAGCAAGCTGGCTGCCCCTATCGTGGAGATCTCAGAGAGCTTCGCAACGATATGCTGTGCGCTACATAACTCCTTAGGGATCAAAAGTTATGGGCACTTCAGCGACGGAGACCTGGTTATAAACCCTACGCCCTCGGTTTGAAGGCCCAGCTTCTACGTGAAGCGAAGTTGTCTTGCCCAATGTTCCGTGCGATTCGGTAATAGAGATTTGGTGGATAAAGTATCTTGGCAACACTAACTAGGGCAAAAAAAATTGAAAAGGGGGTGCAACACAAGGACTTCCTAGGGGGTTACCCATCCTAGTACTACTCTCGCCCAAGCACGCTTAACTTCGGAGTTCTAATGGGATCCCGTGCATTAGTGCTGGTATGATCGCACCCGTCATGTTGATGGCACAATTCCTATATGTGTTAACGGTTCATAGTCACAGCCTAGAGATATGGCTCATTCATAAAGCCCAATGGGCTTAACGACAACCCATCCGCTTCAACTACGCAGCATCCTCGCAAGACGTGATATCGACACATTGTAGGGCTCTCTGATATCCAGCGAGTCAGGTTGTCGTCCTTTTAACAGCTCACGACGTACGATCCGGGAACGAAAAACATAGCAAAAGAAGAAAAGTGGCCTGAAACTGATGAAAATGTTCAATTTTGGGCTCCAAAAATAGGCACTGTGAGCATGCTGGCTGCCCTCGTCGTAGAGCTCTCAGAGAGCTTTGCAATGGTATGCTGTGCGCTGTGTAACTCCTTACGGATCAAAAGTTATGGGCACCGGAGCGACGGAGACCTGGCCTAACGTCTTCGGTTTGTGGGCCCGGCCTCTACATGAAGTGAAGTTCTCTTGCCCAATGTTCCGCGGGATTTGGTAATAGAGATTTGGTGGATAAAGTATCTTGGCAACCCTAACCAGGGCAAAAAAAATTGAAAAGGGGGTGTAACACGAGGACTTCCTAGGGGGTCACCCATCCTTGTACTACTCTCCCCCAAGCATGCTTAACTTCAGAGTTCTGATGGGATCCGGTGCATTAGTGCTGGTATGATCGCACCCGTCATGTTGAGGGCACAATTCCTATATGTGTTAACGGTTCACAGTCCCAGCCTAGAGAGATGGCCCATTCAAAAGGCCCAATGGGCATAACGACAACCTGTCCGCTTCAACAACCCAGCATCCTCGCAAGATGTGATATCGACACATAGTAGGGCCCTCTGATGTCCCGCGAGTCAGGTTATCGTCCTTTTTACAGCGCACGACGTATGATCCAGGACGAAAAAACAATGCAAAAGAAGAAAAGCAGCCTGAAACTGATGAAAACGTTTGATTTTGGGCACCAAAAAGGGCACAGGCAGCAACGGTATGCTGCTTGCTGCTCCTGTCGTAGAGCTCTCAGAGAGCTTTGCAACGGTATGCTGTGCGCTGCGTAACTCCTTGCGGATCAAAAGTTATGGGCACCGGAGCGACGGAGACCTGGTCACAAACCCTACGCCCTCGGTTTGCGGGCCCGACCTCTACGTGAAGCGAAGTTGTCTTGCCCAATGTTCCGTGGGATTCGATAATAGAGATTTGGTGGATAAAGTATCTTGGCAACCCTAACCAGGGCAAAAAAAATTGAAAAGGGGGTGCAACACGAGGACTCCACAAGGGGTCACCCATCCTAGTACTATTCTCGCCCAATCACACTTAACTTCAGGGTTCTGATGTGATCCGGTGTATTAGTGCTGGTATGATCGCACCCGTCATGTTGTGGGCACAATTCCTATATGTGTTAACGGTTCACAGTCCTAGCCTAGAGAGATGGCCCATTCAAAAGACCCAATGGGCTTAACGACAACCCATCCGCTTCAACAACGCAGCATCCTCGCAAGACGTGATATCAACACGTTGTAGGGCCCTCCGATGTCCCGCGAGTCAGGATGTCATCCTTTTAACATCTCACGACGTACGATCTGCAATGGAAAAACAGGGCAAAAGAAGAAAAGTGGCATGAAACTGATGAAAACATTCGATTTTAGGCTCCAAAAATATGCACTGGGAGGAAACTCGCTGCCCCCGTCGGAGAGCTCTCAGAGAGCTTTGCAACGGTATGTTGTAAGCAGCGTAAGTCCTTACTGATCAAATGTTATGGGCACTGGAGCGACAGAGACCTGGTCATAAACTCTACGCCCTCGGTTTGTGGGCCCGGCATCTACGTGAAGCGATGTTGTCTTGCCCAATGTTCCGTGGGATTCGGTAATAGAGATTTGGTGGATAAAGTATCTCGGCAACCCTAACCAGGGCAAAAAAAATTGAAAAGGGGGTGTAACACGAGGACTTCCCAGTGGGTCACCCATCCTAGTACTACTCTCACCCAAGCATGCTTAACTTCGGAGTTCTGATGGGATCCGTTGCATTAGTGCTGGTATGATCGCACCCATCATGTTGAGGGCACAATTCCTATATTTGTTAACGGTTCACAGTCCCAGCCTAGAGAGATGGCCCATTCAAAAAGCCCAATGGGCATAACGACAACTCATCCGCTTCAACAACGCAGCATCCTCGCAATACGTGATATCGACACATTGTAGGGCCCTTTGATGTCCCGCGAGTCAGGTTGTCATCCTTTTAACAGCTCACGACGTACGATCCGGGCCGAAAAAACAGAGCAAAAGAAGAAAAGTGGACTGAAACTGATGAAAACGTTCGATTTTGGGCTCCAAAAATGGGCATAGAAAGCGAGCTAGCTGCCCCTGTCATAGAGATCTCAGTGAGCTTTGCAATGGTATGCTGTGCGCTGCGTAACTCCTTACGGATCAAAAGTTATGGGCACCGGAGCGACGGAGACCTGGTCACAAACCTTACTTCTTCGGTTTGCAGGCCTGGCCTCTACGTGAAGCGAAGTTGTCCTCCCCAATGTTCCGTGGGATTCGGTAATAGAGATTTTGTGGATAAAGTATCTTGGCAACCCTAACCAGGGCAAAAAAAATTGAAAAGGGGGTGCAACAGGAGGACTTCCTAGGGGGTCACCCATCCTAGTACTACTCTCGCCCAAGAACGCTTAACTACGGAGTTCTAATGGGATGTGGTGCATTAGTGCTGGTATGATCGCACTCGTCATGTTGAGGGCACAATTCCTATATGTGTTAACGATTCACAGTCCCAGCCTAGAGAGATGGCCCGTTCAAAAGGCCCAATGGGCTTAACGACAACCCATCCGCTTCAACAACGCAGCATCCTCGCAAGACGTGATATAGACATGTTGTAGGGCCTTCTGATGTCCCGCGAGTCAGGTTGTCGTCCTTTTAACAGCTAACGACGTACAATCCGGGCCGAAAAAACAGAGTAAAAGAAGAAAAGTGGCCTGAAACTGATGAAAACGTTTGATTTTGGGCACCAAAAATGGGCACAGCGAGCAAGCTGGCTACCCCTGTCGTAGAGCTCTCAGAGAGCTTTGCAACGGTATGCTGTGTGCAGCGTAACTCCTTACGGATCAAAAGTTATGGGCACCGAAGCGACGGAGACCTGGTCACAAACCCTACGCCTTCGGTTTGCAGGCCTGGCCTCTACGTGAAGCGAAGTTTTCTTGCCCAATGTTCCGTGGGATTCGGTAATAGAGATTTGGTGGATAAAGTATCTTGGCAACCCTAACCAGGGCAAAAAAAATTGAAAAGGAGGTGCAACACGAGGACTTCCCAGGGGGTCACCCATCCTAGTAGCACTCTCGCCCAAGCACGCTTCACTTCGGTGTTCTGATGGGATGCGGTGCATTAGTGCTGGTATGATCGCACCCGTCATCTTGAGGGCACAATTCCTATATGTGTTAACGGTTCACAGTCCCAGCCTAAAGAGATGGCCCATTCAAAAGGCCCAATGGGCTTAACGACAACCCATCTGCTTCAACAACGCAGCATCCTCGCAAGACGTGATATCGACACGTTGTAGGGCCCTCTGATGTCCCGCGAGTTAGGTTGTCGTCCTTTTAACAGCTCACGACGTACGATCCGGGACGGAAAAACAGAGCAAAAGAAGAAAAGTGGCATGAAACTGATGAAAACATTCGATTTTTGGCTCAAAAAACGGGCACTGCAAGCAAGCTTGCTGCCCATATTGTAGAGCTCTCTGAGTGCTTTGCAACAGTATGTTGTGCGCAGCGTAACTCCTTACGGAACAAAAGTTATGGGCACCAGAGAGACGGAGACCTGGTCACAAGCCCTACGCCCTCGGTTTGCGAGCCCGGCCTCTACATGAAGCAAAGTTGTCTTGCCCAATGTTCCGTGGCATTCGGTAATAAAGATTTGGTAGATAAAGTATCTTGGCAACCCTAACCAGGGCTAAAAAAATTGAAAAGGGGGTGCAACACGAAGACTTCCTAGGGGGTCACCCATTCTTGTACTACTCTCGCCAAGCACGCTTAACTTCGAAGTTCAGATGGGATCCGGTGCATTAGTGCTGGTATGATAGCACCCGTTATGTTGCGGGCACAATTCCTAAATGTGTTAATGGTTCACAGTCCTAGCCTAGAGAGATGGCCCATTCAAAAGGCCCAATGGGCTTAACGACAACCCATCCGCTTCAACAACGCAGCATCCTCGCAAGAAGTGATATCGACACGTTGTAGGGCCCTCTGATGTCCCGCGAGTCAGGTTGTCATCCTTTTAACATCTGACGACATACGATCTGGGATAAAAAAATAGGGCAAAAGAAGAAAAGTGGCATGAAACTGATGAAAATGTTCAATTTTAGGCTCCAAAAATGGGCAAAGCAAGCAATCTCACTGCCCCGGTCGTAGAGCTCTCAGAGAGCTTTGCAACGGTATGTTGTGCGCAGCGTAACTCCTTACGGATCAAAAGTTATGGGCACTGGAGCGACGGAGATCTGGTCATAAACTCTACGACCTGGGTTTGCAGGCCCGGCCTCTACGTGAAGCGAAGTTGTCTTGCCCAATGTTCCGTGGGATTCGGTAATAGAGATTTGGTGGATAAAGTATCTTGGCAACCTTAAGCAAGGCAAAAAAAAATAAAAAGGGGGTGCAACACAAGGACTTCCCAGGGGGTCACCCATCCTAGTACTACTCTCGCCCAAAAACGCTTAACTTCGGAGGTCTGATGGGATCCGGTGCATTAGTGCTGGTATGATCGCACCCGTCATGTTGAGGGCACAATTCCTATATGTGTTAACGGTTCACAGTCTCAGCCTAGAGAGATGGCTCATTCATAAGGCCCAATGGGCTTAACGACAACCCATCCGCTTCAACTACGCAGCATCCTCGCAAGACGTGATGTCGACACGTTGTAGGGCTCTCTGATATCCCACGAGTCAGGTTGTCGTCCTTTTAACAGCTCACGACGTACGATCCAGGACCGAAAAACAGCGCAAAAGAAGAAAAGTAGCCTGAAACTGATGAAAACTTTCAATTTTGGGCTCCAAATAGGGCAAAGCCAGCAAGCTTCCTGCCCCTGTCGTAGAGCTCTCTGAGAGCTTTGCAACGGTATGCTGTGCACTGCATAAGTCCTTACGGATCAAAAGTTATGGGCACCGGAGCGACGGAGACCAGGTCACAAACCCTCGGTTTGCGGGCCCGGCCTCTACGTGAAGTGAAGTAGTCTTGCCAAATGTTCCGTGGGATTCGGTAATAGAGATTTTGTGGATAAAGTATCTTGGCAACCCTAACCAGGGCACAAAAAATTGAAAAGGTGGTGCAACACGAAGACTTCCCAAGGGGTCACCCATTCTAGTACAACTCTCGCCAAGCACGCTTAACTTCGTAGTTCGGATGGGATCCGGTGCATTAGTGCTGGTATGATCGCACCCGTCATGTTGCTGGCACAATTCCTATATGTGTTAACGGTTCACAGTCCTAGCCTAGAGAGATGGCCCATTCAAAAGGCCCAATGGGCTTAACGACAACCCATCCGCTTCAACAACGCCGCATCCTCGCAAGAAGTGATATCGACACGTTGTAGGGCCCTCTGATGTCCCGCGAGTCAGGTTGTCATCCTTTTAACATCTCACGACGTACGATCTGGGATGGAAAAACAGGGCAAAAGAAGAAAAGTGGCACGAAACTGATGAAAACGTTCAATTTTAGGATCCAAAAATGGGCACAGCGAGCAAGCTCGCTGCCCCAGTCGTAGAGCTCTCAGAGAGCTTTGCAACGGTATGTTGTGAGCAGCGTAACTCCTTACAGATCAAAAGTTATGGGCACTGGAGTGACGGAGACCTGGTCATAAACTCTACGCCCTTGGTTTGCGGGCCCGGCCTCTACGTGAAGCGAAGTTGTCTTGGCCAATGTTCCGTTGGATTCGGTAATAGAGATTTGGTGGATAAAGTATCTCGGCAACCCTAACTAGGGCAAAAAAAAATTGAAAAGGGGTGCAACACGAGGACTTCCCATGGGGTCATCCATCCTAGTACTACTCTCGCCCAGGCACGCTTAACTTCGGAGTTCTGATGGGATCTGGTGCATTAGTGTTGGTATGATCGCACCCGTCATGTTGAGGGCACAATTCCTATATGTGTTAATGGTTCATAGTCCCAGCCTAGAGAGATGGCCCATTCATAAGGCCCAATGGGCTTAACGACAACCCATCCACTTCAACTACGCAGCATCCTCACAAGACGTGATGTCGACACGTTGTAGGGCTCTCTGATATCCCGCGAGTTAGGTTGTCGTCCTTTTAACAGCTCACGACGTACGATCCCGGATGGAAAAATAGTACCAAAGAAGAAAAGTGGCTTGAAACTGATAAAAACGTTCGATTTTGAGCTCCAAAAATGGGCACAGCAAGCAAGCTGGCTGCCTCCATCGTAGAGCTCTCAGAGAGCTTTGCAATGGCATACTGTGCGCCGCGTAAATCCTTACGGATCAAAAGTTATGCGCATCGGAGCGACGGAGACCTTGTCACAAGCCCTACACCCTCGGTTTGTGGGCCCAGCCTCTATGTGAAGCGAAGTTATCTTGCCCAATGTTCCGTGAGATTCGGTAATAGAAATTTGGTGGATAAAGTATCTTGGCAACCCTAACCAGGGCAAAAAAAATTGAAAAGGGGCGCAACACGAGGACTTCCCAAGGGGTCACCCATCTAAGTACTAATCTCGCCCAAGCACGCTTAACTTCGGATTTCAGATGGGATCCGGTGCATTAGTGCTGGTATGATCGCACCCGTCATGTTGAGGGCACAATTCCTATATGTGTTAACGGTTCACAGTCCCAGCCTAGAGAGAGGGCCCATTCAAAAAGCCCAATGGGCATAACGACAACCCATCCGCTAAAACAACGTAGCATCCTCTCAAGACGTCATATCGACACATTGTAGGGCCCTTTGACGTCCCGCGAGTCAGGTTGTAATCCTTCTAACAGCTCACGACGTACGATTCTGTACGGAAAAACAGAGCAAAAAAAGAAAATTAACCTAAATCTGATGAAAACGTTAGATTTTAGGCTACAAAATGGGGCACAGCGAGTGAGCGAGCTGCCCCCGTCGTAGAGATCTCAGAGAGCTTTGCAACGGTATGCTGTGCAGTGCGTAACTCTTTACGGATGAAAAGTTATGGGCACCGGAGTGACAGAGACCTGGTCAAAAACCTTACTTCTTCGGTTTGCAGGCCCGGCCTCTACGTGAAGCGAAGTTGTCTTGCCCAATGTTCCTTGGGATTCGGTAATAGAGATTTTGTGGATAAAGTATCTTGGCAACCCTAACCAGGGCAAAAAAAATTGGAAAGGGTGTGCAACACGAGGACTTCCCAGGGGGTCACCCATACTAGTACTACTCTCGCCCAAGCACGCTTAACTTCGGAGTTCTAATGGGATCTGGTGCATTAGTGCTGGTATGATCGCACCCGTCATGTTGAAGGCACAATTCCTATATGTGTTAACGATTCACAGTCCCAGCCTAGAGAGATGGCCCGTTCAAAAGGCCCAATGGGCTTAACGACAACCCATCTGCTTCAACAACACAGCATCCCCGCAAGACGAGATATCAAGACGTTGTAGGGCCTTCTGATGTCCCGCAAGTCAGGTTGTCGTCCTTTTAACAGCTCACGACGTACGATCCGGGCTGAAAAAATAGAGCAAAAGATGAAAAGTGGCCTGAAACTGATGAAAACGTTCGATTTTGGGCTCCAAAAATGAGCAAAGCAAGCAAGCTGGCTACCCCTGTCGTAGAGCTCTCAGAGTGCTTTGTAACGGTATGCTGTGTGCTGCGTAACTCACTACGGATCAAAAGTTATGGGCACCGAAGTGACGGAGACCTGGTCACATACCCTACGCCCTTTGTTTGCAGGCCTGGCCTATACGTGAAGCGAGGTTGTCTTGCCCAATGTTCCGTGGGATGCGGTAATAGAGATTTGGTGGATAAAGTATCTTGGCAACCCTGGCCAGGGCAAAAAAAATTGAAAAGGGGGTGGAACACCAGGACTTCCCACGGGGTCACTCATCCTAGTAGCACTCTCGCCCAAGCACACTTAACTTCGGAGTTCTGATGGGATGCGGTTTATTAGTGATGGTATGATTGCACCCGCCATCTTGATGGCATAATTCCTATATGTGTTAACGGTTCACAATCCCAGCCTAGAGAGATGGCCCATTCAAAAGGACCAATGGGGCTAACGACAACCCATCCCCTTCAACTACACAGCATCCTCACAGGACGTGATATCGACATATTGTACGGCCCTCTGATGTCCCGCAAGTCATGTTGTTGTCCTTTTAACAGCCCACGACGTACGATCCGGGACCAAAAAACAGAGCAAAAGAAGAAAAGTGGCTTGAAATTGATGAAAACGTACGATTTTGGGGTCCAAAAATGGGCACTGCAAGCAAGCTTGCTGCCCTTATCGTAGAGCTCTCTGAGTGCTTTGCAACAGTATGCTGTGCGCTGTGTAACTCCTTACAGAAGAAAAGTTATGGGCACTGGAGCGACGGAGACCTGGTCACAAGCCCTACGCCCTCGGTTTGCGAGCCTAGCCTCTACGTGAAGCGAAGTTGTCTTGGCCAATGTTCCGTTGGATTCGGTAATAGAGATTTGGTGGATAAAGTATCTCGGCAACCCTAACTAGGGCAAAAAAAAATTGAAAAGGGGTGCAACACGAGGACTTCCCATGGGGTCATCCATCCTAGTACTACTCTCGCCCAGGCACGCTTAACTTCGGAGTTCTGATGGGATCTGGTGCATTAGTGTTGGTATGATCGCACCCGTCATGTTGAGGGCACAATTCCTATATGTGTTAACGGTTCACAGTCCCAGCCTAGAGAGATGGCCCAATCAAAAAGCCCAATGGGCATAACGACAACCTATCTGCTTCAACAACGCAGCATCCTCTCAAGACGTGATATCGACACATTGTAGGGCCCTTTGACGTCCCGCGAGTCAGGTTGTCATCCTTTTAACAGCTCACGACGTACGATTCGGTACGGAAAAACAGAGCAAAAAAAGAAAAGTGGCCTAAATCTGATGAAAACGTTCGATTTTGGGCTCCAAAAATGGGCACAGCAAGCGAGCTAGCTGCCCCTGTCGTAGAGATCTCAGAGAGCTTTGCAACGGTATGTTGTGCGCTGCGTAACTCCTTACTGATCAAAAGTTAAGGGCACCGGAGCTACGGAGACCTGGTCACAAACCTTACTTCTTCGGTTTGCAGGCCCGGCCTCTACGTGAAGCGAAGTTGTCTTGCCCAATGTTCCGTGGAATTCGGTAATAGAGATTTTGTGGATAAAGTATCTTGGCAACCCTAACCAGGGCAAAAAAAATTGGAAAGGGGGTGCAACACGAGGACTTCCCAGGGGGTCACCCATCCTAGTAGCACTCTCGCCCAAGCACGCTTAACTTCGGAGTTCTGATGGGATGCGGTGCATTAGTGCTGGTATGATCGCACCCGTCATCTTGATGGCACAATTCCTATATGTGTTAACGGTTCACAGTCCCAGCCTAGAGAGATGGCCCATTCAAAAGGCCCAATGGGCTTATCGACAACCCATCTGCTTCAACAACGCAGCATCCTCGCTAGACGTGATATCGACACGTTGTAGGGCCCTCTGATATCCCGCGAGTCAGGTTGTCGTCCTTTTAACAACTGACGACGTACGATCCGGGACGGAAAAACAGAGCAAAAGAAGAAAAGTAGCTTGAAATTGATGAAAACGTTCGATTTTGGGCTCCAAAAACGGGCACTGCAAGCAAGCTTGCTGCCCCTATCGTAGAGCTCTCTGAGTGCTTTGCAACAGTATGCTCTGCGCTGTGTAACTCCTTACGGAAGAAAAATTATGGGCACCGGAGTGACAGATACTTGGTCACAAGCCCTACGCCCTCGGTTTGCGAGTCCGGCCTCTACGTGAAAAGAAGTTGTCTTGCCCAATGTTCCATGGGATTCGGTAATAGAGATTTGGTGGATAAAGTATCTTGGCAACCCTAACCAGGGCTAAAAAAATTGAAAAGGGGGTGCAACACGAAGACTTCCCAGGGGGTCACCCATTCTAGTACTACTCTCGCCAATCACGCTTAACTTTGTAGTTCTGATGGGATCCGGTGCATTAGTGCTGGTATGATCGCACCCGTCATGTTGCGGGCACAATTCCTATATGTGTTAACGGTTCACAGTCCCAGCCTAGAGAGATGGCCCATTCAAAAGGCCCAATGGGCTTAATGAGAACCCATCCGCTTCAACAATGGAGCATCCTCACAAGAGGTGATATCGACACATTGTAGGGCCTTGTAATGTCGGGCGAGTTAGGTTGTCGTCCTTTTTACAGCTCACGAAGTTCGATCCGGGATGGAAAAACAGAGAAAAAGAGGAAAAGTGCCCTGAAACTGATGAAAATGTTAAATTTTGGGCTCCAAAAATGGGTACAAAGAGCAAGCTTTCTACGCCTGTCGTAGAGCTCTCAGAGAGCTTTGCAGCGGTATGCTGTGCGCTGCGTAACTCCTTACGGATCAAAATTTATGGGCACCTGAGCGACGGAGACCTGGTTACATACCCTACGCCATCGGTTTGCAGGCCCGGCCTCTATGTGAAGGGAAGTTCTCTTGCCCAATGTTCCGTGGGATTCGGTAATAGAGATTTGGTGGATAAAGTATCTTGCCAACCCTAACCAGGGCAAAAAATAATGAAAAGGGGGTGCAACACGAGGACTTCCCAGGGGGTCACCTATCCTAGTACTACTCTCGCCCAAGCACGCTTAACTTCGGAGTTCTAATGTGAACTGGTGCATTAGTGCTGGTATGATCACACCCGTCTTGTTGAGGGCACAATTCCTATATGTGTTAACGATTCACAGTGCCAACCTAGAGAGATGGCCTATTCAAAAGGCCCAATGGGCTTAACGACAACCCATCCGCTTCAACAACGCAGCATCCTCGCAAGACGTGATATCGACACATTGTAGGGCTCTCTGATGTCCCGCGAGTCAGGTTGTCGTCCTTTTAACAGCTCATGACATACGATCCGGGACGAAAAAACAGAACAAAAGAAGAAAAGTGGCCTGAAACTGATAAAAATATTCGATTTTGTGCTCCAAAAAGGGCAAAGTGAGCAAGCTGGCTGCCTTCGTCGTAGAGCTCTCAGAGTGCTTTGCAACGGTATGCTGTTCGCTGCATAACTCCTTACGGATCAAAAGTTATGGGCAACGGAGCAACGGAGACCTAGTCACAAACCTTACGCACTCGGTTTGTGGGCCTGGCCTCTACGTGAAGCGAAGTTGTCTTGCCCAATGTTCAATGGGAATCGGTAATAGAGATTTGGTGGATAAAGTATCTTGGCAACCCTAACCAGGGCAAAAAAAATTGAAAAGGGGGTACAACACGAGGACTTCCAGGGGGTCACCCATCCTAGTACTACTCTCGCCCAAGCACGCTTAACTTCGGAGTTCTGATGGGATCCGGTGCATTAGTGCTGGTATGATCGCCCCCGTCATGTTGAGGGCATAATTCCTATATGTGTTAACGGTTCACAGTGCCAGCCTAGTGAGATGGCCCATTCAAAAGTCCCAATGGGCTTAACGACAACCCATCCGCTTCAACAACGCAGCATCCTCGCAAGACGTGATATCAACACGTTGTAAGGCCCTCTGATGTCTCGCGAGTCAGGTTGTTGTCTTTTTAAAAGCTCACAACGTACGATCCGGGACGGAAAAACAGAGCAAAAGAAGAAAAATGGCCTGAAACTGATGAAAACATTCGATTTTGGGCTCCAAAAATGGGCACAACGAGCAAGCTGGATGCCCCCGTCGTAGAGCTCTCAAAGAGCTTTGCAACGGTATGTTGTGCGCTGCGTAAATCCTTACGGATCAAAAGTTATGGGCACCGGAGCGACGGAGACCTAATCACAAACCCTACGCCTTCGGTTTGCGGGCCCAGTGTCTATGTGACATGAAGTTGTCTTGCCCAATGTTCCGTGGGATTCGGTAATAGAGATTTGGTGGATAAAGTATCTTGGATACCCTAACTAGGGCAAAAAAAATTCAAAAAGGGGTGCAACACGAGGACTTCCCAGGGGCTCACCCATCCTAGTACTATTCCCACCCAAGCACGCTTAACTTCGGAGTTCTGATGGGATCCGGTGCATTAGTGCTGGTATGATCGCACCCATCATGTTGAGGGCACAATTCCTATATTTATTAATGGTTCACAGCACCAGGCTAGTGAGATGGCCCATTCAAAAGGCCCAATGGCCTTAACGACAACCCATCCGCTTCAACAACGCAGCATCCTCGCAAGATGTGATATCGACACGTTGTAGGGCCCTCTGATGTACCGCGAGTCAGGTTGTCGTCCTTTTAACAGCTCACGACGTTTGATACGGGACAGAAAAACAGGCAAAAGAAGAAAAGTGTCCTAAAAAAGATTAAAATATTCAATTTTGGGCTCCAAAAATGGGCACGGCGAGCAAGCTCACTTCCCCCGTCGTAGAGCTCGCAGAGAGCTTTGCAACGGTATGCTGTGCGCCACGTAACTCCTTACGGATCAAAAGTTATGGGCACCGGAGCGACGGAGACCTGGTCACAAACCCCACGCCCTCGGTTTGTGGGCCCGGCCTCTACATGAAGCGAAGTTGTCTTGCCCAATGTTCTGTGGGATTCGGTAATAGAGATTTGGTGGATAAAAAATCTTGGCAACCCTAACCAAGGCAAAATAAATTGAAAAGGGGGAGCAACACGAGGACTTCCCTGGGGGTCACCCATTCTAGTACTACTCTCGCCCAAGCACGCATAACTTCGGAGTTTTGATGGGATTCGGTGCATTAGTGCTGGTATGATCGCACCCGTCATGTTGAGGGCACAATTCCTATATGTGTTAATGGTTCACAGTCCCAGCCTAGAGAGAAGGCCCATTCAAAAGGCCCAATGGGCTTAACGACAACCCTTCCGCTTCAACAACGTAGCATCCTTGCCAGACGTGATATCGAGACGTTGTAGGGCCCTCTGATGTCCCGCGAGTCAGGTTGTCGTCCTTTTAACAACTCACGACGTACGATCCGGGATGAAAAAATAGAGCAAAAGTACAAAAGCGGCCTGAAACAGATGAAAATGTTCGATTTTGGGCTCCGAAAATGGGAATAGAGAGCCACTCGGTTCCCCCATCGTAGAGCTCTCAGAGAGCTTTGCAACGGTATGTTGTGCACCGCGTAACTCCTTACGGATCACAAGTTATGGGCACCGGAGCGACGGAGACCTGGTCACAAACCCTACACCCTCGATTTGCAGGCCCGGCCTCTACGTGAAGCGAAGTTGACTTGCCCAATGTTCTGTGGGATTCGGTAATAGAGATTTGGTCGATAAAGTATCTTGGCAACCCTAACAAGAGCAAAAAAACTTGAAAAGGGGGTGCAACACTAGGACTTCCCAGGGGGTCACCCATCCTAGTACTACTCTCGCCCAATCACGCTTAACTTCGGAGTTCTGATGGGATTCGGTGCATTAGAGCTGGTATGATCGCACCCATCATGTTGAGGGCACAATTCCTATATGTGTTAACGGTTCACAGTCCCAGCCCAGAGAGATGGCCCATTCAAAAGGCCCAATGGGCTTAACGACAACCCATCCGCTTCAACAACGCAGCAACCTCGCATGACGTGATATCGACACATTGTACGGCCCTCTGATGTACGGCGGGACAGGTTGGGGTGCTTTTAACAGCGCACGACGTATGATCCGGGACAGAAAAACAGAGCAAAAGAAGAAAAGTGGCCTGAAACTGATGAAAATTTTCGATTTTGGACTCCAAAAATGGGTAAAGAGAACAAACTCGTTGATCCCGTCATAGGGCTCTCAAAGAGATTTGCAACGGTACACTGTGCGCTGCGTAACACCTTACGGATCAAAAGTTATGGGCACCAGAGCGACGAAAACCTGGTCACAAACCCTATGCCCTCGGTTTGTTGGCCCGGCCTCTACGTGAAGCGAAGTTGTCTTGCCCAATGTTCCGTAGGATTCGGTAATAGAGATTTGGTGGCTAAAGTATCTTGGCAACCCTAACTAGGGCAAAAAAAATTAAAAATGGGGTGCAACACGAGGACTTCCCGGGGGGTCACTCATCCTAGTACTACTTTTGCCCAAGCACGCTTAACTTTGGAGTTCTGATGGGATCCGGTGCATTAGTGCAGGTATGAACGCACGCGTCGTGTTGAGGGCACAATTCCTATATGTGTTAACGGTTCACAGTCCCAATCTAGAGAGATGGCCCATTCAAAAGACCCAATGGGCTTAACGACAACCCATCCGCTTCAACAACGCAGCATCCTCGCAAGACATGATATCGACAGGTTGTAGGGCCATCTGATGTCCCGCAAGTCAGGTTGTCGTCCTTTTAACAGCTCACAACGTACGATCCGAGATGGAAAAACAGAGCAAAAGAAGAAAACTGGCCTGAAACTGATGAAAACGTTCAATTTTGGGCTCCAAAAATGGGCACAACGAGCAAGCTGGCTTCCCCCATCATAGAGCTCTCAGAGGGCTTTGCAACGGTATGCGGTGCACCGTGTAACTCCTTACAGATCAAAATTTATGGGCACCGGAGTGACGGTGACCCGGTCACAAACCCTACGCCCTTGATTTGTGGGCCCGGCCTCTACGTGAAGCGACGTTGTCTTGCCCAATGTTCTGTGGGATTCGGTAATAAAGATTTGGTGGACAAAGTATCTTGGCAACCCTAACCAGGCAAAAAAAATTGAAAAGGGGGTGCAACACGAGGACTTCCCATTGGGTCACCCATCCTAGTACTATTTTCGCCCAAGCACGCTTAACTTCGGAGTTCTGATGGGATCCGGTGCATTGGTGCTGGTATGATTGCACCCGTCATGTTGAGGGCACAATTCTTATATGTATTAACGGTTCACAGTCCCAACCTAGAGAGATGGCAACTTCAAAAGGGCCCAATGGGCTTAACGACAACCCATCCGCTTCAACAACGCAGCATCCTCGCAAGACGTGATATCAACACGTTGTATGGCCCTCTGATTTCCAGCGAGTCAGGTTGTCGTCCTTTTAACTGCTCACGACGTACGATCCGGGATGGAAAAATAGGGTAAAAGAAGAAAAGTAGCCTGAAATTGATGAAAACGTTCAATTTTGGACTCCAAAAATGGGCACAACGAGCAAGCTCGCTGCCCCCATCGTAGAGCTCTCAGAGAGCTTTGCAACGGTATGCTGTGCGCTGCGTAACTCCTTACGGATCAAAAGTTATGGGCACCGGAGCGATGGAGACCTGGTCACAAACCCTACGCCCTCGGTTTGAGGGCCCGGCCTCTACGTGAAGCGAAGTTGTCTTGCCCAATGTTCCGTTGGATTCAGTAATAGAGATTTGGTGGATAAAGTATCTTGGCAACCCTAACCAGGGCAAAAAAAAATGAAAACGGGGTACAACACGAGGACCTCCCAGGGGGTCACCCATCCTAGTACTACTCTTGCCCAACCACGCTTAACTTTGGAGTTTTGATTGGATTCGGTGCATTAGTGCTGGTATGATCGCACCCGTCATGTTGAGGGCACAATTCCTATATGTGTTAACGGTTCACAGTCTCAGCCTAGAGAGATGGCCAATTCAAAAGGACCAATGGGCTTAACGACAACCCATCATCTTCAACAACGAATCATCCTCGCCAGACTTCATATCGGCACGTTGTATGGCCCACAGATGTCCTGCGAGTCAGGTTGTCGTCCTTTTAACAGCTCACGACGTACGATCCGGGACGAAAAAACAGAGCAAAAGAACAAAAGTGGCCTGAAACTGATGAAAACGTTCAATTTTGGGCTCCAAAATTGGGCAGAATGAGAAAGCTAGCTGCCCCCGTCGTAGAGCTCTCAGAGAGCTTTTCAACGGTATGATGTGCGCCGCGTAACTCCTTGCGGATCAAAAGTTATGGCACCGGAGCAACGGAGACCTGGTCACAAACCCTACGCCCTCGGTTTGTTGGCCCGGCCTCTACGTGAAGCGAAGTTGTCTTGCCCAATGTTCCGTGGATTTCGGTAATAGAGATTTTGTGGATAAAGTATCTTGGCAAGCTTAACTAGGGCAAAAAAAATTGAAAATGGGGTATAACATGAGGACTTCCCAGGGTGTCACCCATCCTAGTACTACTCTTGCCCAAGCACCCTTAACTTCGGAGTTCTGATGGAATCCGGTGCTTTAGTGCTGGTATGATCACACCCGTCATGTTGAGGGCACAATTCCTATATGTGTTAACGGTTCACAGTGCCAGCCTAGTGAGATGGCCCATTCAAAAGGCCCAATGGGCTTAACGGCAACCCATCCGCTTCAACAACGTAGCATCATTGCAAGACATGATATCAACACGTTGTAAGGCCCTCTGAAGTCCCGCGAGTCAGGTTGTCATCTTTTTAGCAGCTCACAACGTATGATCCGGGACGGAAAAACAGAGCAAAAGAAGAAAAGTGGCATGAAATTGATGAAAACGTTCGATTTTGGGCTCTGGAAACGGTACAGCTAGCAGACTGGCAGCCCCCGTCGTAGAGCTCTCAAAGAGCTTTGCAACGGTATGTTCTGCGCTGCGTAACTCCTTACAGATCAAAAGTTATGGGCACCGAAGCGACGGAGACCTGGTCACAGACCCTACGCTTTCGGTTTGCGGGCCCGGACTCTTCGTGATGCGAAGTTGTCTTGCCCAATGTTCCGTGGGATTCCTTAATAGAGATTTTGTGGATAAAGTATCTTGGCAACCCTAACTAGGGCCAAAAAAATTCAAAAGGGGGTGCAACACGAGGACTTCCCAGGGGGTCACCCATCCTAGTACTACTCTTGCCCAAGCACCCTTAACTTCGGAGTTCTGATGGGATCCGGTGCATTAGTGCTGGTATGATCACACCCGTCATGTTGAGGGCATAATTCCTATATGTGTTAACGGTTCACAGTGCCAGCCTAGTGAGATGGCCCATTCAAAAGGCCCAACGGGCTTAACGACAACCCATCCGCTTCAACAACGCAGCATCCTCACAAGACGTGATATCAACATGTTGTAGGACCCTCTGAAGTCTCGCGAGTCAGGTTGTTGTCTTTTTAACAGCTCACAACGTACGATCCGGGACGGAAAAATAAAGCAAAAGAAGAAAAGTGGCCTGAAACTGATGAAAACGTTCGATTTTGGGCTCCAAAAATGGGCACAAGAAGCAGACTGGCTGCCCCTGTCGTAGAGCTCTCAAAGGGCTTTGCAACGGTATGCTGTGCGCTGCGTAACTCCTTATGGATCAAAAGTTATGGGCTCCGAAGCGACGGAGACCTGGTCACAAACCCTACGCCTTCGGTTTGCGGGCCCGGCCTCTACGTGACGCGAAGTTGTCTTGCCCAATGTTCTGTGGGATTCGTTAATAGAGATTTGGTGGATAAAGTATCTTGGCAACCCTAACTAGGGCAAAAAAAATTCAAAAAGGGGTGCAACACGAGGACTTCCCAAGGGGTCACCCATCCTAGTACTACTCTCGCCCAAGCACGCTTAACTTCGGAGTTTTGATGGGATCCGGTGCATTAGTGCTGGTATGATCGCACCAGTCATGTTGAGGGCACAATTCCTATATGTGTTAACGGTTCACAGTGCCAGCCTAGAGAGATGGCCCATTCAAAATGCCCATTGGGCTTAACGACAACCCAACCGCTTCAACAACGCAGCATCCTCGCAAGACGTGATATCGACACGTTGTAGGGCCATCTGATGTCCTGCGAGTCAGGTTGTCATCCTTTTAACAGCTCACGACGTACGATCCGAGATGAAAAAACAGGGTAAAAGAACAAGTGTGGCTTAAAACTGATGAAAACGTTCGATTTTGGGCTCCAAAATTGGGTACAGCGAGCAAGCTCGCTCCCCCCGTCGTAGAGCTCTTAGAGAGCTTTGCAACGGTACGTTTTGCGCTGCGTAACTCCTTACGGATCAAAAGTTATGGGCACCGGAGCGACGGAGACCTGGTCACAAATCCTACGGCCTCGGTTTGCGGGCCAGGCCTCTACGTGTAGCGAAGTCGTCTTGCCTAATGTTTCGTGGGATTCGGTGACAGAGATTTGGGGGATAAAGTATTTTGGCAACCCTCACAAGAGCAAACAAACTTGAAAAGGGGGTGCAACACGAGGAGTTCCCAGGGGGTCACCCATCCTAGTACTACTCTCGCCCAAGCACGCTTAACTTTGGAGTTCTAGTGGGATCCGGTGCATCAGTGCTGGTATGAATGCACCCGTCATGTTGATGCACAATTCCTATATGTGTTAACAGTTCACAGTCCCAGCTTAGTGAGATGGCCCATTCAAAAGGCCCAATGGGCTTAACGACAACCCATCCGCTTCAACAACGCAGCATCCTCGCAAGACGTGATATCGACACATTGTAGGGCCTTCTGAAGTCCCGCGAGTCAGGTTGTCGTCTTTTTAGCAGCTCACAACGTATGATCCGGGACGGAAAAACAGAGCAAAAGAAGAAAAGTGGCCTGAAACTGATGAAAACGTTCGATTTTGGACTCCAAAAATGGGCAAAGAGAACAAACTCGCTACCACCGTCGTAGAGCTCTCAGAGAGCTTTGCAACGGTATGTTGTGCGATGCGTAACTCCTTACGGATTAAAAGTAATGGGCACCAGAGCGACGGAGACCTTGTCACAAACCCTACGCCCTCGGTTTGCTGGCCCGGCCTCTACGGGAAGCGAAGTTGTCTTGCCCAATGTTTCGTGGAATTCGGTAATAGAGATTTGGTGGATAAAGTTTCTTGGCAACCCTAACCAAGACAAAAAAAAATTGAAAAGGGGGTGCAACACGAGGACTTCCCAGGGGGTCACCCATCCTAGTACTACTCTCGCCCAAGAACGCTTAACTTCGGAGTTCTGATTGGATCCGGTACATTAGTGCAGGTATGAACGCACCTGTCATGTTGAGGGCAGAATTCCTATATGTGTTAACTGTTCACAGTCCCAACCTAGAGAGATTGCCCATTCAAAAGGCCCAATGGGCTTAACGACAACCCATCCGCTTCAACAACGCAGCATCCTCGCAGGACGTGATATCAACACATTGTAGGGCCCTCTGATGTCACTTGAGTCATGTTGTCGTCCGTTTAACAGCTCAAAACGTACGATCCAGGATGAAAAAACTGAGCAAAAGAAGAAAACTGGCCTGAAACTAATGAAAACGTTTGATTTTAGGCTCCAAAAACAGGCACAATGAGCAAGCTGGCTGTCCCCGTCGTAGAGCTCTAATAGGGCTTTGCAACGGTATGTTGTGCGCCGTGTAACTCCTTGCGGATCAAAAGTTATGGGCACCGGAGTGACGGAGACCTGGTCATAAACCCTAAGCCCTCGGTTTGCGGGCCAGGCCTCTACGTGAAGCGAAGTCGTCTTGCCCAATGTTCCATGGGATTCGGTGACAGAGATTTGGTGGATAAAGTATCTTGCCAACCCTAACCTAGGCAAAAAAAATTGAAAAGGGGGTGCAACACAAGGACTTCCCAGTGGGTCACCCATCCTAGTACTACTCTCGCCCAAACACTCTTAACTTCGGAGTTCTGATGGGATCCGGTGCATTAGTATTGGTATAATCGCACCCGTCATGTTAATGGCACAATTCCTATATGTGTTAACGTCTCACAGTCCCAGGCTAAAGTGATGGCCCATTCAAAAGGCCCAATGGGCTTAACGACAACCCATCCACTTCAACAACACAGCATCCTCGCAAGAGGTGATATCGACACATTGTAGGGCGCTCTGATGTCCAGCGAGTCAGGTTGTCGTCCTTTTAACCGCTCACGACGTACAATCCGGGAAGAAAAACAAGGCAAAAGAACAAAATTGGCCTGAAACTGATGAAAATTTTCAATTTTGGATTCCAAAAATGGGAACAACGAGAAAGCTCGCTGCCCCCGTCGTAGAGCTCTCAGTGAGATTTGCAACGGTATGTTGTGCACCGCGTAACTCCTTACGGATCAAAAGTTATGCGCACCAGAGCGACGGAGACCTGGTCACAAACCCTACGCCCTCGGTTTGCAGGCCCGGCCTCAACGCGAAGCGAAGTTGTCTTGCCCAATGTTCCGTGGGATTCGGTAATAGAGATTTGGTGGATAAAGTATCTTGGCAACCCTAACCAGGGCAAAAAAAATTGAAAACGGGGTGCAACACGAGGACTTCCCTGGGGGTCACCCATCCTAGTACTACTCTCGCCCAAGCACGCTTAACTTCGGAGTTCTGATTGGATCCGGTGCATTAGTGCTGGTATGATCGCACCCGTCATGTTTAGAGCACAATTCCTATATGTGTAAACGGTTCACAGTCACAGCCCTGAGATATGGCCCATTCAAAAGGCCCAAAGGGCTTAACGACAACCCATCCACTTCGACAACGCAACATCCTCACAAGACTTAATATCAACACGTTATAGGTCCCTCTGATGTCCCGCGAGTTAGGTTGTCGTCCTTTTAACAGCTCACGACGTACGATACGAGACGAAAAAACAAGGCAAAAGAACAAAAGTGGCCTGAAACTGATGAAAATGTTCAATTTTGGACTCCAAAATTGGGCATAGTGAGCAAGCTAGCTGCCCCCGTCGTAGAGCTCACAGTGAGCTTTGCAACAGTATGTTGTGCGCTGCGTAACTCCTTGCGGATCAAAAGTTATGGGCATTGGAGCAACGGAGACCTTGTCACAAACCCAACGCCCTTGGCTTGCAGGCCCGGCCTCTACACGAAGCGAAGTTGTCTTGCTCAATGTTCCGTGGGATTCGGTAATAGAGATTTTGTGGATAAAGTACCTTGGCAACCCTAACCCGGCCAAAAAAATTGAAAAGGGGGTCATCCATCCTAGTACTACTCTCGCCCAAACACGCTTAACTTCGGAGTTCTGATGGGATCCGGTGCATTAGTGCTAGTATTATCCCACCCGTCATGTTGAGGGCACAATTCCTATTTGTGTTAACGGGTCACTATGCCAGCCTAGAGAGACGGCCCATTCAAAAGGCCAAAAGGCCTTAACGACAACCCATCTGCTTCAACAACGTAGCATCCTCGCAAGACGTGATATCGACACACTGTAGGGCCTTCTCATGTACCGCGAGTCAGGTTGTCGTCCTTTTAACAGTACACGACGTACGATCTAGGACGGAAAAACATGGCAAAAGAAGAAAAGTGGCCTGAAACTAATGAAAACTTTTGATTTTGGGCTCCAAAAAGGGCAAAGCAAGCAAGCTCGCTGCCACCGTCGTAGAGCTCTCAGAGTGGTTTGCAACGGTATGCTGTGCACCGCGTAACTCCTAACGGATCAAAAGTTATGGGTACCGGTGCGACGGAGACCAGGTCACAAACCCTACGCCCTCGGTTTGCGGGCCCGGCCTCTACCTGAAGCGAAGTTGTCTTGCCCAATGTTTCGTGGGATTCGGTAATAGAGATTTGGTGGATGAAGTATCTTGGCAACCCTAACTAGGGCAAAAAAAATTGAAAAGGCGGTGCAACACGAGGACTTCCCAGGGGGTCACCCATCCTAGTACTACTCTCGCCAAAGCTCGCTCAACTTCGGAGTTCTGTTGGGAACAGGTGCATTTGTGCTAGTATGATCGCACCCGTCATGTTGAGGGCATAATTCCTATATGTGTTAACGGTTCACAGTGCCAGCCTAGAGAGATGGCCCATTCAAAAAGCTCAATGGGCTTAACGACAACCCATCCGCTTCAACAACGCAGCATCCTCAGAAGACGTGATATCAAAACGTTGTAGGGCACTCTAATGTCCCGCGAGTCAGGTTTTCGTCCTTTTAACAACTCATAACGTACGACCCGGGACGAAAAAGCAGAGCAAAAGATGAAAATTGGCCTGAAACTGATGAAAACGTTCGATTTTGGGCTCCAAAAATGGGCAAAGTGAGCAAGCTGGTTGACCCCGTCATAGAGCTCTCAGAGAGCTTTGCAACGGTATGTTGTGCGCCGTGTAACTCCTTACGGATCAAAAGTTATGGGCACCGGAGCGACGGAGAGCTGGTCACAAACCCTACACCCTCAGTTTGCGGGCCCGGCCTCTACGTGAAGTGAAGTAGTCTTGCCCAATGTTCCGTGGGATTCGGTAATAGAGATTTGGTGGATAAATTATCTTGGCAACCCTAACTCGGGCAAAAAAAATTGAAAAGGGGGTGCAACACGAGGACTTCCCAGGGGGTCACCCATCATAGCACTACTCTCGCCCTAACACGCTTAACTTCGGAGTTCTGATGGGATCCGGTGCATTAGTTATGGTATGATCGCACCCGTCATGTTGAGGGCACAATTCCTATATGTGTTAACGGTTCACAGTCCCAGCCTATAGAGATGGCCCATTCAAAAGGCCCAATAGGCTTAACGACAACCCATCCGCTTCAACAACGCAGCAACCTCGCAAGACGTGATATCGACACGTTGTTGGGCCCCCTGATGTCCCGCGAGTCAGGTTGTCGTCCTTTTAACAGCTGACGACGTACAATCCGGGACGGAAAAATAGAGCAAAAGAAGAAAAATGGCCTGAAACTGATGAAAACATTCAATTTTGGGCTCCAAAATTAGGCACAACAAGCAAGCTGGCTTTCCCCGTCATAGAGCTCTCAGAGAGCTTTGCAACGGTATGCTGTGCGCTGCGTAACTCCTTACGGATCAAAAGTTATGGGCACCGGAGCGACGGAGACCTGGTCACAAACCTTACGCCCTCGATTTGCGGGCCCGGCCTCTACGTGAAGCGAAGTTGTCTTGCCCTATGTTCCGTGGGATTCAGTAATAGAGATTTGGTGGATAAAGTATCTTGGCAACCCTAATCTGGGCAAAAAAAATTGAAAATGGGGTGCAACACGAGGACTTCCCAAGTGGTCACCCATCCTAGTACTACTCTCGCCCAAGCATGCTTAAATTCGGAGTTCTGAAGGGATCCGATGCATTTCTGCTAGTATGATCGCACTCGTCATGTTGAGGGATCAATTCCTATATGTGTTAACGGCTTACAGTCCCAGCCTAGAGAAATGGCCCATTCAAAAGGCCCAATGGGCTTAATGACAACCCATCCACTTCAACAACACAGCATCCTCGCAAGACGTGATATCGACACAATGTAGGGGCCTCTGATGTCCAGCGAGTCAGATTGTTGTCCTTTTAACCGCTCACGATGTACAATCCGGGACCGAAAAACAAGGCAAAAGAACAAAAGTGGCCTGAAACTGATGAAAATGTTCGATTTTGGACTCCAAAAATGGGCACAACGAGAAAGCTCGCTGCCCTCGTCGTAGAGCTCTCATAGAGCTTCGTAACGGTATGTTGTGCGCCACGTAACTCCTTACGGATCAAAAGTTATGCGCACCAGAGCGCCGGAGACCTGGTCACAAACCCTACGCCCTTAGTTTGCGGGCCCGGCCTCCACGTGCAGCGAAATTGTCTTGCCCAATGTTCCGTGGGATTCGGTAATAGAGATTTGGTGGATAAAGTATCTTGGCAACCTTAACCAGGGCAAAAAAAAATGAAAATGAGGTGCAACACGAGGACTTCCCAGGGGGTCACCCATCCGAGTACTACTCTCGCCCAAGCACACTTAACTTCGGAGTTCTGATTGGATCCGGTGCATTAGTGTTGGTATGATCGCACCCGTCATGTTGAGAGCACAATTCCTAGATGTGTTAAAGGTTCACAGTCACAGCCTAGATATATGGCCCATTCAAAAGGCCCAATGGGCTTAACGACAACCCATCTGCTTCAACAACGTAGCATCCTCGTAAGACTTAATATCAACACGTTGTAGGTCCCTCTGATGTCCCGCGAGTTAGGTTGTCGTCCTTTTAATAGCTCACGACTTACGATACGAGACGGAAAAATAGAGCAAAAGAACAAAAGTGGCCTGAAACTAATGAAAATGTTCAATTTTGGTCTCCAAAATTGGGCACAGTGAGCAAGCTAGCTGCCCCCGTCGTGGAGCTCACAGTGAGCTTTGCAACGGTATGCTGTGCGTCGCGTAACTCCTTGCGGATCAAAAGTTATGGGCACTGGAGCAACGGTGACCTTGTCACAAACCCAACGCCCTTGGTTTGCAGGCCCGGCCTCTACATGAATCGAAGTTCTCTTGCCCAATGTTCCGTGGGTTTCGCTAATAGAGATTTTGTGGATAAAGTATCTTGGCAACCCTAACCCGGGCAAAAAAAATTGAAAAGGGGGTGCAACACGGGGTCTTCCCAGGGGGTCACCCACCCCAGTACTACTCTCGCCCAAACACGTTTAACTTCGGAGTTCTGATGGGATCCGGTGCATTAGTGATGGTATGATCGCATCCGTCATGTTGAGGGCACAATTCCTATATGTGTTAACGGTTCACAGTGCCAGCCTAGAGAATGGCCCATTCAAAAGGCCCAATGGGCTTAACGATAACCCATATGCTTCAACAACGCAGCATCCTCGCAAGACGTGATATCGACACGTTGTAAGGCCTTCTGATGTACCGTGAGTCAGGTTGTCGTCCTTTTAACAGTACACGACATACGATCCAAGACAGAAAAACAGGACAAAAGAAGAAAAGTGGCCTAAAACTAACGAAAACTTTTGATTTTGGGCTCAAAAAAAGGGCAAAGCAAGCAAGCTCGCTGCCACCGTCGTAGAGCTCTCAGAGTGGTTTGCAACGGTATGCTGTGCACCGCGTAACTCCTAACGGATCAAAAGTTATGGGTACCGGTGCGACGGAGACCAGGTCACAAACCCTACGCCCTCGGTTTGCGGGCCCGGCCTCTACCTGAAGCGAAGTTGTCTTGCCCAATGTTTCGTGGGATTCGGTAATAGAGATTTGGTGGATGAAGTATCTTGGCAACCCTAACTAGGGCAAAAAAAATTGAAAAGGGGGATCAACACGAGGACTTCCCAGGGGGTCACCCATCCTAGTACCACTCTCGCCCAAGCTCGCTCAACTTCGGAGTTCTGTTGGGACCAGGTGCATTAGTGCTGGTACGATCGCACCCGTCATGTTGAGGGCACAATTCCTATATGTGTTAACGGTTCACAGTGCCAGCCTAGAGAGATGGCCCATTCAAAAAGCTCAATGGGCTTAACGACAACCCATCCGCTTCAACAACGCAGCATCCTCGTAAGACGTGATATCGACACGTTGTGGGGCCCTCTAATGTCCCGCGAGTTAGGTTTTCATCCTTTTAACAACTCACAATGTACGACCCGCGAGTTAGGTTTTCGATTTTAGGCTCCAAAAATGGGCACAGCGAGCAAGCTGGTTGCCCCCGTTGTAGAGCTCTCAGAGAGCTTTGCAACGGTATGTTGTGCGCCGTGTAACTCCTTACGGATCAAATGTTATGGGCACCGGAGCGACGGAGAGCTGGTCACAAAACCCTACGCCCTCAGTTTGCGGGTCCGGCCTCTACGTGAAGCGAAGTAGCCTTGCCCAATGTTCCGTGGGATTCGGTAATAGAGATTTGGTGGATAAATTATCGTGGCAACCCTAACTCGGGCAAAAAAAATTGAAAATGGGGTGCAACACGAGGACTTCCCAGGGGGTCACCCATCCTAGTACTACTCTCGCCCAAGCACGCTTAACTTCGGAGTTCTAATGGGATCCAGTGCATTAGTGCTGGTCTGATCGCACCCATCATGTTGAGGGCACAATTCTTATATGTGTTAACGGTTCACAGTGCCAGCCTAGAGAGATAGCCCATTCAAAAGGCCCAATATGCTTAACGACAACCCATCAGCTTCAACAACGCAACATCCTCGCAAGACGTGATATCGACAAGTTGTAGGGCCCTCTGATGTCCCGCGAGTCCGGTTGTCGTCCTTTTAACAGCTCACGACGTACGATCCGGGACTGAAAAACTGGACAAAAGAAGAAAAGTGGCCTGAGACTAATGAAAACGTTCGATTTAGGGCTCCAAAAATGGGCAAAACGAGCAAGCTCACAGCCCCCGTCTTAGAGCTCTCAGAGAGCTTTGTAACGGTATGTTGTGCGCCGCGTAACTCCTTACAGATCAATAGTTATGGGCACCGGAGCGACGGAGACCAGGTCATAAACGCTACGCCCTCGGTGTGCTCGCCCGGCCCCTACGTGACGCGAAGTTGTCCTGCCCAATGTTCTGTGGGATTCGGTAATACATATTTGGCGGATAAATTATGTTCGCCACCCTAACCAGGGCAAAAAAATTTGAAAATTGTGTGCAACACGAGGACTTCCCTGGGGGTCACCCATCCTAGTACTACTCTCGCCCAGGCACGCTTAATTTCGGAGTTCTGATGGGATCCGGTGCATTACTGCCAGTATGATCGCACCCTTCATGTTGAGGGCACAATTCCTATATGTGTTAACGGTTCACAGTCCCAGCCTATAGAGATGGCCCATTCAAAAGGCCCAATAGGCTTAACGACAACCCATCCGCTTCAACAACGCAGCATCCTCGCAAGACGTGATATCGACACGTTGTTGGGCCCCCTGATCTTCCGCGAGTCAGGTTGTCGTCCTTTTAACAGCTCACGACGTATGACCCGGGATGGAAAAATAGAGCAAAAGAAGAAAAGTGGCCTGAAACTGATGAAAACATTCGATTTTGGGCTCCAAAATTGGGCACAACAAGGAAGCTGGCTTTCCCCGTCGTAGAGCTCTCAGAGAGCTTTGCAACGATATGCTGTGCGTCGTGTAACTCCTGACGGATCAAAAGTTATGGGCACCGGAGCGACGGAGACGTGGTCACAAACCCTACGCCCTCAATTTGCTGGCCCGGCCTCTACGTGAAGCGAAGTTGTCTTGCCCAATGTTCCGTGGGATTCGGTAATAGAGATTTGGCGGATAAATTATCTTGGCTACCGTAACTCGGGCAAAAAAAATTGAAAAGGGGGTGCAACACGAGGACTTCCCAGGGGGTCACCCATCCTAGCACTACTCTCGCCCTAACACACTTAACTTCAGAGTTCTGATGGGATCCGGTGCAATAGTGCTGGTATGATCGCACCCGTCATGTTGAGGGCACAATTCCTATATGTGTTAACGGTTCACAGTCCCAGTCTTGAGAGATGGCCCATTCAAAAGGCCCAATGGGCTTAACGACAACCCATCCGCTTCAACAACGCAGCATCCTCGCAAGACGTGGTATCGACACATTTTAGGGCCCTCTGATGTCCCGCGAGTCAGGTTTTCGTCCTTTTAACAGCTCACGAAGTACGATCCGGGATGGAAAAACAGGGTAAAAGAAGAAAAGTGGCCTGATACTGATGAAAACGTTCAATTTTGGGCTCCAAATGGGGCACAACGAGCAAGCTGGCTGCCCCCGTCGTAGAGCTCTCAGAGTGCTTTGTAACGGTATGCTGTGCGCCGCGTAACTCCTTACGGATCAAAATTATAGGCACCGGAGCGACGGAGACCTGGTCACAAACCCTACGCCCTCGGTTTGCAGGCCAGGCCTCTACGTGAAGCGAAGTCGTCTTGCCCAATGTTCCGTGGGATTCGGTGACAGAGATTTGGTGGATAAAGTATCTTGGCAACCCTAACCAGGGCAAAAAAAATTGAAAAAGGGGTGCAACACAAGGACATCTCAGTGGGTCACCCATCCTAGTACTACTCTCGCCCAAGCACGCTTAACTTCGGAGTTCTTATGGGATCCGGCGCATTAGTTCTGGTATGATCGCACCCGTCATGTTGAGGGCACAATTCCTATATGTGTTAACGGCTCACAGTCCCAGCCTAGAGAGATGGCCCATTCAAAAGGCCCAATGGGCTTAACGACAGCCCATCCACTTCAACAACACAGCATCCTCGCAAGACGTGATATCGACACAGTGTAGGGCCCTCTGATGTCCAGCGAGTCAGGTTGTCGTCCTTTTAAACGCTCACGACGTACAATCCGGGACGGAAAAACAAGGCAAAAGAACAAAAGTGGCCTAAAACTGATGAAAATGTTCGATTTTGGACTCCAAAAATGGGCACAGTGAAAAAGCTCGTTGCCCCCGTCGTAGAGCTCTCAGAGAGCTTTGCAACGGTATGTTGTGCGCCGTGTAACTCCTTACGGATCAAAAGTGATGCGCACCAGAGCGACAGAGACCTGGTCACAAACCCTACACCCTCGGTTTGCAGGCCCGGCCTCAACGTGAAGCGAAGTTGTCTTGCCCAATGTTCCGTGGGATTCGGTAATAGAGATTTAGTGGATAAAGTATCTTGGCAACCCTAACCGGGGCAAAAAAAATTGAAAACGGGGTGCAACACGAGGACTTCCCAGGGGGTCACCCATCCTAGTACTACTCTCGCCCAAGCACGCTTAACTTCGGAGTTCTGATTGGATCCGGTGCATTAGTGCTAGTATGATCACACCCGTTATGTTGAGAGCACAATTCCTATATGTGTTAACGGTTCACAGTCACAGCCTAGAGATATGGCCCATTCAAAAGGCCCAATGGGCTTAACGACAACCCATCTGCTTCAACAACGCAGCATCCTCACAAGACTTAATATCAAGACGTTGTAGGTCCCTCTGATGTCCTGCGAGTTAGGTTGTCGTCCTTTTAATAGCTCACGACGTACGATACGAGACGGAAAAACAGAGCAAAACAACAAAAGTGGCCTGAAACTGATGAAAATGTTCAATTTTGGTCTCCAAAATTGGGCACAATGAGCAAGCTAGCTGCCCCCGTCGTAGAGCTCACAGTGAGCTTTGCAACGGTATGCTGTGCGCCGCGTAACTCCATGCGGATCAAAAGTTATGGGCACTGGAGCAACGGAGACCTTGTCACAAACCCAACGCCCTTGGTTTGCAGGCCCGACCTCTACATGAAGCGAAGTTGTCTTGCCCAATGTTCCGTGGGATTCGGTAATAGAGATTTTGTGGATAAAGTTTCTTGGCAACCCTAACCCGGGCAAAAAAAATGAAAAGGGGGTGCAACACGGGGACTTCCCAGGGGGTCAACCATCCTAGTACTACTCTCGCCCAAACACGCTTAACTTCGGAGTTCTGATGGGATCCGGTGCATTAGTGCTGGTATGATCGCATCCGTCATGTTGAGGGCACAATTCCTATATGTGTTAACGGTTCACAATGCCAGCCTAGAGAGATGGCCCATTCAAAAGGCCCAATGGGCTTAACGACAACCCATATGCTTCAACAACGCAGCATCCTCGCAAGACGTGATATCGGCACGTTATAAGGCCTTCTGATGTACCGCAAGTCAGGTTGTCGTCTTTTTAACAGTACACGACATACGATCCAAGACAGAAAAACAGGACAAAAGAAGAAAAGTGGCCTAAAACTAACGAAAACTTTTGATTTTGGGCTCAAAAAAAGGGCAAAGCGAGCAAGCTCGATGCCAGCGTCGCAGAGCTCTCAAAGTGGTTTGCAACAGTATGCTGTGCACCACGTAACTCCTAACAGTTCAAAAGTTATGGGTACCAGAGCGACGGAGACCTAGTCATTAACCCTACGTCCTCGGTTTGCGGGCCCAGCCTCTACGTGAAGCGAAGTTGTCTTGCCCAATGTTTCGTGGGATTCGGTAATAGAGATTTGGTGGATAAAGTATCTTGGCAACCCTAACTAGGGCAAAATAAATTGAAAAGGGGGTGCAACAGGAGGACTTCCCAGGGGGTCACCCATCCTAGTACTACTCTCGCCCAAGCTCGGTCAACTTCGGAGTTCTGTTGGGACCAGGTGCATTAGTGCTGGTATGATCACACCCGTCATGTTGAGGGCACAATTCCTATATGTGTTAACGGTTCACAGTGCCAGCCTAGGGAGATGGCCTATTCAAAAAGCTCAATGGGCTTAACGACAACCCATCCGCCTCAACAACGCAGCATCCTCTTACGACGTGGTATCGAAACATTGTAGGGCCCTCTAATGTCCCGCGAGTCAGGTTGTCATCCTTTTAACAGCTCACGAAGTACGATCTGGGATGGAAAAATAGGGTAAAAGAAGAAAAGTGGCCTGATACTGATGAAAACTTTCACTTTTGGGCTCCAAAATGGGGCACAGCGAGCAAACTGGCTGCCCCCGTCGTAGAGCTCTCAGAGTGCTTTGTAACGGTATGCTGTGCGCCGCGTAACTCCTTACGGATCAAAATTTATGGGCACCGGAGCGATAGAGACCTGGTCAAAAACACTACGCCCTCAATTTGCGGGCCCAGCCTCTACGTGAAGCAAAGTTTTCTTGCCCAATGTTCCGTGGGAATCAGTAATAGAGATTTTGTGGATAAAGTATCTTTACCACCCTAACCAGGGCAAAAAAAATTGAAAAGGGGATGCAACACGAGGACTTCCCAGGGGGTCACCCATCCCAGTACTACTCTCGCCCAAGCTCGCTCAACTTCGGAGTTCTGTTGGGACCAGGTGCATTAGTGCTGGTATGATCACACCCGTCATGTTGAGGGCACAATCCTATATGTGTTAACGGTTCACAGTCCCAGCCTAGAGAGATGGCCCATTCAAAAGGCCCAATGGGCTTAACGATAACCCATCCGCTTCAACAATGCAGCATCCTCGCAAGACGTGATATCGACACGTTGTAGGGACCTCTGATGTCCCGCGAGTTAGGTTTTCGTCCTTTTAACAGCTCACAACGTACGATCCGGGATGGAAAAATAGGGCAAAAGAAGAAAAGCGGCCTGATACTGATGAAAACGTTCAATTTTGGGCTCCAAAATGGGGCACAGCGAGCAAGCTGGCTGCTCCCGTCGTAGAGCTCTCAGAGAGCTTTGTAACGGTATGCTGTGCGCCGCGTAACTCCTTACGGATCAAAAGTTATGGGCACCGGAGCGACGTAGGCCTGGTCACAAACGTACGCCCTCAGTTTATCGCGCCCGGCCTCTACGTGGAGCGAAGTTGTCTTGCCCAATTTTTCGTGGGATTCGGTAATACAGATTTGGTGGATAAAGTATCCTGGAAATCCTAACTAGGCCAAAAAAAATTGAAAAGGGGGTACAACACGAGGACTTCCCAGGGGGTCCCCATCCTAGTACTACTTTCACCCAAGCACGATTAACTTCGAAGTTCTGTTGGGATCCGGTGCCTTAGTGCTGGTATGATCGCACCCGTCATGTTGAGGGCACAATTCCTATATGTATTAACGGTTCAAAGTGCCAGCCTAGAGAGATGGCCCATTCAAAAGGACCAATAGGCTTAACGACAACCTATCCACTTCAACAATAGAGCATCCTCGCAAGACGTGATATCGACACGTTGTAGGGCCCTCTGATGTCCCGCAAGTCAGGTTGTCGTCCTTTTAACAGCTAACGACGTACGATCCGGGATGGAAAAATAGGGTAAAAGAAGAAAAGTGGCCTGATACTGATGAAAACGTTCAATTTTGGGCTCCAAAAATGGGGACAGTGAGGAAGCTGGCTGCCCCCATCGTAGAGCTCTCAAAGAGCTTTGTAACGGTATGCTGTGCGCCGCGTAACTCCTTACGGATCAAAAGTTATGGGCACCGGAGTGGCGGATACCTGGTCACAAACCCTACGCCCTCGATTTCCTGGCCCGGCCTCTTCGTGGAGCGAAGTTGTCTTGCCCAATGTTCCGTGGGATTCGGTAATATAGATTTGGTGGATAAAGTATCTTGGCAACCCTAACCAGGGCAAAAGAAATTGAAAAGGGGGTGCAACACGAGGACTTCCCAGGGGGTCACCCTAGTACTACTCTCACACAAGCATGGTTAACTTCGAAGTTCTGATGGGATCCGGTGCATTAGTGCTGGTATGATCGCACCCGTCATGTTGAGGGCACAATTCCTATATGTGTTAACGGTTCACTGTGCCAGCCTAGAGTGATGGCCCATTCAAAAGGCCCAATGGGCTTAACGATAACCCATCCGCTTCAACAACGCAGCATCCTCGCAAGACGTGATATTGACACATTGTAGGGCCCTCATGTGTCCCGCGAGTCAGGTTGTTGTCCTTTTCATAGCTCACGACGTACGATCCGGGACAAAAAATAGAGCAAAAGAAGAAAAGTGGCCTGAAACTGATGAAAACATTCGATTTTGGGCTCCAAAAATGGGCACAGCGAGCAAGCTGGCTGCCCCTGTCGTAGAGCACCCCGAGAGCTTTCCAACGGTATGCTGTGCACCGCGTAACTCCTTACGGATGAAAAGTTATGGGTGCCTGAGCGACAGGGACCTGGTCACAAACCCTACGCCCTCGGTTTGCAGGCCCGGCCTCTACGTGAAGCGAAGTTGTCTTGCCCAATGTTCCGTGGGATTCGATAATTGAGATTTGGTGGATAAAGTATCTTGGCAACCCTAACCAGGGAAAAAAAAATTGAAAAGGGGGTGCAACACGAGGACTTCCCAGGGGGTCACCCATCCAAGTACTACTCTCGCCCAAGCACGCTTAATTTCAGAGTTCTGATGGGATTCGGTGCATTAGTGCTGGTATGATCGCACCCGTCATGTCGATGGCACAATTCCTATATGTGTTAACGGTTCACAGTCCCAGCCTAGAGAGATGGCCCATACAAAAGGCCCAATGGGCTTAATGACATTCCATCCGCTTCAACAACGCAGCATCCTCGCACGACGTGATATCGACTAGTTGTAGGGCCCTGTGATGTCCAGCGAGTCAGGCTGTCGTCCTTTTAACAACTCACGACGTACGATCCGAGACTGAAAAACAGAGCAAAAGAAGAAAAGTAGACTGAAACTGATGAAAACGTTCAATTTTGGTGTCTAAAAATGGGCACAGCGAGCAAGCTGGCTGCCCCTTCGTAGAGCTCTCAGAGGGCTTTGCAACGGTATGTTGTACGCCGCGTAACTCCTTACGGATCAAAAGTTATGGGCACCGGAGCGACGGAGATCTGGTCAAAAACCCTACGCCCTCGGTTTGCGGGCCCGGCCTTTACGTGAAGCGAAGTTGTCTTGCCCAATGTTCCGTGGGATTCGGTAATAGAGATTTGGTCAATAAAGTATCTTGGCAACCGTATCCAGGGCAAAAAAAATTGAAAAGGGGGTGCAACACGAGGACTTCCAAGGGGGTCACCCATCCTAGTACTACTCTCGCCAAAGCACGCTTAACTTCGGAGTTCTGATGGGATCCGTTGCATTAGTGCTGGTATGATCGCACCCGTTTTGTTGAGGTCACAATTCCTATATGTGTTAACGGTTCACAGTGCCAGCCTAGAGAGATGGCCCATTCAAAAGGCCCAATGGTCTTAACGACAACCCCTCCGCTTCAACAAGACAGTATCCTCGCAAGACTTGATATCGACACGTCGTAGGGCCATCTGATGTACCGCGAGTCCGGTTGTCTTCCATTTAGCAGCTCACGACGTACGATCTGGGACGAAAAAATAGGGAAAAAGAAGAAAAGTGGCCTGAAACTGATGAAAACATTCAATTTTGGGCTCCAAAAAGGGGCACAGCAAGCAAGCTGGCTGCGCCCGTCGTAGAGCTCTCAGAGAACTTTGCAACGGTATGCTGTGCGCCGCGTAACTCCTTACGGATCAAAAGTTATGGGCACCGGAGCGACGGAGACCTGGTCACAAATCATACGCCCTCGGTTTGCGGGCCCGGACTCTACGTGAAGCGAAGTTGTCTTGCCCGATGTTCTGTGGGATTCGATAATAGAGATTTGGTGGATAAAGTATCTTGGCAACCCTAACCGGGGCAAATAAAATTGAAAAGGGGGTGCAACACGACGACTTCCCAGGGGGTCACCCTAGTACTACTCTCGCCCAAGCACGGTTAACTTCGAAGTTCTGATGGGATCCGGCGCATTAGTGCTTGTATGATCGCACCCGTCACGTTGAGGGCATAATTCTTATATGTGTTAACGATTGACAGTCCTAGCCTAGAGTGATGGCCCATTCAAAAGCCCCAATGGGCTTAACAACAACCCATCCTCTTTAACAACGCAGCATCCTCGCAAGACGTGATATCGACACATTGTAGGGCCCTCTGATGTCCCGCGAGTCAGGTTGTTGTCCTTTTCACAGCTCACGACGTACAATCCAGAACAAAAAAACAGAGCAAAAAAGAAAAGTGGCCTGAAACTGATGAAAACATTCGATTTTGGGGTCCAAAAATGGGCACAACGAGCAATTTGGCTGCCCCCGTTGTAGAGCTCTCAGAGAGCTTTGCAACGGTATGCTGTGCGCCGTGTAACTCCTTCCGGATGAAAAGTTATGGGTACCGGAGCGACAGGGACCTGGTCACAAACCCTAGGCCCTCGGTTTGCGGGCCCGGCCTCTACGTGAAGCGAAGTTTTCTTGTCCAATATTCTGTGAGTCTCGATAATAGAGATTTGGTGGATAAAGTATCTTGGCAAACCTAACCAGGGAAAAAAATGAAAAGGGGGTGCAACACTAGGACTTCCCAAGGGGTCACCCATCCATGTATGACTCTCACCCAAACACGCTTAACTTCGGAGTTCTGATGGGATCCAGTGCATTAGTGCTAGTATTATCGCACCCGTCATGTTGATGACACAATTCCTTTATGTGTTAACGGTTCACAGTCCCAGCCTAGAGAGATGGCCCATACAAAAGGCCGAATGGGCTTAACGACAACCCATCTGCTTCAACAACGCAGCATCCTCGTGAGACGTGATATCGATACATTGTTGGGCCCTGTGATGTCCAGCCAGTCAGGTTGTTGTCCTTTTAATAGCTCACGACGTACGATCCGGGACGGAAAACAGGGCAAAAGAAGAAAAGTGGCCTGAAACTGATGAAAACGATCGAATTTGGGCTCCAAAAACGGGCACAGCAAGCAAGCTGCCTGCCCCCTTCGTAGAGCTCTCAGAGGGCTTTGCAACGGTATACTGTGCGCCGCGTAACTCCATACGGATCAAAAGTTATGGGCACCGGAGCGACGGATACCAGGTCACAAACCCTACGCCCTCGGCTTGCGGCCCGGCCTCTACGTGAAGGGAAATTGTCTTGCCCAATATTCCATGGGGTTCGGTAATAGAGATTTGGTTGATAAAGTATCTTAGCAACCCTAACCAGGGCAAAAAAAATTGAAAAGGGGGTGTAATACGAGGACTTCCAAGGGGGTCACCTATCCTTGTACTACTCTTGCCAAAGCACGCTTAACTTCAGAGTTCTGATGGGATCTGGTGCATTAGTGTTGGTATGATTGCACCCGTCATGTCGAGGGCACAATTCCTATATGTGTTAACGGTTCACAGTGCCAGCCTAGAGAGATGGTCCATTCAAAAGGCCCAATGGGCTTAACGACAACCGATCCGCTTCCACAACGCAGCATCCTCGCAAGACGTGATATCGACACGTTGTAGGGCCCTCTGATGTCCCGTGAGTCAGGTTGACGTCCTTTTAACAGCTCACGATGTACGATCCAGGACGGAAAAATATGGCAAAAAAAGAAAAGTGGCCTGAAACTGATGAAAACATTCGATTTTGGGCTCCAAAAATGGGCATAGCGAACAAGCTAGCTGCCCCAGTCTTAGAGCTCTCAGAGAGCTTTGCAACGGTATGCTGTGCGCAGCGTAACTCCTTACGGATCAAAAGTTAAGGGATCTGGAGCGACGGAGGCCTGGTCACAAACCCTATGCCCTTAGTTTGCGGGCCCGACCTCTGCGTGAAGTGAAGTTGTCTTGCCCAATGTTACGTGGGATTCGGTAATAGAGATTTGGTGGATAAAGTATCTTGGCAACCCTAACCAGGGCAAAAATAATTGAAAAGGGGGTGGAACACGAGGACTTCAAAGGGGATCTCCCATCCTAGTACTACTCTCGCCCAAGCACGCTTAACATCGGAGTTCTGATAGGATCCGGTGCATTAGTGCTGGTATGATCGCACCCATCATGTTGAGGGCACAATTCCTATATTTGTTAACGGTTCACAGTGCCAGCCTAGAGAGATGGCCCATTCAAAAGGCCCAATGGGCTTAATGACAACCCATCTACTTTTACAACGCAGCATCCTCGCAAGACATGATATCGACATGTTGTAGGGCCCTCTGATGTCCCGCAAGTCAGGTTGTCGTCCTTTTAACAGCTCACGACGTACGATCCGGGACGAAATAATAGGGTGAAAGAAGAAAAGTGGCCTAAAACTGATGAAAATGTTCGATTTTGGGCTCCAAAAATGGGCTCAACGAGCAAGCTAAGTGCCCCCGTCATAGAGCTCTCAGAGAGCTTTGTAATGGTATGCTATGCGTCGCGTAACTCCTTACGGATTAGAAGTTATGGGTATCAGAGCGACGGAGACCTGGTCACAAACCCTACACCCTCTGTTTGCGGGCCCGGCCTCTACGTGAAGCGAAGTTGTCTTGCCCAATGTTCCGTGGGATTCGGTAATAGAGATTTGGTGGATAAAGTATCTTGGCAACCCTAACCAGGGCAAAAAAAATTGAAATGGGGTGCAACACGAGGACTTCCCAGGGGGTCACCCATCCTAGTACTACTCTCGCCGAAGCATGCATAACTTTGGAGTTCTGATGGGATCCGATGCATTAGTGCTAGTATTATCACACCCGTCATGTTGAGGGCATAATTCCTATATGTGTTAACGGTTCACAGTGCCAGCCTAGAGAGATGGCCCATTCAAAAGGCTAAATAGGCTTAATGCCAACCCATCCGCTTCAACAACGTGGCATCCTCGCAAGACGAGATATGGACACGTTGTAGGGCCCTCTGATGTCTCGCGAGTCAGGTTGTCGTCCTTTTAACAGCTCACGACGTACGATCCGGGATGGAAAAGTAGGGCAAAAGAAGAAAAGTGGCCTGAAACTGATGAAAATGTTCGATTCTGGACTCCAAAAATGGGCTCAACGAGCAAGCTAAGTGCCCCCGTCGTATAGCTCTCAGAGAGATTTGCAATGGTATGCTGTGAGCCGCGTAACTCCTTACGGATCAAAAGTTATGGGCACCAGAGCGACAGAGACCTGGTCACAAACCCTACACCCTCGGTTTGCGAGCCCGGCCTGTACGTGAGGCGAAGTTGTCTTGCCCAATGTTCCATGGGATTCGATAATAGAAATGGGGTGGATAAAGTATCTTGGCAACCCTAACCACAGCAAAAAGAATTGAAAAGGGGGGTGAAACACGAGGACTTCCCAAGGGGTCACTAATCCTAGTACTACTCTCGCCGAAGCACGCTTAACTTCGGAGTTCTGATGGGATCCGGAGCATTAGTGCTGGTATGATCGCACCCGTCATGTTGAGGGCACAATTCCTTTATGTGTTAACGGTTCACAGTGCCAACCTAGAGAGATGGCCTATTCAAAAGGCCCAATGGGATTAACGACAACCCATCTACTTTAACAACGTAGCATCATCGCAAGATGTGATATTGACACGTTGTAGGGCCCTCTGATGTCCTGCGAGTCAGGTTGTCGTCCTTTTAACAGCTAACGCAAAAGAAGAAAAGTAGACTAAAACTAATGAAAACGTTCAATTTTGGGCTCCAAAAATGGGCACAGCGAGCAAGCTAGCTGCCCCGTCGTAGAGCTCTCAGAGAGCTTTGCAACGGTATGTTGTGCGCCGAGTAACTCCTTACGGATCAAAAGTTATGGGCACCGGAGCGATGAAGACCTGGTCACAAACCTTACGCCCTCAGTTTGCCGGCCCGGCCTCTACTTGAAGCGAAGTTGTCTTGCCCAATGTTCCGTGGGATTCGGTAATAGAGATTTGGTGGATAAAGTATCTTGGCAACACTAACCAAGGCAAAAAAAATTGAAAAGGGGGTGCAACACGAGGACTTCCCTGGGGGCCACCCATCCTAGTACTACTCTCGCCCAAGCACGTTTAACTTCGGAGTTCTGATGGGATCTGGTGCATTAGTGATGGTATGATTGCACCCGTCATGTTGAGGGCACAATTCCTATATGTGTTAACGGTTCACTGTGCCAGCCTAGAGAGATGGCGCAGTCAAAAGGCCCAACGGGCTTAACGACAACCCATCCGCTTCAACAACGTAGCATCCTCGCAAGACGTGATATCGACACATTGTAGGGCCCTCTGATGTACAGCGAGTCAGGTTGTCGTTCTTTTAACAGCTCACGACGTACGAACCGGGACCAAAAAATAGGGCAAAAGAAGAAAAGTGGCTTGAAACTTATGAAAACGTTCGATTTTGGGCTCCAAAAAGGGCACAGCGAGCAAGCTAGGTGCCCCCGTCGTAGAGCTCTCAGAGAGCTTTGCGACGGTATGTTGTGCACCGCGTAACTCCTTACGGATCAAAAGTTATCGGCACCGGAGCGACAGAGACGTGGTCACAAACCCTACGCCCTCCGTTTGCGTGCCCGGCCTCTACCTGAAGCGAAGTTGTCTTGCCCAATGTTCCGTGGGATTCGGTAATAGAGATTTGGTGGATAAAGTATCTTGGCAACCCTAACCAGGGCAAAAAAAATTGAAAAGGGGGTGAAACACGAGGACTTCCCAGGGGGTCACCCATCCTAATAGTACTCTTGCCCAAGCACGTTTAACTTCGGAGTTCTGATGGGATCCGGTGCATTAGGGCTGGTATGAACGCACCCGTCATGTTGAGGGCACAATTCCTATATGTTTTAACAGTTCAAAGTGCCAGCCTAGAGAGATGGCCCATTCAAAAGGCCCAATGGGCTTAACAACAACCCATCCGCTTCAACAACGCAGCATCCTCGCAAGACGTGATATCGACACGTTGTAGGGCCCTCTGATGTACCGCGAGTCAGGTTGTCGTCCTTTTAACAGCTCACGGCGTACGATCCGGGACGGAAAAACAGGGCAAAAGAAGAAAAGTGCCCTGAAACTGATGAAAACGTTCGATTTTGGGCTCCCAAAATGGGCACAGCGAGCAAGCTAGGTACCCCCATCGTAGAGCTCTCAGAGAGCTTTGCAACGGTATGCTGTGCGCCGCGTAACTCCTTACGGATCAAAAGTTATGGGCACCGGAGCGACGGAGACCTGGTCACAAAGCCTACGCCCTCAGTTTGCGGGCCCGGCCTTTACGTGAAGCGAAGTTGTCTTACTCAATGTTACGTGGTATTCGGTAATAGAGATTTGGTGGATAAAGTATCTTGGCAACCCTAACCAGGGCAAAAAAAATTGAAAAGGGGGTGCAACACGAGGACTTCCCAGGGGGTCACCCATCCTAGTACTACTCTCGCCCAAGCACGCTTAACTTCGGAGTTCTGATGGGATCCGGTGCAAGCATTTTGAGTCACCATTTTCGGCCTAGGTACGTTTTCTTGGCTTCCATTTCTTTCCTTCTTGTTCTAACCTCATGCATGTGCTAAGAGATTGATCACTAGGCTAGGAAAAATAGAGAAACCAAGTTGGAATCTCGGCTAAGCAAGAAGAAGAAGAGATTTGAAGCTTCAACAAGTTTTTTGTGCATCTTTGTGGTTGATTGCTAAGGTGAGGGTTAAAACCTTTTGAAAACTCTTCAAAAATTCACATGCATGCTCATAAATGTGTGTATTTGCTTCTGTACTTGAGCTATATGGTCGTTCATAAGCTTAAACAACCATGCATGGCAAGATCTTGGCTTGAAAATGATGCTAGGTGAAGTCGAAATTGTTGACAGCTCTCTGACCAGTCTGTTCGAGGTACGTTTAGCTAGGCAAATGATGTTGAAAATGCATGAAAATTGGTAGGTGACTAGTTTGGACAGTTTTGAACATTTGTCCCAGAAATAGGCCGAAGCTAATTTTGATTATAAGGTCCTCAAAATGGCAAATCTTTAAAATGTGACCAAATCTGGAAATCTGAAAAAATGAAGCAGGCTTTGGCAGATGCACTGACCTTGTAGAACGAACCAGATTTGACTTAGTTAATGATGTCCAAAATGTATGAAAATATGTGTGCTGCTAGATTTTTCAGTTCTGGACATTTTTGTCAGAAATGGACTAAGGCTGAATGTGACCCTAAGGACCTCAAAAACGTCAATTATCGAAATGTGTGCAAATCTGGACAGTTTTGTGCTATCACACTGTTTCGGCTATATCCAATGATCCCGAACTCCAATTGATGCAAGGTTTGTTTCTGATTTTAGTTAACTTCTTAAGCTTTAATTTTACATCTTATTCACTGGATTTGAAGATTGTTTGATTATCCTATTTATTGTGAGGTGACAGCCTATTGCAGTAAGGGTTTCACTTAGTTATATGCTTGGGAAATTGTTGTAACCTCTCTTGTGGTACTAATTGCTTGGAATTGTGGTGTTGGGATGTTGTGTGGACTGTTTTGAGTACTTGAAGATGTTTGAATTGAATGATGCATGACTTGAGAATGATTTTGAGTTGACTTAGGGTTTAATCACACGGTTAAGCATGAAACGGAAACCCTAATGACTAGGTAGTCTTGCTAAGTGTTGATCATTTGGATATTGTGTGGAAATTATATGCTTAGTGGGCTGCCCGTAAATGTCTTATAACTTCAAATGTGATTTTGACCATTGCATGTTGACAAATAAGCTTTTCTTGCACCCGAACCCATGATTGATGTCATTGCATGTTGAATAATCTTATCACTTGATCACGTGGGCTTCTTAATGAGTTATATGGCCTGTTTTACATGTGTTACATGGCTGCCTGTTTAATTTTCATATAACTCTATATGCCTTTCAAGTGAAATTACCTGTCGTATCGTGCCCTGCTTGTTTACCTGTCAATGTGCAATCTTATGACTGTCCGGAGGCAACCTACTTTGTTGTCCTCCTACTGTGATATATTTCCTGTCTTATCGTGCCCTGCTTGTTTACCTGTCAATGTGCAATCTTATGACTGTCCGGAGGCAACCTACTTTGTTGTCCTCCTATTGTGATATATTACCTGTCATGAATGTGCATTGCATACAAGGTTGCAACCTTTCCTGTCGGCATGGTAGCGATCACGCACACCGGGCGGCATCGGGCTTGCCGGTGCACCCGTGACTACCATGGTCCCATTCCCTCTCTCGCTTGGGGGCTAGACTTCCTCGGAGAGTTGGGTCGTAGGATTTCGGGGTACATCCAGAGTATACCCACCTGGCGTGTTTTGGGGGATGATTTGAAGTCGGCCGCAACTTCTGATTCTGAAACTGATCTGAGAGCAAAAGCTCACTGTATCCTTTTACTATCTGTATAAGTACTCTCGCTTGGTTCCTAGAGAACCTCGGGGAGGAAAGACTGGTATCTCTGTTCCTGTACTTGTATTATTGTTATATTCACGCTTGCAAAAGGATTTTCATAAGTTGAATCGGAAAATGAGTTTCAAAACTTATTTCTCGTTCCTCCTCGCAGAGTTCATAAGGACTCACCCTCTTTTATCATCTCAGGTGAAGAAGATCAAGAACATGTACCCGAGGACGATGTGCCTAACGATGATTCCTTGGACTGATTGCCTGTCTTGTGTGTTTTGCGTGGTTATGGCTATTTGTGAACTATGCTAGTTGAAGACTCTTTCTTTTTTGTTGCTCGTTGTTTTTTGATGTAAATGGCCCCGTTGTAATTTGGGTCTAATTCTGGGATTGTACTATGTATAACCAGACGAACTTTTATTTGGTTGTTTGCCTTCGTTTTCTTAATTAGAAGTTATTGTAGGCATTCAAACCACTAGATGAACAATCAACTAAGTTAATTCTATCTAATTTCACTTAGGTGCTCATTTGCAAACTAAAGGATAATAAGTACTTGCATGATAGGAAATTGACAAATAAACGGGACATAGTTATCATGTTAGGCTTATTAACCAAACGAGACTTTCAAGATAAACTAGTTGGCCAATCGGTTGGTGAAAAATAGGAGTCCTTAATGGAATTGGATTAATGATTGGAATAATTGAGGCATTTAGAGAATTAGGTCAAACCAAATAGCCCAATTACATCCGCTATGCTGTCGGTTTACCAAAAAATTTTGGAGTTTAGGCCAAGACGTTAAGTGTTAAATCTTCATGAACGGTTAAGTATGAGACGTGACTTGAATGTTTAGATCATACACCAGTCTAACCTTTATAGGCCGAGTTGGGGCATGACAAGCTCGCTGCCCAGGTCGTAGAGCTCTCAGAGAGCTTTGCAACGGTATGGTATGCGCCGCGTAACTTCTTACGGATCAAAAGTTATGGGCACCAGAACGACGAAGACCTGGTCACAAACCTTACACCCTCGGTTTGCGGGCCCGGCCTCTATGTGAAGCGAAGTTGTCTTGCTCAATGTTTTGTGGGATTCAGTAATAGAGATTTGGTGGATAAAGTATCTTGGCAACCCTAACCAGGGAAAAAAAAATTGAAAAGGGGGTGCAACACGAGGACTTCCCAGGGTGTCACCCATCCTAGTACTACTATCGCCCAAGCACGCTTAACTTCAGAGTTCTGATGGGATCCGATGCATTAGTGCTGGTATGATCGCACTCGTCATGTTGAGGGCACAATTCCTATATGTGTTAACGGTTCACAGTGCCATCCTAGAGAGATGGCCCATTCAAAAGGCTCAATGGGCTTAACGACAACCCATCCGCTTCAACAACGCAGCATCCTCGCAAGACGTGATATCGACAAGTTGTAGTGCCCTCTGATGTACCGTGAGTCAGGTTGTCGTCGTTTTAACAGCTCACGACGTACGATCCAGGATGAAAAAACAGGGCAAAGGAAGAAAAGTAGCCTCAAAATGATGAAAACGTTCGATTTTGGGTTCCAAATACGGGCACAGCGAGCAAGCTTGCTGCCCTCGTCGTAGAGTCCTCAGAGGGCTTTGCAATGGTATGTTGTGCACCGCGTAACTCCTTACGGATCAAAAGTTATGGGTACCGGAGTGACGGAGACCTGGTCACAAACCCTACACCCTCGGTATGCGGGCCCGGCCTCTACGTGAAGCGAAGTTGGCTTGCCCAATGTTCCGTGGGATTCGGTAATAGAGATTTGGTGGATAAAGTATCTTGGCAATCCTAACCAGGGCAAAAAAAATTGAAAAGGGGGTGCAACACGAGGACTTCCCAAGGGGTCACCCATCCTAGTACTACTCTCGCCCAAGCACGCTTAACTTTGGAATTCTGATGGGATCTGATGCATTAGTGCTGGTATGATCGCACCCGTCATGTTAAGGGCACAATTCCTATATGTGTTAACGGTTCACAGTGCCATCCTAGAGAGATGGCCCATTCAAAAGGCCTAATGGGCTTAACGACAACCCATCCGCTTCAACAACGCAGCATCCTCGCAAGACGTGATATCGACAAGTTGTAGTGCCCTCTGATGTACCGTGAGTCAGGTTGTCGTCCTTTTAACAACTCACGACGTACGATCCGGGATGGAAAAACAAGGCAAAGGAAGAAAAGTGGCCTGAAAATGATGAAAACGTTCGATTTTGGGCTCCAAATACTGGCACAGCGAGCAAGCTAGCTGCCCCCGTCGTAGAGCTCTCAGAGAGCTTTGCAACGGTATGCTGTGCGCCGCGTAACTCCTTGCGGATCAAAAGTTATGGGCACCAGAGCGACGGAGACCTGGTCACAAACCCTACGCCCTCGGTTTGCGGGCCCGGCCTTTACGTGAAGCGAAGTTGTCTTGCCCAATGTTCCGTGGGATTCGGTCATAGAGATTTGGTGGATAAAGTATCTTGGCAACCCTAACCAGGGCAAAAAAAATTGAAAAGGGGGTGCAACACGAGGACTTCCCAGGGCGTCCCCCATCATAGTACTACTATCGCCCAAGCACGCTTAACTTCGAAGTTCGGATGGGATCCGGTGCATTAGTGCTGGTATGATCGCACCCGTCATGTTAAGGGCACAATTCCTATATGTGTTAACGGTTCACAGTGCAAGCTTAGAGAGATGACCCTTTCAAAAGGCCCAATGGGCTTAACGACAACCCATCTGCTTCAACAACGCTGCATCCTCGCAAGACGTGATATCGACACATTGTAGGGCCCTCTGATGTACCGCGAGTCAGGTTGTCGTCCTTTTAACAGCCCACGACGTACGATCCGGGACGTAAAAACAGAGCAAAAGAAGAAAAGTGGCCTGAAACTGATGAAAACGGTCGATTTTGGGCTCCAAAAATGGGCACATAGAGCAAGCTGGCTGCCCCCATCGTAGTGCTCTCAGAGAGCTTTGCAATGGTATGCTGTGCGCCGTGTAACTCCTTACGGATCAAAAGTTATGGGCACCGAAGCGATAGAGACCTGGTCACAAACCCTATGCCCTCGGTTTGCGGGCCCGGCCTCTACGTGAAGCGAAGTTGTCTTGCCCAATGTTCCGTGGGATTCGGTAATAGAGATTTGGTGGATAAAGTATCTTGGCAACCGTAACCAGGGCAAAAAAAATTGAAAATCGGGTGCAACACGAGGACTTCCCAGGGGGTCACCCATCCTTGTACTACTCTCGCCCAAGCACGCTTAACTTCGTCGTTCTGATGGGATCCGGTGCATTAGTGCTAGTATGATCGCACCCGTCATGTTGAGGGCACAATTCCTATATGTGTTAACGGTTCACAGTGCCAGCCTAGAGAGATGGCCCATTCAAAAGGCCCAATGGGCTTAACGACAACCCATCCGCTTCAACAACGCAGCATCCTCGCAAGACGTGATATCGACACGTTTTTAGGGCCCTCTGATGTACCACGAGTCCGGTTGTCGTCCTTTTAACAGCTCACGATGTACGATCCGGGACGAAAAAATAGAGCAAAAGAAGAAAAGTAGCCTGAAACGGATGAAAACGTTCGATTTTGGGCTCCAAAAACGGGAACAGCAGGCATGCTAGCTGCCCCCGTCGTAGAGCTCTCAGAGAGCTTTGCTATGGTATGCTCTGCGCCGCGTAACTCCTTACGGATCAAAAGTTATAAGCATTCGAGCGACGGAGACCTGGTCACAAACCCTACGCCCTCGGTTTGCGGGCCTAGCCTCTACGTGAAGCGAAGTTGTCTTGCCTAATGTTCCGTGGGATTCGAAAATAGAATGTTGGTGGATAAAGTATCTTGGCAACCCTAACCAGGGCAAAAAAAATTGAAAATGGGGTGCAACACGATGACTTCCCAGAGGATCACTCATCCTAGTACTACTCTCGCCCAAGCACGCTTAACTTCGGAGTTCTGATGGGATCCGGTGCATTAGTGCCGGTATGATCACACCTGTCATGTTGCGGGCACAATTCCTATATGTGTTAACGGTTCATAGTGCCAGCCTAGAGAGATGGCCTATTGAAAAGGCCCAATGGGCTTAATGACAACCCTTCCGCTTCAACAACGCAGCATCCTCGCAAGACGTGATATCGACATGTTGTAGTGCCCTCGGATGTACCGCGAGTCGGGTTGTCGTCCTTTTAACAGCTCACGACGTACGGTCCAAAATGAAAAAACATGGCAAAAGAAGAAAAGTGGCTTGAAACTGAAAAAAACATTCGATTTTGGGCTTCAAAAATGGTCACAGTGAGCAAGCTCGCTGCCCCGGTGATAGAGCTCTCAGAGAGCTTTGCAACGGTATGGTGTGCACAACGTAAACTCCTTACGGATCAAAAGTTATGGGCACCGGAGCGACGGAGATCTGGTCACAAACCCTACACCCTCGGTTTGCGGGCTCGGCCTCTACGTGAAGTGAAGTTGTCTTTTCCAATGCTCCGTGGGATTCGGTAATAGAGATTTGGTGGATAAAGTATCTTGGTAACCCTAACCAGGGAAAAAAAAATTGAAAATGTGGTGCAAGACGAGGACTTTCCAGGGTGTTACCCATCCTAGTACTACTATCGCCCAGGCACGCTTAACTTCAGAGTCCTGATGGGATCCGGTGCATTAGTACTGGTATGATCGCACCCATCATGTTGAGGGCACAATTCCTATATGTTTTAACGGTTCACAGTGCCATCCTAGAGAGATGGCCCATTCAAAAGGCCCAATGGGCTTAACAACAACCCATCCGCTTTAACAACGTAGCATCCTCGCAAGACGTGATATCGACACGTTGTAAGGCCCTCTAATGTATCGCGAGTCAGCTTGTCGTCCTTTTAACAGCTCACGACGTACGATCTGGGATGAAAAAATAGGACAAAAGAAGAAAAGTGTCGTGAAACTAATGAAAACGTTCCATTTTTGGCTCCAAAAATGGGCACAGCGAGCAAGCTGGCTGCCCCCATTGTAGAGCTCTTATAGAGCATTGCAACGGTATGCTATGCGCCGCGTAACTCCATACGGATCAAAAGTTATGGGCATCGGAGCGACAGAGAGCTGGTCACAAACCCTACGCCCTCGTGGTGCGGTGCGGGCCTCTACGTGAAGCGAAGTTGTCTTGCCTAATGTTCCGTGGGATTCGGTAATAGAGATTTGGTGGATAAAGTATCTTGGCAACCCTAACCAGGGCAAAAAAAATTGAAAATGGGTGTAATACGAGGACTTCCCAGGGGGTCACCCATCCTAGTACTACTCTCGCACAAGCACGCTTAACTTCGGAGTTTTGATGGGATCCGGTGCATTAGTGCTGGTATGATCGCATCCGTCATGTTGAGGGCATAATTCCTATATGTGTCAACGGTTCACAATGCCAGCCTAGAGAGATGGCCCATTCAAAAGGCCCAATGGGCTTAACGAAAACACATCCGCTTCAACAACGCAGCATCCTCCCAAGACGTGATTTCGACAAGTTGTAGGGCCCTCTGATGTACCGTGAGTTAGGTTGTCGTCCTTTTAACATCTCACGACGTACGATCGTGGACGAAAAAATAGGGCGAAAGAAGAAAAGTGGCCTGAAACTGATGAAAACGTTCGAATTTGCGCTCCAAAAATAGGAACAGGGGGCAAACTGGCTGCCCTTGTTGTAGAGCTCTCAAACAGCTTCGCAACGGTATGTTGTGCGGCGCGCAATCCTTACGGATCAAAAGTTATGGGCATTGGAGCGACGAAGATCTGGTCACAAACCCTACACCCTCGGTTTGCGGGCCCGGTCTCTACGTGAAGCGAAGTTGTCTTGCCCAATGTTCCGTGGGATTCGGTAATAGAGATTTGGTGGATAAAGTATCTTGGCAATCCTAACCAGGGCAAAAAAAAATTGATAAGGGGGTGCAACACGAGGACTTCCCAGGGTATCACCCATCCTAGTACTACTATCGCCCAACCACGCTTAACTTCGGAGTTCTGATGGGATCCGGTGCATTAGTGCTGGTATGATCGCACCCGTCATGTTGAGGGTACAATTCCTATATGTGTTAACGGTTCACAGTGCCATCCTAGAGAGATGGCCCATTCAAAAGGCCAAATGGGCTTAACGATAACCCATCCGCTTAAACAATGCAGCATCCTCACAAGACGTGATATCGACAGGTTGTAGGTCGCTCTGATATCCCACGAGTCAGGTTGTCCTTTTAACAGCTCACGACGTACGATCCGGGTCGGAAAAATAGGGCAAAAGAAGAAAAGTGGCCTGAAACTGATGAAAACGTTCAATTTTGGACTCCAAAAATGGGCACAGCGAGCAAGCTGGCTACCCCAGTCGTAGAGCTCTTAGAGAGCTTCGCCACGGTATGCTGTGCACCGCGTAACTCCATACGGAACAAAAGTTATGGGCACCACAGCGACGGAGACCTGGTCACAAACCCTACGCCCTCGGTTTGTGGGCCCTGCCTCTGCGTGAAATGAAGTTGTCTTGCCCAATGTTCCGTGGGATTCGGTCATAGAGATTTGGTGGATAAAGTATCTTGGCAACCCTAAACAGGGCAAAAAAAATTGAAAATGGGGTGCAACACGAGGACTTCCCAGGGGGCCACCCATCCCACTACTACTCTCGTCCAAGCACGCTTAACTTCAGAGTTATGCTGGGATCCGGTGCATTAGTGCTGGTATGATCGCACCCGTCATGTTGAGGGCACAATTCCTATATGTGTTAACGGTTCACAGTGCCAGCTTAGAGAGATAGCCCATTCAAAAGGCCCAATGGGCTTAACGACAACCCATCCACTTCAACAATGCAGCATCATCACAAGACGTGATATTGACACGTTGTAGGGCCCTCTGATGTGCCGCGAGTCAGGTTGTCGTCCTTTTAACCGCTCACGACATACGATACGGGACGAAAAAAAAGAGCAAAAGAATAAAAGTGACCTGAAACTGATGAAAATGTTCAATTTTGGGCTCCAAAAATGGGGACAGCGAGCAAGCTGGCTGCCTTCGTCCTAGAGCTCTCAGAGAGCTTTGCAATGGTATGCTGTGCACCGCGTAACTCCTTACGGATCAAAAGTTATGGGCACCGAAGCGACGGAGACCTGGTCACAAACCCTACGCCCTCGGTTTGCGGGCCCGGCCTCTACGTGAAGCGAAGTTGTCTTGCCCAATGTTCCGTGGGATTCGGTAATAGAGATTTGGTGGATAAAGTATCTTGGCAAACCTAACCAGGGCAAAAAAAATTGAAAATGGGGTGCAACACGAGGACTTCCCAGGGGGTCACCCATACAAGTACTACTCTCGCCCAAGCACGCTTAACTTCGTAGTTCAGATGGGATCCGGTGCATTGGTGCTGGTATGATTGCACCCATCATGTTGAGGGCACAATTCCTATATGTGTTAACGGTTCACAGTGCCAGCCTAGAGAGATGGCCTATTCAAAAGGCCCAATGGGCTTAACGACAACCCATCCGCTTCAACAACGCAGCAACCTCGCAAGACTTGATATTGACACGTTGTAGGGCCCTCTGATGTACCGTGAGTCAGGTCGTCGTCCTTTTAACAGCTCACGACGTACGATCCGGGACGGAAAAACAGAGCAAAAGAAGAAAAGTGGCCTGAAATTGATGAAAATGTTCGATTTTGGGCTCCAAAAACGGGCACAGCGGGCAAGCTCGATATCCCCGTCGTAAAGTTCTCAGAGAGCTTTGCAATGGTATGCTGTGCGCCGCGTAACTCCTTACGGATCAAAAGTTATGGGCACCAGAGCGATGGAGGCCTGGTCTCAAACCCTACGCCCTCGGTTTGTGGGCCCGGCCTCTACGTGAAGCAAAGTTGTCTTACCCAATGTTTCGTGGCATTCCGTAATAGAGATTTGGTGGATAAAGTATCTTGGCAACCCTAACCAGGGCAAAAAAAAATTGAAAAGGGGTGCAATACGAGGAATTCCCAGGGGGTCACCCATCCTAGTACTACACTCGCCCAACCACGCTTAACTTCGTAGTTCTGATGGGATCCGTTGCATTAGTACTGGTATGGTCGCACCCATCATGTTGAGGGCACAATTCCTATATGTGTTAACGGTTCACAGTGCCAGCCTAGAGAGATGGCCCATTCAAAAGGCCCAATGGGCTTAACGACAACCCATCCGCTTCAACAATGCAGCATCCTCGCAAGACGTGATATCGACACGTTGTAGGGCCCTCTGATGTACCGCGAGTCAGGTTGTCGTCCTTTTAACAGCTCACGACGTACGATCCGGGACGAAAAAACGGGGCAAAAGAAGAAAAGTGGCCTGAAACTGATGAAATTTTTGATTTTGGGCTCCAAAATGGGCACAGCGAGCAAGCTGGCTATCACCTTCGTAGAGCTCTGAGAGAGCTTTGTAACGGTATGCTGTGCACTGCGTAACTCCTTACGGATAAAAAGTTATGGGCACCGGAGCGACGGAGACCTGGTCACAAACCCTACGCCCTCGGTTTGCGGGCCCCACCTCTATGTGAAGGGAAGTTGTCTTACCCAATGTTCCGTGGGATTCGGTAATAGAGATTTGGTGGATAAAGTATCTTGGCAACCCTAACCAGGGCAAAAAAAATTGAAAAGGGGGTCACCCATCCCAGTACTACTCTCGCCCAAGCTCGATTAACTTCGGAGTTCTGATGGGATCCGGTGCATTAGTGCTGGTATGATCGAACCCGTCATGTTAAGTGCACAATTCCTATATGTGTTAACGGTTCACAGTGCCAGCTTAGAGAGATGGCCCATTCAAAAGGCCCAATGGGCTTAACAACAACCCATCCGCTTCAACAACGCAGCATCGTTACAAGGTGTTATATCGACACGTTGTAGGGACCTCTGATGTACCACGAGTCAGGTTGTCGTCCTTTTAACAGCTCACGACGTACGATCCGGGACGAAAAAACAGAGCAAAAGAATAAAAGTGGCCTGAAATAGATGAAAACGTTCGATTTTGGGCTCCAAAAATGGGTACAGAGAGCAAGCTGGCTGCCCCCATCGTAGAGCTCTCTGAGAGCTTTGCAATGGTATGCTGTGCGACACGTAACTCCTTACGGATCAAAAGTTATGAGCACCGGAGCGACGCAGACCTAGTTACAAACCCTACGCCCCCGGTTTGTTGGCCCGGCCTCTACGTGAATCGAAGTTGTCTTGCCCAATGTTCCGTGGGATTCGGTAATAGAGATTTGGTGGATAAAGTATCTTCGCAACCCTAACCAGGGGAAAAAAAATTGAAAATGGGGTACAACACGAGGACTTCCCAGGGGGTCACCCATCTTAGTACTACTCTCGCCCAAGCACGCTTAACTTCGGAGTTCTGATGGGATCCGGTGCATTAGTGCTGGTATGATCGCACCCGTCATGTTGAGGGCACAATTCCTATATGTGTTAACGGTTCACAATGCCAGCCTAGAGAGATAGCCCATTCAAAAGGCCCAATGGGCTTAACGACAACCCATCTGCTTCAACAACGCAGCATCCTCGCAAGACGTGATATCGACACGTTGTAGGGACCTCTAATGTACCACGAGTCATGTTGTCGTACTTTTAACAGCTCATGACATACGATCCGGGACGGAAAAACAGAGCAAAATAGGAAAAGTGGCCAGAAATTGATGAAAACGTTCGATTTTGGGCTCCAAAAATGGGCACAAAAGGCAAGCTAGATGCCCCTGTCGTAGAGCTCTCAGATAGTTTTGCAATGGTATGCTGTGCGCCACGTAACCCCTTACGGATCAAAAGTTATGGGCACCGGAGCGACGGAGGCCTGGTCACAAACCCTACACCCTCGGTTTGCAGGCCCGGCCTCTACGTGAAGCGAAGTTGTCTTACCCAATGTTCCATGGGATTCGGTTGTAGAGATTTGGTGGATAAAGTATCTTGGCAACCCTAACTAGGGCAAAAAAAATTGAAAATGGGGTGCAACACGAGGACTTCCCATGGGGTCACCCATCCTAGTACTACTCTCGCCCAAGCACGCTTAACTTCGGAGTTCTAATAGGATCCGATGCATTAGTGCTGGTATGATCGCACAGGTCATGTTGAGGGTACAATTCCTATATGTGTTAATGGTTCACAGTGCCAGCCTAGAGAGATGGCCCATTCAAAAGGCCCAATGGGCTTAACGACAACCCTTCCACTTCAACAACGCAGCATCCTAGCAATACGTGATATCGACACATTGTAGGGCCCTCTGATGTACCGCGAGTCATGTTGTCGTCCTTTTAACAGCTCACGACGTACGATCAGGGATGGAAAAATAGAGCAAAAGAATAAAAGTGGACTGAAATTGATGAAAACGTTCGATTTTAGGCTCCAAAAATAGGCATAGCGAGCAATCTTGCTGCCCCAGTCATAGAGCTCTCAGAGAGCTTTGCAACGGTATGCTTGCGCAGCGTAACTCCTTACGGATCAAAAGTTATGGGCACCGGAGCGACGGAGACTTGGTCTCAAACCCTACGCCCTTGGTTTGCGGGCCCGTCCTCTACGTGAATTGAAGTTGTCTTGCCCAATGTTCCGTGGGATTCGGTAATAGAGATTTGGTGGATAAAGTATCGTGGCAACCCTAACCAGGGAAAAAAAATTGAAAAGGGTGTGCAACACGAGCACTTCCCAAGCGGTCACCCATCCTGGTACTACTCTCGCCCAAGCACGCTTAACTTCGGAGTTCTGATGGGATCCGGTGCATTAGTGCTGGTATGATCGCACCCATCATGTTGAGGGCACAATTCCTATATGTGTTAACAGTTCACAGTGCCAGCCTAGAGAGATGGCCCATTCAAAACGCCCAATGGGCTTAACGATAACCCTTCCGCTTCAACAACACAGCATCCTCGCAATACATGATATCGACACGTTCTAGGGCCCTCTGATGTACCGCGAGTCAGGCTGTCGTCCTTTTAACAGCTCACAACGTACGATCCGGGATGAAAAAACATGGCAAAAGAAGAAAAGTGGACTGAAACTGATGAAAATGTTCGATTTTGGGCTCCAAAAAAGGGCACAATGAGCAAGCTGGCTGCCCCTGTTGTAGAGCTCTCATAGAGCTTTGCAACGGTATGGTGTGCGTCGCGTAACTCCTTACGGAACAAACGTTATGGGCACCGGAGCGACGGAGACCTGGTCACAAACATTACGCCCTTGCCTTGCGGGCCCGGCCTCTACGTGAAGCGAAGTTGTTTTGCCCAATGTTCCGTGGGATTCGGTAATATAAATTTGGTGGATAAAGTATCTTGGCAACCCTAACTAGGGCAAAAAAAATTGAGAATGGGGTGCAACACGAGGACTTCCCAGGTGGTCACCCATCCTAGTACTACTATCGCCCAAGCACGCTTAACTTCGGAGTTCTGATGGGATCCGGTGCATTAGTGATGGTATGATCGCACACGTCTTGTTGAGGGCACAATTCCTATATGTGTTAACGCTTCACAGTGACAGCCTAGAGAGATGGTCCATTCAAAAGTCCCAATGGGCTTAACGACAACCCAACCGTTTCCACAACACAGCATCCTAGCAAGACGTGATATCGACACGTTGTAGGGCCCTCTGATGTCCCGCGAGTCATGTTGTCGTCCTTTTAACACCTCACGACGTACGATCCGGGATGGAAAAATAGAGCAAAAGAAGAAAAGTGGACTGAAACTGATGAAAACGTTCGATTTTAGGCACCAAAAATGGGCATAGCGAGCAATCTTGCTTGCCTAGTCCTAGAGCTCTCACAGAGCTTTGCAACGGTATGCTTGCGCCGCGTTACTCCTTACGGATCAAAAGTTATGGGCACCGGAGCGACGGAGGCTTGGTCTCAAACCCTACGTCCTCGGTTTGCGGGCCCGTCATCTACGTGAAGCGAAGTTTTCTTGCCCAATTTTCCGTGGGATTCGGTAATAGAGATTTGGTGGATAAAGTATCGTGGCAACCCTAACCAGGGAAAAAAAAATTGAAAAGGGTGTGCAACACGAGCACTTCCCAAGGGGTCACCCATCCTGGTACTACTCTCTCCCAAGCAAGCTTAACTTCGGAGTTCTATTGGGATCCGGTGCATTAGTGCTGGTATGATCGCAACCATCATGTTGAGAGCACAATTCCTTTATGTGTTAATGGTTCACTGTGCCAGGCTAGAGAGAGGGCCCATTCAAAAGGCCCAATGGGCTTAACGACAACCCATCCGCTTCAACAACGCAGTATCCTCGCAAGACGTGATATCGACACGTTGTAGGGCCCTCTGATGTCCCGCGAGTCAGGTTGTCGTCCTTTTAACAGCTCACGACGAACGATCCGGGATGAAAAAATAGAGCAAAAGAAGAAAAGTGTACTGAAACTGATGAAAATGTTCGATTTTGGGCTCCAAACACAGGCACAATGAGCAAGTTGGCTACCACCTTCGTAGAGCTCTCAGAGAGCTTTGTAACGGTATGCTGTGCGCCGCGTAACTCCTTACGGATCAAAAGTTATGGGCACTGGAGCGACGGAGACCTGGTCACAAACCCTACACCCTCGGTTTGCGGGCCCAGCCTCTACGTGAAGCGAAGTTGTCTTGCCCAATGTTCCGTGGGATTCGTTAATAGAGATTTGGTGGATAAAGTACCTTGGCAACCCTAACCAGGGCAAAAAAAATTGAAAATGGGGTGCAACACGAGGACTTCCCAAGGGGTCACCCATCCTAGTACTACTCTCGCCCAAGCACGCTTAACTTCGGAGTTCTGATAGGATCTGATGCATTAGTGCTGCTCTGATCGAACACGTCATGTTGAGGGAACAATTCCTATATGTGTTAACGGTTCACAGTACCAGCCAAGAGATAAACCCCATTCAAAAGGCCCAATGGGCTTAACGACAACCCATCCGCTTCAACAACGCAGCATCCTTGCAAGACGTGATATCGACACGTTGTAGGGCCCTCTGATGTCCCGCAAGTCAGGTTGTCTTCCTTTTAACAACTCACGACGTACAATTCGGGAAGGAAAAACAGAGCTAAAGAAGAAAAGTGGCCTGAAATTGATGTAAACGTTCGATTTTGGGCTTCAAAAATGGGCATAGCGAGCAAGCCCGCTGCCTCGTCGTAGAGCTCTCAGGGAGCTTTGCAACGGTATGCTATGAGCTGCGTAACTCCTTACGGATCAAAAGTTATGGGCACCGGAGCGACGGAAACCTGGTCACAATCCCTACGCCCTCGGTTTGCATGCCTGGCCTCTACGTGAAGCGAAGTTGTCTTGCCCAATGTTCTGTGGGATTCGGTAATAGAGATTTGGTGGATAAAGTATCTTGGCAACCCTAACCAGGGCAAAAAAAATTGAAAAGTGGGTGCAACACGAGGACTTCCCATGGGGTCACCCATCCTAGTACTACTCTCACCCAAGCACGCTTAACTTCGGAGTTTTGATGGGATCCAGTGCATTAGTGCTGGTATGATCGCATCCATCATGTTGAGAGCACAATTCTTTTATGTGCTAATGGTTCACAGTGCCAGCCTAGAGAGATGGCCCATTCAAAAGGCCCAATATACTTAACGACAACCCATCCGCTTCAACAACGTAGCATCCTCGCAAGACGTGATATCGACACGTTGTAGGGCCCTTTGATGTCCTGCGAGTCAGGTTGTCATCCTTTTACCAGCTCACGACGTATAATCCGAGAAGGAAAAACAGAGCAAAAGAAGAAAAGTGGAATGAAACTGATGAAACATTCGATTGTGGGCTCCAAAAATGGGTACAACGAGCAAGCTGGCTACCCCCTTCATAGAGATCACAGAGAGCTTTGCAACGGTTTGATGTGTGCCGCGTAACTCCTTACGGATCAAAAGTTATGGGCACCGGAGCGACGGAGACCTGGTCAGAAACCCTATGCCCTCGGTTTACGGGCCCGGCCTATACATGAAGCGAAGTTGTCTTGCCCAATGCTCCGTGAGATTCGGTAATAGAGATTTGGTGGAAAAAGTATCTTGGCAACCCTAACCAAGGCAAAAAAAATTGAAAAGGGGGTGCAGCACGAGGACTTCCCATGGGGTCACCCATCCTAGTAGTACTCTCGCCCAAGCACGCTTAAGTTCGGAGTTCTGATGGGATCCGGTGCATTAGTGCTGGTATGATCGCTCACGTCATGTTGAGGGCACAATTCCTATATGTGTTAACGGTTCATAGTGCCAACCTAGAGAGAAGGCCCTTTCAAAAGGCCCAATGGGCTTAACGACAACCCATCCGCTTCAACAACGCAGCATCCTCGCAAGACGTGATATCGACACGTTGTAGGGCCCTCTGATGTCCTGCGAGTCATGTTGTCGTCCTTTTAACTGCTAACGACGTACGGTCCGGGTAGGAAAAATAGAGCAAAAGAAGAAAAGTGGACTGAAACTGATGAAAACGTTCGATTTTAGGCTCGAAAAATGGGCACAGCGAGCAATCCTGCTGCCCCCATCGTAGAGCTCTCAGGGAGCTTTGCAATGGTATGCTTGCGCTGCGTAACTCCTTACAGATCAAAAGTTATGGGCACCGGAGCGACGGAGGCCTGTTCACAAACCCTACGCACTCGGTTTGCGGGCCCAGCCTCTACGTGAAGCGAAGTTGTCTTGCCCAATGTTTCGTGGGATTCGGTAATAGAGATTTGATGGATAAAGTATATTGGCAGCCCTAACCAGGGCAAAAAAAATTGAAAAGGGGGTGCAACACGGGGACCTCCCTCGGGGTCACCCATCCAAGTACTACTCTCGCCCAAGCACGAGTAACTTCGGAGTTCTGATGGGATCCTGCGCATTAGTGCTGGTATGATCGCACCCGTCATGTTGATGGCACAATTCTTATATGTGTTAATGGTTCACAATGCCAGCCTAGAGAGATGGCCCATTCAAAAGGCCCAATGGGCTTAACGACAACCCATCTGCTTCAACAACGCAGCATCCTCGCAAGACGTGATATCGACACGTTGTAGGGCTATCTAATGTCCCGCGAGTAAGGTTGTTGTCCTTTTACCAGCTCACGACGTATATTCCGGGACCGAAAAACAGAGAAAAAGAAGAAAAGTGGAATAAAACTGATGAAAACATTGGACTTTGGGCTCCAAAAAAAGGGTACAACAACCAACCTCGCTGCCCCGTTCGTAGAGAGCACAGAGAGCTTTGCAACGGTATGCTGTGCGCCACATAACTTCTTACAGATCAAAAGTTATGGGCACCGGAGCGACGGAGACCTTGTCACAAACCCTACGCCCTCGGTTTGCAGTCCCGGCCTCTGCGTGAAGCGAAGTTGTCTTGCCCAATGTTCCGTGGGATTCGGTAATAGAGATTTGGTGGATAAAGTATCTTGGCAACCCTAACCAGGGCAAAAAAAATTGAAAAGGGGGTGCAGCACGAGGACATCCCATGGGGTCACCCATCCTAGTAATACTCTCGCCCAAGCACGCTTAAGTTCGGAGTTCTGATGGGATCCGTTGCATTAGTGCTGGTATGATCGCACCCGTCATGTTGAGGGCACAATTCCTATATGTGTTAACGGTTCATAGTGCCAGCCTAGAGAGATGGCACTTTCAAAAGGCCCAATGGGCTTAACAACAACCCATCCGCTTCAACAACGCAGCATCCTCGCAAGACGTGATATCGACACGTTGTAGGGCCCTCTGATGTCCCGCGAGTCATGTTGTTGTCCTTTTAACTGCTCACGACGTACGATCCGGGAAGGAAAAATAGAGTAAAAGAAGAAAAGTGGACTGAAACTGATGAAAACGTTCGATTTTAGTCTCGAAAAATGGGCACAGCGGGCAATCTTGCTGCCCCCATCGTAGAGCACTCAGAGAGCTTTGCAACGGTATGCTTGTGCTGTGTAACTCCTTACGGATTAAAAGTTTTGGGCACCGGAGCGACGGAGGCCTGGTCACAAACCCATCCTCGTACTACTCTCGCCCAAGCACGCTTAACTTCGGAGTTCTGATGGGATCCGGTGCATTATTGTTGGTATGATCGCATCCGTCATATTGAGGGTACAATTCCTTTATGTGTTAATGGTTCACTGTGCCATCCTAGAGAGATGACCCATTCAAAAGGCCCAATGTGTTTAACGACAACCCATCTCCATCAACAACGCAGTATCCTTGCAATACGTGATATCGACACATTGTAGGGCCCTCTGATGTCCCGCGAGTCAGGTTGTCGTCCTTTTACCAGCACACGACGTACGATCCGGGACGGAAAAATAGAGCAAAAGAAGAAAAGTGGAATGAAACTGATGAAAACGTTCAACTTTGGGCTCCAAAAACGGGTACAACGAGCAAGCTGGCTGCCCTCTTCGTAGAGCTCTCAGAGAGCTTTGCAACGGTTTATTGTGCGCCGCGTAACTCCTTACAGATCAAAAGTTATGTGCACCGGAGCGACGGAGAACTGGTCACAAACCCTACGCCCTCGGTTTGCTGGCCTGGCCTCTACGTGAAGCGAAGTTGTCTTGCCCAATGTTCCGTGGGATTCGGTAAAAGATATTTGGTGGATAAAGTAACTTGACAACCCTAACCAGGGCAAAAAAAATTGAAAATGGGGTGCAGCACGAGGACTTCCCATGGGGTCACCCATCCTAGTACTACTCTCGCCCTAGCACGCTTAACTTCGGAGTTCTGATGGGATCCGGTGCATTAGTGCTGGTATGATCGCACCCGTCATGTTGAGGGTACAATTCCTATATGTGTTAACGGTTCACAGTGCCAGCCTAGAGAGATGGCCCATTCAAAAGGCCCAATGGGCTTAACGACAACCCATCCGCTTCAACAACGCAGCATTCTAGCAAAGACGTGACATCGACATGTTGTAGGGCCCTCTGATGTCCCGCGAGTCATGTTGTCATCCTTTTAACAGCTCACGAAGTACGATCCGGGACGGAAAAATAGAGCAAAAGAAGAAAAGTGGACTGAAATTGATGAAAACGTTCAATTTTAGGCTCCAAAAATGGGCATAGCGAGCAATCTTGCTTGCCCAGTCGTAGAGCTCTCAGAGAGCTTTGCAACGGTATGCTTGCGCCGCGTGACTCCTTACGGATCAAAAGTTATGGGCACCGGAGCGACGGAGGCTTGGTCTCAAACCCTACGCCCTCGGTTTGCGGGCCCAGCCTCTACGTGAAGCAAAGTTGTTTTCACAATGTTTCGTGGGATTCGGTAATATAGATTTGGTGGATAAAGTATATTGGCAACCCTAACCAGGGCAAAAAAAATTGAAAACGGGGTGCAACCTGAGGACTTCCCAGGGGGTCACCCATCCTAGTACTACTCTCGCCCAAGCATGCTTAACTTCGGAGTTCTGATTGGATCCGGTGCATTAGTGCTGGTATGATCGCACCCGTCATGTTGAGGGCACAATTCCTATATGTGTTAACGGTTCACAGTGCTAGCCTAGAGAGATGACCCATTCAAAAGGCCCAATGCGCTTAACGACAACCCATCCGCTTCAACAACGCAGCATCCTAGCAAGACGTGATATTGACACGTTGTAGGGCCCTCTAATGTCCCGCGAGTCATGTTGTCATCCTTTTAATAGCTCACGACGTACGATCCGGGATGGAAAAATAGAGCAAAAGAAGAAAAGTGGACTGAAACTGATGAAAATGTTAGATTTTGGGCTCTAAATACTGGCACAGCGAGCAAGCTAGCTGCCCCCGTCGTAGAGCTCTCAGAGAGCTTTGCAACGGTATGCTGCGCACCACGTAACTCCTTACAGATCAAAAGTTATGGGCACCTGAGCGACGGAGGCCTGGTCATAAACCCTACGCCCTCGGTTTGCGGGCCCGGCCTCTACTTGAAGCGAAGTTGTTTTGCCCAATGTTCCGTGGGATTCAGTAATAGAGATTTGGCCGATAAAGTATCTTGGAAACCCTAACCAGGGCAAAAAAAATTGAAAAAGGGGTGCAACACGAGGACTTCCCAGGGGGTCACACATCCTAGTACTACTCTTGCCCAAGCACGCTTAACTTCGAAGTTCTTATGGGATCCGGTGCATTAGTGCTGGTATGATCGCACCAGTCATGTTGAGGGCACAATTCCTATATGTGTTAATGGTTCACAGTGCCAGCCTAGAGAGATGGCCCATTCAAAAGGCCCAATGTGTTTAACGACAACCCATCCGCTTCAACAACGCACCATCCTCACAAGACGTGATATCGACACGTTGTAGGGCCCTCTGATGTCCCGCGAGTCAGGTTGTTGTCCTTTTAACAACTCACGACGTACGATCTGGGATGGAAAAATAGAGCAAAAGAAGAAAAGTGGACTGAAACTGTTGAAAACGTTCGATTTTAGGCTCGAAAAAGGGCACAACTAGCAAGATGGCTGCCCCCTTCGTAAAGCTCTCAGAGAGCTTTCAACGGTATGTTGTGCGCCGTGTAACTCCTTACGGATCAAAAGTTATGGGCACCGGAGCGACGGAGACCTGGTCACAAACCCTACGCCCTCGGTTTGCGGGCCCGGCCTCTATGTGAAGCGAAGTTCTCTTGCCCAATGTTCCGTGGGATTCAATAATAGAGATTTGGTGGATAAAGTATATTGGCAACCCTAACTAGGGCAAAAAAATTGAAAAGGGGGTGCAGGACGAGGACTTCCCAAGGGGTCACCCATCCTAGTACTACTCTCGCCCAAGCACGCTTATCTTCGGAGTTCTGATGGGATCCAGTGCATTAGTGCTGGTATGATCGCACCTGTCATGTTGAGGGCACAATTCATATATGTGTTAACAGTTCACAGTGCCAACCAGAGAGATGGCCATTCAAAAGGCCCAATGGCCATTCAAAAGGCCCAATGGCCTTAACGACAACCCATCCGCTTCAACAACGCAACATCCTCACAAGATGTGATATCGACACATTGTAGGGCCCTCTGATGTCCCGCGAGTCATGTTGTCGTCCTTTTAACAGCTCACGACGTACGATCTGGGTGGGAAAAATAGAGCAAAAGAAGAAAAGTGGACTGAAACTGATGAAAACATTCGATTTTGGGCTTCAAAAACGGGCACAACGAGCAAGCTGGCTGCCCCCTTCGTAGAGCTCTCAGAGAACTTTGCAGCGGTATGCTGTGCGCTATGTAACTCCTTACGGATCAAAAGTTATGGGCACCGGAGCGACGGAGACCTGGTCACAAACCCTGCACCCTCGGTTTGCGGGCCCGACCTCTACGTGAAGCGAAGTTGTTTTGCCCAATGTTCCGTGGAATTCGGTAATAGAGATTTGGTGGATAAAGTATCTTGGCAACCCTAACCAGGGCAAAAAAAATTGAAAAGGGGGGGCAGCACGAGGACTTCCCAAGGGGTCACCCATCCTAGTACTACTCTCGCGCAAGCACGCTTATGTTCGGAGTTCTGATGGGATCCGGTGCATTAGTGCTGGTATGATCGCACCAGTCATGTTGAGGGCACAATTCCTATATGTGTTAACAGTTCACAGTGCTAGCCTAGAGAGATGGCCCATTCAAAAGGTCCAATGGGCTTAACGACAACCCATCCGCTTAAACAACGCAGCATCCTCGTAAGACGTGATATCGACACATTGTAGGGCCCTGTGATGTCCAGCGAGTCAGGTTGTCATCCTTTTAAGAGTTCACGACGTACGATCCAGGATGAAAAAATAGGGCAAAAGAAGAAAAGTGGCTTGAAACTGATGAAAACATTTGATTTTGGGCTGCAAAAACGGGTACAGCGAGCAAGCATGCTGCCCCCGTCGTAGAGCTCTTAGAGAGCTTTGCAACGGTATGTTGTGCGCCGCGTAACTCCTTACGAATCAAAAGTTATGGGCACCGAAGCGACTGAGACCTGGTCACAAATCCTACGCCCTCGATTTGCGGGCCCGGCCTCTACGTGAAGCGAAGTTGTCTTGCCCAAAGTTCTGTGGGATTCGGTAATAGAGATTTGGTGGATAAAGTACCTTGGCAACCCTAACCAGGGCAAAAAAAAATTGAAAAGGGGGTGCAACACAAGGACTTCCCGGGAGGTCACCCATCCTAGTACTACTCTCGCCCAAGCACGCTTAACTTCGGAGTTCTGATGGGATCCGGTGCATTAGTGCTGGAATGATCGAACCCGTCATGTTGAGGGCACAATTTCTATATGTGTTAACGATTCACAGTGCCAGCTTAGAGAGATGGCCCATTCAAAAGGCCCAATGGGCTTAACGGCAACCCATCCGCTTCAACAACGTAGCATCTTCGTAAGACGTGATATCGACACGTTGTAGGGCCCACTGATGTCCCGTGAGTCAGGTCGTCGTCCTTTTAACAGCTCACGACGTATGATCCGGTACGAAAAAACAGAGCGAAAGAAGAAAAGTGGCCTGAAATTGTTGAAAACGTTGATTTTGGGCTCCAAAAACGGGCACAGCGAGCAAGCTGGCTGCCCCCGTCGTAGAGCTCTGAGAGAGCTTTGCAACAGTATGCTGTGCTCCGCGTAACTCCTTACGGATCAAAAGTTATGGGCACTGGAGTGATGGAGACCTGGTCACAAACCCTACGCCCTCGGTTTGCTGGCCCGGCCTCTACGTGAAGCGAAGTTGTCCTGCCCAATGTTCCGTGGGATTCGGTAATAGAGATTTGGTGGATAAAGTATCTTGGCAACCCTAACCAGGGCAAAAAGAATTGAAAAGGGGGTGCAACACGAGGACTTCCCAGGGGGTCACCCATCCTAGTTCTACTCTCGCCCAAGCACGCTTAACTTCGGAGTTCTGATGGAATCCGTTGCATTAGTGCTGGTATGATCGCATCCGTCATGTTGAGGACACAATTCCAATATGTGTTAATGGTTCACAGTGCCAGCCTAGAGAGATGGCCCATTCAAAAGGCCCAATGCGCTTAACGACAACCCATCCGCTTCAACAACGCAGCATCCTCGCAAGACGTGATATCGACACGTTGTAGGGCCCTCTGATGTCCCGCGATTCAGGTTGTCGTCTTTTTAACAGCTCACGACGTATGATCCGGGACGGAAAAATAGAGCAAAAGAAGAAAAGTGGACTGAAACTGATGAAAACGTTCGATTTTGGGCTCCAAAAATGGGCACAGCGAGCAAGCTGGCTGCCACCTTTGTAGAGCTCTCAGAGAGCTTTGCAACGGTATACCATGCACCGCATAACTCCTTGCGGATCAAAAGTTATGGGCACCGGAGCGACGGAGACCTGGTCACAAACCCTACGCCCTCGGTTTGCGGGCCCAGCCTCTACGTGAAGCGAAGTTGTCTTGCCCAATGTTCCGTGGGATTCGGTAATAGAGATTTGGTGGATAAAGTATCTTGGCAACCCTAACCAGGTGAAAAACAATTGAAATGGGAGTGCAACACGAGGACGTTCCAGGGGGTCACCCATCCTAGTACTACTCTCGCCCAAGCACGCTTAACTTCGGAGTTCTGATGGGATCCGGTGCATTACTGCTGCTCTGATCGCACCCGTCATGTTGAGGGCATAATTCCTATATGTGTTAACGGTTCACAGTGCCAGCCTAGAGATATGGCCCATTCAAAAGGCCCAATGCGCTTAACGACAACCCATCCGCTTCAACAACGCAGCATCCTCGCAAGACGTGATATCGATACATTGTAAGACCCTTTGATGTCCCGCGAGTCAGGTTGTCATCCTTTTAACAGCTCACGACGTACGATCCAGGACGAAAAAAAAGAACAAAAGAAGAAAAGTGGCCTTAAATTGATGAAAATGTTCAATTTTGTGCTCCAAAAAGGGCACAACAAGCAAGCTTGCTGTCCCCGTCGTAGAGATCTCTGAGAGCTTTGCAACGGTATGCTGTGCGCTGAGTAACTCCTTATGGATCAAAAGTTATGGGCACCGGAGCGACGGAGACCTGGTCACAAACCCTACGCCCTCGGTTTGCTGACCCGACCTCTACGTGAAGCGAAGTTGTCATGCCCAATGTTCCGTGGGATTCGGTAATAGAGATTTGGTGGATAAAGTATCTTGGCAACCCTAACCAGGGCAAAAAAAATTGAAAATGGAGTACAACACGAGGATTTCCCAGGGGGTCACCCATCCTAGTACTACTCTCGCCCTAGCACGCTTAACTTCGGAGTTCTGATGGGATCTGGTGCATTTGTGCTGGTATGATCGCATCCGTCATGTTGAGGGCACAATTCGTACATTGTTAATGGTTCACAGTGCCAGCCTAGAGAGATGGCCCATTCAAAAGACCCAATGGGCTTAACGACAACTCATCCGCTTCAACAACGCAGCATCCTCGCAAGACGTGATATCGACACGTTGTAGGGCCCTCTGATGTGAGGCCCGACCCGAAATAACGTATGTTACCTTGATTTGCGTGCCATAGACCCCTAATTATATGACCGACCTTGGATTACATGTCCTGTCTTGGTTTTCGTGCATACTTCGTCATACGTGCCTTGACCTAGAATAGTGTGCCCTAATCCCCGACTCACGTGCGGTACCGAAAAATACATGCCCTGATCTCGATGTACGTGTGTTACCTCGTTTCGTGTGCCCTAACCTTGAACTGCGTACCTTAACCTAGGTTTCAGAGTCGTACCTCGATTTGTGTGCATTACATTGAATTACGTGCCTTGCATTGGTTTACGTGCATTCACCTAGGATTGCGTGCATTAGTCTTGAAATCCGTGTCTTACCTTGTAGTTCGTGTCTACCTCGTGATTCGCGCCTTGTATTGATTTCTGTGTGTGTCTCGTAGTGCGTGCCCTAGACTTAGAAAAGCGTGCCCGCACGCTAATCAATAAAGAATCCTACACAAAGCACTAGACTATAAAATAATCCTACAAACACCACTAACTATTATTATAATCCTAATTCAAATCTCTACAAAATCCACTAACACCTAAATATTATATTTTAAACTCACTACAAGACAAAATCTCACAAACCTCTAAACATATCCTATATTCTATTCTACCTAAAATCCCTAAATACCCAACATTCTCTTACACACATGTTAAAACAATTCAAAAGATGACACAAATCTGAATTTTTGCATGCCCAAGGCCAACATATGCATCAACTTTTGCAAAAGCCTCATTTTTCTCTCATTTCTCTCACTTTCCTCACATTTTCTCTCTCTCCCTCTCTCTCTCTCTCTCCATTTCGGTTTTGGATGAGTTCTCTCCACCTCTTAGCTCATCTTCATCATCCTATGGTGCATCAAGACAAACCACAAGCAAAGAAACTCACCCAAGCAAGCTAGGATGCAAGAAACACACATGCAAGCATTTTGAGTCACCATTTTCGGCCTTGGTGAGTTTTTAAGCTTCCATTTCTTTTCTTCTTGCTATAACCTTATGCATGTGCTAAGAGATTGATCACTAAGCTAGGAAAAATAGAGAAAAGCTAGTTGGAATCTCGGCTAAGCAAGAAGAAGAAGAGATTTGAGCTTCAACAAGGTTTTTGAGCATTTTTTGGGTTGATTGCAAAGGTGAGGGCTAAAACCTTTTGAAAACTCTTCAAAAATCCACATGCATGCTAATAAATGTGTGTATTTGCTTCTGTACTTGAGCTATGTGGTCGTTCATAAGCTTAAACAACCATGCATGGCAAGATCTTGGCTTGAAAATGATGCTAGGTGAAGTCGAAATTGTTGACAGCTCTCTGACCAGTCTGTTCGAGGTAAGTTTAGCCTGGCAAATAATGTTACAAATACATGAAAATTGGTAGGTGACTAGTTTGGACAGTTTTGAACATTTATTCCAGAAATAGTCCGAAGCTAATTTTGAGTCTAAGGTCCTCAAAATGGCAAATCTTTAAAATGTGACCAAATCTGGAAATCTGGAAAAATGAAGCAGCTTTTGGCAGATGCACTGACCTTGTGGAACGAACCATATTTGACTTAGTAAATGTTGTCCAAAATTCATGATACTTGGTGTGATGCTATATTTTTCAGTTCTGGACAATTTTGTCAGAAATGGAGCAAGGCTAAAACTGACCCTAAGGACCTCAAAAACGTCAATTTCTGAAAAGTGTGCAAATCTGGACAGTTTTGTGCTATTCCACTGTTTCGGCTATATCTAATGATCCCGAACTCAAATTGATGCAAGGTTTATTTCTGATTTTAGTTAACTTCTTAAGATTTAATTTGACATCTTATTCACTGAATTTGGAGATTGTTTTCTTATCCAATTGATTGTGAGAAGACAGCCTATTGCAGTAAGGGTTTCACTTAATGTTGTGCTTAGAAAATTGTTGTGACTCCTCTTGTTGAATTAAATGCTTGGGATTATAGCTACGGGATGTTGTGTGGACTGTTTTGAATGTTTGAGGATGTTGAATTAAATGATGCATGGTTTGAGATTGACTTTGAGTTGGGTTGAGGCTCAAATTGCACGAATATACATGACATGGAAACCCTAATGACTAGGTAGTTTTGCTAAGTATTGATCAATTGGACATTGTGTGGGAATTATATGCTTAGTGGGCTGCCCGTAAATGTCTTATAACTTCAAATGTGATTTTGACCATTGCATGTTGACAAATAAGCTTTTCTTGCACCCGAACCCATGATTGATGTCATTGCATGTTGAATAATCGTATCACTTGATTACGTGGACTTCGAAATGAGTTATATGGCTTGACTTGCATGTGTTACATGGCTGCCCGTTTAATGTTCATATGACTCTATGTGTTCTACAAGTGAAATTTCATGTCAAGCATGACTCGTTCGTTTACTTGGCAATATGTGATCTTGAAATTGCTCGGAGGCAACCTACTTTGTTGTCCTCTTAATGTGAATTGTTAAAAGATATTCAATGGTTTATTTGAACATGATTACTTGGCTGCCCGTTAAAGTTTAATTGCTTTCAAATGGATATATGAAATGATTATATGTTCTTACAATGCCTTATATGCCAATATGTCAAAATGTGATCATATACTTGCTCGGAGGCAACCTACTTTGTTGACCTCCTAATGTGAAATGTTAAATGACATAAATGTGCATTGCATACGAGGTTGCAACCTTTCATTGTGGCATGGTAGTGTTTCACGAACGCCAGGCGGCATAGGGCTTGCCGGTGCTCCCGTGACTACCATGGTCCAATTCCCTCTCTCGCTTGGCATTCCACCCTTGGAGAGTTGGGTCGTAGGTTTCGGGGTACATCCGGAGTATACCCAACTGGGAGCGATAAGGGGATTATTGAAGTCGGGCGCAACAATTGTATCGAAATTGAAATTGAGAGCAACCGCTCACCGTATCCTTTTACTATGTGTATAAGTACTCTCGCTTGGTTCCTAGAGAACCTCGGGAAGGAAAGACTGGTATTTCTGTTCCTTTACTTGATTTTACTGTTATATTCATGTTTGAAAAAGGGATTTTCATAAATTGAACCGAAAAATGAGTTTCAAAACGTATTTCTCGTTCCCCCTCGCTGAGTTCATAAGGACTCACCCTCTTTTTATCACAGGTGAAGAAGAACAGGTACAGGTACCCGAGGACAACGTGCCTATCGATGATTCCTTGGAGTGATTGCCTGTCCCTACGTGCTTTTGTGCCTTGCCTGAAAGTGGTTGCTATATGGATGTTGTGTTTGATTGCAACTATTCATTTTATTGATGTAAATGACCCCGTTGTAATTTGGGTCTTATTCTGGGATTGTACTATTTATAACCGGACGAACTTTTATTTGGTTGTTTGCTTTCGTTTTCTTCATTAGTAGTTATCGTAGGCATTCAAACCACTAGATGAGCAATCAACTAAGTTAATTCTATCTAATTTCACTTAGGTGCTCATTTGCAAACTAAAGGATAATAGGTACTTGCATGATAGGAAATTGACAAATAAACGGGACATAGTTATCATGTTAGGCTTATTAACCAAACGAGACTTTCAAGATAAACTAGTAGGCAAATTGGTTGGTGACAAATAGGAGTCCTTAATGGAATTGGATTAATGAATGGAATAATTGAGCCGTTTAGAGAATTAGGTCAAACCAAAGAGCCCAATTACAGCCGTTATGCTGTTGTTTTGCTAAAAATTTTTTTAGTTTAAGCTAAAACGTTAAGTGTTAAATCTTTATAAACAGTTAAGTATGTGATATTACCTGAATGTTTAGATCACACCCTAGTCTAACCTTCATAGGCCGGGTTGGGGCGTGACACCTTATAGTAGAATGGTATCAGAGCTTAGTTTAGTAACTACGCATTAGTCGGGTTCAACTCTCCAAACATGGGTAGAAGCCCTAAGATAATTATGATGTCTTGTTTATATGTGTTAATGTGTGCTAATGTGCTTTAATTGCTTTGAGAATTGAATACTATGTGCCTTTGTGGACTATATGTATTATGTGTCATGCACACCGACACGTTAGTGCCCTCAATAATGCATGCATGCTTTTATACTCCTTCCTTCATACATGTGCATGTTATATAATCGTGAATGACTGTTTATACACAGATAGTTAGGATTAGGACTTTTAGGGAAGTGAATTTGTGCAGGACGAAAGAAAAGGCTCGGTTAGAGATTTCTGGCATCTTTACAGGTACTCAATAGATCGTATATATTATTGGATATGTATATATAAAATGCGTAACACAGGTATAATTGTTGAGGTAAAGTTATCTCCTTATCTTTGGAATACCTATACCTATAATTAAGTTATCAATTTTGTAGCCATAAAGTTCTTGATTCTGTTAAACCATTCTTCTAATTGTGGTTCAAGAATAAATGTTAAGGACATACAACTCTCCTTAGATATAAGAATATACTATTGGAGATGTGGAGTAGTATATATATATTCACATGCTTATAATGGAAGTTTGACTTAGGAGCTGCTTTTGAATCAAATTCTTATATCTTTAAATGGTATAATAGACTATTTATATGATTGAATCCTTACTTGATTGGAATTAAGCATCGTTGAACCTAATAAGGTGTATATTAACGAGTTTCAAGTTCACTCAATGGTAAGATTGTGACCTAGAAATTAAGAGATGAACTCGTGGAAATGGACGATAGGGGTTAGATTATTAAGGCGTGAATAATGTGTTTAAGTAACTTAACAATGGATGACCTCAAGACATGTAGGCAACTCTGGAGACCGAATTTAACAAGGTTGATGATTCTTTAATATAACAAGATATAAGGATGCTGGAATCAAGGAATTCACGTAGCTAGAACTCGTGTTTGGAAAGCTGCACCTAAATTGTTAGGTCGGATAGAAGTGTAAGGAATTGAATTATACATTAGATGACTAACATTGCTAAAGGTCCTAAGTTGGATATTGGTGATATTAAGAATCATGGTATTAAATTGTTGCCCCTCGAATTTAGTTATGATTATGCGAAGTAAGTCATTCTATGCACTCGTTATTTGGATACCCTAAAGGATATTAGGAAGCATATATCCCTAAGTATTACCGATAGACCTAATATATAAACCATGGAAATGAGATTAAAGCATTCGGTTACAAAGTGGAGTCGTTAGGGTATGATTAGTAATCCTAAATAGCTAATAGTGAGTATGCATGATGATTCATGGTGAACGTTAGGGCAAAAGGTCACTGAGTCTTGATGCTCTTAGCTAGTTGAACATGTAAATGAGAAGAGTAAGATTTCATATAGTTAAGATAGATATGAATTAGAATTACGATGGCCTAAGAGGCTGTTGTTAGACAACCGTATTTAAGTGCACCGTTTCACTTCTAAAAACAAGCGGTTGGTAAACTTCAAATCGGGGTCGTTGAATAGAGGGTAAATCTTGTAGTGATAGTTAAATAAGTGGTTGATTACTTTTGAAGTTCTATTAGGTTATGTTGAAGGATGCCTCGTGATCATGATTCTTATGTTGATACAACCCTAAAGTTATCTCGCGTAAGTATTTTATGAGCTAGATCATTTCGGTACCCATTTATAGCCCTAGGATTGTTGTTGTACGGCCGGTAACCTAGTAGAGCATTGATATCACCTACATGGCGATGAACCCAGCTTGGTAACATTAATGTCAAAGATATATTCGCGGGCATTAAGTATTCGAAGGAATGACTAGGTCGCTAAATGAGTAGGACCATTGTCTTCTTAAGTACGACGTAACCTTGGATTGAGGTGAGTGGAATTCATTTGAAGTTGAAACTAATCGCCTTAGGAGTTTTGGATAAGATTAAAAGAAAATTCTGAAGTCTCGTGACTTGAAGATAGAGATTCGAATAAGGAAATAAATTGTGGATCACAAGCTGATGAATTTTACTTGTAAGAGTTGAACTAGTGCTACATGATTAGTTACTCATGCAATTTCAATGGCAATTTGTTGGTGGTACTTAATAAACCTTAGAGTTTGAGTTTCATGAACCTCAACAGTCTTTCTCCTTGATTACGGGCATGAAGATTAACGAAGCTGGGAAAGGATGTTAGTGAATAGGAGCCTATGATCGGGAGACTAGTCATTAGAAGATTTGCTAATCTAATGTACCTGCGAGATAAGAAGGGCTATAATACCATCGATAGATGACGATTTGAGATGGATCAGTTTGTTTGGAGAGTTTTTCCTGAAAATAGAGTCGTATTGTGGAAACGACCCATAACACGTGTATGTCCTAGGTGTTAACAATTTTGAAGTTAGTTGATAGAATATGTAAATCTGATATAGATCTATCATCTTGAAATTAGCGTATGTCACCCTAGGATCATGGAATTATTGTGATATTCCTTTTGAGGTATAAATGTGAGATTGACACAACATGAGTCATGATTTTGGAGTTACAGTTCTTGTCACACCCCAACCCGGCCTATAAAGGTTAGACTAGGGTGTGATCTAAACATTCAAGTCACGTCTCGTACTTAACCGTTCATGAAGATTTAACACTTAACGTTTGGCCTAAACTCCAAAATTTTTCGGTAAACCGGCAGTATAACGGCTGTAATTGGGCTCTTTGGTTTGGACTAATTCTCTAAACGCCTCAATTATTCCAATCATTAATCCAATTCCATTAAGGACTCCTATTTGTCACCAACCGATTTGCCTACTAGTTTATCTTGAAAGTCTCGTTTGGTTAATAAGCCTAACATGATAACTATGTCCCGTTTATTTGTCAATTTCCTACCATGCAAGTACCTATTATCCTTTAGTTTGCAAATGAGTACCTAAGTGAAATTAGATAGAATTAACTTAGTTGATTGTTCATCTAGTGGTTTGACTGCCTACGATAACTACTAATTAAGAAAACGAAAGCAAACAACCAAATAAAAGTTCGTCCAGTTATAGATAGTACAATCCCAGAATTAGACCCAAATTACAACGGAGTCATTTACATCACTAAACAACGAGCAACATAAAAGAAATAGTCTTCAAGTGGCATAGTTCACAAATAGCCAAAATCATGCAAAGCACACAAGACAGGCAATCACTCCAAGGAATCATCGTTAGGCACATCTTCCTTGGGTACCTGTTCTTGATCTTCTTCACCTGAGATGATAAAAGAGGGTGAGTCCTTATGAACTCAGCGAGGGGGAACGAGAAATACGTTTTGAAACTCATATTCCGGTTCAATTTATGAAAACTCTTTTTGAGAACATGTCACGTATTACAAATAATAAGGTACGCAATTTTAAGAAACAAATCGAGTAACGGATACAAAGTAAGGGAACAAAAATGCCAGTCTTTCCTCCCCGAGGTTCTCTAGGAACCAAGCGAGATTACTTATACACATAGTAAAAAGGATACGGTGAGCATTTGCTCTCAATATCAATTTCGATTCATTTGGTGCGGCCGACTTCAATAATCCACTTATCGCTCCCAATTGGGTGTACTCCGGATGTACCCCGAAACCTACGACCCAACTCTCCGAGGGTGAAATGCCAAGCGAGAGAGGGAATTGGACCATGGTAGTCACGGTAACACCGGCAAGCCCGATGCCACCCGGCATGCGTGAAACACTACCATGCCACACTGAAGGTTGCACCCTTGTATACAATGCCCATTTATGTCATTTAACATTTCACATTAGGAGGTCAACAAAGTAGGTTGCCTCCGAGCAAGTATATGATCACATTTTGACATATTGGCATATAAGGCATTGTAAGAACATATAATCATTTCATATATCCATTTGAAAGCAATTAAACTTTAACGGGCAACCAAGTAATCAGGTCCAAATAAACCATTGAATACCTTTTCACAATTCACATTAGGAGGACAACAAAGTAGGTTGCCTCCGAGCAATGTCAAGATCACATGGTGCCAAGTAACCGAGCGAGGCATGCTTGACATGAAATTTTACTTTGTAGAACACATAGAGTCATATGAACATTAAACGGGCAGCCATGTAACACATGCAATTCAAGCCATATAACTCATTTAAAAGTTCACGTAATCAAGTGATACGAATATTCAACATGCAACAACATTTACGTGGGTTCGGTTGCAAGAAAAGCTTATATGACAACATGCAATGGTCAAAATCACATTTGAAGTTATAAAACATTTACGGGCAGCCCACTAAGCATATAATTTCCACACAATACCCAATAATCAACACTTAGCAAAACTACCTAGTCATTAGGGTTTCCATTTCATGCTTAATCGTGTGATTAAAACCCTAAGTCAACTCAAAATCATTCTCAAGTCATGCATCATTCCATTCAAGCATACTCAAGTACTCAAAACAGTCCACATAACATCCCAACACCACATTTCCACACAATTAGAACAACAAAAGGGGTTACAACAATTTTCCAAGCATGTAGCTAAATGAAACCTTTACTGCAATAGGCTGTTTTCCCACAATCAATAGGATAAGAAAACAATCTCCAAATTCAGTGAATAAGATGTCAAATTAAAGCTTAAGAAGTTAACTAAAATCAGAAATAAACCTTGCATCAATTTGAGTTCGGGATCATTAGATATAGCCGAAACAGTGGAATAGCACAAAACTGTCCAGATTTGCACACTTTTCAGAAATTGACGTTTTTGAGGTCTTTAAGATCAGTTTTAGCCTTGGTCCATTTCTGACAAAATTGTCCAGAACTGAAAAATATAGCATCTCACCAAATATCATGAATTTTGGACAACATTTACTAAGTCAAATATGGTTCGTTCCACAAGGTCAGTGCATCTGCCAAAACCTGCTTCATTTTTCCAGATTTCCAGATTTGGTCACATTTTAAAGATTTGCCATTTTGAGGACCTTAGACTCAAAATTAGCTTCGGCATATTTCTGGGAAAAATGTTCAAAACTGTCCAAACTAGTCACCTACCAATTTTCATGCATTTTAAACATCATTTTCCTAGCTAAACTTACCTCGAACAGACTGGTCAGAGAGCTGTCAACAATTTCGACTTCACCTAGCATCATTTTCAAGCCAAGATCTTGCCATGCATGGTTGTTTAAGCTTATGAACAACCATATAGCTCAAGTACAGAAGCAAATACACACATTTATTAGCATGCATGTGGATTTTTGAAGAGTTTTCAAAAGGTTTTAGCCCTCACCTTTGCAATCAACCCAAAAAATGCTCAAAAACCTTGTTGAAGCTCAAATCTCTTCTTCTTCTTGCTTAGCCGAGATTCCAACTAGATTTTCTCTATTTTTCCTAGCTTAGTGATCAATCTCTTAGCACATGTATAAGGTTATAGCAAGAAGAAAAGAAATGGAAGCTTAAAAACTCACCAAGGCCGAAAATGGTGACTCAAAATGCTTGCATGTGTGTTTCTTGCATCCTAGCTTGCTTGGGTGAGTTTCTTTGCTTGTGGTTTGTCTTGATGCACCATAGGATGATGAAGATGAGCTAAGAGGTGGAGAGAACTCAGCCAAAACCGAAATGGAGAGAGAGAGTGAGAGGGAGATTTGGTGGATAAAGTATCATGGCAACCCTAACCAGGGCAAAAAAAATTGAAAAGGGAGTGCAACACGAGGACTTCCCAGGGGGTCACCCATCCTAGTACTACTCTCGCCCAAGCACGCTTAACTTCGAAGTTCTGATGGGATCCGGTGCATTAGTGCTGGTATGATCGCACACGTCATGTTGAGGGCACAATTCCTATATGTGTTAACGGTTCACAGTACCAGCCTAGATAGATGGCCCATTCAAAAGGCCCAATGGGCTTAACGAAAACCAATCCGCTTCAACAATGCAGCATCCTCACAAGATGTGATATCGACACGTTGTAGGGCCCTATGATATCCCGCGAGTCAGGTTGTCATCCTTTTAACAACTCAGGACGTGCGATCCGAGACGGAAAAACAGAGCAAAAGAAGAAAAGTGGCCTGAAATTGATGAAAACGTTCGATTTTGGGGTCCAAAAATGGGCACAACGAGCAAGATAGCTGCCCCCGTCTTTGAGCTCTCAGAGAGCTTTACAACGGTATGTTGTGCGCCGCGTAACTCCTTATGGATCAAAAGTTATGGGCAACGGAGCGACGGAGACCTGGTCACGAACCCTACGCTCTCGGCTTGCTGGCCCGTCCTCTACGTGAAGCGAAGTTGTCTTGCCCAATGTTCCCTGGGATTTGGTAATAGAGATTTGGTGGATAAAGTATCTTGGCAACCCTAACCAGGGCAAAAAAAATTGAAAATGGAGTGCAACACGAGGATTTCCCAGAGGGTCACTCATCCTAGTACTACTCTTGCCCAAGCACGCTTAACTTCGGAGTTCTGATGGGATCTGGTGCATTTGTGCTGGTATGATCGCATCCATCATGTTGAGGGCACAATTCCTACATTGTTAATGGTTCATAGTGCCAGCCTAGAGAGATGGCCCATTCAAAAGGCCCAATGGGCTTAACGACAACCCATCTGCTTCAACAATGCAGCATCCTCGCAGGACATGATATCGACACGTTGTAGGGCCCTCTGATGTGAGGCCCGACCCCGAATAACGTGTGTTACCTTGATTTGCATGCCATAGACCCCTAATTATATGACCGACCTTGGATTACATGTCCTGTCTTGGTTTTCGGGCACCGGAACGACGGAGACCCTGTCACAAACCCTACGCCCTCGGTTTGCGGGCCTGGCCTTTACGTGAAGCGAAGTTGTCTTGCCCAATGTTCCGTGGGATTCAGTAATAGAGATTTGGTGGATAAAGCATCTTGGCAACCCTAACCAGGGCAAAAAAAATTGAAAAGGGGGTGCAATACAAGGACTTCCCAGGGGGTTACCCATCCTAGTACTACTCTCACCCAAGCACGCTTAACTTCGGAGTTCTGATGAGATCCAGTGCAATAGTACTGGTATGATCGCACCCGTCATGTTGACGGCACTATTCCTATATGTGTTAATGGTTCACAGTGCCAGCCTAGAGAGATGGCCCATTGAAAAGGATCAATGGGCTTAACGACAACCCATCCGCTTAAACAATGCAGCATCCTCGCAAGACGTGATATCGACACGTTGTAGGACCCTCTGATGTCGTGTGAGTGAGGTTGTCGTCCTTTTAACAGCTCACGACGTACGATCCGGGACGGAAAAAGAGAGCAAAAGAAGAAAAGTGGACTGAAACTGTTGAAAACTTTTGATTTTAGGCTCCGAAAAGGGCACAGCGAGCAAGCTGGCTGCCCCCTTCGTAGAGCTCTCAGAGAGCTTTGCAACAGTATGCTGTGCGCCATGTAACACCTTACGGATCAAAAGTTATGGGCACCGGAGCGATGGAGACCTGGTCATAAACCCTACGCCCTCGGTTTGTTGTCCCGGCCTCTACGTGAAGCGAAGTTGTCTTGCCCAATGTTCCGTGGCATTCGGTAATAGAGATTTGGTTGATAAAGTATCTTGGCAACCCTATCCAGGGCAAAAAAAATTGAAAAGGGGGTGCAGCACGAGGACTTCCCATGGGGTCACCCATCCTCTTACTACTCTCGCCCAAGCCCGCTTAACTTCGGAGTTCTGATGGGATCTGGTGCAATAGTGCTGGTATGATCGCACCCGTCATGTTGAGGGCACAATTCCTATATGTGTTAACGGTTCACAGTCCCAGCCTAGAGAGATGGCCCAGTCAAAAGGCCCAATGGGCTTAACGACAACCCATCCGCTTCAACAACGCAGCATCCTTGCAAAACCTGAAATCGACACATTGTAGGGCCCTCTGATGTCCCGCGAGTCATATTGTCGTCCTTTTAACAGCTCACGACGTACGATCTGGGACGGAAAAATGGAGCAAAAGAAGAAAAGTGGACTAAAACTGATGAAAATGTTTGATTTTGGGCTCCAAAAATGGGCAAAGCGAGCAATATGGCTGCCCCCGTCGTAGAGCTCTCAGAGAGCTTTACAACGGTATGATGTGCGCTGCGTAACTCTTTACGGATCAAAAGTTATGGGCACAAGAGCGACAGAGGCCTGGTCAAAAACCCTACGGCCTCGGTTTGCGGGCCCGGCCTCTACGTGAAGTGAAGTTGTCTTGCCCAATGTTTCGTGGGATTCAGTAATAGAGATTTGGTGGATAAAGTATCTTGGCAACCCTAATGTCCCGCGAGTCAGGTTGTCGTCCTTTTAACATCTCATGACGTACGATCCGGGACGGAAAAACAGAGCAAAAGAAGAAAAGTGGACTGAAACTGATGAAAACGTTTGATTTTAGGCTCCAAAAAGGGCACAGCGAGCAAGCTGGCTGCCCCCTTCGTAGAGCTCTCAAAGAGCTTTGCAACAGTATGCTGTGCGCCATGTAACTCCTTACGGATCAAAAGTTATGGGCACCGGAGCGACGGAGACCTGGTCACAAACCCTACGCCCTCGATTTGCTGGCCCGGCCTCTACGTGAAGCGAAGTTGTCTTGCCCAATGTTCCGTGGGATTCGGTAATAGAGATTTGGTTGATAAAGTATCTTGGCAACCCTAACCAGGGCCAAAGAAATTGAAAATGGGGTGCAGCACGAGGACTTCCCAGGGGGTTACCTATCCTAGTACTACTCTCGCCCAAGCACGCTTAACTTCGGAGTTCTGATGGGATCCGGTGCATTATTGCTGGTATGATCGCACCCGTCATGTTGAGGGCACAATTCCTATATGTGTTATTGGTTCACAGTGCCAGCCTAGAGAGATGGCCCATTAAAAAGGCCCAATGGGCTTAACGACAACCCATCCGCTTCAACAATGCAGCATCCTCGCAAGATGTGATATCGACACGTTGTAAGGCCCTCTGATGTCCTGTTAGTCAGGTTGTCATCCTTTTAACAGCTCACGACGTACGATCCGGGACGAAAAAATAGAGCAAAAGAAGAAAATTGGCCTGAAATTGATGAAAACGTTCGATTTCGGACTCCAAAAATGGGCAAAGTGAGCAAGCTGGCTTCCCCCATCGTAGTGCTCTCTGAGAGCTTTGCAACGGTATGCTGTGTGCCGCGTAACTTCTTACGGATCAAAAGTTATGGGCACCGGAGCAACGGAGGCCTGGTTACAAACCCTACAACCTCGGTTTGCTGGCCCAGCCTCTAAGTGAAGCGAAGTTGTTTTACCCAATGTTCCGTGGGATTTGGCAATAGAGATTTGGTTGATAAATTATCTTGGCAACCCTAACCAGGGCAAAAAAAATTGAAAAGGGGGTGCAGCACGAGGACTTCCCAGTGGGTTACCCATCCTAGTACTACTCTCGCCCAAGCACGCTTTACTTCGGAGTTCTGATGGGATCCGGTGCATTAATGCTGGTATGATCGCACCCGTCATGTTGAGGGCACAATTCTTATATGTGTTAACGGTTCACAGTCCCAGCCTAGAGAGATGGCCCATTCAAAAGGCTCAATGGGCTTAACGACAACCCATCCGCTTCTACAATGCAACATCCTCGTAAGACATGATATCGACACGTTGTAGGGCCCTCTGATGTCCCGCGAGTCAGGTTGTCGTCCTTTTAACAGCTCACGATATACGATCCGAGACGGAAAAACAGTGCAAAAGAAGAAAAGTGGCCTGAAACTGATGAAAACTTTTGATTTTAGGCTAAAAAAAGGTCACAACGAGCAAGCTGGCTGCCCCCTTCGTAGAACTCTCAGAGAGCTTTGCAATAGTATGTTGTGCGCCATGTAACTCCTTACGGATCAAAAGTTATGGGCACCGGTGCGACGGAGACCCGGTCACAAACCCTGCGCCCTCAGTTTGCTGGCCCGGCCTCAACGTGAAGCGAAGTTGTCTTGCCCAATGTTCCGTGGGATTCAGTAATATAGATTTTGTGGATAAAGTATCTTGGCAACCCTAACCAAGGCAAAAAAATTGAAAATGGTGTGTAGCACGAGGACTTCCCAGGGGGTCACCCATCCTAGTACTACTCTCGCCCAAGCACGTTTAACTTCGGAGTTCTGATGGGATCCGGGGCATTAGTGCTGGTATGATCGCACCCGTCATGTTGAGGGCACAATTCCTATATGTGTTAACTGTTCACAGTGCCAGCCTAGAGAGATGGCCTATTCAAAAGGCCCAATTGGTTTAACGACAACCCATCCGCTTCAACAACGCAGCTTCCTCGAAAGACGTGATATCGACGCGTTGTAGGGCCCTCTGATGTCCCGCGAGTCAGGTTGTCGTCCTTTTAACAGCTCACGATGTACGATCCGGGTTGGAAAAACGGAGCAAAAGAAGAAAAGTGAAATAAAACTGCTGAAAACGTTCGATTTTGGGTTCCAAAAATGGGCATAGTGAGCAAGCATGATGCCTCTGTCGTAGAGCACTTAGAGAGCTTTACAACGGTATGTTGTGCACCACGTAACTCCTTACGGATCAAAAGTTTTGGCCACTGGAGCGACGGAGACCTGGTCCAAACCCTACGCCCTCGGTTTGCGGGCCTGGCCTCTACGTGAAGCGAAGTTGTCTTGTCCAATGTTCCGTGGGATTTGGTAATAGAGATTTGGTGGATAAAGTACCTTGGCAACCCTAACCGGGGCAAAAAAAATTGAAAAAGTGGTGCAACACGAGGACTTCCCAGGAGGTCACCCATCCTAGTACTACTCTCACCCAAGCACGCTTAACTTCGGAGTTCTGATGGGATCCGGTGGATTAGTGCTGGCATGATCACACCGGTCATGTTGAGGGCACAATTCCTATATGTGTTAACGGTTCACAGTGCTAGCCTAGAGAGATGGCCTATTCAAAAGGCCCAATGGGCTTAACGACAACCCATCCGCTTCAAGAACACAGCATCCTCGAAAGACGTGATATCGACGCATTGTAGGGCCCTCTGATGTCTCGCGAGTCAGGTTGCCGTCCTTTTAACAGCTCACGATGTACGATCCGGGTGGGAAAAACGGTGCAAAAGAAGAAAAGTGGACTGAAAATGATAAAAACTTTCGATTTTGGGTTCCAAAAATGGGCACAGCGAGCAAGCATGCTGCACCCGTCGTAGAGCTCTTAGAGAGCTTTACAACGGTATGTTGTGTACCACGTAACTCCTTACGGATCAAAAGTTATAGCCAACGGAGCGACGGAAACCTGGTCACAAACCTTACGCCCTCGGTTTGCGAGCCCGGCCTTTACGTGAAGCGAAGTTGTCTTGCCCAATGTTCCGTGGGATTCGGTAACAGAGATTTGGTGGATAAAGTCCCTTGGCAACCCTCACCAAGGCAAAAAAAATTGAAAAAGGGGTGCAACACGAGGACTTCCCAAGAGGTCACCCATCCTATTTCTACTCTCGCCCAAGCACGCTTAACTTCGAAGTTCTGATGGGATCCGGTCCATTAATGCTGGCATGATCGCACCCGTCATTTTGAGGGCACAATTCCTATATGTGTTAATGGTTCACAGTGCCAGCCTAGAGAGATGGCCTATTCAAAAGGCCCAATGGGCTTAACGACAACCCATCCGCTTCAACAATGCAGCATCCTCGCCAGACATGATATCGACACGTTGTAAGGCCCTCTAATTTCCCGCGAGTCAGGTTGTCGTCCTCTTAACACCTCATGACGTACGATCCGGGACGGAAAAACATAGCAAAAGAAGAAAAGTGGACTGAAACTGATGAAAACGTTTGATTTTAGGCTCCAAAAAGGGCACAACGAGAAAGCTGGCTACCCTCTTCGTAGAGCTCTCAGAGAGCTTTGCAACAGTATGCTGTGCTCCATGTAACTCCTTACGGATCAAAAGTTATGGGCACCGGAGCGACGGAGACCTGGTCACAAACCTTACGCCATCGATTTGCTGGCTCGGCCTATACGTGAAGCGAAGTTGTCTTGCCCAATGTTCCGTGGGATTCGGTAATAGAGATTTGGTTGATAAAGTATCTTGGCAACCCTAACCAGGGCTAAAGAAATTGAAAAGGGGGTGCAGCATGAGGACTTCCCATGGGGTCACCCATCCTCGTACTACTCTCGCCCAAGCACGCTTAACTTCGGAGTTCTGATGGGATCCGGTGCATTATTGCTGGTATGATCGCACCCGTCATGTTGAGGGCACAATTCCTATATGTGTTATTGGTTCACAGTGCCAGCCTAGAGAGATGGCCCATTAAAAAGGCCCAATGGGCTTAACGACAACCCATCCACTTCAACAATGCAGTATCCTCCCAAGACGTGATATCGACACGTTGTAGGGCCCTCTGATGTCCTGTGAGTCAGGTTGTCGTCCTTTTAACAGCTCATGACGTACGATCCGGGACGAAAAAATAGTGCAAAAGAAGAAAAGTGGCCTGAAATTGATGAAAATGTTCGATTTCGGACTCCAAAAATGGGCACAGTGAGCAAGCTGGCTGCCCCCGTCGTAGAGCTCTCAAAGAGCTTTGCAACAGTATGCTGTGCGCCATGTAACTCCTTACGGATCAAAAGTTATGGGCACCGGAGCGACGGAGACCTGGTCACAAACCCTACAACCTCGGTTTGCTGGCCCAGCCTCTAAGTGAAGCGAAGTTGTTTTGCCCAATGTTTCGTGGGATTCGGAAATAGAGATTTGGTTGATAAATTATCTTGGCAACCCTAACCAGGGCAAAAAAAATTGAAAAGGGGGTGCAGCACGAGGACTTCCCAGTGGGTCACCCATCCTAGTACTACTCTCGCCCAAGCACGCTTTACTTCGGAGTTCTGATGGGATCCGGTGAATTAATGCTGGTATGATCGCACCCGTCATGTTGAGGGCACAATTCCTATATGTGTTAACGGTTCACAGTGCCAGCCTAAACAGATGGCCCATTCAAAAGGCCCAATGGCCTTAACGACAACCCATCCGCTTCCACAACGCAGCATCCTCGCATGACGTGATATCGACACAATGTAGGGCCCTCTGATGTCCAGCGAGTCAGGTTGTCGATCTTTTAACAACCCACGATGTACGATCCGGGATGGAAAAACAGAGCAAAAGAAGAAAAATGGACTGAAACTAATGAAAACTTTTGATTTTAGGCTCCAAAAAGGGCACAACGAGCAAGCTGGCTGCCCCCTTCGTAGAGCTCTCTGAGAGCTTTGCAACGGTATGTTGTGTGCCGCGTAACTCCTTACGGATCAAAAGTTATGGGCACCGGTGCGACGGAGACCTAGTCACAAACCCTACGCCCTCAGTTTGCTGGCCCGGCCTCTACGTGAAGTGAAGTTGTCTTGCCCAATGTTCCGTGGGATTCAGTAATATAGATTTTGTGGATAAAGTATCTTGGCAACCCTAACCAGGGCAAAAAAATTGAAAAGGGGGTATAGCACGAGGACTTCCCAGGGGGTCACCCATCCTAGTACTACTCTCACCCAAGCACGCTTAACTTCAGAGTTCTGATGGGATCCGGGGCATTAGTGCTGGTATGATCCCACCCGTCATGTTGAGGGCACAATTGCTATATGTGTTAACTGTTCACAGTGCCAGCCTAGAGAGATGGCCTATTCAAAAGGCCCAATTGGCTTAACGACAACCCATCCGCTTCAACAACGCAGCTTCCTCGAAAGATGTGATATCAACGCGTTGTAGGGCCCTCTGATGTCCCGCGAATCAGGTTGTCGTCCTTTTAACAGCTCACGATGTACGATCCGGGTGGGAAAAACGGAGCAAAAGAAGAAAAGTGAAATGAAACTGATGAAAACATTCGATTTTGGGTTCCAAAAATGGGCATAGCAAGCAAGCATGATGCCCCCGTCGTAGAGCTCTTAGAGAGCTTCACAACGGAATGTTGTGCACCACGTAACTCCTTACAGAGTAAAAGTTATGGCCACCGGAGCGACGGAGACCTGGTCACAAACCCTACGCCCTCGGTTTGCGGGCCCGGCCTCTACGTGAAGCGAAGTTGTCTTGCCCAATGTTCCGTGGGATTTCGTAATAGAGATTTGGTAGATAAAGTACCTTGGCAACCCTAACCAGGGCAAAAAAAATTGAAAAAGGGGTGCAACACGAGGACTTCCCAGGAGGTCACCCATCCTAGTACTACTCTCGCCCAAGCATGCTTAACTTTGGAGTTCTGATGGGATCCGGTGCATTAGTGCTGGCATGATCGCACCCGTCATGTTGAGGGCACAATTCCTATATGTGTTAACGATTCACAGTGCCAGCCTAGAGAGATGGCCCATTCAAAAGGCCCAATGGTCTTAACGACAACCAATCCGCTTCAACAATGCAGCATCCTCACAAGACGTGATATCGACACGTTGTAGGGCCCTCTGATGTCCTACGAGTCAGGTTGTCTTCCTTTTAACAGCTCACGACGTACGATCCGGGAAGGAAAAACAGAGCAAAAGAAGAAAAGTGGAGTGAAATTGATGAAAACGTTTGATTTTAAGCTCCAAAAAGGGTAAAGCGAGCAAGCTGGCTACCCCCTTCGTAGAGCTCTCAGAGAGCTTTGCAACAGTATGCTGTGCACCATGTACCTCCTTACGGATCAAAAGTTAAGGGCACCGGAGCGACGGAGACCTGGTCACAAACCCTACGCCCTCGGTTTGCTAGCCCGGCCTCTACGTGAAGCGAAGTTGTCTTGCCCAATGTTCCGTGGGATTCGGTAATAGAGATTTGGTTGATAAAGTATCTTGGCAACCCTAACAAGGGCAAAAAAAAATTGAAAAGGGGGTGCATCACGGGGACTTCCAATGGGGTCACCCATCCTCGTACTACTCTCACCCAAGCATGCTTAACTTCGGGGTTCTGATGGGATCCGGTGCATTAGTGCTGGTATCATCGCACCCGTCATGTTGAGTGCACAATTCCTATATGTGTTAACGGTTCACAGTGCCAGCCTAGAGAGATGGCCCATTCAAAAGGCCCAATGGGCTTAACGACAACCCATCCGCTTCAACAATGCAGCATCCTTGCAAGACGTGATATCGACATGTTGTAGGGCCCTATGATGTCCCGCGAGTCAGGTTGGCGTCCTTTTAACAGCTCACGACGTACGATCCGGGATGGAAAAACATAGCAAAAGAAGAAAAGTGTACTGAAATTGATGAAAATGTTCAATTTTAGGCTCCAAGAAGGGCATAGCAAGCAAGCTGGCTGCCCCCTTTGAAGAACTCTCAGAGAGCTTTGCAACAGTATGCTGTGCACCATATAACTCCTTACGGATCAATAGTTATGGGCCCCGGAGCGACGGAGACCTGGTTACAAACCCTACGCCCTCGGTTTGCTGGCTCGGCCTCTACGTGAAGCGAAGTTGTCTTGCCCAATGTTCCGTGGGATTCGGTAATAGAGATTTGGTTGATAAAGTATCTTGGCAACCCTAACTAAGGAAAAAAAAATTGAAAATGGGGTGCAGCACGCGGACTTCCCAGGGGGTTACCCATCCTAGTACTACTCTCGCCCAAGCACGCTTAACTTCGGAGTTCTGATGGGATCCAGTTCATTAGTGCTGGTATGATCGCACCCGTCATGTTGAGGGCACAATTCCTATATGTGTTAACGGTTCACAGTGCCAGCGTAGAGAGATGGCCCATTCAAAAGGCCCAATGGCCTTAACGACAACCCATCCGCTTCAACAACGCAGCATCCTCGCAAGACGTGATATCGACACGTTGTATGGCCCTCTGATGTCCCGCGAGTCATGTTGTCGTCCTTTTAACAGCTCATGACGTACGATCCGGGACGAAAAAACAGATCAAAAGAAGAAAAGTGGACTGAAACTGATGAAAACGTTCGATTTTGGGCTCCAAAAATGGGCACAGTGAGCAATATGGCTGCCCTGGTCGTAGAGCTCTTAGAGAGCTTTGCAATGGTATGTTGTGCGCCGCGTAACTCCTTACGGATCAAAAGTTATGGGCACTGGAGCGACGGAGGCCGGGTCACAAACCCTACGCCCTCGGTTTGCGGGCCCAGCCTCTACGTGAAGCGAAGTTGTCTTGCCCAATGTTCTGTGGGATTCGGTAATAGAGATTTGGTGGATAAAGTATCTTGGCAACCCTAACCAGGGCAAAAAAAATTGAAAAGGGGGTGCAGCACGAGGACCTCCCAGGGGGTCACCCATCCTAGTACTACTCTCGCCCAAGCATGCTTAACTTTGGAGTTCTGATGGGATCCGGTGTATTAGTGCTGGTGTGATCGCACCCGTCATGTTGAGGGCACAATTCCTATATGTGTTAACGGTTCACAGTGCCAGCGTAGAGAGATGGCCTATTAAAAAGTCCTAATGGGCTTAACGACAACCCATCCGCTTCAACAACGCAGCATCCTCAAAAGACGTGATATCGACACGTTGTAGGGCCCTTTGATGTCCCACGAGTCCTGTTGTCGTCCTTGTAATAGCTCACGACGTATGATCCGGGTGGGAAAAACGGAGCAAAGGAAGAAAAGTGGACTAAAACTGATGAAAACGTTCGATTTTGGGCTGCAAAAACGGGCAGAGCGAGCAAGCATGCTGCCCCCATCGTAGAGCTCTCAAAGAGCTTTGCAACGGTATGTTGTGCGGCACATAACTCCTTATGGATCAAAAGTTAAGGGCACCGGAGGGACGGAGACCTGGTCACAAACCCTACGCCCTCGGTTTGCTAGCCCGGCCTCTACGTGAAGTGAAGTTGTCTTGCCCAATGTTCCGTGGAATTTGGTAATAGAGATTTGGTTGATAAAGTATCTTGGCAACCCTAACCAGGGCAAACAAAATTGAAAAGGGGGTCCAGCACGAGGACTTCCCATGGGGTCACCCATCCTCGTACTACTATCGCCCAAGCACGCTTAACTTTGGAGTTCTGATGGGATCCGGTGCATTAGTGCTGGTATGGTCGCACCCGTCATGTTGAGGGCACAATTCCTATATGTGTTAACGGTTCACAGTGCCAGCCTAGAGAGATGGCCGATTGAAAAGGCCCAATGGCCTTAACGACAGCCCATCCGGTTCAACAAAGCAGCATCCTCGCAAGACGTGACGTCGACACGTTTTAGGGCCCTTTGATGTCCCGCGAGTCAAGTTTTCGTCCTTTTAACAGCTCACGACATACGATCCGGGACGGAAAAATAGAGCAAAAGAAGAAAAGTGGACTGAAACTGATGAAAATTATCAATTTTGGGCACCAAAAATGGGCACAGTGAGCAATCTGGCTGCCCCCGTCGTAGAGCTCTCAGAGAGCTTTCCAACGGTATGTTGTGTGCCGTGTAACCCCTTACGGATCAAAAGTTATGGGTACCGGAGCGACGGAGGCCTGGTCACAAACCCTACGCCCGTGGTTTTCGGGCCCGGCCTCTATGTGAAGCGAAGTTGTCTTGCCCAATGTTCCGTGGGATTCTATAATACAGATTTGGTGGATAAAGTACCTTGGAAACCCTAACCAGGGCAAAAAAAATTGAAAAGGGGGTGCAACACGAGGACTTCCCAGGAGGTCACCCATCCTAGGACTACTCTCGCCCAAGCATGATTAACTTCGGAGTTCTGATGGGATCCGATGCTTTAGTGCTGGTATGATCGCACCCGGCATGTTGGGGGCACAAGTCCTATATGGGGTAACGATTCACAGTGCCAACCTAGAGAGATCCCCCATTCAAAAGCCCCAATGGGCTTAACGAACACCCATCCGCTTCAACACCGCATCATCCTCGCAAGACGTGATATTGACACATTGTAGGGCCCTCTGATGTCCCGCGATTCAGGTTGTTTTCCTTTTACCAGCTCACTACGTACGATCCGGGATGGAAAAACAGAGCAAAAGAAGAAAAGTAGAATGAAACTGAAGAAAACGTCGATTTTGGGCTCCAAAATGGGTAAAGTGAGCAAGCTGGCTGCCCCCTTCGTAGAGCTCTCAGAGAGCTTTGCAACGGTATGTTGTGCGCCGCGTAACTCCTTATGGATCAAAAGTTATGGGCACCGGAGCTATGGAGACCTGGTCACAAACCCTACGCCCTCGATTTGTAGGCCTGGCCTCTACGTGAAGCGAAGTTGTCTTGCCCAATGTTCCGTGGGATTCGGTAATAGAGATTTGGTGGATAAAGTATCTTGGCAACCCTAACAAGGGCAAAAAAAATTGAAAAGGGGGTGCAGCACGAGGAATTCCCAGGGGGTCACCCATCCTAGTACTACTCTCGCCCAAGCACGCTTAACTTCGCAGTTCTGATGGGATCCGGTGCATTAGTGCAGGTATGATCGCACCCGTCATGTTGAGGGCACAATTCCTATATGTGTTAACGGTTCACAGTGCCAGCCTAGAGAGATGGCCCATTGAAAAGGCCCAATAGGCTTAACGACAACCCATCCGCTTCAACAACGCAGCATCCTCGCAAGACGTGATATCGACACGTTGTAGGGCCCTCTGATGTCCCGCGAGTCATGTTGTCTTCCTTTTAATAGCTCAAGACATACGATCCGGGACGGAAAAATTGAGCAAAAGATGAAAAGTGGACTGAAACTGATGCAAATGTTCGATTTTGGGCTCCAAAAATCGGCACAGTGAGCAATCTGGCTGCCCCCGTCGTAGAGCTCTCAGAGAGCTTTGCAACGGCATGCTGTGCGCTGCGTAACTCTTTACGGATCAAAAGTTATGGGCACCGGAGCGACAAAGACTTGGTCACAAACCCTACGCCCTCGGTTTGCGGACCCAGCCTCTACGTGAAGCGAAGTTGTCTTGCCCAATGTTCCGTGGGATTCAGTAATAGAGATTTGGTGGAGAAAGTATCTTGGCAACCCTAACCAGTGCAAAAAAAATTGAAAAGGGGGTGCAACACGAGGACTTCCTAGGGGGTCACCCATCCTAGTACTACTCTCGCCCAAGCACGCTTAACTTCGGAGTTCTGATGGGATCCGATGCATTAGTGCTGGTATGATCACACCCGTCATGTTGAGGGCACAATTCCTATATGTGTTAATGGTTCACAATGCAAGCCTAGAGAGATGGCCCATTCAAAAGGCCCAATGGGCTTAACGACAACCCATCCGCTTCAACAACGCAGCATCCTCGCAAGACGTGATATCGACACGTTGTAAGGCCCTCTGATGTCCCGCGAGTCATGTTGTCGTCCTTTTAACAGCTCACGACGTACGATCCGGGACGGAAAAACAGAGCAAAAGAAGAAAAGTGGACTGAAACTGATGAAAACGTTTGATTTTAGGCTCTAAAAAGGGCACAGTGTGAGGCCCGTCCCCGATTTGCGTGCGAAACCTAGCTTCGTTTGCCCTAACCTAGATTTGCGTGCCATGACCTAGGTTTCAGAAATGAGTTCATTTTATGTGCCATGCATTGAATTACGTGCATTCATTTGGGATTGCATGCATTTACTTGAAAAACGTGCGTTTGTCTCGTAGTTCGTGTCCTACCTCGTAGTGCATGCCTAGACCTAGTAAAGCGTGCCTTCACGCTAATCAAGAAAGTATCTTTCACGAAGCACTAGACTATTAAACAATCCTACAAAATCCACTAACAATATAATAATCCAAATTCAATTCACTAAAAGACAAAAATTTACTAAAAACAAAACATTCCTTATTCTTTATCCATTATTCTTTTTGCCCTTCTAGATACAATTAGAATAATGCTCAAGATGACACAAATTCAGCCATTTTATTAGCCTTGGCCAACCATACCATGGTTTTTGCACAAGGTTTGAGCAAATTATTTTATCCTATTGCATGCTAAGACAAACTATGACACAAGGCATTAAAAAATTACTCAAATTTCCCTCAATCTCCTCACCATTCTCGGCCATAACACTTTGCCATGCTAGACATTTCAAAATTTAAAGCATCTTGAAGACAAAAGCTGAAATTGTAAGCCTCAAGGCCGAGCATGCTCCTCAAGTTGCAAGGCTTTTGTTTTATTTTCATTTCATTCATTTCTTCCACTCACATTTCTCACTCACTCTCATTTTCCTCTCTCTCATACTCGGCCTTGGCTGAGCTCTCACCATCCTTGCTCATCTTCATCACACCTTAGTCGAACAAGGCAAGCAAATCATCCAAGCAACTCAAGCAAACAAGCTAGAGTTCGAAAATCACTCATGCATGTGCATTGAAGCTTCATTTTCGGCCTAGGTAAGCTTCTTGACATCCATTTCTTTTCTTCAAGTTATAACTACATGCATGCACTAAGAGATTGATCACTAAGCTAGGAAAAATAGAGAAAAGCTAGTGGGATTTCGGCTAGACAAAGGAGAAGAGGAGATTTGAACTTCAACAAAGGTTTTTGAGCAACTTGAGGTTGATTGCTAAGGTGAGGGTTAAAACCTTTTGAAAACTCTTCAAAATTTCACATGCATGCTCATGAATGTGTGTATTTGCTTCTGTACTTGAGATATATGGTCGTTCATAAGCTTAAACAACCATGCATGGCAAGATCTTGGCTTGAAAATGATGCTAGGCGAAGTCGAAATGGATGACAGCTCTCTGACCAGTCTGTTAGAGGTAAGTTTTGCTAAGAAAATGATGTTGAAAATGCTTTAAAATTGGTGGGTGACTATTTTGGACAGTTTTGAACATTTTTCCCAGAAATATGCCGAAGCTAATTTTGTCTCTAAGGTCCTCAAAATGATAAATCTTTAAAATGTGACCAAATCTGGAAATCTGGAAAAATGAAGCAGGTTTTGGCAGATGCACTGACCTTGTGGAACGAACCATATTTGAATTAGTAAATGTTGTCCAAAATGCATGAAATTTGGTATACTGCTAGATTTTTCAGTTCTGGATAATTTTGTCAGAAATGGACCAAAGCTAAAACTGACCCTAAGGACCTCAAAAACGTCAATTTCTGAAAAGTGTGCAAATCTGGACAGTTTTATGTTACCTCACTGTTTCGGCTATAACTAATGATTCTGAACTCCAATTGATGCAAGGCTTGTTTCTAATTTTAGTTAACGTCTTAAGATTTAATTTGACATCTTATTCACTGAATTTGGAGATTGTTTGATTATCCTATTGATTGTGGGAAAACAGCCTATTGCAGTAAAGGGTTCATTTAGCTACGGGCTTGGGAAATTGGGGTAACCTCTCTTGTGGTTCTATTTGTGTGGAAATGTGGTGTTGGGATGTTATGTGGACTGTTTTGAGTACTTGAGGATGCGTGAATTGAATGATGCATGACTTGAGAATGATTTTGAGTTGACTTAGGGTTTTAATCACACGGTTAAGCATGAAACAGAAACCCTAATGACTAGGTAGTTTTGCTAAGTGTTGATCTTTTGGTTATTGTGTGGAAATTATATGCTTAGTGGGCTGCCCGTAAATGTTTTATAACTTCAAATGTGAATTTGACCATGGCATGTTGTCAAATAAGCTTTTCTTGCTACCGAACCCATGTTAATTTCACTGCATGTTGAATGATCTTATCACTTGATTACGTGGGCTTCTTAATGAGTTATATGGTCTGTTTTACATGTGTTACATGGGTGCCCGTTTAATTTTCATATTACTCTATATGCCTTTCAAGTGAAATTTCCTGTCTTATTGTGTCCTGCTTGTTTACCTGTCAATGTGCAATCTTATGACTGTCTGGAGGCGACCTACTTTGTTGTCCTCCTACTGTGATATATTACCTGTCATGAATGTGCATTGCATACAAGGTTGCAACCTTTCCTGTTGGCATGGTAGCGATCACGCACACCGGGCGGCATCGGGCTTGCCGGTGCACCTGTGACTACCATGGTCCCAATCCCTCTCTTGCTTTGGGGCTAGATTTCCTCGGAGAGTTGGGTCGTAGGATTTCGGGGTACATCCGGAGTATCCCCACCTGGCGTGTTTGGGGGATGATTGAAGTCGGCCGCAACAATTGATCCTGGAACTGATCTGAGAGCAAAAGCTCACTGTATCCTTTTTACTATGTGTATAAGTACTCTCGCTCGGTTCCTAGAGAACCTCGAGGAGGAAAGACCGGTATTCTTGTTCTGTACTTGTATTTCTATACTTGTATTTCTGTTGTATTCATGTTTGAGAAAGGGATTTTCATAAGTTTAACCGAAAATGAGTTTCAAAACTTATTTCTTGTTCCCCCCTCGCTGAGTTCATAAGGACTCACCCTCTTTTATCAACTCAGGTGAAGAAGAGCAGGTACAGGACCCCGAGGGCAATGTACCTAATGATGAACCCCTGGAGTGATTGCCTGTTATTGTTGTTTTGCTTGAACGTGACTACTTGTGTACCTTGTGCTGCTTGAAGACCATTTATTTATGTTGCTTGTTGTTGCTAATGTAAAAGACCCCCCTTGTAATTTGGGGTCAAATTTTGGTTTGTACTTACATTAAGTAGACTGATGCTAGACATAACACTACTGTGATCGTTTTGCTTTTATCACCTGTAGTATCTATCTTAGGTTATGACGCTTTAGTTAAGATCTAAGTAAATGAACTTATCCAATCTTAACAGGTACTTGCTATTGAGCTAAGATCAACAGGTATATTTGTAACGAGGACAAATAAGCAAACGAGACATAGTATCATGTTAGGATATAATTCAAACGGGACGTCGAAATAACCAATAGGCAATCCAATCGATAGTAAATTAGTAATCTTAGTTGGAAATGAATTTGAGACGGTAAACTTTGAGGCGTTTAGAGAATTAGGTTAAACCAAATGGCCAATTACAGCCGTTATGCTGCCGGTTTTCCGAAAAACTTTGGAGTTTAGACTAAATCATTAGGTGTTAATCTTCATAAACAGCTAAGTACATTACTTGAATGTTAGTTCATACCCTAGTCTAACCTTATAGGCCGGGTTGGAGGCGTGACACACAGCGAGCAAGCTGGCTGCCCCCTTCGTAGAGCTCTCAGAGAGCTTCGCAATGGTATGCTATGCACCGCGTAACTCCTTATGGATCAAAAGTTATGGGCACCGGAGCGACGGAGACCTGGTCACAAACCTTACGCCCTCGATTTGCGCGCCCGGCCTCTATGTGAAGCGAAGTTGTCTTGCCCAATGTTTCGTGGGATTCGGTAATAGAGATTTGGTGGATAAAGTATCTTGGCAACCCTAACCAGGGCAAAAAAAATTGAAAAGGGGGTGCAGCACGAGGACTTCCCAGGGGGTCACCCATCCTAGAACTACTCTTGCCCAAGCACGCTTAACTTCGGAGTTCTGATAGGATCCAGTGCATTAGTGTTGGTATGATCGCACCCGTCATGTTGAGGGCACAATTCCTATATGTGTTAACGATTCACTGTACCAGCATAGATAGATGGCCAATTCAAAAGGCCCAATGGCCTTAACGACAACCCATCCGCTTCAACAATACAGCATCCTCGTAAGACATGATATCGACACGTCGTACGGCCCTCTGATGTCCCGCGAGTCATGTTGTCATCCTTTTAACAGCTCACAACGTACGATCCAGGACGGAAAAATAGAGCAAAAGAAGAAAAGTGGAATAAAACTTATGAAAACTTTCGATTTTGGGCTCCAAAAAGGGCACAACGAGCAATCTGGATACCCCAGCCGTAGAGATCTCAGAGAGCTTTGCAATGGTATGTTGTGCACCGCTTAACTCCTTACGAATCAAAAGTTATGGACACCGGAGCGACGGAGGCCTGGTCACAAACCCTACGCCCTCGGTTTGCGAGCTCGGCCTCTACGTGAAGCGAAGTTGTCTTGCCCAATTTTCCGTGGGATTCGGTAATAGAGATTTGGTGGATAAAGTATCTTGGCAACCCTAACCAGGGCAAAAAAAATTGAAAAGGGGGTGCAACACGAGGACTTCCCATGGGGTCACCCATCCTAGTACTACTCTCGTCCAAGCACGCTTAACTTCGGAGTTCTGATGGGATCCGGTGCGTTAGTGATGGTATGATTGCACCCGTCATGTTGAGGGCACAATTCCTATATGTGTTAATGGTTCACAGTGCCAGCCTAGAGAGATGGCCCATTCAAAAGGCCCAATGGGCTTAACGATAACCCATATGCTTCAACAACACAGCATCCTCGCAAGACGTGATATCGACACGTTGTAGGCCCTCTGATATCCCGCGAGTCAGGTTGTCATCCTTTTAACAGATCACGACGTACGATTTGGGACAGAAACACAGAGCAAAAGAAGAAAAGTGGACTAAAGCTGATGAAAACGTTCAAGTTTGGGCTTCAAAAAGGGGCACAGCGAGCAAGCTGGCTGCCCCCTTCGTAGAGCTCTCAGAGAGCTTTGCAACAGTATGTTATGCGCCGTGTAACTCCTCACGGATCAAAAGTTATGGGCACCGGAGCGACGAAGACTTGATCAGAAACCCTATGCCCTCAGTTTGCGGGCCTGGCCTCTATGTGAAGCGAAGTTGTCTTGCCCAATGTTCCGTGGGATTCGGTAATAGAGATTTGGTGGATAAAGTATCTTGGCAACCCTAACCAGGGCAAAAAAAAATTGAAAAGGGGGTGCAGCACGAGGACTTCCCACGGGGTCATCCATCCTAGTACTACTCTCGCCAAAGCACGCTTAACTTCGGAGTTCTAATGGGATCCGGTGCATTAGTGCTGGTATGATCGCACCCGTCATGTTGAGGGCACTATTCCTATATGTGTTAACGGTTCACAATGCCAGCCTAGAGAGATGGCCCATTCAAAAGGCCCAATGGGCTTAACGCCAACCCATCCGCTTCAACAACGTAGCATCCTCGCAAGACATGATATCGACACGTCGTACGGCCCTCTGATATCCCGCGAGTCATGTTGTCATCCTTTTAACAGCTCACAACGTACAATCCAGGACGAAAAAATAGAGAAAAAGAAGAAAAGTGGACTGAAATTGATGAAAACGTTCGATTTTGGGCTTCAAAAAGGGCACAGCGAGCAAACTGGATGCCCCCGTCGTAGAGCACTCAGAGAGCTTTGCAACGGTATGCTGTGCGCCGTGTAACTCCTTACGGATCAAAAGTTATGGGCACCGGAGCGACGAAGACCTGGTCACAAACCCTACGCCCTCAGTTTGCTGGCCCGGCCTCTACGTGAAGCGAAGTTGTCTTGCCCAATGTACCGTGGGATTCGATAATAGAAATGTGGTGGATAAAGTATCATGGAAACCCTAACCGGAGCAAAAAAAAATTGAAAAGAGGGGTGCAACACGAGAACTTCCCTGGGGGTCACCCAACCTAGTACTACTCTCGCCCAAGCACCCTTAACTTCGGAGTTCTGATGGAATCCGGTGCGTTAGTGCTTCTCTGATTGCCCCCGTCATGTTGAGGGCACAATTCCTATATGTGTTAACGGTTCACAGTGCCAGCCTAGAGAGATGGCCCATTCAAAAGGCCCAATGGGCTTAACGACAACCCATATGCTTCAACAACACAGCATCCTCGCAAGACGTGATATCAACATGTTGTTGGGCCCTCTGATGTCCCGCGAATCAGGTTGTTGTCCTTTTAACAGCTTACGACGTACGATCCGGGACGGAAAAACAAAGCAAAAGAAGAAAAGTGGCCAAAAATTGATGAAAACGTTCGATTTTGGGCTTCAAAAAGGGCACAGCGAGCAAACTGGCTGCCCCCGTCGTAGAGCTCTCAGAGAGCTTTGCAACGGTATACTGTGCACCGCGTAAATCCTTACAGATCAAAATTTATGGGCACCAGACCAACGGAGACCTGGTCACAAACCCTATGCCCTCGGTTTGCTGGCCCAGCCTCTACCTGAAGCGAAGTTGTCTTGCCCAATGTTCTATGGGATTTGGAAATAGAGATTGGGTGGATAAAGTATCTTGGCAACCAAAACCAGGGCAAAAAAAATTGAAAAGGGGTTGCAACACGAGGACTTCCTCGGGGGTCACCTATTTTAGTACTACTCTCACCCAAGCACGCTTAACTTCGGAGTTCTGATGGGATCCGGTGCATTAGTGCTGCTCTGATCGCGCCCATCATGTTGAGGGCAAAATTCCTATATGTGTTAACGGTTCACTGTGCCAGCCTAGAGAGATGGCCCATTCAAAAGGCCCAATGGGCTTAACGAAAACCCATCCGCTTCAACAACGCCGCATACTCGCAAGACGTGATATTGACACGTTGTAGGGCCTTCTGATGTACCGCGAGTCAGGTTGTCGTCCTTTTAACAGTTGACGACGTACGATCTGGGAAGGATAAACAGGGCAAAAGAAGAAAAGTGGCCTGAAATTGATGAAAACGTTTGATTTTGGGCTCCAAAAATGGGAACAGCGAGCAAGCTCTCTGCCCCCACCATAGATCTATTAGAGAGCTTTGCAACGTTATGTTATACGCCGCGTAACTCCTTACGGATCAAAAGTTATGGGCACCGGAGCGACGGAGACTTGGTCACAAACCCTACGCCCTCGGTTTGTGGGCCCGGCCGCTACGTGAAGCGAAGTTGTCTTGCCCAATATTCCGTGGGATTCGGTAATAGAGATTTGGTGGATAAAGCATCTTGGCAACCCTAACCTGGGCAAAAAAAGTTGAAAATGGGGTGCAACACGAGGACTTCCCAAGGGGTCACCCATGCTAGTACTACTCTCTCCCAAGATCGCTTAACTTCGGAGTTCTGATGGGATCCGGTGCATCAGTGTTGGTATTATCGCACCCGTCATGTTGAGGGCACAATTCCTATATGTGTTAACGGTTCACAGTCCCAGCCGAGAGAGATGGCTCATTCAAAAGGCCCAATGGGCTAAACGGCAACCCATCCGCTTCAACAACGCAGCATCTTCGCAAGACGTGATATCGACAAGTTGTAGGGCCCTTTGATGTCCCGCGAGTTAGGTTGCCGTCCTTTTAACATCTCACGACGTACGATCCGGGACAGAAAAATAGAGGAAAAGAATAAAAGTGGACTGAAATTGATGAAAACGTTTGATTTTGGGATCCAAAAAATGGGCACAGCGAGCAAGCTGGCTGCCCCCATCATAGAGCTCTCAGAGAGCTTTGCAACGGTATACTGTGCGCTGCGTAACTCCTCACGGATCAAAAGTTATGGGCACCGAAGCGATGGGGACCTGGTCACAAACCCTACGCCCTCGGTTTGCGGGCCCGGCCTCTACGTGAAGCGAAGCTGTCTTACCCAATGTTTCGCGGGATTCGGTAATAGAGATTTGGTGGATAAAGTATCTTGGCAACCCTAACCAGGGCAAAAAAACTTAAAAAGGGGGTGCAACACGAGGACTTCCCAAAGGTCACCCATCCTAGTACTACTCTCGCCCAAGCACGCTTAACTTCGAAGTTCTGATGGGATCCAGTGCATTAGTGCTGGTATGATCGCACTCGTCATGTTGAGGGCACAATTCCTATATGTGTTAACGGTTCACAGTCCCAGCCTAGAGAGATGGCCCATTCAAAAGGCTCAATGGGCTTAACGATACCCCATCCGCTTCAACAACGCAGCATCCTTGCAAGACGTGATATCGACACGTTGTAGGGCACTCTCATGTACCGCGAGTCAGGTTGTCGTCTTTTTAACAGCTAACGACGTACGATCCGGGACGGAAAACCAGAGCAAAAGAAGAAAAGTGGCCTGAAATTGATGAAAATGTTCAATTTTGGGCTCCAAACAGGGGCAAAGCGAGCAAGCTAGATGCCCCCATCGTAGAGCTCTCAAAGAGCTTTGAAACGGTATGCTGTGCGCCGCATAACTCCTTACGGATCAAAAGTTATGGGCGCCAGAGCGACGGAGACCTGGTCACAAACCCTACGCTCTCGGTTTGCGGGCCCGGCCTCTACATGAAGCGATGTTGTGTAGCCCATTATTCCATGGGATTCGGTAATGGAGATTTGGTAGATAAAGTATCTTGGCAACCCTAACCAAGGCAAAAAAATTTGAAAAGGGGGTGCAACACGAGGACTTCACAGGGGGTCACCCATCCTAATACTACTCTCGCCCAAGCACGCTTAACTTCAGAGTTCTGATGGGATCCGGTGCAATAGTGCTGATATGATCGCACCCGTCATGTTGAGGGGACAATTCCTATATGTGTTAACGGTTCACAGTCCCAGCCTAGAGCGATGGCCTATTCAAAATGCCCAATGGGCATAAAGACAACCCATCTGCTTCAACAACGCAGCATCCTCGCATGACGTGATATCGAAACATTGTAGGCCCCTCTGATGTCCCGCGAGTCAGGTTATCGTCCTTTTAACAGCTCACGGCGTACGATCCGGGACGGAAAAACAGAGCAAAAGAAGAAAAGTGGCCTGAAACGAATGAAAATGTTCGATTTTGGGCTCCAAAAATGGGCCCAGCTAGCAAGCACTCTGTCTCCATCGTAGAGATCTCAGAGAACTCTGCAACGGTATGCTGTGCGCCGCCTAACTGCTGACAGATCAAAAGTTATGGGCACCGGAGCGACGGAGACCTGGTCATAAACCCTACGCCCTCGGTTTGTGGGCCCAGCCTCTACGTGAAGCGAAGTTGTATTTCCCAATGTTCCGTGGGATTCGGTAATTGAAATTTGGTGGATAAAGTATCTTGTCAACCCTAACCAAGGCAAAAAAAATTGAAAAGTGGGCGCAACACGAGGACTTCCCAGTGGGTCACCTATCCTAGTACTACTCTCACCCAAGCACGCTTAACTTCGGAGTTCTGATGGGATTCGGTGCATTAGTGCTGGTATGATCGCACCCGTCATGTTGAGGGCACAATTCCTTTATGTGTTAACGGTTCACCGTGCCAGCCTAGAGAGATGGCCCATTCAAAAGGGCCAATGGTCTTAACGAATACCCATCTGCTTCAACAACGCTACATCCTCGAAAGACGTGATATCGACCCATTGTAGGGCCCTCTGACGTCCCACGAGTCAGGTTGTCGTCCTTTTAACAGCTGACGACGTACGATCCGGGATGAAAAAATAGAGCGAAAGTAGAAAAGTGGCCAGAAATTGATGAAAACGTTCGATTTTGGGCTCCAGGAAAGGGCACAGCAAGCAAGCTGGATGCCCCCATCGTAGAGCTCTTAGAGAGCTTTGGAACGTTATGTTGTGCGCCGCGAAAGTCCTTACGGATCAAAAGTTTTGGGCACCGGAGCGACGGAGACCTGGTCACAAACCCTACGCCCTCGGTTTGCAGGCTCGGCCTCTATGTGAAGCGAAGTTCTCTAGCCCAATGTTCCGTGGGATTTGGTAATAGAGATTTGGTGGATAAAGTATCTTGGAAACTCTAACCAGGGCAAAAAAATTTGAAAAGGGGGTGCAACACGAGGACTTCCCAGGGGGTCACCGATCTTAGTACTACTCTCGCCCAAGCACGCTTAACTTCGGAGTTATGATGGGATCTGGTGCATTAGTGCTGGTATGATCGCACCCGTCATGTTGAGGGCACAATTCATATATGTGTTAACGGTTCACACTCCCAGCTTAGAGAGATGGCCCATTCAAAAGACCCAAGGGGCTTAACGACAACCCATCCGCTTTAAAAACGCAGCATCCTCGCTGGACGTGATATCGACACGTTGTAGGGCCCTCTGATGTCCTGTGAGTCAGGTTGTCGTCCTTTGAACAGCTCACGACGTACGATCCGGGACAGAAAAACAGAGGAAAAGTAGAAAAGCGGTCTCATATTGATGAAAACGTTCGATTTTGGGCTCCAAAAATAGGCACAGCGAGCAGGCTCGCATCCCCCGTTGTAGAGCTTTCAGAGAGCTTTGCAACGGTATGCTGTGCGCCGCGTAACTCCTTATAGATCAAAAGTTATGGGCACCGGAGCGACGGAGACCAGTTCACAAATCCTACGCCCTCGGTTTGCTGGCTCGGCCTCTACGTGAATCGAAGTTGTCTTGCCTAATGTTCCGTGGGATTCGGTAATAGAGATTTGGTGGATAAAGTATGTTGGCAACCCTAACCAGGGCAAAAAAAATTGAAAAGGGGGTACAACATGAGGACTTCCCAGGGGGTCACCTATCCTAGTACTACTCTCGCCCAAGCACGCTTAACTTCGGAGTTCTGATGGGATCCTGTGCATTAGTGCTGGTATGATCGCACCCATCATGTTAAGGGCACAGTTCCTATATGTGTTAACGGTTCACAGTGCCAGCCTAGACAGATGGCCCATTCAAAAGGCCCAATAGGCTTAACGACAACCCATCCGCTTCAACAACGCAGTATCCTCACAAAATGTGATATCGACACGTTGTTGGGCGCTCAGATGTCCTGCGAGTCAAGTTGTCGTCCTTATAACAGCTCACGACGTACGATCCAGGATGGCAAAACAGAGCAAAAGAAGAAAACTGGCCTGAAATTGATGAAAACGTTCGATTTTGGGCTCCAAAAATGGGCCCAGTGAGCAAGTTGACTGCCCCTGTCGTAGTGCTCTCAGAGAGCTTTGCAACGGTATGCTGTGCGCCGCATAACTGCTTTCGGATCAAAAGTTATGGGCACCGGAGCGACGGACATCTGGTCACAAACCCTACGCCCTCGGTTTGTGGGCCCGTCCTCTACGTGAAGCGAAGTTGTCTTGCCCAATGTTCCGTGGGATTCGGTAATAGAGATTTGGGGGATAAAGTATTTTGGCAACCCTAACCATGGCAAAAAAAATTGAAAAGGGTGTGCAACACGAGGACTTCCCAGGGGGTCACCCATCCTAGTACTACTCTCGCCCAAGAACGCTTAACTTCGGAGTTTTGATGGGATCTGGTGCATCAGTGCTGGTATGATCACACCCATCATGATGAGGGCACAATTCCTATATGGGTTAATGGTTCACAATGCCAGCCTAGAGATAAGGCCCAATCAAAAGGGCCAAAGGACTTAACGACGACCCAACGCCTTCAACAACGCAACAACCTCGCAAGACGTGATATCGACACGTTGTAAGGCGATCTGATGTCCCACGAGTCAGGTTTTCATCCTTCTAATAGCTCACCACGTACGATCCATTGCAAAAAAGAAGAGCAAAAGAAGAAAAGTGGACTGAAACTGATTAAAACGTTCGATTTTGGGCTCCAAAAATGGGCCCAGTGAGCAAGTTGGCTGCCTCTGTCGTAGTGCTCTCAGAGAGCTTTGTAACGGTATGCTGTGCGCCACGTAACTGCTTTCGGGTCAAAAGGTATGGGCAGCGGAGCGACGGACACCTGGTCACAAACCCTACGCCCTCGGTTTGTGGGCCCGGCCTCTACGTGAAGCGAAGTTGTCTTGCCCAATGTTCCGTGGGATTCGGTAATAGAGAATTGGTGGATAAATTATTTTGGCAACCCAAACCATGGCAGAAAAAATTGAAAAGGGTGTGCAACACGGGGACTTCCCAAGGGGTCACCCATCCTAGTACTACTCTTGCCCAAGCACGCTTAACTTTGGAGTTCTGATGGGATCCGGTGCATCAGTGCTGGTATGATCACACCCGTCATATTGAGGGCACAATTCCTATATGTGTTAACGGTTCACAGTGCCAGCCTAGAGAGATGGCCATTTCAAAAGGCCCAATGGGCTTAACGACAACCCATCCGCTTCAACAATGCAGCATCCTCGCAAGACGTGATATCGACACATTGTAGGGCGCTCTGATGTCCCACGAGTCAGGTTGTCATCCTTCTAATAGCTCACGACGTACGATCCATTACGAAAAAGATGAGCAAAAGAAGAAAAGTGGACTGAAACTGATTAAAACGTTCTATTTTGGGCTCCAAAAATGGGCCCAGTGAGCAAGTTGGCTGCCCTTGTCATATTGCTCTCAGAGAGCTTTGCAACGGTATGGTGTGGGCCGCATAACTGCTTTTGGATCAAAAGTTATGGGGACCGGAGCGACGGACACCTGGTCACAAACCCTACGCCCTCGGTTTGTGGGCCCGGCCTGTACGTGAAGCGAAGTTGTCTTGCCCAATGTTCCGTGGGATTCGGTAATAGAGATTTGGTAGATAAAGTATGTTGGCAACCCTAACCAGGGCAAAAAAAATTGAAAAGGGGTGTAACAGGAGGACTTCCCAGGGGGTCACCCATCCTAGTACTACTCTCTCCCAAGCACGCTTAACTTCTGAGTTCTGATAGGATCTGGTGCATTAGTGTTGGTATGATCGCACCCGTCATATTGAGGGCAAAATTCCTATATGTGTTAATGGTTCACAGTCCCAGCCTAGAGAGATGGCTCATTCAAAAGGCCTAATGGGCTTAACGGCAACCCATCCGCATCATCAACGCAGCACCCTCGCAGGACGTGATATCGACACGTTGTAGGGCCCTTTGATATCCCGCGAGTTAGGTTGTTGTCCTTTTACCAGCTCATGACGTACGATCCAGGACGGAAAAACATAGCAAAAGAAGAAAAATGGACTGAAACTGATGAAAACGTTTGATTTTGGTCTCCAGAAAATGGGCACAGCGAGCAAGCTGGCTACCCCCGTCATAGAGTTCTCAGAGAGCTTTGCAACGGTATACTGTGCGCTGCGTAACTCCTCACAGATCAAAATTATGAACACCGGAGCGATGGAGACCTCGTCACAAACCCTACGCCCTCGGTTTGCGGGCCCATCCTCTACGTGAAGCGAAGTTGTCTTGCCCAATGTTCTGTGCGATTCAGTAATAGAGATTTGGTGGATAAAGTATCATGGCAATCCTAACCAGGGCAAAAAAAATTGAAAAGGGGGTGCAACACGAGGACTTCCCACGGGGTCACCCATCCTAGTACTACTCTCGCCCAAGCACGCTTAACTTTGAAGTTCTGATGGGATCCGGTGCATTAGTGCTGGTATGATCGCACCCATCACGTTGAGGGCACAATTCTTATATGTGTTAACGGTTCACAGTCCCAGCCTAGAGAGATGGCCCATTCAAAAGGCTCAATGGGCTTAACGACAACCCATCCGCTTCAACAACGCAGCATTCTCGCAAGACGTGATATCGACACATTGAAGGGCCCTCAGATGTTCTGCGAGTCAGGTTGTCGTCGTTTTAACAACTCACGACGTACGATCCGGGACAGAAAAACAGAGCAAAAGAAGAAAAGTGGCCTGAAACTGATGAAAACGTTTGATTTTGGTCGCTAGAAAATGGGCACAGAGAGCAAGCTGGCTATCCCCGTCATAGAGCTCTCAGAGATCTTTGCAACAGTATACTGTGCGCCGCGTAAATCCTCACGGATCAAAAGTTATGGGCACCGGAGCGATGGGGACCTGGTCACAAACCCTACGCCCTCGGTTTGCGGGCCCGGCCTCTAAGTGAAGCGAAGTTGTCTTGCCCAATGTTCCGTGGGATTCGGTAATAGAGATTTGGTGGATAAAGTACCTTGGGAACCCTAACCAGGGCAAAAAAAATTGAAAAAGGGGTGCAACACGAGGACTTCCCAGGGGTCACCCATCCTAGTACTACTCTCGCCCAAGCACGCTTAACTTCGAAGTTCTGATGGGATCCGGTGCATTAGTGCTGGTATGATCGCACCCGTCATGTTGAGGGCACAATTCCTATATGTGTTAACGGTTCACAGTCCCAGCCTAGAGAGATGGCCCATTCAATTTGCTCAATGGGCTTAACGACACCCCATCCGCTTCAACAACGCAGCATCCTCGCAAGACGTGACATCGACACGTTGTAGGGCACTCTGATGTACCGTGAGTCAGGTTGTCGTCCTTTTAACAGTTCACGACGTACGATCCGGGATGGAAAAACAGAGCAAAAGAAGAAAAGTGGCCTGAAACTGATGAAAATGTTCAATTTTGGGCTCCACAAAGGGGCAAAGCGAGCATGCTCGCTGCCCCCATCGTAGAGCTCTCAGAGAGCTTTCCAACGGTATGCTGTGCATCGCATAACTCCTTACGACTCAAAAGTTATGGGCACCGGAGCGACGGAGACCAGATCACAGGCCCCAAGCCCTCGGTTTGCTGGCACAACCTCTACACGAAGCGAAGTTGTCTTGCCCATTGTTCCGTGGGATTCGATGATAGAGATTTGGTGGAAAAAGTATCTTGGCAACCATAACCAGGGAAAAAAAATTGAAAAGGGGGTGCAACACGAGGACTTCATAGTGGGTGACCCATCCTAGTACTACTCTCGCCCAAGCACGCTTAACTTCGGAGTTCTGATGGGATCCGGTGCATTAGTTCTGGTATGATCGCATCCGTCATGTTGAGGGCACAATTCCTATTTGTGTTAACGGTTCACAGTCCCAGCCTAGAGAGATGGCCCATTCAAAAGGCCCAATGGGCTTAACGACAACCCATCTGCTTCAACAATGCAGCATCCTCGCAAGACGTGATATCGACACATTGTAGGGCCCTCTGATGTCCCGCCAGTCAGGTTGTCGTCCTTTTAACAGCTCACGGCGTACGATCCGGGACGGAAAAATAGAGCAAAAGAAGAAAAGTGGCCTGAAACTGATGAAAACGTTCGATTTTGGGCTCCAAAAATGGGCACAACGGGCAAGCTGGCTACCCCCGTCATAGAGCTCTCAGAGTGCTTTGCAACGGTATACTGTGCGCTGCGTAACTCCTCACATATCTAAATTTATGGGCACTAGAGCGATGGGGACCTGGTCACAAATCCTACGCCCACGGTTTGTGGGCCCGGCCTCTACGTGAAGCAAAGTTGTCTTGCCCAATGTTTCGTGGGATTCGGTAATAGAGATTTGGTGGATAAAGTATCTTGGCAACCCTAACCAGGGCAAAAAAAATTGAAAAGGGGGTGCAACACGATGACTTCCCAGGGGGTCACCCATCCTAGTACTACTCTCTCCCAAGCACGCTTAACTTCGAAGTTCTGATGGGATCCGGTGGATTAGAGCTGGTATGATCGCACCCGTCATGTTGAGGGCACAATTCCTATATGTGTTAACGGTTTACAGTCCCAGCCTAGAGAGATGGCCCATTCAAAAGGCTCAATGAGCTTAACGACAACCCATCCGCTTCAACAACGCAGCATCCTCGCAAGACGTGGTATCGACACGTTGTAGGGCCCTCTTATGTCCAACGAATCAGGTTGTCGTCCTTTTAACAGCTCACGACGTACGATCCGGGACGGAAAAACAGAGCAAAAGAAGAAAAGTGGCCTGAAACTGATGAAACCGTTCGAGTTTGGGTGCCAAAAATGGGCACAGCGAGCATGCTAGCTACCCCCGTCGTAGTGCTCTCAGAGAGCTTTGCAACGGTATGCTGTGCGCCGCGTAACTCCTTACGGATCAAAAGTTATGGGCTCCGGAGCGACGGAGACCTGGTCACAAACCCTACGCCCTCGGTTTGCGGGCCCGGCCTCTACGTGAAGCGAAGTTGTCTTGCCCATTGTTCCGTGGGATTCGGTATTAGAGATTTGGTGGATAAAGTATCTTGGCAACCCTAACCCAGGCAATAAAAATTGAAAAAGGGGTGCAACACGAGGACTTCACAGGGGGTCACCCATCCTAGTACTACTTTCGCCCAAGCACGCTTAACTTCGAAGTTCTGATGGGATCATGTGCATTAGTGCTGGTATAATCACACCCGCCATGTTGAGGGCACAATTCCTATATGTGTTAACGGTTCACAGTCCCACCCTAGAGAGATGGCCCATTCAAAAGGCCCAATGGGCTTAACGGCAACCCATCCGCTTCAACAACACAGCATCCTCCCAAGACATGATATCGACACGTTGTAGGGCCCTCTGATATCCCACGAGTCAGGTTGTCATCCCTTTAACGGCTCACAACGTACGATCCGGGATGGAAAAACAGGGCAAAAGAAGAAAAGTGGCTTGAAACTGATGAAAATGCTTGATTTTGGGCTCCAAAAATGGGCATAGCGTGCAAAGTATCTGCCCCAATCGTAGAGCTCTCAGAGAGCTTTCCAACGGTATGCTGTACGCCGCGTACCTCCTTACGGATCAAGAGTCATGGGGACCGGAGCGACGGAGACTTGGTCACACACCCTACGCGCTCGGTTTGCGGGCCCGGCCTCTACGTGAAGCGAAGTTGTCTTGCCCAATGTTCCGTGGGATTCGGTAATAGAGATTTTGTGGATAAAGTATCTTGGCAACCCTAACCAGGGCAAAAAAAATTAAAAATGGGTGCAGCACGAGGACTTCCCAAGGGGTTACCCATCCTAGTACTACTCTCGCCCAAGCACGCTGAACTTCGGAGTTCTGATGGGATCTGGTGCATTAGTGCTGGTATCATCACACCTGTCATTTTGAGGGCACAATTCCTATATGTGTTAACGGTTCACAGTGCCAGCCTAGAGAGATGGCCCATTCAAAAGGCCAAATGGGCTTAACCACAACCCATCCGCTTCAACAACGTAGCATCCTCGCAAGATGTGATATCGACACATTTTAGGTCCCTCTGATGTCCTGCGAGCCATGTTTTCATCCTTTTAACAGCTCACGACTTACGATCTGGGTGGGAAAAAGGGATCAAAAGAAGAAAAGTGGACTGAAATTGATGAAAACGTTCGATTTTGGGATTCAAAAACGGGTACAGCGAGCAAACTGGCTGCCCCCGTCGTAGAGCTCTCATAGAGCTTTGCAACGGTATGCTGTGCGCCGCGTAACTCCTTACGGATCAAAAGTTATGGGCACCGGAGCGACGGAGACCTGGTCACAAACCCTACACCCTCGGTTTGCTGGCCCGGCCTCTACGTGAAGCAAAGTTGTCTTGCCCAATGTTCCGTGGGATTCGGTAATAGAGATTTGGTGGATAAAGTATCTTGACAACCCTAACTAGGGAAAAAAAATTTAAAAAGGGAGTGCAACACGAGGACTTCCCAGGGGGTCACCCATCCTAGTACTACTCTCGCCCAAGCACACTTAACTTCGGAGTTCTGATGGGATCCGGTGCATTAGTGCTGGTATGATCGCACTCGTCATGTTGGGGGCACAATTTCTATATGTGTCAATGGTTCATAGTGCCAGCCTAGAGAGATGGCCCATTCAAAAGGCCCAATGGGCTTAACGACAGCCCATCTGCTTCAACAACAAAGCATCCTTGCAAGACGTGATATCGACACGTTGTAGGGCCCTCTGATGTATCGCGAGTCAGGTTGTCGTCCTTTTAACAGCTCACGACGTACGATCCGGGACGAAAAAACAGGGCAAAAGAAGAAAAGTGGCAAGAAAATGATGAAAACATTTGATTTTGGGCTCCAAAAATGGGCAAAGCGAGCAAGGTCTCTGCCCCCATCGTAGAGCTCTCAGAGAGCTTTCCAACGGTATGTTGTGCGCCGCGTAACTCTTTATGGATCAAAAGTTATGGGCACTAGAGCGACGTAGACTTGGTCACAAACCCTACGACCTTGGTTTGCGAGCCCGGCCTCTACGTGAAGCGAAGTTGTCTTGCCCAATGTTCCGTGGGATTCTGTAATAGAGATTTGGTGGATAAAGTATCTTGGCAACCCTAACCAGGGCAAAAAAAAAATGAAAAGGGGGTGTAGCACGAGGACTTCTCAGGGGGTCACCCATCCTAGTACTACTCTCTCCCAAGCACGCTTAACTTCCGAGTTCTGATGGGATCCGGTGCATTAGTGAAGGTATGATCGCACCCGTCATGTTGAGGGCGCAATTCCTATATGTGTTAACGGTTCACAGCCCCAGCCTAGAGAGATTGCCCATTCAAGAGGCTCAATGGGCTTAACAACAACCCATCCGCTTCAACAACGCAGCATTCTCGCAAGACATGATATCAACACGTTGTAGGGCCCTCTGATGTCCCACGAGTCAGGTTGTCGTCCTTTTACCAGTTCACGACGTACGATCCGGGACTAAAAAATAGGGCAAAAGAAGAAAAGTGGCCTAAAACTGATGAAAACTTTGGATTTTGGGCTCCAAAAATGGGCACAACGAGCAAGCTGGCTGCCCCATTCGTAGAGCTCTCAGAGAGCTTTGCCACGGTATGCTGTGCGCCGCGTAACTCCTTACAGATCAAAAGTTAAGGGCACCGGAGTGGCGGAGACCTGGTCAAAAAACCCTGCGCCCTCAGTTTGCGCGCCCAGCCTCTACGTGAAGCGAAGTTGTCTTGCCCAATTTTTCTTGGGATTCAGTAATAGAGATTTGGTGGATAAAGTATCTTGGCAACCCCAACCAGGGCAAAAAAAATTGAAAAGGTGGTGCAACACGAGGACTTCCCAAGGGGCCACCCATCCTAGTACTACTCTCGACCAAGCACGCTTAACTTCGGAGTTCTGATGGGTTGCGTTGCATTAGTGCTGGTATGATCTCACCCGTCATGTTGAGGGCACAATTCCTGTATGTGTTAACGGTTCACAGTCCCAGCCTAGAGAGATGGCCCATTCAAAAGGCCCAATGCGCTTAACGACAAACCATCCGCTTCAACAATGGAGCATCGTTATAAGATGTGATATCGACACGTTGTAGGGCCCACTGATGTCCCGTGAGTCAGGTTGTCGTCCTTTTAACAGTTCACGACGTACAATTCGGGACGAAAAAACAGAGCAAAAGAAGAAAAGTGGCCTGAAACTGATGAAAACGTTCGATTTTGGGCTGCAAAAACAGGCACAGTGAGTAAGCTGGCTGCCCCTTTCGTAGAGCTCTCAGAGAGCTTTGGAACGATATGTTGTGCGCCTCGTAACCCCTTACGGATCAAATGTTATGGGCACTGGAGCGACGGAGACCTAGTAACAAAACCTACGCCGTCGGTTTGCGGTCCCAGCCTCTACGTGAAGCGAAGTTGTCTTGCCCAATGTTCCGTGGGATTCAGTAATTGAGATTTAGTGGATAAAGTATCTTGGCAACCCTAACCAGGACAAAAAAAATTGAAAAGGGGGTGCAACACGAGGACTTCCCAAGGGGGCACCCATCCTAGTAGTACTCTTGCCCAAGCACGGTTAACTTCGGAGTTCTTATGGGATCCGGTGCATGACTGCTGGTATGATCGCACCTGTCATCTTGAGGGCACAATTCCTATATGTGTTAACGGTTCACAGTGCCTGCCTAGAGAGATGGCCTATTCAAAAGGCCCAATGGGCTTAATGACAACCCATCCGCTTCTGCAACGCAGCATCCTCGCAAGACGTGATATCGACACGTTGTAGGGCCCTCTGATGTCCTGCGAGTCAGGTTGTCGTCCTTTTAACAGCTCACGACGTACGATACGGGACGAAAAAAGAGGGCAAAAGAAGAAAAGTGGCCTGAAACTGATGAAAGCGTTCGATTTTGGGTTGCAACAACGGGCACAACGCGCAAGCAGGTTGCCCCGTCGTAGAGCTCTCAGATAGCTTTGCAACGGTATGCTTTGCGCCGCGTAACTCCTTACGGATCCAAAGTTATGGGCACCGGAGCGACAGAGACCTGGTCACAAATATTACGCCCTCGGTACCTCTACGTGAAGCGAAGTTATCTTGCCCAATGTTCCGTGGGATCCAGTAATAGAGATTTGGTGGATAAAGTATCTTGGCAACCCAAACCAGGGCAAAAAAAATTTAAAATGGTGTGCAACACGAGGAGTTCCAAGGGGGTCACCCATCCTAGTTCTACTCTCGCCCAAGCACGCTTAACTTCGGAGTTCTGATGGGATCCGGTGCATTAGTGCTGGTATGATCGCACCAGTCATGTTGAGGGCACAATTCCTATATGTGTTAACGGTTCACAGTCCCAGCATAGGGAGATGGCCCATTCAAAAGGCCCAATGGGCTTAACGACAACCAATCCGCTTCAACAACGCAGCATCCTCGCAAGATGTCATATCAACACGTTGTAGGGCCCTCTGATGTCCTGCGAGTCAGGTTGTCGTCCTTTTAACAGCTCACGACGTACGATCCGGGACGGAAAAACAGAGTAAAAGTAGAAAAGTGGCCTGAAACTAATGAAAACGTTCGATTTTGGGCTCCAAAAATGCGCAAAGCGAGCAAGCTGGCTACCCGCGTCATAGAGTTCTCAGAGAGCTTTGCAACGGTATGCTGTGCGCCGCGTAACTCCTTACAGATCAAAAGTTATAGGCATCGGAGCGACGGAGACCGGGTCACAAACCCTACGCCCTCGGTTTGTGGGCCCAGCCTCTACGTGAAGCGAAGTTGTATTGCCCAATATTCCGTGGGATTTAGTAATAGAGATTTGCTGGATAAAGTTTCTTGGCAACCCTGACCATGGCAAAAAAAATTGAAAAGGGGGTGCAACACGAGGACTTCCCAAGGGGTCACCCATCATAGTACTACTCTCGCCCAAGCACGCTTAACTTCGGAGTTCTTATAGGATCCGATGCATTAGGGCTGGTATGATCGCACTCGTCATGTTGAGAGCGCAATTCCTATATGTGTTAACTGTTCACAGTCCCAGCCTAGAGAGATGGCCCATTCAAAATGCCCAATGGGCTTAACGACATCCCAACCGCTTCAATAATGTAGCATCCTCGCGAGACGTGATATCGACACGTTGTAGGGCCCTCTGATATCCCGCGAGTCAGGTTGTCATCCATTTAACAACTCACGACATACGATCCAGGACCGAAAAAAAGAGTAAAAGCTAAAAAGTGGCCTGAAACTGATGAAAACGTTCAAATTTGGGCTCAAAAAAGTGGCACTGTGATCAAGCTGGCTGCCCCCGTCAATGAGCTCTCAGAGAGCTTTGCAATGGTATGTTGTGTGCCGCGTAACTCCTTACGGATCAAAAGTTATGGGCACCGGATCGACGGAGACTTGGTCACAAACCCTACGCCCTTGGTTTGCGGGCCCAGCCTCTACGTGAAGCGAAGTCGTCTTGCCCAATGTTCCGTGGGCTTGGGTATTAGAGATTTGGTGGATAAAGTATTTTGGCAACCCTAACCAGGGCAAAAAAAATTGAAAAGGGGGTGCAACATGAGGACTTCCCAAGGGGTCACCCATCCTAGTACTACTCTCGCCCAAGCACGCTGAACTTCGGAGTTCTGATGGGATCCAGTACATTAGTGCTGGTATGATCGCACCTGTCATTTTGAGGGCACAATTCCTATATGTGTTAATGTTCGATTTTGGGCGTACGATCTGGGACGGAAAAAAAAAAGCAAAAGAAGAAAAGTGGCCTAAAATAGATGAAAACGTTCAATTTTGGGCTCCAAAAAAAAATTGAAAATGGGGTGCAACAAGAGGACTTCCCAAGGGGTCACCCATCCTAGTACTACTCTCGCCCAAGCTCGCTTAACTTTAGAGTTCTGATGGGATCTGGTGCATTAGTGCTGGTATGATCGCAGCCGTCATGTTGAGGGCACAATTCTTATATGTGTTAATGGTTCACAGTCCCAGCCTAGAGAGATGGCCCATTCAATAGGCCCAATGGGCTTAACGACAACCCAACCGCTTCAACAACGCAGCATCCTCGCAAGACGTGATATCGACACATTGTAGGGCCCTCTGATGTCCCGCGAGTCAGGTTGTCGTCCTTTTAACAGCTCACGACATACGATCTGGGATGGAAAAATAGAGTAAAAATAGAAAAGTGGCCTCAAACTGATGAAAACGTTCAATTTTGGGCTCCAAAATTGGGCACAGCGAGAAAGCTGGCTGCCCCCGTTTTAGAGCTCTCAGAGAGGTTTGCAACGGTATGCTGTGCACCGCGTAACTCCTTACGGATCGAAAGTTATGGGCACCGGAGCAACGGAGGCCTGGTCACAAACCCTACGCCCTCGGTTTGTAGGCCCAGCCTCTACGTGAAGCGAAGTTGTCTTGCCCAATTTTCCGTGGGATTCAGTAATAGAGATTTGGTGGACAAAGTATCGTGGCAACCCTAACCAGGGCAAAAAAAATTGAAAAGGGGGTGCAACACGAGGACTTCCCAGGGGTCCACCCATCCTAGTACTACTCTCGACCAAGCACGCTTAACTTCGGAGATCCGATGGGATCTGGAGCATTAGTGCTGGTATGATCGCACCCGCCATGTTATGGGCATAATTCCTATATGTGTTAATGGTTCGCAGTCCCAGCCTAGAGAGATGGCCCATTCAAAAGTCCCAATGGGCTTAACGACAACCCATTCGCTTCTACAACGCAGCATCCTCGCAAGACGTGATATCGACACGTTGTAGGGCCCTCTGATGTCCGGCGAGGCAGGTTGTCGTCCTTTTAACAGTTCACGACGTACGATTCAGGACGAAAAAACAGAGCAAAAGAAGAAAATTGGCCTGAAACTGATGAAAACATTCGATTTCGGGCTCCAATAATAGGCACAGTGAGCAAGCTGGCTGCCCCCGTCGTAGAGCTCTCAGAGAGATTTGCAACGGTATGCTGTGGGCCGCGTAACTCCTTACGGATCAAAAGTTATGGGCACCGGAGCGACGGAGACCTAGTAACAAACCCTACGCCCTCGGTTTGCGGTCCCAGCCTCTACGTGAAGCGAAGTTGTCTTGCCCAATGTTCTGTGGGATTTAGTTATTGAGATTTGCTGGATAAAGTTTCTTGGCAACCCTGACCATGGCAAAAAAAATTGAAAAGGGGGTGCAACAAGAGGACTTCGTAGGGGGTTACCCATCCTAATACTACTCTCGCCCAAGCACGCTTAACTTTGGAGTTCTGCTCGCATCCGGTGCATTAGTGCTGGTATGATCGCACCCGTCATGATTAGGGAACAATTGCTTTATGTGTTAACGGTTCACAGTCCCAGCCTAGAGAGATGGCCCATTCAAAAGGCCCAATGGGCTTAACGACAACCCAACCGCTTCAACAACGCAGCATCCTCGCAAGATGTGATATCGACACGTTGTAGGGCCCTCTAATGTCCCGCGAGTCAGGTTGTCGTCCTTTTAACAGTTCACGACGTACGATTCGGGATGAAAAAATAGAGCAAAAGAAGAAAAGTGGCCTTCAACTGATGAAAACGTTCCATTTTGGGCTCCAAAAACGGGCACAGCGAGCAAGCTGGCTGCCCCCGTCGTAGATCTCTCAGAGTGCGTTGCAACGGTATGCTGTGCGCCGCGTAACTCCATACGGATCAAAAGTTATGGGCACCGGAGCGACGGAGACCTGGTCACAAACCCTACGCCCTCGGTTTGCGGGCCCAGCCTCTACGTGAAGCGAAGTTGTCTTGCCCAATGTTCCGTGGGATTCAGTAATAGAGATTTGGTGGATAAAGTATCTTGGCAACCCTAACCCGAAGAAAAAAAATTGAAAAGGGGGTGCAACACGAGGACTTCCCAGGGGGTCACCCATCCTAGTACTACTCTCGCCCAAGCACGCTTAACTTCGGAGTTCTGATGGGATCCGGTGCATTAGTGCTGGTATGATCACGCCCGTCATGTTGAGGGCACAATTGCTTTATGTGTTAACGGTTCACAGTCCCAGCCTAGAGAGATGGCCCATTCAAAAGGCCCAATGGGCTTAACGACAACCCATCCGCTTCAACAACGCAGCATCCTCGCAAGAGGTGATATCAACACATTGTAGGGCCCTCTAATGTCCCGCGAGTCGGGTTGTCGTCCTTTTAACAGTTCACGACGTACAATCCTAGATGGAAAAACAGAGCAAAAGAAGAAAAGTGGCGTGAAACTGATGAAAACATTCAATTTTGGGCACCAAAAATGGGTACAGTGAGCAAGCTGGCTACCCCCGTCATAGAGCTCTCAGAGAGTTTTGCAATGGTATGCTGCTCGTTGCGTAACTCCTTACGGATAAAAAGTTATAGGCACCGTAGCGACGGTGACCTGGTCACAAAACCCAGCCTCTACGTGAAGCGAAGTTGCCTTGCCTAATGTTCCGTGGGATTCAGTACTAGAGATTTGGTGGATAAAGTACCTTGGCAACCCCAACCAGGGCAAAAAAAAATTGAAAATGGGGTGCAACACGAGGACTTCCCAAGGGGTCACCCATCCTAGTACTACTCTCGCCCAAGCACGGTTAACTTCGGAGTTCTGATGGGATCCAGTGCATTAGTGCTGGTATGATCGCACCCGTCATGTTGAGGGAACAATTGCTTTATGTGTTAACGGTTCACAGCCCCTGCCTAGATAGATGGCCTATTCAAAAGGCCCAATGGGCTTAACGACAACCCATCCGCTTCAACAACGCAGCATCCTCGCAAGACGTGATATCGACACGTTATAGGGCCCTCTCATGTACTGCGAGTCAGGTTGTCGTCCTTTTAACAGCTCACGACGTACGATCCGGGATGAAAAAACCGGGCAAAAGAAGAAAAGTGGCCTGAAACTGATAAAAATGTTCGAATTTAGGCTGTAACAACGGGCACAGCGCGCAAGCAGGTTGCCCCGTCGAAGAGCTCTCAGAGAGCTTTGCAACGGTATGCTGTGCGCTGCGTAACTCCTTACGGATCAAAAGTTATTGGCACCGGAGCGACGGAGACCTGGTCACAAACATTATGCCCTCGGTTTGCGGGCCCAGCCTCTACGTGAAGCGATGTTGTCTTGCCCCATGTTCCGTGGGATTCAGTAATAGAGATTTGGTGGATAAAGTATCTTGGCAACCCAAACCAGGGCCAAAAAAATTAAAAATGGTGTGCAACACGAGGACTTCCCCGCGGGCCACCCATCCTAGTACTACTCTCGACCAAGCACGCTTAACTTCGGAGTTTTGATGGGATCCGGTGCATTAGTGCTGGTATGATCGCAACCATCATGTTGAGGGCACAATTTCTTTATCTGTTAAAGTTTCACAGTCCTAGCCTAGAGAGATGGCCCATTCAAAAGGCCCAATGGACTTAACGACAACCCATCCGCTTCAACAACGCAGCATCCTCGCAAGACGTGCTATCGACACGTTGTAGGGCCCTCTAATGTCCTGCGAGTCAAGTTGTCGTCCTTTTAACAGTTCACGAGGTACGATTCGGGATGGAAAAATAGAGCAAAAGAAGAAAAGTGGCCTGAAATTGATGAAAATGATCGATTTCAGGCTCCAAAAACAGGCACAGAGAGCAAGCTGGCTGCCTCCGTCGTAGAGCTCTCAGAGATATTTGCAACGGTATGTTGTGCGCCGCGTAACTCCTTACGGATCAAAAGTTATGGGCACCGGAGCGACCAAGACCTGGTCACAAACCCTACGCCCTCGGTTAGCGGGCCCAGCCTCTACGTGAAGCGAAGTTGTCTTGCCCAATGTTCCGTGGGATTCAGTAATTGAGATTTAGTGGATAAAGTATCTTGGCAACCCTAACCAGGACAAAAAAAAATGAAAAGGGGGTGCAACACAAGGACTTCCGAAGGGGTCACCCATCCTAGTACTACTATCGCCCAAGCACGTTTACCTTCGGAGTTCTGATGGGATCCGGTGCATTAGTGCTCGTATGATCGCACCCGTTTTGTTTAGGGCACAATTCCTATATGTGTTAACGGTTCACAGTCCCAGCCTAGAGAGATGGCCCATTCAAAAGGCCCAATGGGCTTAACGATAACCCATCCGTTTCAACAACGCAACATCCTCGCAAGACGTGATATCGACACGTTGTAGGGCACTCTGATGTCCCGTGAGTCAGGTTGTCGTCCTTTTAACAGTTTACGACGTACGATTCGGGACGGAAAAACATAGCAAAAGAAGAAAAGTGGCCTAAAATAGATGAAAACGTTTGATTTTGGGCTCCAAAAAGGGGCACAACGAGCAAGCTGGCTGCCCCTGTCGTAGAGCTGTCAGAGAGATTTGCAACGGTATGCTGTGCACTGCGTAACTCCTTGCGGATCAAAAGTTATGGTCACCGGAGCGACGAAGACCTGGTCACAATCTCTACGCCCTTGGTTTGCGGGCCCAGCCTCTACGTGAAGCCGAGTTGTCTTGCCCAATGTTCCGTGGTGGATAAAGTTTCTTGGCAACTCTAACCAGGGCAAAAAAATTTGAAAAGGGGGTGTAACACGAGGACTTCCCAAGGGGTCACCCATCCTAGTACTACTTTCGCCCAAGCACGCTTAACTTCGGAGTTCTGATGGGATCCGGTGCATTAGTGCTGGTATGATCGCACCGGTCATGTTGAGGGCACAATTGCTTTATGTGTTAACGGTTCACAGTCCCAGCCTAGAGAGATGGCCCATTCAAAAGGCCCAATGGGCTTAACGACAACCCATCTGCTTCAACAACGTAGCATCCTCATAAGACGTGATATCGACACGTTGTAGGGCCCTCTGATATCCCGCAACTCAGGTTGTCATCCTTTTAACAGTTCACGACGTACGATCCGGGACTAAAAAATAGAGCAAATGAAGAAAAATGGTCTGAAACTGACAAAAACGTTCGATTTTGGGCTCCAAATCGGGCATAGCGAGCCAGCTGGCCGCCCCCGTCATAGAGCTCTCGAAGAGCTTTGGAACGGTATGCTGTGCACCGCGTAACTCATTACGGATCAAAAGTAATGGGCACCGGAGTGACAGAGACCTAGTAACAAACCCTATGCCATCGGTTTACGGGCCCAGCCTCTACGTGAAGCGAAGTTGTCTTGCCCAATGTTCCGTGGGATTCAGTAATAGAGATTTGATGGATAAAGTATCTTGGCAACCCTAACCAGGGCAAAAAAAATTGAAAAGGGGCAGCAACAAGAGGACTTCCCATGGGGTCACCCATCCTAGTACTACTCTAGCCCAAGCACGCTTAACTTCGGAGTTCTTATGGGATCCGGTGCATTAGTGCTGGTATGATCGCACCCGTCATGTTGAGGGCACAATTGCTTTATGTGTTAACGGTTCACAGTCCCAGCCTAGAGAGAAGGCCCATTCAAAAGGCCCAACGGGCTTAACGACAACCCAACCGATTCAACAACGCAGCATCCTCGCAAGACGTGATATCGACACGTTGTAGGGCCCTCTGATGTCCCGCGAGTCAGGTTGTCGTCCTTTTAACAGTTCACGACGTACGATCTGGGACGGAAAAACAGAGCAAAAGAAGAAAAGTGGCCTAAAATAGATGAAAACGTTCGATTTTGGGCTCCAAAAAGGGGCACAGCGAGCAAGCTGGCTGCCCCCGTCGTAGAGCTCTTAGAGAGATTTGCAACGGTATGTTGTGCGCCACGTAACTCCCTGCGGATCAAAAGTTATGGGCACCGGAGCGACGGAGACCTGGTCACAAACCCTACGCCCTCGGTTTGCGTGCCCAACTTCTACGTGAAGCTAAGTTGTCTTGCCCAATGTTCCGTGTTATTCAGTAATAGAGATTTGGTAAATAAAGTATCTTGGCAACCCTAACCAGGGCAAAAAAAATTGAAAAGGGGGTGTAACACGAGGACATCCCAAGGGGTCACCCATCCTAGTACTACTCTCGCCCAAGCACGCTTAACTTTGGAGTTCTGATGGGATCCGGAGCATTAGTGCTGGTATGATCGCACCGGTCATGTTGAGGGCACAATTGCTTTATGTGTTAACGGTTCACAGTCCCAGCCTAGAGAGATGGCCCATTCAAAATGCCCAATAGGCTTAACGACAACCAATCCGCTTCAACAACGGAGCATCCTCACAAGACGTGATATCGACACGTTCTAGGGTCCTTTGATGTCCAGCGACTCTGGTTGTCGTACTTTTAACATTTCACGACGTACGATCTGGGACGGAAAAACAGAGCAAAGGAAGAAAAATGGTCTGAAACTGACGAAAACGTTCGATATTGGGCTCCAAAACGTGCATAGCGAACAAGCTGGCCACCCCCGTCGTGGAGCTCTCGGAGAGCTTTGCAACGGTATGCTGTGCACCGCGTAACTCCTTACGGATCAAAAGTTATGGGCACCGGAGAGACGGAGACCTGGTAACAACCCCTACGCCCTCGGTTTGCGGGCCCAACTTCTACGTGAAGCGAAGTTGTGATCGTGTCGTTTTGCGCTCAAAAATAGTAAGGTTAAATGATTGAAAATATTGCTTACCTCGAATTACCTCTAGCTGTGGCGAGTAGAGGGTCGATCCACGGAGATTGGGTTATCAAGTTAAGTTAAGTCCTTAATTTAGAATTGTTTGACTATCTTCCGTCACGGATAAGTTTAATTAAGTCCAAAAGTCCAAAAGTACAATAGTACGGAAGTATGGAAAATTAAGTCCAAGAGATGTCCACAAAATGTCCAAAGATACAGTAGTAACAAGGTCCAAAAGTGAATTAATCAAAAGTAATAAATTAAAGAATCACAACACTCAACACTAAAAATCCAAAGGGTTAATGATTCAGGGTGGTTATAGCTCGGTATATGCAAGTACAAAGTTATTGATTCAGATTTAAAGTTAAGTCCTTCAGAAATAGGGCTACAAGCTCCCACTACTGAAATGAGCCTTTAATTACATAAGTGAGAAGATTAATTAATTAGCAAGATTGGAGGTGTTGGTACAACCTAACGATATCCAATCTCTCAATTAATCTTTTCACTTATGTAATTTGGAGGTGTCGGTACAACCAGACTATAATCCATCAGAGGTAGTCTCGTATTGCCACTGGTTTACAAAACCGGGCGTATATGTACTTTCAATTAAATATAACATAACTACAAGTATACGTATAATTAATCAAAGAATACTTAAAAACAAAAATACGAGACTTTAATAAATCTGAATCAAAACATATGTACAAGAATAACCTCACACATACTACCCCGAATCTCGGGTCTAGTGTGTCATGATAAACATTAAAATACAAGAAATCATAACGTAAACCAAAATAAAAGAATACTTATCGTGTTGTACGGATTTCGGTAGACTGTTATGATGTCGGTATGTTGATAGCTCACTAGACCCTCCCCTCGGGATTAAAACTTTGCACAAAACTAAGAATAATAATTAAAACACTCAAAACTCACTTCACAAATGCTAGAGTAGCACAATATATGCTAATAATAGGAAAATGGTACAAGAAAAATGAAATGAAGAATGGAGCATTTATAGAGAAATTTCGGCACTATTCACGGGCACTATTCACGATACTATTCAAACCATGATGCCATCATTGTGTCAGCATGACGTCAGCGCCTAGATCATCATTGTGTCAGCGTGATGTCATCGCCTAGGTCATCATTGTGTCGGCGTGATGTCATCAAAATGTACTATTCACGCGCTGATTTTACTATTCATCTGTTGACCGTTGACTTTACTATTCATGCATTGAATTTTACTATTCATGCTCAATCGGTCTCTGCTCACACGTTGACTTTTACTATTCATGCATTGACCGTTGACTTTTACTATTCATGCATTGACTTTTACTATTCATGCATTGACCGAAAGTTGACCAAAGCTTCTTCAAGGTTTTTCAGCGTCCTGAATTCGTTTCCGCACTCCGTTTGGCCAAATTCAATCTCGATTTGCTCATGTCAAAGTCGCTCGACCTTCCTCCTTTAGTATTGTGCTGAACTTCTCATTCAAGTGTTGGCTTTTGTGGCCATTTTTGTTATTTCTTCTTCAGAACCTATATTGCACTAAATTTGTGTAAAATATACAATTAAGCTTGAAATAATAATGCAATATACATGATTCAATGGGTTAAAATTACTAAAAATATGGATTTATCAACCTCCTCAAACCCATTCTTTGCTTGTCCTCAAGCAAAAGCATTAAGTACTTCATAGATTCAAAAATAGTTAATCCAAGCAGTCAATGTATTCATACAGTTAACATTTTATAAAACATCAGGTTAACTGTGAATTTGTCTTCCAAACAATTTTTACCCCAAGAAATTATTTTGTATCTAAAAGAAAAGAAACCAACTTAACTACAATAAATCCTTTGAGCCTTTTTAAGCACTTGTAACTCAATTAAGAGGTAAGAAAATTAATCACGCAAAATTTGTAAAATCGAAAATATCTTCTATGGATAGTCATAAAAATATTAAAACTCAACTACCTCCCAAATCATGTAATACTCCCTTAGAATTTTTTTATATATACATTTTTTTTTAATTTTTTAATTTTTTTTATATGAATAGATGACTCGAGTGGTAGATGTTGGTTGATTCAAAGACTTTCTGAAATTTTGCCTTTCATTGGTTGTATTGTATTTGGTGAAAGAAGGCTTGTCTGGCAGGATTTGTATTGATAGCTTTTTCATAACAAAAATGCTAAAAAATGGTTAGAAGAAAGCATTTGTTATGGACTTCTTTTCTGCCTCTTTTTGTTGAATCAAAATTTTTGATATTTGAATGATGTTGAGCGAGTCATCTATTCATTTTTGTTTTGTTTTTTTGTTTTGTTTTTTTTTTTCAAAGGAGTATACCGATCTAGAAAAATAAGTCAAATTTTAATAAAACATAACATCTCACATTGAAAACTCCTCAATTTACTCCTTTTTTGATAATTAATCAAAAACTTCTAATTGAATCATGTGACGCTGTTGGGATGTAATAATAGTTAACAAGGTTTCAAAAAAATCTAGATACAAACTCAACTCTAGTGGTTAATCATTTTTCCATTCCAAACTTCACAGTTAATTCAAATATTTTATCAAAATCCAACCATATTTCAACACTTGACTACTCAAATTTAATTATCTTGAATAAATGAAGCACGGAGAATGGAAATTAAAAATTTTAAAATTTTGGAAATTTTTTTTAGCAAGTGGTATCAACTATTTGTTCCTCCTCAAACCCGAACCTTACATTGTCCTCAATGTAAGAAAGTGATGCAATGCATTGCAAATTAAAAAGATAGATACAACCTGATAAAAATTCCAAGCATTGTTCCTTAAATGGTTCTGAAAAAAGATGTCATTAAAAGCTCCAAACACCAACGTTAGCTATGAGGATAAAAACAAAAGTGATCCAAAATGAAATTTAAACTGAATGATATATACAATGTGATTTCGCAAGGACAAAAATTTTTTTATGGTTTTTTTTTTAAATGAAAATTTTAGTTAAACACAATCTAAATCACACAAAATAAAGCAAACACCATTTTTTTCAAAGTTTTTTTTAAAAAAAAAAAAAAAAAATTTAACAAACCAAATTAAAATATACACAATAAATCTCCTTTAAGGGTTTGCTAACAAATGCATTGGAGGATACTCAGAATATATACACTAATGAATGTATAGCCATAACAGTTGCTGAAACTTATGCAGAGAGGGTTGAAGCCACACTAGATTACCAAAAATCGTTAGAAGAACTTAGTGACAAGATTAACTAAAGACATTCTCCAGACATATCAAAAATTCAACCCCTAGATCAAATATTCAGAAGAACTAAATCCAAATAGGTTTTTTTTAGGCTCGCATGTGAGGGAGTTCAGACATTGGCCAGATCTACATCCCCAGTTTCAACAAATCATTATCAAACATCCACACTCCATTTTTTTTTATCCCTTTGGCTTGTTTTTTTTTTTTTTTTTTGTGTTTGGTTTTTTTTTTTATATATACCAGATTCAACATCAAAATAAAATTAGTGTATATACTAGGTAAATAACCACAATAAAAAAACAGATTACTATACTAAAAACCATAAAAATAAAACTCACAAATTTTATTCATGGAAATGGAAACGGTACATTAACTTAACAAATACAACAACAAAACAACTACTTATATTATAAGCCTACTTCTTTCTCTTTTCCCAGGAACTGGGCAGTTCATGATGAACTACCCAAGCCAAATAAAGAAGAATCACAATAATAACACCAAGAACCACAAGCAACGACTCCTCTGCCGTGAGACTTTTAAACAACACCATCTTCGTGGAAATTTTAACAAAAAAAAACTGAAGACGGAGAAGTTTTGTGGGGAGAAAGGTAGGAGATGGCGGCGGCAAGGAGGAGATAAAAAAATGGTAGGGTTAGGGTTTTTAAAACCGTTCAGCCGCCCCTTTTTTCTTTTTTTTTTTCAACAAAACAAAAAAAAAAAAAAAAACAACACAACTTATTACATAAGCCTAAAAACTAAAAATCTTTTCTTCCTTCATGGATTCGTCCCATCCTAATCACAAGATAGATGAGGAAGATGTACAAGAAGAAGAATAAGGCAAAAATGGCCACAATAAGAAGCAAAACTTGGTCGGTCATTTTGAGTTGATGAAACAAGTTTGGGAGATTGAAAGAAAATTGTGATTGTTGTGTGAGAGAGATTGAGGTGTCGGCGGTGGAGAGAAAAAAGAATGAGGGAAAGAAAGATTAGGGTAAAAACCCTTTTTATCGACCCCCCTCTTTTTTTATTATTTTTTTTAAACACATATTTTTTTTTGATTTTTTTTTTTGATTTTTTTTAAATAGATGTAAATTAAAACAAGCACACATAATGACAAGAAAATGCAAACATATTAGAATTCACCCTTAAGATGGTCTCACACAAAAAAGAAGCCCGGGAAATGCAAAAATAGGATCTTAACCCTATTTCAGTTTCATACCTATGCAGCAAAGTAAACCACATCCGAACACCAAATAAATGGCATTAAAATCTGGATAGTAAATCTACCCGCCATAGCGTAAGAACTGGCCGAAGCAGAGTTGATGAATCACGTATCACATGCCCCTCAGAATGGTATTAGTTATCTTTCTCTCAAATACCATGAGAGCCACTATTTCCATAACGGTGGAAAAAGACCTCCTAACGTTGAAGTTAACGCCAATTTAAAGCTAATTGGTAACCAAACGAAAACATCAAGGATGAACCTTGGAATGCTACCGCCACGAGATCCTAGATTACCCAAAGATCACTTGGGTTCATGTGAGGCACACACCCTAGTACAAACAACACCCTGTTTTATCCTCAGACAGTCACTACCGAATGTTGCCACTGTGTACCCATCCTCCCACCCATTTAGGATGAGCGCGTCACACAAATTGTCAGAGTTTTTCCTTCTAACCGGGAATGGGCACTGGAACCATTTAATGTCAGCCAGCAAGACATGCACACACAATTAAGCGCCTTCGGGCAATTTTTTTTTTTTAAATAAATTAAAATCAAAGGACTAGCTCTTCTAGAGGTTTCTGTGTTCACGCCATCTAGTACTTTCCTTCGGCACTCACATGAGGCCACAGCCAGTTCCACAGGGTCAAGAGCAAGACAGTGGGGTTTTACGTTACAGACAATACCGTCTGGTGAATGCTCTCACTCCTAACTACCTTATCAAGTAATGCCCAAACAGACCCTAAACTACATTAAGCTGGTGGAGTGGCAAGTACTGTTAGACAGAGTTGCACTGATCAGTCAACCGCACACAGAAACGTACAGTGACCACTAGTATCATGACAAAAATACCTGAATGAGTGCTTCTCAGGGTTTAGACCCAAACTACATTAAGCTGGAGAAAGACTCATTTGGTACAAAAAAATAAAAAATAAAAATAAATAAATCCTAGGTTGCCTCCTAGGAGCGCTAAGTTTAACGTCTTCAGCCAGACAGAATTACTTTGAAATTGCTACTCTGCAGGGATTGGATTCTTAAGTTCAATTGACTCTTCACCCCAATTTTTTAGCTGGATCGCTGGTTTAAGTCTTTGTCCATTTACAAACATAGTTTTCCCATTTGTTTTATCTTTTATCTTGACAACCCCAGACGGAAAAACTTGTTCAACCTTAAATCGTCCATCCCATCTGGACCTCAATTTTCCTGGAAACAATCGTAACTTAGAATTAAATAACCACACATCTTCTCCAGGAATAAATGACTTCCGAATAATCATTTTATCATGCGTTCTCTTCATTTTCTCACTGTAAATCTTGGCATTCTCGTATGCTTCTAAACGCATCTCTTCAAGTTCATTTATATGGAACAACCTGTTTTCACCAGCTTTCTACAAGTCAAAATTCACAGTTCTAATTGCCCAGTAAGCCTTATGTTGTAACTCAACAGGTAAATGACATGTTTTTCCAAAAACTAAACGAAAAGGTGACATTCCTATGGGAGTTTTATATGCAGTTCTATATGCCCAAAGTGCATCATTCAATCGAGTGGACCAATCCTTCCTATCAGGTCTAACTGTCTTTTCAAGGATTGATTTAATTTCCCTATTAGAAACCTCAACCTGTCCACTAGTTTGTGGGTGATATGGAGTTGCAACCTTATGAATGACTGAGTATTTCTTCAACAATTTTTCAAAAGTTCAGTGAATGAAATGACTTCCACCGTCACTAATGATGGCTCGTGGAATTCCAAACCGACAGAAAATATTTTCTTTTATGAATTTCATCACGACAGTGTGATCATTAGTCCGAGTTGCAATTGCTTCAATCCATTTAGACACATAATCAACACCAACCAAAATGTATTGAAAACCAAAGGAAATGGGGAAATGACCCATGAAATCAATACCCCAAACATAAAAAAGTTCACAAACCACGATGGGATTTAAGGGCATCATATCCCTTTTTCCCATGTTACCTGCCTTTTGGCATCTTTCACATGCTTTGCAAAACTCATGAGCATCTTTGATTAATGTGGGCCAATAAAACCCGCTTTGTAGCACTTTGATAGCTGTCCGTCGTCCTCCAAAGTGTCCTCCACATTCCTGCGAATGACAAAATGACATGATGCTTAGCTGTTCAGACTCGGGTACACATCTACGAATAATTTGATCAGAACAAATACGGAACAAATGAGGATCCTCCCAGAAATAATGCTTTGCAATTGAGAAAAATCGGTCTCTCTCAGCCTTGTTCCACTCCTTGGGTATTTTACCAACTGCAAGATAATTCACAATATGAGCATACCAAGGAAGTTTAAGAGCAGAAATTAACAGTAACTGTTCATCAGGAAATGTATCTCTCAAGGGTAATTCATTTTCTGTTTCCTGAGTTACAATCCTTGACAAGTGATCAGCAACAACATTTTCTCGACCTTTCTTATCCTTGATTGTTAAATCAAATTATTGAATTAATAACAACCATCGATTAAGCCTAGGTTTAGCATCTTTCTTTTCCAACAGGTATCTCAATGCTGAGTGGTCAGAATAAATGATTATTTTTGACCCTAACACATAAGAACGAAACTTTTCTAATGCAAAAATTACAGCAAGAAATTCTTTCTCTGTGGTGGTATAGTTTTTCTGGGCATCATCCAATGTTCGGCTGGCGTAATAGATCACACAAGGAGCACGATCCTTACGTTGACCTAATACAGCTCCTATGGCATAATCTGAAGCATCACACATAATTTCAAAAGGAAGAGAGTAGTCTGGTGGTTGAATCACTGGAGCAGTGGAAAGTGCATTTTTTAGTGTTTCAAAAGCAGTAACACATTTTTCATCAAACTGAAATGGAGTATCCTGTGCCAACAAATTTGATAAAGGTCTAGCAATTTTACTAAAATCCTTTATAAATCGTCGGTAGAAACCAGTATGTCTAAGGAACGATCTCACCTGTTTAACAATTGTTGGAGGGGGCAAATCAGAAATAATATCAACCTTAGTTTTATCAACACGAACTCTTTCCTTGGATATAATGTGTCCAAGAACAATTCCCTCTTGAACCATGAAATGACTTTTCTCCCAGTTGAGTATAAGATTAGATTCCTGACATCTTTTCAACACCAAAGAAAGATTATTCAAACAAGTGTTAAATGAATAGCCAAATATAGAAAAATCATCCATAAAGACCTCAACAAATTCATCCATCATATCAGTGAAAATAGACATCATGCAGCGTTGGAAAGTGGCTGGTGCATTACAAAGGCCAAAAGGCATTCTTCTATAAGCAAACGTGCCAAAAGGACATGTAAAAGTTGTCTTTTCCTGATCTTCAGGATCCACAGGGATTTGATTGTATCCCGAGTACCCGTCAAGAAAACAGTAATAACCTTGTCCTGCCAACCTGTCCAAAATTTGATCAATGAATGGTAAAGGAAAATGATCCTTTCTTGTTGCAGCATTGAGTTTCCTATAATCAATACACACACGCCATCCAGTTGTGGTGCGGGTAGGTACCAATTCACCTTTATCACTTGTCACCACAGTGATTCCTGATTTCTTAGGTACAACCTGTATAGGACTAACCCATTTACTATCCGAAATAGGATAAATGATACCTGCATCTAACAACTTCACTATTTCCTTCTTTACAACTTCTCTCATGTTCAGGTTCAGCTTACGTTGCATCTCTCTAGATGTCTTGGCTCCATCTTCCAAATTAATCTTATGCATGCAAAAAGAGGGATCTATTCCTTTAAGGTCTGCAACAGTCCAGCCTAATGCTTCCTTATTCTTAGACAACACATCTACAATCTTAGCTTCCTTCTCCAAAGAAAGGTTAGAAGCTATAATAACTGGAAGTGTTTGATCTGCCCCTAGAAAAACATACTTGAGATGACTAGGAAGTTGCTTAACTTCCAACTCAGGAGGAGATTGTATAGAAGGAAGCATGGGTTCTATAGAAAGAGTCAAGGATGGTTCTATTGCACAAACCTAAAATTTTTCATCAAATCTTAAATTGCTTTCTAAAGATTCATCGGATTCCTCCTCAAACCTACTCAACACTACTTCATTATTATTCAAAGTATTCTCCAAAAAAATCTTTTTACATAAAACTAATAAAAGACTCTTCAATTAATGGACCAATCTTATCAAGAATAAAACATTCAAGACCATCATCTTTATTTGCAAACCTAGCAGCATTAGCAACATTCAACTTTACCTTAATATCTCCAAATGTAAACTCCAATTCTCCAGTTGCACAGTGAATTTTTACATTAGCTGTTGCTAAAAATGGTCTCCCTAGTATAACTGGAGTTTGGAACTTTTGAATTTCTCCTGGTTGCATATCTAGCACAACAAAATCCACAGGAAAATAAAATTCATCAACCTTTATCAACACATCTTCAATCATACCCCTAGGAATTCTAAGTGATCTATCAACCAGTTGAAGGGTGACAGGAGTAGGTTTCAATTCTCCTATATCTAACTGCTCAAAAAGATTAAAGGGAAGAAGATTCACACTAGCTCCGAAAGCAAGAAGGGGAGGAGCTACACAAGGAGTACCAATATAAGAAGGAAAGACAAATGCACCTGGATCTTTCAATTTTGGTGGAACATGAGAAGTAAGAATGATGCTTACCTTTTCGGTCAACCTTACTTTGTTTGATATCAAAGCTGAATTCCTCCTTTTCTGAGTGCACAAATCCTTAAGAAACTTTGCATAAGCAGGAATTTGCCTGATAATTTCTAACAGAGGTAAATTGATTTTCACTTGCTTAAAGGTTTCAAGCATTTCTTCCCTCTTTGAATCTTTATTAGGTGGATTACCTAATGCCTGTGGAAAGGGTGCTTTGGGACTTAGTGTCAATGGAATATTTTCATGTGAAATTAAAGTTTCATGTTCATTTGCAGTTTCTTTTGATGAATCAACAGTAACTTGAGACTTGGCTTTTTGCTTTGCAAGTCTTGCATTTTCGTAAGCTTCGACACTTACCTTGTTATCAACTTTCTTACCACTTCGCAATGTGGTGATAGCTTGAAGATCCTCCACTATTTGACTTGTGGATGCTACATGGGCCTTACCTTTTGGGTTTCCATCTGATTGGGCAGGGAGTGTTCCTTCTTCCCTTTTCTGAATTGTGTTAGCTAATTGCCCAATTTGTCTTTCCAAGTTGGCAATTGCCTTTGTATGTGTACTTACCAGTTGCATAGTTGGTTCCCAATTGTGAAGCTTTTTCAAAACCTGTTCTTCAAAAGTAGTCCCATAAGAATTGGAACCTGAATTAGAGCTCGTAGGTACCTGTCCTTGTGGAACTGAATAAAATCCTGGAGGATAACCTCTTGGTCTTTGTTGTTGAACATCTTCCCGATTCTGATCCCACCGAAAATTTGGATGATCTCGTGTACCTGGATTATAAGTGTTAGAGAATGGATCATAATTGCGGGGATATCTATAAGCAGCACAAGCTTGTTCTGAAATTGAATTGGGATTTGATGCAAGAACACCTTCACCTGAATCAACTACATGCAATGATTCTTTCCTTTTAACCATTTTTTCCAAAGCAAGAGTTAGGTTTTCAATCTTTGATGTCAAAGAATTGTAATCATTTGAACCTACACTTTCTCTCTTTTCTCTAGATGAAGATGCACGCTTTCGTGAATTATTGCTCAGTTTTATGAACAATTCTGTGGCTTCTTCTGGAGATTTTTCAAGAAGTGAACCATTACAAGCTGAATCGAGCAAACTTTGATTATGCTCATTTAACCCTTGATAGAAATTCTGAGCTAATTGCCAATCTGGAATACTATGGTGTGGACATTCATAAATTAAGGCTTCAAATCTGTCCCAACTCTCATGAAGTGCCTCTCCAGGTAACTGAGAAAAATTATTTAATTGATTCCTACATTCATTGGTTTTTGAAGAAGAGTAAAATCTTTCAAGAAATTCTCTTTGCAATTGTCCCCAAGAAGTGATAGAACCAGAACGTAATCTGTAAAGCCAATTTTGTGCTTGACCCAATAAAGAGTAAGGAAACAATCTCAACTTAACAACCTCTTCCGAGGCAGTTCTAGTATTGATCGATCTGCATGTAGGAACAAAAGTATTAATGTGATCATACGGGTTTTCATTGGAAAGACCGTGGAACAAGGGAAGCATTGAAATCATGTGAGACTTTATTTTAAAACCATCATCAGTTTCAGGTAAGGCGATAGCTCGTGGAGGAACATAATCTTGTGGTGTGGAAAAATCTTTTATGCTTCTCCTCACATTTCCTACTTCTCTACCTTCCACTTGATCCTGATTTTGGTTTTGATTCAGATTTTGATCAGTCATGATTAGAAATTTATGTGCTTTGTTTCTGAATTTAAAAGTTTTCTCAATTTCTGTATCAAAAACAAAGATGGGAGGGTTTAAAGATCTCCAACCATGCATACAAAATTAAAACATGAAAAAGAAACAAAAAAAATGAAATAAAGTCTATACAAAAAAGAAAAATTGACTTAAATAAAAATAAAAACTAAAATCTAAAATATATACATATTAACACTTATATACATAAATCAAAAACTTACCTTATTTGATGAACACCGATCCCCGGCAACGGCGGCAAATTTTGATCGCGTTGTTTTGCGCTCAAAAATAGTAAGGTTAAATGATTGAAAATATTGCTTACCTCGAATTACCTCTAGCTGTGGCGAGTAGAGGGTCGATCCACGGAGATTGGGTTATCAAGTTAAGTTAAGTCCTTAATTTAGAATTGTTTGACTATCTTCCGTCACGGATAAGTTTAATTAAGTCCAAAAGTACAGAAGTACGGAAGTACGAAAAATTAAGTCCAAGAGATGTCCACAAAATGTTCAAAGATACAGTAGTAACAAGGTCCAAAAGTGAATTAATCAAAAGTAATAAATTAAAGAATCACAACACTCAACACTAAAAATCCAAAGGGTTAATGATTCAGGGTGGTTATAGCTCGGTATATGGAAGTACAAAGTTATTGATTCAGATTTAAAGTTAAGTCCTTCAGAAATAGGGCTACAAGCTCCCACTACTGAAATGAGTCTTTAATTACATAAGTGAGAAGATTAATTAATTAGCAAGATTGGAGGTGTTGGTACAACCTAACGATATCCAATCTCTCAATTAATCTTTTCACTTATGTAACTTGGAGGTGTCGGTACGACCAGACTATAATCCATCCTAGGTAGTCTCGTATTGCCACTTGTTTACAAAATCGGGCATATATGTACTTTCAATTAAATATAACATAACTACAAGTATACGTATAATTAATCAAAGAATACTTTAAAACAAAAATACGAGACTTTAATAAATCTGAATCAAAACATATGTACAAGAATAACCTCACACATACCACCCCGAATCTCGGGTCTAGTGTGTCATGATAAATATTAAAGTACAAGAAATCATAACGTAAACCAAAATAAAAGAATACTTATCGTGTTGTACGGATTTCAGTAGACTGTTATGATGTCGGTATGTTGATAGCTCACTAGACCCTCCCCTCGGGATTAAAACTTTGCACAAAACTAAGAATAATAATTAAAACACTCAAAACTCACTTCACAAATGCTAGAGTAGCACAATATATGCTAATAATAGGAAAATGAGACAAGAAAAATGAAAAGAAGAATGGAACATTTATAGAGAAATTTCAGCACTATTCACGATACTATTCACGATACTATTCAAACCATGATGCCATCATTGTGTCAGCATGACGTCAGCGACTAGATCATCATTGTGTCAGCGTGATGTCATCGCCTAGGTCATCATTGTGTCGGCGTGATGTCATCAAAATTTACTATTCACGCACTGATTTTACTATTCATCCGTTGACCGTTGACTTTACTATTCATGTGTTGACTTTTACTATTCATGCTCAATCAGTCTCTGCTCACACATTGACTTTCACTATTCATGCATTGACCGTTGACTTTTACTATTCATGCGTTGACCAAAAGTTGACCAAAGCTTCTTCAAGGTTTTTCAGCGTCCTGAATTCGTTTCCGCACTCCATTTGGCCAAATTCAATCTCGATTTGCTCATGTCAAAGTCGCTCGACCTTCCTCCTTTAGTATTGTGCTGAACTTCTCATTCAAGTGTTGGCTTTTGTGGCCATTTTTGTTATTTCTTCTTCAGAACCTATATTGCACTAAATTTGTGTAAAATATACAATTAAGCTTGAAATAATAATGCAATATACATGATTCAATGGGTTAAAATTACTAAAAATATGGATTTATCAAGTTGTCTTGCCCAATGTTCTGTGGGATTCAGTAATAGAGATTTGGTGAATAAAATATCTTGTTCACCCTAACCAGGGCAAAAAAAATTGAAATGGGGGACCAACAAGAGGACTTCCGAGGGGGTCACCCATCCTAGTACTACTCTCGCCCAAGCACGCTTATCTTCGGAGTTGTGATGGGATCTGGTGCATTAGTGCTAGTATGATCGCACCCATCATGTTGAGGGCAGAATTCCTTTATGTGTTAACGGTTCACAGTCCCAGCCTAGAGAGATGGCCTATTGAAAAGGACCAATGGGCTTAACGACAACCCATCCGCTTCAACAACGCAGCATCCTCACAAGACGTGATATCGACACGTTGTAGGGCCCTCTGATGTCCTGCTAGATAGGTTGTCATCCTTTTAACCGTTCACGACGTACGATTCGGGACGGAAAAACAGAGCAAAAGAAGAAAAGTGGCCTGAAACTGATGAAAACGTTCGATTTTCGGCACCTAAAATGGGCACAGAGAGCAAGCTGGCTACCCCCGTCATAGAGCTCTTAGAGAGCTTTGCAACGGTATGTTATGCGCCGCGTAACTCCTTACGGATCAAAAGTTATGGGCACCGGAGCGACCGAGACCTGGTCACAAACCCTACGCCCTCGGTTTGCGAGCCCAGCCTCTACGTGAAGCGAAGTTGCCTTGCCCAATGTTCCATGGGATTCAGTAATAGAGATTTGGTGGATAAAGTATCTTGGCAACCCTAACCAGGACAAAAAAAATTGAAAAGGGGGTGCAACAAGTGGACTTCCGACGGGGTCACCTATCCTCTTACTACTCTTGCCCAAGCACGCTCAACTTCGGAGTTCTGATGGGATCCGGTGCATTAGTGCTGGTATGATCGCACCCGTCATGTTGAGGGCACAATTCCTATATGTGTTAACGGTTCAGAGTGCCAGCCTTGAGAGATGGCCCATTCAAAAGGCCTAATGGGATTAACGACAACCCATCCGCTTCAACAACGCAGCATCCTCGCAAGACGTGATATCGACACGTTGTACGGCCCTCTGATGTACTGTGAGTCAGGTTATCGTCCTTTCAACAGCTCACAACGTACGATCCGGGATGGAAAAACATAGAAAAAGAAGAAAAATGGCCTGAAACTGATGAAAACGTTCCATTTTAGGGTCCAAAAAGGGGCACAAGGAGCAAGCTGGCTGCCCCCGTCGTAGAGCTCTTAGAGAGCTTCGCAACGGTATGCTGTGCACCGCGTAATTCCTTGCAGATCAAAAGTTATGGGTACTGGAGCGACGGGGACCTGGTCACAATCCCTACGCTCTCGGTTAGGGTTGCCAAGTTATTTTATCCACCAAATCTCTATTACTGAATCCCACGGAACATTGGGCAAGACAACTTCGTTTCACGTAGAGGCTGGGCCTGCAAACCGAGGGCGTAGGGTTTGTGACCAGGTCTCCGTCGCTCCGGTGCCCATAACTTTTGATCCGTAGGGAGTTACGCGGCGCACAACATACCATTGCAAAGCTCTCTGAGAGCTCTACGGAGGGGGCGGCTAGCTTGCTTGCTGTGTCCAGTTTTGGAGTCCAAAATCGAACGTTTTCATCAGTTTCAAGCCTATTTTCTTCTTTTCCTCTATTTTTCCGTCCCGGATCGTAGGTCGTGAACTATCAAAAGGACGACAACCTGACTTGCGGGACATCAGAGGGCTCTACAACGTGTCAATATCACATCTTGCAAGGATGCTGCGTTGTTGAAGCGGATGGGTTGTCGTTAAGCCCATAGGGCCTTTTGAATGGGTCATCTCCCTAGGCTGGGACTGTGAACCGTTAACCCATAAACCAATTGTGCCCTCAACATGATGGGTGTGATCATACCAGCACTAATGCACTGGATCCCATCAAAACTCCGAAGTTAAGCATGCTTGGGCAAGAGTAGTACTAGGATGGGTGACCCCATGGGAAGTCCTCGTGTTGCACCCCTGTTTCAAATTTTTTTGCCCTAGTTAGGGTTGCCAAGATACTTTATCCTCCAAATCTCTATTACTGAATCCCATGGAACATTGGGCAAGACAACTTCGCTTCACGTAGAGGCCGGGCCCGCAAACCGAGGGCGTAGCATTTGTGACCAAGTCTCCGTCGCTCCAATGCCCATAACTTTTGATCTGAAAGGAGTTACGCGGCGCACAGCATACCGTGGTGAAGCTCTCTGAGAGCTCTACAACGGGGGCAGCCCGCTTGCTTGTTGTGTCCATTTTAGGAGTCCAAAATCGAACGTTTTCATCAGTTTCTGGCCAATTTTCTTCTTTTGCTCTGTTTTGCCGTCCCAAATCGTACGTCGTGAGCTGTTAAAACGATGACAACCTGACTCGCGGGACATAAAAGGGCCCTACAACGTGTCGATATCACGTCTTGCGAGGATGCTGCGTTGTTGAAGCGGATGGGTTGTCATTAAGCCCATTGGGCCTTTTGAATGGGTCATCTCTCTACGCTGGGACTGTGAACCGTTAACACATAAAGCAATTGTGCCCTCAACATGATGGGTGCGATCATACTAGGACTAATGCACGGGATCCCGTCAGAACTCCGAAGCTAAGCGTGTTTGGGTGAGAGTAGTACTAGGATGGGTGACCCCTGGGAAGTCCTCGTGTTGCACCCCCTTTTCAATTTTTTTTTACCCTGGTTAGGGTTGCCAAGATACTTTATCCACCAAATCTCAATTACTGAATCCCACGGAACATTGGGCAAGACAACTTCGCTTCACGTAGAGGCTGGGCCCGCAAACCGAGGGCGTAGGGTTTGTTACCAGGTCTCCGTCGTTCTGGTGCCCATAACTTTTGATCCGTAAGGAGTTATGTGGTGCACAACATACCGTTGCAAAGCTCTCTGTGAGCACTACGACGGGGGCAGCCAGCTTGCTCGCTGTGCCCATTTTCGGATCCCAAAATTGAATGTTTTCATCAGTTTCAGGCCACTTTTCTTCTTTTGCTCTGTTTTTCCGTCCCGGATCGTACGTCGTGAATTGTTAAAAGGATGACAACCTGACTCGCGGGACATCAGATGGCTCTAAAACATGTCGATATCACGTCTTGTGAGGATGCTGCGTTGTTGAAGCGGATGGGTTGTCGTTAAGCCCATTGGGCCTTTTGAATGGGCTATCTCTCTAGGCCGGCACTGTGAATCGTTAACACATATAGTAATTGTGCCCTCAACATGACCGGTGCGATTTATACCAGCACTAATGCAACGGATCCCATTAGAACTCCGAAGTTAAGCGTGCTTGGGCGAGAGTAGTACTAGGATGGGTGACCCCCTCGGAAGTCCTCGTGTTGCACCCCCTTTTCAATTTTTTTTTGCCTTGGTTAGGGTTGCCAAGATACTTTATCCACCAAATCTCTATTACTGAATCCCATGGAATATTGGGCAAGACAACTTCGCTTCACGTAGAGGCTGGGCCCGCAAACTGAGGGTGTAGGGTTTGTGACTAGGTCTCTGTCGCTCCGGTGCCCATAACTTTTGATCCGTAAGGAGTTACGCAACGCACAGCATACCGTTGCATAGCTCTCTGAGAGCTCTACGACGGGGGCAGCCAGCTTGATCGCTGTACCCATTTTTGGAGCCCATAATCGAACGTTTCCATCAATTTTTGGCCACTTTACTTCTTTTACTCTGTTTTTCCACCCCGGATCGTACGTCGTGAACTGTTAAAAGGACGAAAACATGACTCGCGGGACATCATAGAGCTCTACAACGTGTCGATATCACGTCTTGCGAGGATGCTGCGTTGTTGAAGCGGATGGGTTGTCGTTAAGCCCATTGGGCCTTTTGAATGGGCCATATCTCTAGGCTAGGACTATGAACCGTTAACACATAAAGCAATTGTGCCCTCAACATGCCGGGTGCGATCATACCAGCACTAATGCACCGGATCCTATCAGAACTCCGAAGTTAAGCGTGCTTGGGCGAGAGTTGTACTAGGATGGGTGACCCCTTGGGATGTCCTCGTCTTGCACCCCCTTTTCAATTTTTTTTGCCCTAGTTAGGGTTGCCAAGATACTTTATCCATGAAATCTCTATTACTGAATCCCACGGAACATTGGGCAAGACAACTTCGCTTCACGTAGAGGCTGGGAGCGCAAACTGAGGGCGTAGGGTTTGTGACCAGGTCTCCGTCGCTCCGGTGCCCATAACTTTTGATCCGCAAGGAGTTACGTGGCGCATAGACTACCGTTGCGAAGCTCTCTAAGAGCTCTACGAAGATGACAGCCAGCTTGCTCACTATGCCCTTTTTGGAGCCCAAAATTGAACGGTTTCATCAGTTTTAGGCCACTTTTCTTCTTTAGCTCTGTTTTTCCGTCCCGGATCGTACGTCGTGAACTGTTAAATGGACGACAACCTAACTCGCAGGACATCAGAGGGCCCTACAACATGTCGGTATCACGTCTTGCTAGGATGCTGCGTTGTTGAAGCTGTTGGGTTGTCGTTAAGCCTATTGGGCCTTTTGAATGGGCCATCTCTCTAGGCGGGGATTGTGAACCGTTAACACATATAGGAATTGTGCCCTCAATATGACGGGTGCGATCATACCTGCACTAATGCACCGGATCACATCAGAACTCCGAAGTTAAGCGTGCTTGGGCGAGAATAGTACTAGGATGGGTGACCCCTTGGGAAGTCCTCGTGTTGCACCCCCTTTTCAATTTTTTTTGCCCTGGTTAGGGTTGCCAAGATACTTTATCCACCAAATCTCTATTACTGAATCCCACGGAACATTGGGCAAGACACCTTCGTTTTACGTAGAGGCTGGGCTCACAAACCGCGGCTGTAGGGTTTGTGACCAGGTCTGTGTTGCTCCGGTGCCCATAACTTTTGATCCATAAGGAGTTACGCGACGCACATCATACCGTTGCAAAGGTCTGTAAGAGATCTACGATGGGGGCAGCCAGCTTGCTCGCTGTGCCCGTTTTCGGAGCCGAAAATCGAACGTTGTCATCAGTTTCAGGCCACTTTTTTTCTTTTGCTCTTTTTTTTCGTCCTGGATCATACGTCGTGAACTGTTAACAAGACGACAACCTGACTCGCCGGACATCAGAGGGCCCTACAACATGTGAATGTCACGTCTTGCGAGGATGCTACGTTGTTGAAACGGATGGGATGTCGTTAAGCCCCTTGGGCCTTTTGAATGGGCCATCTCTCTAGGCTGGGACTGTGAACCGTTAACACATAGAGGAATTGTGCCCTCAACATGACGGGTGCGATCATACCAGCACTAATGCACCGGATTCCATCAGAACTCCGAAGTTAAGCGTGCTTGGGCGAGAGTAGTACTAGGATGGGTGGCCCCCTGGGAAGTCCTCGTGTTGCACCCCCTTTTCAATTTTTTTTGCCCTGGTTAGGGTTGCCAAGATACTTTATCCACCAAATCTCTGTTACTGAATCCCACGGAACATTGGGCAAGACAACTTCACTTCACGTAGAGGCTGGGCCCGCAAACCGAGGACGTAGGGTTTGTGACCAGGTCTCCGTCGCTCCGGTGCCCATAACTTATGATCCGTAAGGAGTTACGCGGCGAACAACATAACATTGCAAAGCTCTCTGAGAGCTCTACGACGGGGGCAGCCAGCTTGCTCGCTGTGCCTGTTTTTGGAGCACAAAATTGAATGTTTTCATCAGTTTCAGTCCACTTTTCTTCTTTTGCTCTGTTTTTCCGCCCCGGATCGTATGTCGTGAACTGTTAAAAGGACGACAACATGAATCGCGGGACATCAGAGGCCCTACAACGTGTCGATATCACGTCTTGCGAGGATGCTGCGTTGTTGAAGCGGATGGGTTGTCGTTAAGCCCATTGGGCCTTTTGCATAGGCCATCTCTCTAGGCTTGGACTGTGAACCGTTAACACATATAGGAATTGTGCCCTTAACATGATGGGTGCGATCATACCAGCACTAATGCATTGGATCCCATCAAAACTCCGAATTTAAGCGTGCTTGGGCGAGTGTAGTACTAGGATGGGTGACCCCCTCGGAAGTCCTCGTGTTGCACCCCCTTTTCAATTTTTTTTCCCTGGTTAGGGTTGCCAAGATACTTTATCCATCAAATCTCTATTACTGAAACCCACGGAACATTGGGCAAGACAACTTCGCTTGACGTAGAGACTGGACCCGCAAACCAAGGGCGTAGGGTTTGTGACTAGTTCTCGGTCGCTCCGGTACCCATAACTTTTGATCCGTAAGGAGTTACGCGGCGCACAGCATACCGTTGCAAAGCACTCTGAGAGTTCTACGACGGGGGTAGCCAGCTTGCTGGCTGTGCCTGTTTTTGGAGGCCAAAATCGAACGTTTTCATCAGTTTCTGGATACTTTTCTTCTTTTGCTATGTTTTTCCATCCCGAATCGTACGTCGTGAACTGTTAAAAGGACGACAACCTGACTCGCGGGACATCAGAGGGCCCTACAACGTGTCGATATCACGTCTTGTGAGGATGCGGCGTTGTTGAAGCGGTTGGGTTGTCGTTAAGCCAATTGGTCCTTTTGAATGGGCCATCTCTCTAAGCTGGGACTGTGAACCGTTAACACATATAGGAATTGTGCCCTCAACATGACGGGTGCGATCATTCCAGCACTAATGCACCGGATCCCATCAGAACTCCGAAGTTAAGCGTGCTTGGACGAGAGTAGTACTAGGATGGGTGACCCCTTGGGAAGTCCTCGTGTTGTACCCTCTTTTCAATTTTTTTTCCCTGGTTAGGGTTGCCAAGATACTTTATCCACCAAATCTCTATTACTGAATCCCACGGAACATTGGGCAAGACAACTTCGCTTCACGTAGAGCCTGGGCCCGCAAACTGAGGGCGTAGGATTTGTTACCAGGTCTCCGTCGCTCTAGTGCCTATAACTTTTGATCCGTAAGGAATTACGCGGTGCACAACATACTGTTTCAAAGCTCTCTGAGAGCTCTATGACGGGGGCAGCCAGCTTGCTCGCTGTGCCCGTTTTTGGAGCCCAAAATCGAACATTTTCATCAATTTCAGGCCACTGTTCTTCTTTTGCTCTGTTTTTCCTTCCCGGATCGTACATCGATAGTGGGCCCTACAACGTGTCGGTACCACGTCTTGTGAGGATGCTGTGTTGTTGAAGCGGATGGGTTGTCGTTAAACCCATTGGACCTTTTGAATGGGCCATCTCTCTAGGCTGGGACTGTGAACCGTTAACACATAAAGCAATTGTGCCCTGAACATGACGGGTGCGATCATACCAGCACTAATGCACCGGATCCCATCAGAACTCCGAAGTTAAGCGTACTTGGGCGAGAGTAGTTCTAGGATGGGTGACCCCCTGGGAAGTCCTCGTGTTGCACCCTCATTCTCAATTTTTTTTGCCCTGGTTAGGGTTGCCAAGATACTTTATCCACCAAATCTCTATTACCGAATCCCACGGAACATTGGGCAAGACAACTTCGCTTCACGTAGAGGCTGGGCCCGTAAACCGAGGGCGTCAGGTTTGTGACCAGGTCTTCGTCGCTCCGGTGCCCATAACTTTTGATCCGCAAGGAGTTACGCGGCGCACAACATACCGTTGCAAAGCTCTTTGAGAGCTCTATGACGGGGGCAGCCACCTTGCTTGCTGTGTCTGTTTTTGGAGCCCAAAATATAACGTTTTCATCAGTTTCAGGCCACTTTTCTTCTTTTGCTCTGTTTTTCCATCCCAGATTGTACGTCCTGAACTGTTAAAAGGATGACAACCTGACTCGCGACACATTAGAGGGCCCTACAATGTGTCGATATCACGTCTTGCAAGGATGCTGCATTGTTGAAGCGGATGGGTTGTCGTTAAGCTCATTGGTCCTTTTGAATAGGCCATCTCTCTAGGCTGGGACTGTGAACCGTTAACACATAAAGAAATTGTGCCCTCAACATGACCGGTGCGATCATACCAGCACTAATGCACCGGATCCCATCAGAACTATGAAGATAAGCGTGCTTGGTCGAGAGTAGTACTAGGATGGGTGGCCCCTTGGGAAGTCCTCGTGTTGCACCCCCTTTGCAATTTGTTTTGCCCTGGTTAGGGTTGCCAAGATACTTTATCCACCAAATCTCTATTACTGAATCACACGAAACATTGGGCAAGACAACTTCGCTTCACGTAGAGACTGGGCCCGTAAACCGAGGGAGTAAGGTTTGTGACCAGGTCTCCGTCGCTCCGGTGCCCATAACTTTTGATCCGTAAGGAGTTACGCGGCGCAAAGCATACCGTTACAAAGCTCTCTGAGAGCTCTATGACGGGGGCAGCTAGCTTGCTGGCTGTGCCCATTTTTGGAGCCCAAAATTTAACGTTTTCATCAGTTTCAGGCCACTTTTTTGCTTTTGCTCTGTTTTTCTATCCCAGATCGTACGTCATGAGCTGTTAAAAGGACGACAACCTGACTCGCGGGACATCAAAGGGCCCTACAACGTGTCGATATCACGTCTTGCGAGGATGCTGCGTTGTTGAACCAGATGGGTTGTCGTTAAGCCAATTGGGCCTTTTGAATGGGCCATCTCTCTCGGCTGGGACTATGAACCGTTAACACATAAAGCAATTGTACCCTCAACATGATCGGTGCAATCATACCAGCACTAATGTACCGGATCCCATCAGAACTCCGAAGTTAAGCGTGCTTGGGCTAGAGTAGTACTAGGATGGGTGACCCATTGGGAAGTCCTCATGTTGTACTCCCTTTTCAATTTTTTTTGCCCTGGTTAGGGTTGCCAAGATACTTTATCCACCAAATCTCTATTACAGAATCCCACGGAATATTGGGCATGACAACTTCGCTTCACGTAGAGGCTGGGCCCGCAAGCCGAGGGCTTAGGGTTGGTGACTAGGTCTCCGTCGCTCCAGTGCCCATAACATTGGATCCGCAAGGAGTTATGCGGCGCACATCATACCGTTACAAAGCTCTCTGAGAGCTCTATGATGGGGGCAGCCAGCTTGCTCGTTGTGCCCCTTTTTGGAGCCCAAAATTGAATGTTTTCATCAGTTTCAGACCACTTTTCTTCTTTTGCTCTATTTTTTCATCCTGGATCGTACGTCGTGAACTGTTAAAAGGACGACAACCTGACTCGCGAGACATCAGAGGGCCCTACAATGTGTCGATATCACGTCTTGCGAGGATGCTGCGTTGTTGAAGTGGATGGGTTGTCGTTAAGCCCATTGGGCCTTTTGAATTGGCCATCTCTCTCGGTTGGGACTGTGAACCGTTAACACACATGGGAATTGTGCCCTCAACATGACGGGTGCGATCATACCAGCACTAATACACCGGATCCCATCAGAACTCCGAAGTTAAGCGTGCTTAGGTGAGAGTAGTACTAGGATGGGTGACCCCCTGGGAAGTCCTCATGTTGCACCCCCTTTTGAATTTTTTTGCCCTGATTAGGGTTGCCAAGATACTTTATCCACCAAATCTCTATTACTGAATCCCACAGAACATTGGCAAGACAACTTCGCTTCACGTAGAGGCTGGGCCCGCAAACCGAGGGTGTAGGGTTTGTGACCAGGTCTCCGTCGCTTTGGTTCCCATAACTTTTGATCCGTAAGGAGTTACGCGGCGCACAACATACCGTTGCAAAGCTCTCTGAGAGCTCTACGACGGGGGTAGCCAGCTTGCTCGATGTGCCAATTTTTGGAGCCCAAAATCGAACGTTTTCATTAGTTTCAGACCACTTTTCTTCTTTTGCTTTTTTTTTTCATCCCGGATCGTACGTTGTGAACTGTTAAAAGGATGACAACCTAACTCGCGGGACATCAGAGGGCCCTACAATGTGTCGATATCACGTCTTGCGAGGATGCTGCATTGTTGAAGCGGATGGGTCGTTGTTAAGCCCATTGGTCCTTTTGAATAGGCCATCTCTCTAGGCTGGGACTGTGAACCGTTAACACATAAAGCAATTGTGCCATCAACATGACCGGTGCGATCATACCAGCACTAATGCACCGGATCCCATCAGAACTCCGAAGTTAAGCGTGGTTGGTCGAGAGTAGTACAAGGATGGGTGGCCCCCTGGGAAGTCCTCGTGTTGTACCCCCTTTGCAATTTTTTTTGCCCTGGTTAGGGTTGCCAAGATACTTTATCCACCAAATCTCTATTACTGAATCCCACGGAACATTGGGCAAGACAACTTCGCTTCACGTAGAGACTGGGCCCGTAAACCGAGGGAGTAGGGTTTGTGACCAGGTCTCCGTCGCTCTGGTGCCCATAACTTTTGATCCGTAAGGAGTTACGCGGTGCACAGCATACCGTTACAAAGCTCTCTGAGAGCTCTACGACGGGGGCAGCCAGCTTGCTCACTGTGCCCATTTTTGGAGCCCAAAATTGAACGTTTTCATCAGTTTCAGGCCACTTTTTTGCTTTTGCTCTGTTTTTCCGTCCCAGATCGTACGTCATGAGCTGTTAAAAGGACGACAACCTGACTCGCGGGACATCAGAGGGCCCTACAACGTATCGATATCACGTCTTGCGAGGATGCTGCGTTGTTGAAGCAGATGGGTTGTCGTTAAGCCAATTGGGCCTTTTGAATGGGCCATCTCTCTAGGCTGGGACTGTGAACCGTTAACACATAAAGCAATTGTACCCTCAACATGACCGGTGCGATCATACCAGCACTAATGCACCGGATCCCATCAGAACGCCGAAGTTAAGCGTGCTTGGGCGAGAGTAGTACTAGGATGGGTGACCCATTGGGAAGTCCTCGTGCTGAACTCCCTTTTCAATTTTTTTTGCCCTGGTTAGGGTTGCCAAGATACTTTATCCACCAAATTTAAATCCCACGGAATATTGGGCATGACAACTTCGCTTCACGTAGAGGCTGGGCCCGCAAACCGAGGGCGTAGGGTTTGTGACAAGGTCTTCGTCGCTCCAGTGCCCATAACTTTTGATCCGCAAGGAGTTACGCGGTGCACAACATACCGTTACAAAGCTCTCTGAGAGCTCTACGATGGGGGCAGCCAGCTAGCTTGCTGTGCCCCTTTTTGGAGCACAAAATTGAACATTTTCATCAGTTTCAGTCCACTTTTCTTCTTTTGCTCTATTTTTCCATCCCGGATCGTACGTCGTGAACTGTTAAAAGGACGACAACTGACTCGTGAGACATCAGAGGGCCCTACAATGTGTCGATATCACGTCTTGCGAGGATGCTGCGTTGTTGAAGCGGATGGGTTGTCGTTAAGCCCATTGGGCCTTTTGAATAGGCCATCTCTCTCGGTTGGGACTGTGAACTGTTAACACACATAGGAATTGTGCCCTCAACATGACGGGTGCGATCATACCAGCACAAATTCACCGGATCCCATCAGAACTCCGAAGTTAAGCGTGCTTGGGTGAGAGTAGTACTAGGATGGGTGACCTCCTGGGAAGTCCTCGTGTTGCACCCCCTTTTCAATTTTTTTTGCCCTGATTAGGGTTGCCAAAATACTTTATCTACCAAATCTCTATTACTAAATCCCACGGAACATTGGGCATGACAACTTCGCTTCACGTAGATGCTGGGCCCGCAAACCGAGGACGTAGGGTTTGTGACCAGGTCTCCGTCGCTCTAGTGCCCATAACTTTTGATCCGCAAGGAGTTACGCGGCGCACAGCATACCGTTGCAAAGCTCTCTGAGAGCTCTACGATGGGGGCAGCCAGCTTGCTCACGGTGCCCATTTTTGGAGAACAAAATCGAACATTTTCATCAGTTTCAGGCCACTTTTCTACTTTTGGTATGTTTTTCCGTCCCAAATCGTACGTAGTGAACTGTTAAAAGGACGACAACCTGACTCGCGGGACATCAGAGGGCCCTACAACGTGTCGATATCATTTCTTGCGAGGCTGCTGCGTTCTTGAAGCCGATGGGTTGTCGTTAAGCCCATTGGGCCTTTTGAATGGGCCATCTCTCTAGGCTGGGACTGTGAACCGTTAACACATATAGGAATTGTGCCCTCAACATGACGGGTGCGATCATACCAGCACTAATGCACCGGATCCCATCAGAACTCCGAAGTTAAGCCGGCTTGGGCCAGAGTAGTACTAGCATGGGGGACCCCCTCGGAAGTCCTCATGTTGCACCCCCTTTTCAATTTTTTTTGTCCTGGTTAGGGTTGCCAAGATACTTTATCCACCAAATCTCTATTATTGAATCCCACGGAACATTGGGCAAGACAACTTCATTTCACGTAGAGGCTGGGCTCGCAAACCGAAGGCGTAGGGTTTGTGACTAGGTCTCGGACGCTCCGATGCCCGTAACTTTTGATCCGTAAGGAGTTACGCGGTGCACAGCATACCGTTGCAAAGCTCTCTGAGAGCTCTACGACGGGGGCAACCAGCTTGCTCGCTGTGCCCATTTTTGGAGACCAAAATTGAACGTTTTCATCAGTTTCAGGCCACTTTTCTTCTTTTGCTCTATTTTTCCGTCCCGGATCGTACGTCGTGAACTGTTAAAAGGACGACAACCTGACTCGTGAGACATCAGAGGGCCCTACAACGTGTCGATATCACGTCTTGCGAGGATGCTGCGTTGTTGAAGCTGATGGGTTGTCATTAAGCCCATTGGGCCTTTTGAATTGGCCATCTCTCTAGGCTGGGACTGTGAACCGTTAACACATATAGGAATTGTGCCCTCGACATGACGGGTGCGATCATACCAGCACTAATACATCCGATCCTATCAGAACTTTGAAGTTAAGCGTGGTTGGGTGAGAGTAGTACTAGGATGGGTGACCCCCTGGGAAGTCCTCGTGTTGCACCCCATTTTCAATTTTTTTTGCCCTGATTAGGGTTGCCAAGATACTTTATCCACCAAATCTCTATTACTGAATCCCACGGAACATTGGGCAAGACAACTTCACTTCACGTAGAGGATGGGCCCGCAAACCGAGGGTGTAGGGTTTGTGACCAGGTCTCCGTCGCTTTTGTGCCCATAACTTTTGATCCGTAAGGAGTTACGCGGCGCACAGCATACCGTTACAAAGCTCTCTAAGAGCTCTACGACGGGGGCTGCCAGCTTGCTCACTGTACCCATTTTTGGAGCCCAAAATCGAACATTTTCATCAGTTTTAGGCCACTTTTCTTCTTTTGCTCTAATTTTCTATCCCGGATCGTACATCGTGAATTGTTAAAAGGACGACAACCTGACTCCCAGGACATCAGAGGGCCCTACAACGTGTCGATATCACGTCTTGCGAGGACCTGCATTGTTGAAGCGGAGGTGTTGCCGTTAAGCCCATTGGGCCTTTTGAATGGCTCATCTCTCTAGGCTGGGACTGTGAACCGTTAACACATATAGGAATTGTGCCCTCAACATGACGGGTGCGATCATACCAGCACTAATGCACCGGCTCCCATCAGAACTCCGAAGTTAAGCGTGCTTGGTGGAGAGTAGTACTAGGAGGGGTGGCACCCTAGGAAGTCCTCGTGTTGCACCCACTTTTCAATTTTTTTTGCCTTGGTTAGGGTTGCCAAGATACTTTATCCATCAAATCTCTATTACTGAATCCCACGGAACATTGGGCAAGACAACTTCGCTTCACGTAGAGGCTGGGCCCGCAAACCGAGGGCGTAGGGTTTGTGACCAGGTCTCCGTCGCTCTGGTGCCCATAAGTTTTGATCCGTAAGGAGTTACGCGGTGCACAGCATACCGTTGCAAAGCTCTTTGAGTGCACAATTCCTATTTGTGTTAACAGTTCATAGTCCCAGCCTAGAGAGATGGCCCATTCAAAAGCCCAATGGGCTTAACGATAACCCATCCGCTTCAACAACGCAGCATCCTCGCAAGACGTGATATCGACACGTTGTAGGGCCTTTGATGTCCAGCAAGTCAGGTTGTCATCCTTTTAATAGTTCACGACGTACGATTCGTGACGAAAAAATAGAGCAAAAGAAGAAAAGTGGCCTGAAACTGATGAAAACGTTCAATTTTGGGCTCCAAAAATGAGCACAACGAGCAAGCTCGTTGCCCCGTCGTAGAGCCCTCAGAGAGCTTTGCAACGATATGTTGTGCGCCGCGTAACTCCTTACGGATCAAAAGTTATGGGCACCGGAGCGACGGAGACCTAGTCACAAACCCTACGCCCTCGGTTTGCGGGCCCAGCCTCTACATGAAGTGATGTTGTCTTGCCTAATGTTCCGTACGATTCAGTAATAGAGATTTGGTGGATAAAGTATCTTGGCAACCCTAACCAGGGCAAAAAAAATTGAAAAGGGTGTGCAACACGAGGACTTCCCAGGGGGTCACCCATCCTAGTACTACTATCGCCCAAGCACGCTGAACTTCAGAGTTCGGATGGGATCCGGTTCATTAGTGCTGGTATGATCGCACCCGTTATGTTGAGGGCACAATTGCTTTATGTGTTTGTCTCGCCCCAACCCGGCCTATAAGGTTACACTAGGGTGTGAACTAAACATCCAAGTAATGTCACGTGCTTAGCTGTTTATGAAGAATTAACACCTAATGGTTTAGTCTAAACTCCAAAGTTTTTCAGTAAACCGGCAGCATAACGGCTGTAATTGGGCTCTTTGGTTTGACCAAATTCTCTAAATGCCTTAATTATTCCAATCATTAATCCAATTCAATTAAGGACTCCTATCTGTCACCAACCAATTTGTCTACTAGTTTATCTTGAAAGTCTCATTTGGTTAATAAGCCTAACATGATAACTATGTCCCGTTTATTTGTCAATTTCCTATCATGCGAGTACCTATTATCCTTTAGTTTGCAAATGAGCACCTAAGTGAAATTAGATAGAATTAACTTAGTTGATTTTTCATCTAGTGGTTTGAATGCCTACGATAACTATTAATTAAGAAAACGAAAGCAAACAACCAAATAAAAGTTCATCCGGTTATAGATAGTACAATCCCAGAATTAGACCCAAATTATAACGGGGTCATTTACATAAATGAAATGAGTAGTTTGCAATTAAACAAAACATCCATATAGCAACCACTTTCAGGCAAGCACAAAAGCATGTAGGGACAGGCAATCACTCCAAGGAACCATTGTTAGGCACATCGTCCTCGGGTACCTGTTTTTGATCTTCTTCACCTGAGATGATAAAAGAGGGTGAGTCCTTATGAAATCAACGAGGGGAAACGAGAATTACGTTTTGAAACTCATTTTCTGGTTCAATTATGAAAATTCCTTTTTCAAAACATGTCACGTATTACAAATAATAAGGTATGCAAATATATGAAACAAATCGAGTAACAGATACAATTACCAACCATTTCGAGGATACGGTGTGCATTTGCTCTCAACTTCAATGTCGAGACAATTATTGCGGCCGAATTCAATCATCCACTTATCACTCCCAATTGGGTGTACTCCGGATGTACCCCGAAAACTATGACCTAACTCTCCGAGGGTGGAATGCCAAGCGAGAGAGGGAATTGGACCATGGTAGTCACGGTAGCACCGACAAGCCCTATGCCACCCGGCGTTCGTGAAACACTACCATGCCACACTGAAAGGTTGCAACCTCATATGCAATGCACATTTATAACATTTAACATATCACATTAGGAGGACAACAAAGTAGGTCACCTCCAAGCAGTTATAAGATCGCACGTTGTCAAGTAATCAAACAAGGCACGATAAGACAAGTAATTTCACTTGAAAGACATATAGAGCCATATGAACATTAAACGGGCAGCCATGTAACACATGCAAGTCAATCCATATAGCTCATTTCGAAGTCCACGTAATCAAGTGATACGATTATTCAACATGCAACAACATCTACGTGGGTTCGGTTGCAAGAAAAGCTTATTTGACAACATGCAATGGTCAAAATCACATTTGAAGTTATAAGACATTTACGGGCAGCCCACTAAGCATATAATTTCCACACAACATCCAAATGATCAACACTTAGCAAAACTACCTAGTCATTAGGGTTTCTATTTCGTGTATATTCATGCAATTTGAGCCTCAACCCTACTCAAAGTCAATCTCAAACCATGCATCATTTAATTCAACATCCTCAAACATTAAATACAGTCCACACAACATCCCGTAGCTACAATCCCAAGCATTTAATTCAACAAGAGGAGTCACAACAATTTTTCTAAGTACAACATTAAGTGAAACCCTTACTGCATTAGGCTGTTTTCTCACAATCAATAGGATGACCAAAAAATCTCCAAATCCATTGAATAAGATGTCAAATTAAAGCTTAGGAAGTTAACTAAAATCAGAAACAAACCTTGCATCAATTGGAGTTCGGAATCATTAGTTATAGCCGAAACAGTGAGGTAGCACAAAACTGTCCAGATTTGCACACTTTTCAGTAATTGACGTTTTTGAGGTCCTTAGGGTCAGATTTAGCCTTGGTCCATTTCTGGAAAAATTGTCCAGAACTGAATAATATAGCAGCATACCAAATTTTATGCATTTTGGACATCATTTAATAAGTAAAAGTTGGTTCGTTCCACAAGGTCAGTGCATCTGCCAAAACCTGCTTCATTTTTCCAGATTTCCAGATTTGGACACATTTTAACGATTTTCCATTTTGAGGACCTTAGAGTCAAAATTTGCTTCGGCCTATTTCATGGAAAAATGTTCACGACTGTCCAAACTAGTCACCTACCAAGTTTCATGCATTTTCAACATCATTTGCCTAGTTAAACTTACCTCGAAACAGACTGTTCAGAGAGCTGTCAACAATTCGACTTCATCTAGCATCATTTTCAAGCCAAGATCTTGCCATGCATGGTTGTTTAAGCTTATGAACGACCATATAACTCAATTACAGAAGAAAATACATAAATTTATGAGCATGCATGTGAATTTTTGAAGAGTTTTCAAAAGGTTTTAGCCCTCACCTTTGCAGTCAACCCAAAAGATGCTCAAAAACCTTGTTGAAGCTCAAATCTCTTCTTCTTCTTGCTTAGCCAAGATTCCAACTAGCTTTTCTCTACATTTCCTAGCTTAGTGATCAATCTCTTAGCACATGCATGAGGTTAGAACATGAAGAAAAGAAATGGAAGTCAAGAAGCTTACCTAGGGCCGAATAGAAGTCTTCAAAGGACATGCATGTGTAGTTTTCGCATCTTAGCTTGTTTGCTTGAGTTTCTTTGATGGTTGCTTGTCTTGTTGCACCATATGATGAAGAAGATGAGCTAGGAGGTGGAGAGAACTCAGCCAAAACCGAAATGGAGAGAGAGAATAAGAGGGAGAGAGAGAAGTGGAGGAAGAAATGAAGAAATGACAAAACGTGACATGGAATGAAACTTTTTTCCATTCATCAAAGCAATGGTCAGCCTCGGGCTATTAAAATGTGGTTTTTTTGTGTCTTTAAGATGGAATTTAAAATGTTAGGATGGGCATAGGTGGTTTGGTCGAAAATGGTGGAGATTTGAGGAGAATTTGAGCAATTTTTTTATGCATTGTGTTAAGTGTTTTGTCATAGTTTGTCTAGGACTAATTTTTTATGCATTTGTGTCATTAGAATTGTCATAGGAATGTTGGGGAATGAGGGAATCTAGGTAGAATAAAATATAAGAATGTTTGTTGATGAGTTGAATTATGAATAGAATAATAGATAGTGGGAAATGTAGGAATAGTTTAGTATTATTTTATTGTTAGTGGAGTTTGTACAGAATTTGAATTAGGAATATAATATTGGTTAGTGGATTGTGTAGGATTATTTTAGTGTCTAGAGCTTTGTGTAGGATTCTTTCTTGATTAACGTGGTGGCACGGATTCCTAGATCTAGGGCACGCACTACGAGGTAGGACACGAACTATGAGACGAATGCACGTTTTTCAAGTAAATGCACGCAACTCTAAATGAATGCACGTATTTCAATGCAATGCACATAAATTGAGGTACGACTCTTAAACCTAGGTTAGGACATGCAATTCAAGGTCAAGGCACGCAAAACGAGATAATGCACGCAATTCGAAGTCGGGGCACATAAGTCGAGGATTAGGGCACATAATTTCAAGTCAAGGCACAAATGACGAGGCATGCACGAAAACCAAGATAGGGCACGTAATCCAAGGTCAGTCATATCATTCTTGGTCTATGGCACGCAAATTGAGGTAATACACGTTATTCAAGGTCGGGCCTCACATCCTCCCCTCCTTAAAATAATTTCGTCCCGAAATTCATTCCTGCCTATTGAGGTCATTTAGACGGATTCTGACCCTTGTTATTCTTCCTACTCCGGTTCATCCCGTTTTTGGCGATCTCTTACCACAACCAATTCACTTCCTATGTTTCTCTAATCATTTAGTTCGGTGTGACCTCTACATTTACAGTTCTCTCCTTTGAACGACTCTATTCTCCATTTGATCTTAATGTCAAGTTTATTAACTAAGGTTAGAATCTCCATACATAGTCATCAAGGCTGCATCGGTATTCAGACTATATAACTATAACTCCAAAATCATGACTCATGTTGTATCAATCTCGCATTCATACCTCAAAAGGAATATCACAATAATTCCATGATCCTAGGGTGACATACGCTAATTCAAGATGATAGGTCTATATCCGATTTACATATCCTATCTACTAGCTTCAAAATTGCTAACACGTAGGACCTACACATGTTATGGATCATTTCTACAACACGACCCTATCTTCAAGAAGAACTCACTAAACAACTAATCCATCTCAAATCGTCATCTATCGACAATATCATAATCCTTATCTCGTAGGTACGTTAGATTAACAAATCTTCTAATGACTAGTCTCCCGGTTATAGGCTTCTATTCACTAACATTCTTCCCCAGTTCCGTTAACCTTTACGCTCGTAATCAAGGAGAAAGACCGTTGAGATTCATGAAACTCAAACTCTAAGGTTTATTAAGTACCACCAACAAATTGCCATCGAAATTGCATAGGTAAACTAATCAAGATACACTAGTTCAACTCTTACAAGTAAATTTCATCAGCTTATGATCCACAATTTATTTCCTTATTCAAATCTCTATTTTCAAGTCACAAGGCTTCAAAATTTTCTTTTAATCTTATCCAAAACTCCTAAGATGAATAGTTTCAACCTCAAATAAATTGACTAAGTCACGAAAGGGTCATGACGCCGTTTGGGTGATAGTGGATAGATTGACTAAGTCGGCACACTTCTTACCGATGAACAAGGAGGATAGTCCTGAGGAATTGGGAGATATGTATGTAGCGGAGATTGTGAGATTGCAGGGGATGCCTGTGAGTATTGTATCGGATAAGGATCCTCGTTTTACTTCCCGATTTTGGAAGAGATTGCAAGAAGCTTTGGGAACGAAATTGAGTTTTAGCACGGCTTATCACCCTCAGACGGATGGTCAATCAGAGAGGACTATTCAGATTCTGGAGGATATGCTGAGGGCATGTGTGTTAGATTTCGGGAAAGGTTGGGAGAAATATCTATCTCTAGCGGTGTTCGCCTACAACAATAGTTATTAGGCCACTATAGGGATGGCCCCATTTGAGGCGCTGTATGGACGTAAGTGTCGATCCCCAATTTACTGGGATGAAGTAGGTGAGACGAAGACTTTTGACCCAACCCTTTTACCTGAACTGATGAAGACTGTTGATAATATCTACCTCATCCGAAAACGAATGCTTACCACCCAGAGCAGGCAAAAGAGTTATGCAGACCGACGGAGACGGAGTCTCGAGTTTGAGGTTGGCGACAAGGTGTTCTGGAAGATATTACCCCGGAGGGGACTGATTAGGCATGGCAAGGGTGGAAAGTTGAGCCCGAGATTTGTGGGACCATTTGAGATAGTTGAGAAGGTTGGCAAGTTGGCGTATCGCCTAGCACTACCCCAGAACCTCTCCAATATTCACGACGTCTTTCATGTTTTGATGCTGCGGAAGTATCATCCTGATTCGTCGCATATCTTGGAGCCAGAGCCGTTGCAGCTTCGGGAGAACTTGTCTTACGAGGAGAAGCCCATTCGGATCCTAGACCAGCAGGATCGGGAGTTGCGCAGCAGAACTATACCTATGGTGAAGGTGTTGTGGGATCATCATGGAGTCGAAGAAGCAACGTGGGAAAGGCGAGACCAGATGGAGCAGCAATATCCAGCTCTATTTCAAGGTAATATTGAATTTCGGGACGAAATTCTTTTAAGGAGGGGAGGATGTGCGGCCCGACCCCGATTTGCGTGCGAAACCTCGCTTCGTGTGCCCTAACCTAGATTTCTGTGCCATGACCTAGGTTTAAGAATTGTGTTCATTTTATGTTCCATACATTGAATTACGTGCATTCAATTAGGGTTGCGTGCATTTACTTGAAAAACGTGTGTTCGTCTCGTAGTTCGCGTCCTACCTCGTAGTGCGTGCCCTAGACCTACGAAAGCATGCCTTCACGCTAATCAAGAAAGCATCTTTCACGGAGCACTAGACTATTAAACAATCCTACAAAATCCACTATCAATATAATAATCCTAATTCAACTTACTAGAAGACAAAAAATGCACCAAACACTAAACATTCTTCATTCTTTATTCATTTTCTTTTGCACTTCCAAACACATGCAATAAAATAAGCTCAACCAAGACAAAATTTCAGAATTTTCCACATGCTTGGCCGACCACTAGGTGTCATTTGTGCATGCTTATTCAATATAATTTAATTCCTAGACACATTTAGACAAACTATGGCACAAATGCATAAAAAAATGACCAAGACCACCACAAATCTCTCTCTTGCTCGACCAAAAACTCATACCCCATGCAAGCATTTCAAATTTCCACCTTGAAGACACAAAAAATTCAGATTTGGAAGCCCAAGGCCGACATGCTCCTCAAATTTGCAAAAGGCTTCATTGTTTGTCATTTTCTTCATTTCTCTTTCATTTTTTTTCTCTCTTCATCTCATTTTCCTCTCTCATTCTCGGCCTTGGCTGAGTTCTTCATCTCCATAGCTTCTCTTCTTCACACCATAGCTAAGCAAAGCAAGCTACAAGCAAAGAACCTCAACCGAGCTAGCTAGGAGGTGAAAATTACACTTGCATGTGCATTGAAGACTCCATTCAGCCTAGGTAAGTATCTTGGCATCCATTTCTTTTCTTCATATTATGACCTCATGCATGTGCTAAGAGATTGATCACTAAGCTAGGAAAAATAGAGAAAAGCTAGTTGGGATTTCGGCTAAGCAAGGAGAGGAAGAAAGTTGAGCTTCAACAAGGTTTTTGAGCATCTTTTGGTTGATTGCTAAGGTGAGGGTTAAAACCATTTGAAAACTCTTCAAAAATTCACATGCATGCTCATAAATGTGTGTATTTTCTTCTGTACTTGAGCTATATGGTCGTTCATAAGCTTAAACAACCATGCATGACAAGATCTTGGCTTGAAAATGATGCTAGGTGAAGTCGAAATTGTTGACAGCTCTCTGACCAGTCTGTTCGAGGTAAGTTTACCTAGGCAAATGATGTTTAAAATGCTTGAAAATTGGTAGGTGACTAGTTTGGACAGTTTTGAACATTTTTCCCAGAAATATGCCGAAGTTAATTTTGAATCTAAGGTCCTCAAAATGGCAAATCGTTAAAATGTGACCAAATCTGGAAATCTGGAAAAATGAAGCAGGTTTTGGCTGATGCACTGACCTTGTGGAACGAATCATATTTGACTTAGTAAATGATGTCAAAAATGCATAAAATTTGGTGTGCTACTAGAGGTTTCAGTTCTGGACAACTTTGTCAGAAATGGACCAAGGCTAAAACTGACACTAAGGACCTCAAAATCGTAAATTTCTGAAAATTGTGCAAATCTGGACAGTTTTGTGCTATCTCACTGTTTCAGCTATAACTAATGATTCTGAACTCCAATTGATGCAAGGTTTGTTTATGAGTTTAGTTAAATTCTTAAGATTTAATTTGACATCTTATTCACTAGATTTGGATATTGTTTTATTATCCTATTGATTGTGAGAAAACAGCCTATTGCAGTAAGGGTTTCACTTAATGTTGTACTTAGAAAAATTGTGGTGACTTCTCTTGTTGAATTAAATGCTTTGGATTGTAGCTTCAGGATGTTGTGTGGACTGTTTTGAATGTTTGAGGATGTTGAATTAAATGATGCATGGTTTGAGATTGACTTTGAGTTGGGTTGAGGCTCAAATTGCACGAATATACACGAAATGGAAACCCTAATGACTAGGTAGTTTTGCTAAGTATTGATCATTTGTATATTGTGTGGAAATTATATGCTTAATGGGCTGCCCGTAAATGTCTTATAACTTCAAATGTGATTTCGACCATTGCATGTTGTCAAATAAGTTTTTCTTGTAACCAAACCCACGTAAATGTTGTTGCATGTTGAATAATCATACCACTTGATTACGTGGACTTCGAAATGAGTTATATGGCTTGACTTACATGTGTTACATGGCTGCCCGTTTAATATTCACATGGCTCTATATGCCTTTCAAGTGAAATTACTTGTCTTATCGTGCCTTGTTTGACTACTTGACAACGTGCGATCTTATAACTGTTCGGAGGTGACCTACTTTGTTGTCCTCCTAATGTGATATGTTAAATGTTATAAATGTGCATTGCATATGAGGTTGCAACCTTTCATTGTGGCATGGTAGCGTTTCACGAACGTCGGGCGGCATAGGGTTTGCCCGTGCTCCCGTGACTACCATGGTCCAATTCCCTCTCTCGCTTGGCATTCCACCCTCGGAGAGTTGGGTCATAGGTTTTGGGGTACATCCAGAGTACACCCAATTGGGAACGATAAGTGGATTATTGAAGTCGGCCGCAACAATTGTATTGGAATTGAAATTGAGAGCAAATGCTCACCGTATCCTTGAAATGATTGGTAAATGTATCTGTTACTCGATTTGTTTCATATATTTGTGTACTTTGTTATTTGCAATACGTGACATGGTTTCAAAAAGGAGTTTTCATAATTGAACCGGAAAATGAGTTTCAAAACGTATTTCTCGTTTCCCCCTCGCTGAGTTCATAAGGACTCACCATCTTTTTCATCACAGGTGAAGAAGAACAGGTACAAGTACCCGAGGACAATGTATCTAATGATGAACCCCTGGAGTGATTGCCTGTCTTTGTTGTTTTGCTTGAACGTGACTACTTGTGAATTTTATGTTACTTGAAGACTATTTCCTTTTGTGTTACTCGATGTCATGATGTAAAAGACCCCCGTTATAATTTGGGGTCTAATTTTGGTTTGTACTTATACTAAATAGACTGATACTAGACATTACTATGATCGTTATGCTTTTATTACCACTAGTATTATCATAGGTTATGATGCATTAGTGAGGACTAAGTAAATTAATTTATCCAATCTTAAATAGGTATATTTTGAAACGAGGTCAAACAAACAAACGAGACATAGCATCATGCTAGGTTGTAAACCAAACGGGATGTCGAAATAACCAATAGGCCATTCAATTGATGGTAAAGTAGTAATCTTAGTTGGAAATGAATTTGAGATGGTAAACATTTGAGGCGTTTAGAGAATTAGGTTAAACCAAAGGGCCAATTACAGCCGTTATGCTGCCGGTTTTCCGGAAAAACTTTGGAGTTTAGACCAAATCATTAGGTGTTAATCTTCATCAACAACTAAGTACGTGATATTACTTGAATGTTAGTTCACACCCTAGTCTAACCTTATAGGCCGGGTTAGGGCGTGACACCTTAGAAGAAATGGTATCAGAGAGCTTAGATTGCTTAAGTCGGGTTTAACTCTCGGACCGTGGGTAAAGCCCTAAGATAATTAGGATGACTTGTTTATGTGTTATTGTGTGATAAATGTGCCTTCTATGTTCTAGGTACTTAACTGACTTACATGCCTTAAATGTTTTTAGAATTGTATCTATACTATGTTGCATATCTTATGCGTTAGATTCTTAATTGTCATATTTCAATAAATTGTACATCGTAATTTGTGCCTATAGATGGCTAGCCCTAGTACCCATACTACTAATAGAGCGGTGAACCTCAAGAGACCGAGGATGCCTATCCGACTAATCCCGTTATAGCTATGTTTAATATGATGGAGAATGCCATGGATCACGTATCACGTGTGATGGAGCGTCAGGATGCTCGTGAAGCCAACAACAACAACATCAACAACTGGAATGAGGGTAATCATGGGAGACATAGCAGAATGAGGTAATTCCTTGACTTTCGCCCGTCTAAATTCTACGGGGAAGCTGATGCTGAGACAGTACAGGCTTGGCTGTCTGAGATCGAGAAGATTTTCAGGCCACTTGATTATACAGATGAAGAGAAAGTGGAGTTTGCTGTATTTCTGTTGCACGGGGATGCCGAGCATTGGTGGCACACTGGAGAGGCACTGTGTGGGACTGATCAGACGCCTCGCTTGTGGGGTAATTTCGTTAAGGTATTTAAGGAGATATATGTACCTATAGTTTCCAGGCAGAGGCGGATCGAGGAGTTCATGCACTTGACTCATGGTAATATGACGGTGGCCCAGTACGTGGCACGTTTTGATCGACTGTCCCGTTATGCTCAATATATGGTTTGTACTCCGGAGGCAAAAATGTGAAAATTTACTGTTGGATTGAGACCAGAGATTCTGGACCAGTTAGCTTCTCATGACTTCGATACTTACTCTGCTCTCTTTGCTGCTGCCTCTCAAGTTGAGAAGAGGAAACTAGATGGAGCCGGTTCGAGCCAGCCAACCAAGAAACCTTACCAGCCTCTAGGTCAGCAAAGAAAATTCCAGAGTCAGAGTCGCAGTCAAGGCCAGAGCCAGAATAGGTCAGTGAATAACCGTGGCCCGTCAAAAGCGCCATCAGCCTCTTCCACCTACGGATCCACAGGTAGTTCACCTACTTGTCAGACTGCCATATGTTCGCACTGTAACAAGAAGGGCCACACCGAGGCCCAGTGTTGGAGAAAATTGGGAAAATGTATGGGTTGTGGCAGCGAACAGCACCGGGTTAAGGATTGCCCTAAATGGCAAGGGGGACAGAATCAGGGTAAACCTGCCGGTAGAGGCAAGACTCCAGTTCCTAGGGTCCAGGCTCGAGCCTATGCTATTGAGTGCGAGGAGATTCCAGATGAGACCGCTGTTGTTGAAGGTACATTCTTCATACTGAATCAACCTGTTAAGGTGTTAATTGATCCTGGTGCTACTCATTCATTTATTACTCCCTTATGTGTGGAACGTGTGAAATTGAAAGTTGTATGTTTGCCATATGAAGTAGAAGTTGGTACTCCAATGGGTTCTAAACTTGTAACTAGTTCAGCTTGTAAAGCATGTAAAATCCAAATTAAGGATAGGGAATTCTCAGCCAATCTTTTTGTATTACCTTTTCGAGACTATGAGGTCATTTTAGGGATGGACTGGCTGGCAAAATATCATGTCCAACTGGATTGCCGGGCGAAGATTATAACGTTCCGGCTACCTGATCAACCAATACTAGAGATTACGGGTCGAAGAGATTTCACCTGGAGTTCCATTATTTCATCTACAAAAATAGTGAAGTCCTTGAGGAAAGGGTGCAGCGGATACTTGGCTTACCTTATCAACAAGCCGTCGGATAAAGCTAAGTTGGAGGAGATGCTTGTGATCAAAGACTATGCAGATGTGTTTCCAGAAGAATTACCCGGTTTACCCCCAAATCGGGAAAGCGAGTTTGTTATAGAGTTGCTGCCGGGTGCCCAGCCGATATCTAAAGCTCCCTATCATATGGCACCGGCCGAGCTACAAGAATTGAAGGACCAATTGCAAGGATTGCTGAAGAAGGGGTTTGTCCAACCGAGTTCTTCACCGTGGGGTGCGCCAGTTCTATTTGTGAAGAAGAAGGATGGAACGTTGAGGCTATGCATTGACTACCGAGGTTTGAACCAAGTGACTGTCAAGAATAAATACCCACTTCCCCTGATTGACGAGGTATTTGATCAATTGCAAGGAGCCAAAGTGTATTTGAAACTCGACTTGAGGCAAGGGTATTATCAGTTACGGATCAAGAAGGAAGATGTGCCTAAAACTGCTTTCTGGACGAGATATAGGCATTATGAATATGTGGTGATGCCTTTTGGACTAACTAATGCCCCTGCAGCTTTTATGGATTTGATGCACAGGGTGTTTCAACCCTACTTGGACCAATTTGTGGTGATCTTCATTGATGATATTTTGGTATACTCGAAATCAGAGGCGGAGCATGAGCAACATCTGCGGTTGGTACTGTAGAAACTTTGAGAGCACCAATTGTATGCAAAGTTTAGCAAGTGTGAATTTTGGCTGCAGCAGATTGCATTTTTTGGGGCATATAATATCCCAAGATGAAATAGCGGTGGATCCAGCAAAGATTGATGCAGTGATGTCTTGGAAGAAGCCAGAAAACGTTACGGAGGTTCGGAGTTTTCTTGGTCTAGCGGGCTATTATCGGAGGTTCGTGAAGGATTTCTCTAAGATTGCAGGACCGCTTACAAAGCTCACTCAAAAGAAAACCAAGTTCGTGTGGGATGATAAGTGTGAGAGTAGCTTTCAAGAATTGAAGAAAAGATTGACTACCGCACCAGTTCTTGCATTGCCTGAAGGGAGTCAAGGTTTTGTAATCTATAGCGATGCTTCGAAAGAAGGATTGGGATGTGTATTGATGCAAAATGGAAGAGTGATTGCATATGCTTCTAGGAAACCAAAGCCGTATGAGATGAATTACCCGACGCATCATTTGGAGTTAGCGGCCATTGTGTTTGCACTCAAGAAATGGAGGCATTATCTATGGGATAACAAGTTTGAGGTATTTACTGATCATAAGAGCTTGAAATACTTGTTCTCTCAAAAGGAGTTGAATATGAGGCAAAGGCGGTGGATGGAGCTTTTGGATGATTATAACTGCTCAATCAATTATGTGCCCGGTAAAGCTAATGTAGTTGCAGATGCCTCAAGCAGAAAAGCAAGCATGGCAAAACTGGATGTCAAGGTGCAGGAGGTTTTGGAGGAAGCATTTCTGTGGAAACCACAATTGACTCAGAAGGGGTTACTTTTTGCCACTACCCAAGTTCAATCGACTTTGTTGTCTGAGTTACGAGAGGCTTAACAGAAGGACCAACAATTTTAGAAGATTAAGGAAAGCAACGCAGATTTCAAGTTTCATGATGATGGTGTTTGGAGATTTAGGAACCGGATTTGTGTTCCGAACGAGCCGAAGCTGAAAAAGAAGATTCTTGAGGAAGCCCATAATTCAAGATATACTATTCACCCTGGCGGAACAAAGATGTATCGGGATTTGAAGCAACACTATTGGTGGAATAACATGAAAAGAGAAATTGCGGAGTTTGTAGCATGGTGTTTGACTTGTCAGAGGGTCAAAGCAGAACATCAACGACCCGCAGGTTTACTTCAGCCGTTGGAGATTCCTCAATGGAAATGGTAACATATAACTATGGATTTTGTTATGGACCTGCCTAGATCACGAAAGGGTCATGACGCCATTTGGGTTATAGTGGATAGATTGACTAAGTCGGCGCACTTCTTACCGATGAACAAGGAGGATAGTCCTGAGGAATTGGGAGATATGTATGTAGCGGAGATTGTGAGATTGCACGGGATGCCTGTGAGTATTGTATCGGATAGGGATCCTCGTTTTACTTCCCGATTTTGGAAGAGATTGCAAGAAGCTTTGGGAACGAAATCGAGTTTTTGCACGGCTTATCACCCTCAGACGGATGGTCAATTGGAGAGAACTATTCAGATTCTGGAGGATATGCTGAGGGCATGTGTGTTAGAATTCGGGAAAGCTTGGGAGAAATATCTATCTCTAGCGGAGTTCGCCTACAACAATAGTTATCAGGCCACTATCGGGATGGCCCCATTTGAGGCGCTGTATGGACGTAAGTGTCGATCCCCAATTTACTGGGATGAAGTAGGTGAGACGAAGACTTTTGACCCGACCCTTTTACCTGAACTGATGAAGACTGTTGATAATATCCACCTCATCCAGAAACAGATGCTTACCACCCAGAGCAGGAAGAAGAGTTATGCAGACCGACGGAGACGGAGTCTCGAGTTTGAGGTTTGCGACAAGGTGTTCTTGAAGATATCACCCCGGAGGGGACTGATTAGGCATGGCAAGGGTGGAAAGTTGAGCTCGAGATTTGTGGGACCATTTGAGATAGTTGAGAAGTTGGCAAGTTGGCATATCGCCTAGCACTACCCCAGAACCTCTCCAATATTCATGAGGTCTTTCATGTTTCGATGCTGCGGAAGTATCATCCTGATCCGTCGTATATCTTGGAGCCAGAGCCGTTGCAGCTTCGGGAGAACTTGTCTTACGAGGAGAAGCCTATTCGGATCCTAGACCAGCAGGATCGGGAGTTGTGCAACAGAACTATACCTATGGTGAAGGAGCTGTGGTTTCATCATGGGGTCGAAGAAGCAACGTGGGAAAGGCGAGACCAGATGGAGCAGCAATATCTAGCTCTATTTCAAGGTAATATTGAATTTCGGGATGAAATTCTTTTAAAGAGGGGAGGATGTGAGGCCCGACCCCGATTTGCGTGCGAAACCTCACTTCGTGTGCCCTAACCTAGATTTGCGTGCCATGACCTAGGTTTAAGAATTGTGTTCATTTTATGTTCCATACATTGAATTACGTGCATTCAATTAGGGTTGTGTGCATTTACTTGAAAAACGTGTGTTCGTCTCGTAGTTCGTGTCCTACCTCGTAGTGCGTGCCCTAGACCTACGAAAGCGTGCCTTCACGCTAATCAAGAAAGCATCTTTCACGGAGCACTAGACTATTAAACAATCCTACAAAATCCACTATCAATATAATAATCCTAATTCAACTCACTAGAAGACAAGAAATGCACCAAACACCAAACATTCTTCATTCTTTATTCCTTTTCTTTTGCACTTCCAAACACATGCAATAAAATAAGCTCAACCAAGACAAAATTTCAGAATTTTCAACATGCTTGGCCGACCACTAGGTGGCATTTGTGCATGCTTATTCAATATAATTTAATTCCTAGACACATTTAGACAAACTATGACACAAATGCATAAAAAAATGACCAAAACCACCTCAAATCTCTCTCTTGCTCGACCAAAAACTCATTGCCCTTGCTAGCATTTCAAATTTCGACCTTGAAGACACAAAAAATTCAGATTTGGAAGCCCAAGGCCGACATCCTCCTCAAATTTGCAAAAGGCTTCATTGTTTGTCATTTTCTTCATTTCTCTTTCATTTTTTTCTCTCTTCATCTCATTTTCCTCTCTCATTCTCGGCCTTGGCTGAGTTCTTCATCTCCATAGCTTCTGTTCTTCACACCATAGCTAAGCAAAGCAATCTACAAGCAAAGAACCTCAACTGAGCTAGCTAGGAGGTGAAAATTACACTTGCATGTGCATTGAAGACTCCATTCGGCCTAGGTAAGATTCTTGGCATCCATTTCTTTTCTTCATGTTATGACCTCATGCATGTGCTAAGAGATTGATCACTAAGCTAGGAAAAATAGAGAAAAGCTAGTTGGGATTTCGGCTAAGCAAGGAGAGGAAGAAAGTTGAGCTTCAACAAGGTTTTTGAGCATCTTTTGGTTGATTGCTAAGGTGAGGGTTAAAACCTTTTGAAAACTCTTCAAAAATTCACATGCATGCTCATAAATGTGTGTATTTTCTTCTGTACTTGAGCTATATGGTCGTTCATAAGCTAATTTTGACTCTAAGGTCCTCAAAATGGCAAATCTTTAAAATGTGACCAAATCTGGAAATCTGGAAAAATGAAGCAGGTTTTGGCAGATGCATTGACATTGTGGAAAGAATCATATTTGACTTAGTAAATGATGTCCGAAATGAATGAAATTTGGTATTCTACTATATTTTTCAGTTCTGGAAAATTCTATATTTTTCAGTTCTGGAAAATTTTATCAGAAATGGACCAAGGCTAAAACTGACCCTAAGGACCTCAAAATCGTCAATTTCTGAAAAGTGTGCAAATCTGGACAGTTTTGTGCTATCTCACTGTTTCGGCTATAACTAATGATTCTGAACTCCAATTGATGCAAGGTTTGTTTCTGATTTTAGTTAACTTCTTAAGCTTTAATTTGACATCTTATTCACTGGTTTTGGAAATTGTTTGATTATCCTATTGATTGTGAGAAAACAGCCTATTGTAGTAAGGGTTTCACTTAATGTTGTACTTAGAAAAATTGTGGGGACTTCTCTTGTTGAATTAAATGCTTTGGATTGTAGCTTCGGGATGTTGTGTGGACTGTTTTGAATGTTTGAGGATGTTGAATTAAATGATGCATGGTTTGAGATTGACTTTGAGTTGGGTTGAGGCTCAAATTGCACGAATATACACGAAATGGAAACCCTAATGACTAGGTAGTTTTGCTAAGTATTGATCATTTGTATATTGTGTGGAAACTATATGCTTAATGGGCTGCCCGTAAATGTCTTATAACTTCAAATGTGATTTCGACCATTGCATGTTGTCAAATAAAATTTTCTTGTAACCAAACCCACGTAAATGTTGTTGCATGTTGAATAATCGTACCACTTGATTACGTGGAATTCGAAATGAGTTATATGGCTTGACTTACATGTGTTACATGGCTGCCCGTTTAATATTCACATGGCTCTATATGCCTTTCAAGTGAAATTACTTGTCTTATCGTGCCTTGTTTGATTACTTGACAACGTACGATCTTATAACTGTTCGGAGGCGACCTACTTTGTTGTCCTCCTAATGTGATATGTTAAATGTTATAAATGTGCATTGCATACGAGGTTGCAACCTTTCATTGTGGCATGGTAGCGTTTCACGAACGCCGGGCGGCATAGGGCTTGCCGGTGCTCCCGTGACTACCATGGTCCAATTCCCTCTCTCGCTTGGCATTCCACCCTTGGAGAATTGGGTCGTAGGTTTCGGGGTACATCCGTAGTACACCCAATTGGGAGCGATAAGTGGATTATTGAATTCGACCGCAACAATTGTATCGGAATTGAAATTGAGTGCAAATGCTCACCGTATCCTTGAAATGATTGGTAAATGTATCTGTTACTCGATTTGTTTCATATATTTTCATACCTTGTTATTTGCAATACGTGACATGTTTTCAAAAAGGAGTTTTCATAATTGAACCGGAAAATGAGTTTCAAAACGTATTTCTCGTTTCCCCCTCGCTGAGTTCATAAGGACTCACCCTCTTTTTCATCACTGGTGAAGAAGAACAGGTACAAGTACCCGAGGACAATGTATCTAATGATGAACCCCTAGAGTGATTGCCTGTCATTGTTGTTTTGCTTGAATGTGACTACTTGTGAATTTTATGTTACTTGAAGACTATTCCTTTTTGTGTTACTCGATGTCATGATGTAAAAGACCCCCGTTGTAATTTGGGGTCAAATTTTGGTTTGTACTTATATTAAATAGTCTGATTCTATACATTACTGTGATGGTTATGCTTTTTTTACCGCTAGTATTATCATAGGTTATGATGCATTAGTGAGGACTAAGTAAATGAATTTATCCAATCTTAAACAGGTATATTTTGAAACCAGGTCAAACAAACAAACGAGACATAGCATCATGCTAGGTTGTAAACCAAACGGGATGTCGAAATAACCAATAGGCCATTCAATTGATGGTAAAGTAGTAATCTTAGTTGGAAATGAATTTGAGATGGTAAACATTTGAGGCGTTTAGAGAATTAGGTTAAACCAAAGGGCCAATTACAGCCGTTATGCTGCCGGTTTTCCGGAAAAACTTTGGAGTTTAGACCAAATCATTAGGTGTTAATCTTCATCAACAGCTAAGTACGTGATATTACTTGAATGTTAGTTCACACCCTAGTCTAACCTTATAGGCCGGGTTGGGGCATGACACTTGTAAGTGATATCAATTCTCTACTAGGTTACCGGTCATACAACAACAATCCTAGGACTATCAATGGGTACCGAAATGATCTAGTTCATACGATACTTACCATACTAATCCAAGTAGCTTATTACATGCAATAACTTCAAGGATATGTCATCATAAGAATTATAACCACAAGTCATCTTACAATATAATCTAATAGAATTTCAAAAGTAATCAACCACTCATTTAATTATCACTATAAGATTCACCCTCTATTCAACAATCACGATTCGAAGTCTACCAACCGCTAGTTTCTAGAAGTGAAATGGTGCGCATAGATACGGTGGTCTAACAATAGTCTTTTGGGTCATCATGACTCTGATTCATCTCTATCTTACTCTCTTCATTTACATGTTCAACTAGCTAAGAGCATCAAGACTCATCGACCTTAGGTCATAGGGTTCACCATGAATCATCCTGCATACTCACTATTAGCTATTTAGGATTTCAAATCATACCCTAACGACTCCACCTTGCAACCAGATGCTTAATATCATTTCGATGGTTTATATAATAGGTCCATCGGTATTATTTAGGGATATATACTTCCTAATATCCTCTAGGGTATCCAAATAATGAGAGCATAGAATGACTTACTTCGCATAATCATAACTAAATCCGAGGGGCAATAGTTTAATACCATGATTCTTAAAATCACCAATATCCAACTTAGGACCTTAGCAACATCATCTAATACATAATTCAATACCTTACACTTCTATTCGACCTAACATTTAGGTGTAGTCTTCCGAACACGAGTTCTCGTTATGCGAATTCCTCGATTCCAATATCCCCATATCTTGTTATACTAAGATTCATCAACCTTGTTAAACTTAGTCTCCAGAGTTGCCTACATGTCTTGAGGTTATCCATTGTTAAGTTACTTAAACACATTATTCACGCCTTAATAATCTAACCCTTATCGCCCATTTTCACCAGTTCATCTCTTAATTTCGAGGTCACAATCTTACCATTGAGTGAACTTGAAACTCATTAATATACATCTTATTAGGTTCAATGATGCTTAATTCCAATCAAGTAAGGATTCAATCATATAAATAGTCTATTATACCATTTTAAGATATAAGAATTTGATTCAAAAGCAACTCCTAAGTCTAACTTCCATTATAAGCATTTGAACATATATATATATACTACTCCACATGTCCAATAGTATATTTTTATATCTAAGGAAAGTTGTATGTCCTTAACATTTATTCTTGAACCACAATTAGAAGAAAGGTTTAACAGAATCAATAACTTTATAGCTATAAAATTGATAACTTAATCACAGGCATGTGTATTCCAAAGATAAGGAGATAACTTTACCTCAACAATTATACCTGTGCTACGCATTATATATATATATATATATCCAATAATATATATAATCCATCGAGTACCTGTGAAGATGCGGGAAATCTCTAACTGAGCCTTTTCGTTCGTCCTGCACAAATTCACTTCCCTGAAGGTCCTAATCCTAACTTTCTAAGTGCATAAACAGTCATTCACGGTTATATAACTTGCACATGTATCAAGGAAGGAATATAAAAGCATGCATGCATTATTGAGGACGTGTCAGTGTGCATGATACAGAATACATATGGTTCACAAAGGCACATAATATTCAATACTTAAAGCAATTAAAGCACATTAGCACATATTAACACATATAAACAAGACATCATAATTACCTTAGGGCTTCTACCCATGGTCTGATAGTTGAAACCGACTAACGCCTAGTTAGTAAACTAAGCTCTGATACCATTTTAGTTATAAGGTGTCACGCCCCAACCCGGCCTATAAGGTTAGACTAGGGTGTGAACTAAACATTCAAGTAATGTCACGTGCTTAGCTGTTTATGAAGATTTAACACCTAATGGTTTAGTCTAAACTCCAAAGTTTTTTGGTAAACCGGCAGCATAACGGCTGTAATTGGGCTCTTTGGTTTGACCAAATTCTCTAAACGCCTTAATTATTCCAATCATTAATCCAATTCCATTAAGGACTCCTATTTGTCACCAACCGATTTGCCTACTAGTTTATCTTGAAAGTCTCGTTTGGTTAATAAGCCTAACATGATAACTATGTCCCATTTATTTGTCAATTTCCTATCATGTGAGTACCTATTATCCTTTAGTTTGCAAATGAGCACCTAAGTGAAATTAGATAGAATTAACTTAGTTGATTGTTCATCTAGTGGTTTTAATGCCTACGATAACTACTAATTAAGAAAACGAAAGCAAACAACCAAATAAAAGTTTGTCCGGTTATAGATAGTACAATCCCAGAATTAGACCCAAATTACAACGGGGTCATTTACATCAATGAAATGAGTAGTTTGTAATTAAACACAACATCCATATAGCAACCACTTTCAGGAAAGCACAAAAGCACGTAGGAACAGGCAATCACTCCAAGGAACCATTGTTAGGCACATCGTCCTCGGGTACCTGTTCTTGATCTTCTTCACCTGAGATGAAAAAAGATGGTGAGTCCCTATGAATCAGCGAGGGGAAACGAGAATTACGTTTTGAAACTCATTTTCCGGTTCAATTATGAAAATTCCTTTTTGAAAATATGTCACGTATTACAAATAATAAGGTACGCAAATATATGAAACAAATCGAGTAACATATACATTTACCAATCATTTCAAGGATACGGTGAGCATTTGCTCTCAATTTCAATTTCGATACAATTGTTGCGGCCGACTTCAATCATCCACTTATTGCTCCCAATTGGGTGTACTCCGGATGTGCCCCAAAATCTACGACCCAACTCTCCGAGGGTGGAATGCCAAGCGAGAGAGGGAATTGGACCATGGTAGTCACGGTAGCACCGGCAAGCCCTATGCCGCCCGGCGTTCGTGAAACACTACCATGCCACACTGAAAGGTTGCAACCTCATATGCAATGCACATTTATAACATTTAACATATCACATTAGGAAGACAACAAAGTAGGTCGCCTCCGAGCAGTTATAAGATCGCACGTTGTCAAGTAATCAAACAAGGCACGATAAGACAAGTAATTTCACTTGAAAGACATATAGAGCCATATGAACATTAAACGGGCAGCCATGTAACACATGCAAGTCAAGCCATATAGCTCATTTCGAAGTCCACGTAATCAAGCGATACGATTATTCAACATGCAACAACATCTACATGGGTTCGGTTGCAAGAAAAGCTTATTTGACAACATGCAATGGTCAAAATCACATTTGAAGTTATAAGACATTTACGGGCAGCCCACTAAGCATATAATTTCCACACAACATCCAAATGATCAACACTTAGCAAAACTACCTAGTCATTAGGGTTTCTATTTCGTGTATATTCATGCAATTTGAGCCTCAACCCAACTCAAAGTCAATCTCAAACCATGCATCATTTAATTCAACATCCTCAAACATTCAATACAGTCCACACAACATCCCATAGCTACAATCCCAAGCATTTAATTCAACAAGAGGAGTCACAACAATTTTTCTAAGTACAACATTAAGTGAAACCCTTACTGCATTAGGCTGTTTTATCACAATCAATAGGATGATCAAACAATCTCCAAATCCAGTGAATAAGATGTCAAATTAAAGCTTAAGAAGGTAAATAAAATCAGAAACAAACCTTGCATCAATTGGAGTTCGGAATCATTAGTTATAGCCGAAACAGTGAGGTAGCACAAAACTGTCCAGATTTGCACACTTTTCAGTAATTGACGTTTTTGAGGTCCTTAGGGTCAGATTTAGCCATGGTCCATTTCTGAAAAAATTGTCCAGAACTGAATAATATAGCAGCACACCAAATTTCATGCATTTTGGACATCATTTACTAAGTCAAATTTGGTTCGTTCCACAAGGTCAGTGCATCTGCCAAAACCTGCATCATTTTTCAAGATTTCCAGATTTGGACACATTTTAAAGATTTTCCATTTTGAGGACCTTAGAATCAAAATTTGCTTCGGCCTATTTCTGGGAAAAATGTTCACAACTGTCCAAAATAGTCACCTACCAATTTTCATGCATTTTCAACATCATTTTCCTAGCTAAACTTACCTCGAAACATACTGGTCAGAGAGCTGTCTACAATTCAACTTCATCTAGCATCATTTTCAAGCCAAGATCTTGCCATGCATGGTTGTTTAAGCTTATGAACGACCATATAACTCAAGTACAGAAGAAAATACATACATTTATGAGCATGCATGTGAATTTTTGAAGATTTTTCAAAAGGTTTTAGCCCTCACCTTTGCAATCAACCCAAAAGATGCTCAAAAACCTTGTTGAAGCTCAAATCTCTTCTTCTTCTTGCTTAGCCGAGATTCCAACTAGCTTTTCTATATTTTTCCTAGCTTAGTGATCAATCTCTTAGCACATGCATGAGGTTAGAACATGAAGAAAAGAAATGGAAGTCAAGAAGCTTACCTAGGGCCGAATAGAAGTCTTCAAAGGACATGCATGTGTAGTTTTCGCATCTTAGCTTGTTTGCTTGAGTTTCTTTGATGGTTCCTTGTCTTGTTGCACCATATGATGAAGAAGATGAGCTAGGAGGTGGAGAGAACTAGCCAAAACCGAAATGGAGAGAGAGAATGAGAGGGAGAGAGAGAAGTTGAGGAAGAAATGAAGAAATGACAAAATGTGACAAGGAATGAAACTTTTTTGCATTCATCAAAGCAATGGTCAGCCTTGGGCTATTAAAATCTGATTTTTTTGTGTCTTCAAGATGGAATTTAAAATTTTACCATGGGCATAGGTGGTTTGGTCGAAAATGGTGGAGATTTGAGGAGAATTTGAACAATTTTTTTATGCATTGTGTTAAGTGTTTTGTCATAGTTTGTCTAGGACTAATTTTTTATGCATTTGTGTCATTAGAATTGTCATAGGAATGTTAGGGAATGAGGGAATCTAGGTAGAATAAAATATAGGAATGTTTGTTGATAAGTTGAATTATGAATAGAATAATAGATAGTAGGAAATGTAGGAATAGCTTAGTATTATTTTATTGTTAGTGGAGTTTGTAGAGAATTTGAATTAGGAATATAATATTGGTTAGTGGATTGTGTAGGATTATTTTAGTGTCTAGTCTTTGTGTAGGATTCTTTCTTGATTAACGTGGTGGCACGCTTTCCTAGGTCTAGGACACGTACTACGAGGTAGGACATGAACTACGAGACGAATGCACGTTTTTCAAGTAAATGCACGCAATCCTAAATGAATGCACGTAATTCAATACAATGCACGTAAATCGAGGTAAGACTCTTAAACCTAGGTTAGGACACGCAATTCAAGGTCAAGACACGCAAAACGAGATAACGCACGCAATTCAAAGTCGGGGCACATAAGTCAAGGATTAGGGCACATAATTCCAGGTCAAGGCACAATTGATGAGGCATGCATGAAAACCAAGACTGGGCACGTAATCCAAGGTCAGTCATATCATTCTTGGTCTATGGCATGCAAATCGAGATAATACACGTTATTCGGGGTCGGGCCTCACATCCTCCCTTCCTTAAAAGATTTTCGTCCCAAAATTCATTCCTGCCTATTGAGGTTATTTAGACGGATTCTGACCCTTGTTATTCTTCTTACTCCGGTTCATCCCGTTTTTGGCGATCTCTTACCACAACCAATTCACTTCCTATGTTTCTCCAATCATTTAGTTCGGTGTGACCTCTACATTTACAGTTCTCTCATTTGAAAAGGCCAATGGGCTTAACGACAACCTATCCGCCTCAACAACGTAGCATCCTCGCAAGACATAATATCGACACGTTGTAGGGCCCACTGATGTCCCACGAGTCAGGTTGTCGTCATTTTAACAGTTCACGACGTACGATCCGGGTCGGAAAAACATAGCAAAAGAAGAAAAATGGCCTGAAACTGATGAAAACGTTCGACTTTGCCCTCCAAAAATGGGCACAGCAAGCAAGCTGGCTACCCCCGTCGTAGAGCTCTCAGAGAGCTTTGCAACAGTATGCTGTGCGCCGTGTAACTCCTTACGGATCAAAAGTTAAGGGCACCGGAGTGACGGAGACCTAGTAACAAACCCTACACCTTCAGTTTACGGGCCCAGCCTCTACGTGAAGCGAAGTTGTCTTGCCCAATGTTCCGTGGGATTCAATAATAGATATTTGGTGGATAAAGTATCTTGGCAACCCTAACCAGGGCACAAAAAATTGAAAAGGGGGTGCAACACGAGGACTTCCCAGGGGGTCACCCATCCTAGTACTACTCTCGCCCAAGCACGCTTAACTTTGGAGTTCTGATGGGATCCGGTGCATTAGTGCTGGTATGATCGTACCCGTCTTGTTGAGGGCACAATTGCTTTATGTGTTAACGGTTCACAGTCCCAGCCGAGAGAGATGGCCCATTCAAAAGGCCCAATGGGCTTAACGACAACACAACCACTTCAACAACGCAGCATCCTCGCAAGACATGATATCGACACATTGTAGGGCCCTCTGATGTCCCGCGAGTCAGGTTGTCGTCCTTTTAACAGTTCACGACGTACGATTCGGGACGAAAAAACAGAGCAAAAGAAGAAAAGTGGCCAAAAATTGATGAAAACGTTTGATTTTGGGCTCCAAAAATGGACACAGCAAACAAGCTCGCTGCCCCTGTCGTAAAGCTCTCAGAGAGCTTTGCAACGGTATGCTGTGCACTGCGTAACTCTCTTACGGATCAAAAGTTATGGGCACCGGAGCGACCAAGACCTGGTCACAAACCCTACGCCCTCGGTTTGTGGGCCCAGCCTCTACGTGAAGCAAAGTTGTCTTGCCCAATGTTCCATGGGATTCGGTAATAGAGATTTGGTGGATAAAGTATCTTGGCAACCCTAACCAGGGCAAAAAAAATTGAAAAGGGGGTGCAACACAAGGACTTCCCAGGGGCTCACACATCCTAGTACTACTCTCGCCCAAGCACGCTTAACTTCGGAGTTCTGATGGGATCCGGTGCATTAGTGCTGGTATGATCGCACCCGTCATGTTGAGTGCACAATTGCTTTATGTGTTAACGGTTCATAGTCCTAGCCTAGAGAGATGGCCCATTCAAAAGGCCCAATGGGCTTAATGATAACCCATCCGCTTCAACAACGCAGCATCCTCGCAAGACGTGATATCAACACGTTGTAGGGCCCATTGATGTCCCGCGAGTCAGGTTGTCATCATTTTAACAGCTCACGACGTACGATCCGGGACGGAAAAAATAGAGCAAAAGAACAAAAGTGGCCTAAAACTGATAAAAAGTTCAATTTTGGGATCCAAAAACAGGCACAATGAGCAAACTGGCTACCCCCATCGTAGAGCTCTCATAGAGCTTCGCAACAGTATGCTGTGCGCAGCGTAACTCCTTACGGATCAAAAGTTATGGGCACCGGAGCGACGGAGACCTGGTAACAAACCGTACGCCCTCGGTTTGCGGGCCCAACCTCTACGTGAAGCGAAGTTGTCTTGCCCAATGTTCCGTGGGATTCGGTAATAGAGTTTCGGCGGATAAAGTATCTTGGCAACCCTAACCGGGGCAAAAAAAATTGAAAAGGGGGTGCAACACAAGGACTTCCCAGGGGCTCACCCATCCTAGTACTACTCTCGCCCAAGCACGCTTAACTTCGGAGTTTTGATGGGATCCGGTGCATTAGTGCTGGTATGAACGCACCCGTCATGTTGCGGGCACAATTGCTTTATGTGTTAACGGTTCACAGTCCCAGCCTAGAGAGATGGCCCATTCAAAAGGCCCAATGGGCTTAACGACAACCCATCCGCTTCAACAACGTAGCATCCTCGCAAGACGTGATATCGACACGTTGTAAGGCCCACTGATGTCCCACGAGTCAGGTCGTCAAGCTTTTTAAAGGTCACGACGTACGATCCGGGACAGAAAAACAGAGCAAAAGAAGAAAAGTGGCCTGAAACTGATGAAAAGATGCGAGTTTGGGCTGCAAAAAGGGGCACTGCGAGGAGGGTGGCAGTGCCTGCCGCAGAGCTCTCATAGAGCTTTGTAACGGTGTGCTGTGCGCCACGTAACTCCTTACGGATCAAAAGTTATAGGCAACGGAGCAACCGAGACCTGGTCACTAACCCTACGCCCTCGGTTTGCGGGCCTAACCTCTACGTGAAGCGAAGTTGTCTTGCCCAATGTTCCGTGGGATTCAGTAATAGAGATTTGTTAGATAACGTATCTTGGCAACCCTAACCAGCGCAAAAAAAATTGAAAAGGGTGTACAACACGAGGACTTCCCTGGGGGTCACCCATCCTTGTACTACTCTCGCCCAAGCACGCTTATATTCGGAGTTCTGATGGGATCCGGTGCATTAGTGCTAGTATGATCGCACCCGTCATGTTGAGGGCACAATTGCTTTATGTGTTAACGGTTCACAGTCCCAGCCTAGTGTGATGGCCCATTCAAAAGGCCTAATGGGCTTAACGATAACCCATCCGCTTCAACAACGCATCATCCTCGCAAGATTTGATATCGACACACTGTATGGCCCTCTGATATCCAGTGAGTAAGGTTGTCGTCCTTTTAAAAGCTCACGACGTACGATTCGAGACGAAAAAACAGAGCAAAAGAAGAAAAGTGGCCTGAAACTAATGAAAACTTTCGATTTTGGTCTCTAAAAATAGGAACATCGAGCAAGCGGTCTGCCCCTGTCGTAGAGCTGTCGGAGAGCTTTGCAATGGTATGCTGTGCGCCGCGTAACTCCTTACGGATCAAAAGTTATGGGCACCGGAGCGACAGAGACCTGGTCACATACTCTATGCCCTCGGTTTGCGAGCCCAGCGTCTACGTTAAGCGATGTTGTCTCGCACAATGTTTCGTGGGATTCGGTATTAGAGATTTGGTGGATAAAGTATCTTGGCAACCCTAACCAGGGAAAAAAAATTTAAAAGGGGGTGCAACACGAGGACTTCCAAGGGGGTCACCCATCTTAGTACTACTCTCGCCCAAGCACGCTTAACATCGGAGTTCTGATGTGATCTGGTGCATTAGAGCGGGTATGATCGCACCCATCATGTTGAGGGCACAATTTCTACATGTGTTAACGGTTCACAATACCAGCCTAGAGAGATGGCCCATTCAAAAGGCCCAATGGGCTTAACGACAACCCATACACTTCAACAACGCAGCATCGTCGCAAGACGTGATATCGACACGTTGTAGGGCCCTTTAATGTCCCGTGAGTCGGGTTGTCGTCCTTTTAACAGCTCACGACGTACGATCCGGGACGGAAAAACATTGCTAAAGAAGAAAAGTGGCCTGAAACTGATGAGAATGTAAGATTTTGGACTCCAAAAATGGGCACAGTGAGCAAGCTGGTTGCCCTCGTTGTAGAGCTCTCGGAGAGCATTGCAACGGTATGCTGTGCACTGTGTAACTCCTTACGGATCAAAAGTTATGGGCACCGGAGCGACGAAGACCTGGTCACAAACCCTATGCCCTCGGTTTGCGAGCCCAGCCTCTACGTGAAGCGATATTGTCTTGCCCAATGTTCCATGGGATTCGGTAAAAGAGATTTGGTGCATAAAGTATCTTGGCAACCCTAACCAGGGCAAAAAAAATTGAAAAGGGGGTGCAACACGAGGACTTCCCAAGGGGTCACCCATCCTAGTACTACTCTCGCCCAAGCACGCTTAACTTCCGAGTTCTGATGGGATCCGGTGCATTAGTGCTGGTATGATCGTACCCGTCATGTTGAGGGCACAATTCCTATATGTGTTAACGGTTCATAGTCCCAGCCTAGAGAGATGGCCCATTCAAAAGGCCCAATAGGCTTAACGACAACCCATCCACTTCAACAACGCAGCATCCTTGCAAGACATGATATCGACACGTTGTAGGGCCTTCTGATGTCCAGCGAGTCTGGTTGTCATCCTTTTAACGGCTCACGACGTACGATCCAGGAAGGAAAAATCGAGCAAAAGAAGAAAAGTGGCTTGAAACTGATGAAAACGTTCGATTTTGGGTGGCAAAAAAGTGTAAAGCGAGCAAGCTCGATGCCCCCTTCGTAGAGCTCTCAAAGAGCTTTGCAACTGTATGCTGTGCACCGCGTAACTCCTTACGGATCAAAAGTTATGGGCACCGGAGCGATGGAGACCAGGTCACAAACCCTATGCCCTCAGTTTGCGAACCCGGCCTCTACGTGAAGCGAAGTTGTCTTGCCCAATGTTCCTTGGGATTCGGTAATAGAGATTTGGTCGATAAAGTATCTTGGCAACCCTAACCAGGGCAAAAAAAATTGAAAAGGGGTTGCAACACGAGGACTTCCCAGGGGGTCACCCATCCTAGTACTACTCTCGCCCAAGCACGCTTAACTTCCGAGTTCTGATGGGATCCAGTGCATTAGTGATGGTATGATCGCACCCGTCATGTTGAGGGAACAATTCGTACATGTGTTAACGGTTCACAATCCCAACATAAAGAGATGGCCCATTGAAAAGGCCCAATGGGCTGAACGACAACCCATCCGCTTCAACAACGTAGCATCCTCAAAAGACGTGATATCGACATGTTGTAGGGCTGTCTGATGTCCCGCGAGTCAGGTTGTCATCCTTCAAACAGTTCACGACGTACGATCCGGGATGGAAAACTAAGCAAAAGAAGAAAAGTGCACTGAAACTGATGAAAAGGTTTGATTTTGGGCTCAAAAATCAGGCACAGCGAGCAAGATGGCTGCCCCCGTCGTAGAGCTCTCAGAGAGCTTTGCAACGGTATTCTGTGCGGCGCGTAACTCCTTACGGATCAAAAGTTATGGGCACCGGAGCGACGGAGACCTGGTCACAAACCCTATGCCCTCGATTTGTGCTGCCCAGCCTCGACGTGAAGCGATGTTGCCTTGCCCAATGTTCCGTGGGATTCGGTAATAGAGATTTGGTGGATAAGGTATCTTGCCAACCCTAAACAGGGCAAAAAAAATTGAAAATGGGGTGCAACACGAGGACTTTCCAGGGGGTCACCCATCCTAGTACTACTCTCGTCAAAGCACGCTTAACTTCCGAGTTCTGATAGGATTCGCTGCATTAGTGATAGTATGATCGTACCCGTCATGTTGAGGGCACAATTCCTATATGTGTCAACGGTTCACAGCCCCCGCCTAGAGAGATGGCCCATTCAAAAGGCCCAATGGGCTTAACGACAACCCATCCGCTTCAACAACGCAGCATCCTCGCAAGACGTGATATCGACACGTTGTAGGGCCCTCTGACGTCCCGCGAGTCAGGTTTTCGTCCTTTTAACAGTTCACGACGTACGATCCGGGATGGAAAAACATTGCAAAAGAAGAAAAATGGCCTGAAACTGATGAAAACGTTCAATTTTGGGCTCCAAAAATAGGCACAGTCGAGTAGGCTCGCTGCCCCCATCGTAGAGCTCTTAGAGGGCTTCCAACGGTATGCTGTAACTCCTTACGGATCAAAAGTTATGGGCACCAGAACGACGGAGACCTGGTCACAAACCCTACATCCTCGGTTTACGGGCCCAGCCTCTACGTGAAGCGATGTTGTCTTGCCTAATGTTCCGTGGGATTTAATATTAGAGATTTGGTGGATAAAGTATCTTGGCAACCCTAACCAGGGCAAAAAAAATAGAAAAGGGGGTGCAACACGAGGACTTCCCGGGGGGTCACCTATCCTAGTACTACTCTCGCCCATGCACGCTTAACTTCGGAGTTTTGATGGGATCCAGTGCATTAGTGCTGGTATGATTGTACCCATCATGTTGAGGGCACAATTCCTATATGTGTTGATGGTTCACAGTACTAGAGAGATGGCCCATTCAAAAGGCCCAATGGGCTTAACGACAACCCATCTGCTTCAACAACGCAGCATCCTCGCAAGACGTGATATCGACACGTTGTAGGGCTCTCTGATATCCAGCGAGTTAGGTAGTCGTCCTTTTAACAGTTCACGACGTACGATTCGGGACTAAAAAACAGAACAAAAGAAGAAAAGTGTCCTGAAACTCATTAAAATGTTCGATTTTGGGCTCCAAAAAAGGTCCCAGTGAGCAAGCTGGCTTCCCCCATCGTAGAGCTCTCAGAGAGCTTTGCAACGGTATGCTGTGCACAACGTAACTCCTTACGGATCAAAAGTTATGGGCACCGGAGCGACAGAGACCTGGTCACAAACCCTACGCCCTCGGTTTGCGGGCCCAGCCTATACGTTAAGCGAAGTTGTCTTGCCCAATGTTCCGTGGGATTCGGTAATAAAGATTTGGTGGATAAAGTATCTTGGCAACCCTAACTGGGGAAAAAAAAATTGAAAAGGGGGTGCAACATGAGGACTTCCTAGGGGGTCACCCATCCTAGTACTATTCTTGCCTATGCACGCTTCACTTTGGAGTTCTAATGTGATCCGGTGCATTAGTGCTGGTATGATCGCACCCGTCATGTTCAGGGCACAATTCCTATACGTGTTAACGGTTCATAGCACCAGCCTAGAGAGATGGCCCATTCTAAAGGCCCAATGGGCTTAACGACAACCCATCCGCTTCAACAATGCAGCATCCTCGCAAGACGTGATATCGACACGTTGTAGGGCCCTCTGATGTCCCGCGAGTCAGGTTGTCGTCCTTTTAACAGTTCACGACGTACGATCTGGGACGGAAAAACATTGCAAAAGAAAAAAAGTGGCCTGAAACTGATGAAAACGTTCGATTTTGGGCTCTAAAAATGGGCACAGTGAGCAAGATGGCTTCCCCCGTCGTATAGCTCTCTGAGAGCTTTGCAACGGTATGTTGTGCACCGCATAACTCCTTACGGATCAAAAGTTACGGGTACCCTGCGCCCTCTGTTTGTTAGCCCAGCCTCTACGTGAAGCGAAGTTGTCTTGCCCAATGTTCCGTGGGATTCGGTAATAGAGATTTGGTGGATGAAGTATCTTGGCAACCCTAACCAGGGCAAAAAAAATTGAAAAGGGGGTGCAACACGAGGACTTCCCAGGGGGTCACCCATCCTAGTACTACTCTGGCCAAGCACGCTTAACTTCCGAGTTCTGATCGGATTCGATGTATTAGTGCTGGTATGATCCCAACCATCATGTTGAGGGCACAATTCCTATATGTGTTAACGGTTAGCAGTCCCAACGTAGAGAGATGGCCCATTCAAAAGGCTCAATAGGCTTAACGACAACCCATCCACTTCAACAACGCAGCATCCTCGCAAGACGTGATATCGACACGTTGTAGGGCCCTCCGATGTCCCGCAAGTTAGGTTGTCGTCCTTTTAACAGTTCACGACGTACGATCCAGGACGAAAAAACATTGCAAAAGAAGAAAAGTGGCCAGAAACGGATGAAAACGTTCAATTTTGGGCTCCAAAAATGGGCACAGCGAGCAAGCTGGCTGTCCCCATCGTAGAGCTCTCAGAAAGTTTTGCAACGGTATGCTGTGTGCCGCGTAACTCCTTACGGATCAAAAGATTTGGGCACCGGAGCGACGGAGACCTGGTCACAAACCCTACGCCCTCGGTTTGCGAGCCCAGCCTCTACGTGAAGCGATGTTGTCTTGCCCAATGTTCCATGGGATTCGGTAATAGAGATTTGGTGGATAAAGTATCTTGGCAACCCTAACCTGGGCAAAAAAAATTGAAAAGGGGGCGCAACACGAGGACTTCCCAGGGGGTCACCCATCTTAGTACTACTCTCGCCCAAGCACGCTTAACTTCCGAGTTTTGATGGGATCCCATGCATTAGTGCAGGTATGATCGCACCCGTCATGTTCATGGCACAATTCCTATATGTGTTAACGGTTCACAGTCCCACCCTAGAGAGATGGCCCATTCAAGAGGCCCAATGGGCTTAACGACAACCCATCCACTTCAACAACGCAACATCCTCGCAAGACGTGATATCGACACGTTGTAAGGCCCTCCGATGTCCCGCGAGTCAGGTTGTCGTCCTTTTAACAGGTCACGACGTACGATCCGGGACGATAAAACATTGCACAAGTAGAAAAGTGGCCTGAAATTGATGAAAACGTTCGATTTTGGGCTCCAAAAATGGGCACAGCGAGCAAGCTGGCTGCCCCCGTCGTAGATCTCACAGAGAGCTTTGGAACGGTATGCTGTGCACCGCGTAACTCCTTACGGATCAAAAGTTATGGGCAACGGAGCGATAGAGACCTGGTCACAAACCCTACGCCCTCGGTTTGTGAGCCCAACCTCTACGTGAAGCGATGTTGTCTTGCCCAATGTTCCGTTGGATTCGGTAATAGTGATTTGGTGGACAAAGTATCTTGGCAACCCTAACCAGGGCAAAAAAAATTGAAAAGGGGGTGCAACACAAGGACTTCCCTAGGGGTCACCCATCCTAGTACTACTCTTGCCGAACCACGCTTAACTTCGGAGTTCTGATGTGATCCGGTGCATTAGTGATGGTATGATCGCAACCGTCATGTTCAGGGGACAATTTTAATATGTGTTAACGGTTCATAGTGCTAGCCTAGAGAGATGGCCCATTCAGAAGGCCCAATGGGCTTAACGACAACCCATCCACTTCAACAATGCAGCTTCCTCGCAAGATGTGATATCGACACGTTGTAGGGCCCTCTGATGTCCGGCGAGTCAGGTTGTCGTCCTTTTAATAGTTCACGACGTACGATCCGGGATGAAAAAACAGAGCAAGAGAAGAAAAGTGGCCAGAAACTGATGAAAACGTTCGATTTTGGGCTCCAAAAACCGGGCATAGTGAGCAAACTGGTTGCCCCCATCGTAGAGCTTTTAGAGAGCTTTGCAATGGTATGTTGTGCGATGCGTAACTCCTTACGGATCAAAAGTTATGGGCACTGGAGCGACGGAGACGTGGTCACAAACACTACGCCCTCAGTTTGCGGGCCCAGCCTCTACGTTAAGCGAAGTTGTCTGCCCAATGTTCCATGGGATTCGGTAATAGAGATTTGGTGGATAAAGTATTTTGGCAACCCTAACCAGGGAAAAAAAATTGAAAAGGAGGTGCAACACGAAGACTTCACAAGGGGTCACCCATCTTAGTACTACTCTTGCCCAAGCACGCTTAACTTCAGAGTTCTGATGTGATCTGGTGCATTAGTGCTGGTATAATCGAACCCGTCATGTTGAGGGCACAATTCCTATATGTGTTAACGGTTCACTGTCCCAGCCTAGAGAGATGGCCCATTCAAAAGGCCCAATGGGCTTAACGACAACCCATCCGCTTCAACAACGCACCATCCTCGCAAGACGTGATATCGACACATTGTAGGGCCCTCTGATGTCCAGCGAGTCAGGTTGTCGTCCTTTTAACAGTTCACGACGTACGATCCGGGACGGAAAAACAGAGCAAAAGAATAAAAGTTGCTTGAAACTGATGAAAACGTTCGATTTTGGGATCCAAAAATTGGGCACAGCGAGCAAGCGGAGACTTGGTCACAAACCCTACGCCATCGGTTTGTGAGCCCAGCCCCTACGTGAAGGGATGTTGTCTTGCCTAGTGTTCCGTGGGATTCAGTAATAGAGATTTGGTGGATAAAGTATCTTGGCAACCCTAACCTGGGCAAAAAAAATTGAAAACGGGGTGCAACACGAGGACTTCCCAGGGGGTCACCCATCTTAGTACTACTCTCGCCCAAGCAAGCTTAACTTCCAAGTTCTGGTAGGATCCTGTGCATTAGTGTTGGTATGATCACACCCGTCATGTTGAGGGCACAATTCCTTTATGTGTTAACGGCTCACAGTCCCAGCCTAGAGAGATGGCCCATTCAAAAGTCCCAATGGGCTTAACGACAACCCATCCACTTCAACAACGCAGCATCCTCGCAAGACGTGATATCGACACGTTGTAGGGCCCTCTGATGTCCAGCGAGTCAGGTTGTCATCCTTTTAACAGTTCACGACGTACGATCCGGGACGGAAAAACATTATAAAAGAAGAAAAGTGGCCTGAAACAGATGAAAATGTTCGATTTTGGGCTCCAAAAATGGGTACAGCGAGCAAGCTGGCTGCACCCGTCGTAGAGCTCTCAGAGATCTTTGGAACGGTATGCTGTGCACCATGTAACTCCTTACGGATCAAAAGTTATGGGCACCGGAGCGACAGAGACCTAGTCACAAACCCTATGCCTTCGGTTCGCGAGCCCAGCCTCTACGTGAAGCGATGTTGTCTAGCCCAATGTTCCATGGGATTCGGTAATAGAGATTTGGTGGATAAAGTATCTTGGCAACCCTAACCAGGGCAAAAAAAATTGAAAAGGGGGTGCAACAAGAGGACTTCCCAGGGGGTCACCCATCCTAGTACTACTCTCGCCTAAGCACGCTTAACTTCCGAGTTCTGATGGGATACGGTGCATTAGTGCTGGTATGATCGCACCCATCATGTTAAGGGCACAATTCCTATATGTGTTAACGGTTCACAGTCCCAGCCTAGAGAGATGGCCCATTCAAAAGGCCTAATGGGCTTAACGACAACCCATGCACTTCAACAATGCAGCATCCTCGCAAGACGTGATATCGACACATTGTAGGGTCCTCTGATGTCCCGCGAGTCAAGTTGTCATCCTTTTAACAGTTCACGACTTACGATCTGGGACGAAAAAACATTGTAAAAGAAGAAAAGTGGCCTAAAACTGATGAAAACGTTCGATTTTAGGCTCCAAAAATGGGCACAGCGAGAAAGATGGCTACCCCCGTCATAGAGCTCTCTGAGAGCTTTGCAACGGTATGCTATGCACCGCGTAACTCCTTACGGATCAAAAGTTATTGGCACCAGAGCGACGGAGACCTGGTCACAAACCCTGCGCCCTCGGTTTGCGAGCCCAGCCTCTACGTGAAGCGATGATGTCTTGCCCAACGTTCCTTGGGATTCGGTAATAGAGATTTGGTGGATGAAGTATCTTGGCAACCCTAACCAAGGCAAAAAAAATTGAAAAGGGGGTGCAACACGAGGACTTCCCAGGGGGTCACCCATCCTTGTACTACTCTCGCCCAAGCATGCTTAACTTCGTAGTTTTGATGGGATCCGGTGCATTAGTGCTGGTATGATCGCACCCGTCATGTTGAGGGCACAATTCCAATATTTGTCTACGGTTCACAGTCCCAGCCTAGAGAGATGGCCCATTCAAAAGGCCCAATGGGCTTAACGACAACCAATTCGCATCAACAACGCAGCATCCTCGCAAGACGTGATATCGACACATTGTAGGGCCCTCTGAAGTCCCGTGAGTCAGGTTTTCGTCCTTTTAACAGTTCACGACGTACGATCTGGGATGGAAAAATAGAGCAAAAGAAGAAAAGCGGCCTGAAACTGATGAAAACGTTCAATTTTGGGCTCCAAAAATGGGCACAGCGAGGAAGCTGGCTGCCCCAGTCGTAGAGCTCTCAGAAAGCCTTGCAACGGTATGCTGTGCGCCGCGTTACTCCTTACGGATCAAAAGTTATGGGCACCAAAGAGACGGCGACCTGGTCACAAACAGTACGCCCTCGGTTTGCGAGCCCAGCCTCTATGTGAAGCGATGTTGTCTTGCCCATTGTTCCGTGGGATTCGGTAATAGAGATTTGGTGGATAAGGTATCTTGGCAACCCTAACCAGGGCAAAAAAAAATTGAAAAGGGGGTGCAACACGAGGACTTCCCAGGGGGTCACCCATCCTAGTACTACTCTCGCCAAGCACGCTTAACTTTCGAGTTCTGATCGGATTCGGTGCATTAGTGCTGGTATGATCCCACCCGTCATGTTGAGGGCACAATTCCTATATTTGTTAACGGTTCACAGTCCCAACCTAGAAAGATGGCCCATTCAAAAGGCCCAATGGGCTTAACGACAACCCATCCACTTCAACAACGCAGCATCCTCGCAAGACTTGATATCGACAAGTTGTAGGGCCCTCTGATGTCCCGCAAGTCAGGTTGTCATCCTTTTAACAGTTCACGACGTACGATCCGAGACGGAAAAACATTGCAAAAGAAGAAAAGTGGCCTGAAACTAATGAAAACGTTCTATTTTGGACTCCAAAAATGGGCACAGCGAGCAAGATAGCTGCCCCCGTCGTAGAGCTCTCAGAGAGCTTTGCAATGGTATGCTGTGCACCGCGTAACTCCTTACAGATCAAAAGTTATGGGCACCGGAGCGACGGAGACCTGGTCACAAACCCTACGCCCTCGATTTGTGAGCCCAGCCTCTGCGTGAAGCGATGTTGTCTTGCCCAATGTTCTGTGGGATTCGGTAATATAGATTTGATGGATAAAGTATCTTGGCAACCCTAACCAGGGCAAAAAAAATTGAAAAGGGGGTGCAACACGAGGACTTCCCAGGGGGTCACCCATCTTAGTACTACTCTCGCCCAAGCACGCTTAACTTCTGAGTTCTGAAGGGAACCGGAGCATTATTGCTGGTATGATCGCACCCGTCAAGTTGACGGCACAATTCCTATATGTGTTAACAGTTCACAGTCCCAACCTAGAGAGATGGCCCATTCAAAAGGCCCAATGGGCTTAACGACAAACCATCCACTTCAACAACGTAGCATCCTCGCAAGACGTGATATCGACACGTTTTAGGGCCCTCTGATGTCCCGCGAGTCAGGTTGTCGTCCATTTAACAGTTCACGACGTACGATTCGGGACGGAAAAACATTGCAAAAGATGAAAAGTGTCCTGAAACTGATGAAAATGTTCGATTTTGGGATCCAAAAATGGGCAAAGCGAGAAAGCTGGCTGCCCCGTCGTAGAGCTCTTAGAGAGCTTTTAAAGGTATGCTGTGCACCGCGTAACTCCTTACGGATCAAAAGTTATGGGCACCGGAGTGACGGAGACCTGGTCACAAACCCTACGCCCTCGATTTGCCGGCCCAACCTATACGTGAAGCGAAGTTATCTTGCCCATTGCACCGTGGGATTCGGTAATAGAGATTTGCTGGATAAAGTATCTTGGCAACCCTAACCAGGGCAAAAAAAATTGAAAAGGGGGTGCAACACAAGGACTTCCCAGGGGGTCACCTATCATAGTACTACTCTCGCCCAAGCACGCTTAACTTCGAAGTTCTGATGTGATCCGGTGCATTAGTGCTGGTATGATCGCACCCGTTATGTTGAGGGCACAATTCCTATATGTGTTAACGGTTCACAGTACCAGCCTAGAGAGATGACCCATTCCGAAGGCCCAAGGTCTTAACGACAACCCATCCACTTCAACAATGCAGCATCCTCGCAAGACGTGATATCAACACGTTGTAAGGCCCTTCGATGTCCCGCGAGTCAGGTTGTCGTCTTTTTAACAGTTCACGACGTACGATCCGGGACGGAAAAACAGAGCAAAAGAAGAAAAGTGGCTTGAAACTTATGAAAATGTTCGATTTTGGGCTCTAAAAATCGGGCATAGCGAGCAATATGGCTGCCCCCGTCGTAGAGCTCTTAGAGAGCTTTGCAACGTTATGTTGTGCGCCGCGTAACTCCTTGCGGATCAAAAGTTATGGGCACCAGAGCGACGGAGACTTGGTCACAAACCCTACGCCCTCGGTTTGAGAGCCCAGCCTCTACGCGAAGCGAAGTTGTCTTGCCCAATGTTCCGTCGGATTCGGTAATAGAGATTTGGTGGATAAAGTATCTTGGCAACCGTAACCAGGGCAAAAAACATTGAAAAGGGGGTACAACACGAGGACTTCCCATGGGGTCACCCATCCTAGTACTACTCTCGCCCAAGCACAATTAACTTCGGAGTTCTTATGTGATCTGGTGCATTAGTGCTGGTATGATCGCACCCGTAATGTTGAGGGTACAATTCCTACATGTGTTAACGGTTCACAATCCCAGCCTAGAGAGATGGCCCATTCAAAAGGCCCAATGGGCTTAACGATAACCCATCCGCTTCAACAACGCAGCATCCTCGCAAGACGTGATATCGACACGTTGTAGGGCCCTCTGATGTCCATCGAGTCAGGTTGTCGTCCTTTTTACAGTTCACTATGTATGATCCGGGACGAAAAAATAGAGCAAAAGAAGAAAAGTGGCCTGAAACTGAGAAAGCGTTCGATTTTGGGCTCCAAAAATCGGGCACAGCGAGCAAGCTGGCTGCCCCGGTCGTTGAGCTCCCAGAGAGCTATGCAACGGTATACTGTGCGCCGCGTAACTCCATACGGATCAAAAGTTATAGGCACCGGAGCAACGGAGACCTGGTCACAAAACTTACACCCTCGGTTTGCGAGCCCAGCCTCTTCGTGAAGCGATGTTGTCTTGCCCAATGTTCCATGGGATTCGGTAATAGAGATTTGGTGGATAAAGTATCTTGTCAACCCTAACCATGGAAAAAAAAAATTGAAAAGTGGGTGCAACACGAGGACATCACAGGGGGTCACCCATCTTAGTACTACTCTCGCCCAAGCAAGCTTAACTTCGGAGTTCTGATGTGATCTGGTGCATTAGTGCGGGTATGATCGCACCCGTCATGTTAAGGGCACAATTTCTACGTGTGAAACGGTTCACAATCCCAACCTAGAGAGATGGCCCATTCGAAAGGCCTAATGGGCTTAATGACAACCCGTCCACCTCAACAACACAGCATCCTCGGAAGACGTGATATCGACACGTTGTAGGGCCCTCTGATGTCCCGCGAGTCAGGTTGTCGTCCTTTTAACAGTTCACGACGTACGATCTGGGACGGAAAAACAGAGCAAAAGTAGAAAAGTGGCCTAAAACTGATGATAACGTTCGATTTTGGGCTCCAAAAACGGGCACAACGAGCAAGCTGGCTGCCCCCGTCGTAGAGCTCTCAGAGAGCTTTGCAACGGTATGCTGTTTGCCGCGTAACTCCTTACGGATCAAAAGTTATGGGCACCGGAGAGACGGAGACCCGGTCACAAACCCTACGCCCTCGGTTTGCAAGCCCAGCCTCTACGTGAAGCGATGTCGTCTTGCCCAATGTTCCGTGAGATTCGGTAATAGAGATTTGGTGGATAAAGCATCTTGGCAACCCTAACCAGGGCAAAAAAAATTGAAAAGGGGGTGCAACACGAGGACTTCCCAAGGGGTCACCCATCCTAGTACTACTCTCGCCCAAGCACGCTTAACTTCGGAGTTCTGATGGGATCCGGTACATTAGTGCTGGTATGATCGCACCCGTCATGTTGAGGTCACAATTCCTATATGTGTTAATGGTTCACAGTCCTAGCCTAGAGAGATGGCCCATTCAAAAGGCCCAATGGGCTTAACGACAACCCATCCACTTCAACAACGCAGCATCCTCGTAAGACATGTTATCGACACGTTGTAGGGACCTCTGATGTCCCGCGAGTCAGGTTGTCGTCCTTTTAACAATTCACGACGTACGATCCGGGATGGAAAAACATTACAAAAGAAGAAAAGTGGCCTGAAACTGATGAAAACGTTCGATTTTGGGCTCCAAAAATGGGCACAGTGAGCAAGCTGGCTGCCCCTGTCATAGATGTCACGCCCCAACCCGGCTTGTAAAGGTTAGACTAGGGTGTGATCTAAACATTCAAGTCCTTTCACATTCTTAATCATTCTAGGAGGTTTAACACTTAACGTTTTATTCTAGACTCTAAGATTTTTCGGAAATCCGGCAGTATAACGGCTGTAATTGGGCTCTTTGTTTGACCTAAATTTTCTAACAGCCTTAAAACTTTCAATTCAAGTTCATTCCCGACTAGAGTTTACTATTTTGTCATCAATTGAATTGCCTATTGGTTATTTTGACGTCCTGTTTGATTTATAACCTAGCATGATACTATGTCTCGTTTTTCCATTTATCCTCGTTTCAAAATATACCTGTTGATCTTAGCTTATTAGCGAGTACCTGTTGAGATTGGATAAGTTTATTTGCCTATTCCTTAACTAGCCTCATAACCTATGATAGACTAATGATAGCAAAAGAAAAAACGATCATAGTATGTTTAGTATCAGTCTACTTAATATAAGTACAAACCAAAATTAGACCCCAAATTACAACGGGGGTCTATTACATCACAAACAACAAATAACGTAAGGAAAATAGTCTTCAAGTAACAAAAGTTCACAAGTAGTCACGTTCAAGCAAAACAACAATAACAGGCAATCACTCCAGGGGTTCATCATTAGGTACATTGAGCTCGGGTTCCTGTACCTGTTCTTCTTCACCTGAAATGATAAAAGAGGGTGAGTCCTTATGAACTCAGCGAGGGGGAACGAGAAATAAGTTTTGAAACTCATTTTCCGGTTAAACTTATGAAAATCCCTTTTTCAAACATGAATACAACAGAAATACAAGTACAGAAATACAAATACAAGAATACAAATACGGAAACAGGAATACCGGTCTTTCCTCCCCGAGGTTCTCTAGGATCCAAGCGGGAGTACTTATACACATAATAAAAAGGATACGGTGAGCTTTTGCTCTCAGATCAGATCTAGGATCAGTTGTTGCGGCCGACTTCAAATCATCCCCCAAACACACCAGGTGGGTATACTCCGGATGTACCCCAAAATCCTACGACCCAACTCTCCGAGGAAGTCTAGCCCCCAAGCGAGAGAGGGAATGGGACCATGGAGGTCACGGTAACACCGGCAAGCCCGATGCCGCCCGGCGTGCGTGATCACTACCATGCCGACAGGAAAGGTTGCAACCTTGTATGCAATGCACATTTATGACAGGTAATATATCACAGTAGGAGGACAACAAAGTAGGTTGCCTCCGGACAGTCATAAGATTGCACATTGACCAAGTAAACAGGCAGGGCACAATAAAATAGGTAATATATCACAGTAGGAGGACAACAAAGTAGGTTGCCTCCGGACAGTCATAAGATTGCACATTGACAGGTAGACAAGCAAGGCACGATAAGACATGAAAATTTCACTTGAAGGCATATAGAGTTATATGAAGATTAAACGGGCAGCCATGTAACACATGTAAAACAGGCCATATAACTCATTAAGAAGTCCACATGATCAAGTGATAAGATTATTCAACATGCAATGACATCAATCATGGGTTCGGGTGCAAGAAAAGCTTATTTGTCAACATGCAATGGTCAAAATCACATTTGAAGTTATAAGACATTAACGGGCAGCCCACTAAGCATATAATTTCCACACAATATCCAAATGATCAACACTTAGCAAGACTACCTAGTCATTAGGGTTTCCGTTTCATGCTTAACCGCGTGATTAAACCTTAAGTCAACTCAAAATCATTCTCAAGTCATGCATCATTCAATTCAAGCATCCTCAAGTACTCAAAACAGTCCACGTAACATCCCAACACCACATTTCCACACAATTAGAACCACAAGAGAGGTTACAACAATTTTCCAAGCATGTAGCTAAATGAAACCTTTACTGCAATAGGCTGTTTTCCCACAATCAATAGGATAATCAAAAAATCTCCAAATTCAGTGAATAAGATTTCAAATTAAAGCTTAAGAAGTTAAATAAAATCAGAAACAAACCTTGCATCAATTGGAGTTCAGAATCATTAGTTATAGCCGAAACAGTGAGGTAGCACAAAACTGTCCAGATTTGCACACTTTTCAGAAATTGACGTTTTTGAGGTCCTTAGAGTCAGTTTTAGCTTTGGTCCATTTCTGAAAAAATTGTCCAGAACTGAAAAATCTAGCATCACACCAAATTGCATGCATTTTGAACAACATTTACTAAGTCAAACATGGTTCGTTCCACAAGGTCAGTGCATCTGCCAAAACCTGATTCATTTTTTCCAGATTCCCAGATTTGGTCACATTTTAATGATTTGCCATTTTGAGGACTTTTCAAAAGGTTTTTAACCCTCACCTTAGCAATCAACCACAAAATGCTCAAGACCCTTTGTTGAAGCTCAAATCTTCTCCTTTTCCTTGCTTAGCCGAGAACCTCACTAGTTTTTCTATATTTTTCCTAGATTAATGATCAATCTCTTAGTGCATGCATGTAGTTAGAACTCGAAGAAAAGAAATGGATGCTTAGTAACTCACCTAGGCCGAAAATGAAGCTTCAATGCACATGCATGAGTGATTTCGAACTCTAGCTTGTTTGCTTGGGTTTCTTGATGGCTACTCGACTTTGCTCAACCAAGATGTGAAGAAGACAAGCCAAGGAGGTAGAGAACTCAGCCAAGAACCGAAATGGAGAGAGAGAATGAGAGGGAGAGAGAGAAGTTTGAAGGAAATGAGAGAATGTGACAAAAAATATGACAAGGAATAAAGCCTTTTGCAATTTTTGATGAGCATGTTCAGCCTTGAGCTTGGTGAATCAGATTTTTGTGTCTTCAAGGTGGAATTTAAAATGTTAGCATGGGCCATGAGTGGTTTGGTCGAAAATGAGAGGAAATTGAGGTGGTTTTGGGCAATTTGTTATGCATTGTGTAAGTGTTTTGTCATAGTTTGTCTAGGATTATGAATAAATTATGCAATGCTAGACTAAAAGCACTTAGTGGTCAGCCAAGGGCTTACAAATTGCTGAAATTTCAGACTCTATTTAATATATTATGGATTATAATAAGGGTGAAATTTGAGGTGCATTGGTTTTGGGTGAGAATAAAGAATATAGAATGTTTAGGTGTTTGTGTAGATTGAATTGTTTATTGTTAGTGGATTTTGTAGAGATTTGAATTAGGATTATTTTATAGTTTAGTGCTTTGTGTAGGATTCTTTCTTGATTAACGTGGTGGCACGGATTCCTAGGTCCAGGGTATGCACTACAAGGCACGCACCGAAATCAATACGGGGCACGAAACACGAGGTAAACACGAACTACGAGATAAGACACGAACTTCTAGACTAAGGCACGTACTTCAAGTCTAATGCACATATTCTAATGCTAATGCACGCAAATCGAGGTAAGGCACGTATAACGAGGCATGCACGAAAACCAAGACGGGGCACGTAATCCAAGGTTGGTCGTACAATTCTAGGTCTAAGGCATGCAAATCGAGGTCTCACACGTTAATCAGGGTCGGGCCTCACATCCTCCCCTCCTTAAAAGAATTTCGTCCCGAAATTCATTCTTTCCTATTGAGGTCATTTAAACGGATTCTGACCCTTGTTATTCGTCCTACTTTGGTTCGTCCCGTGTTTGGTGATCTCTTATCACAACCAATTCACTTCCTATGTTTCTCCAATCGTTTAGTTTGGTAGGACCCCTACATTTACAGTTCTTTCCTTTGAGCGATTCTATTCTCCATTTGATCTTGAGGTCAAGTTTATTAACTAAGGTTAGAATCTCCATACATAGTCATCAAGGCTGCATCGGTATTCAGACTATATAACTATAACTCCAAAATCATGACTCATGTTGTATCAATCTCACATCCATACCTCAAAAGCAATATCATAATAATTCCATGATCCTAGGGTGACAAACGCTAATTTCAAGATGATAGGTCTATATTCGATTTACATATCCTATCAACTAGCTTCCAAAATTGTTAACACATAGGACATCAACAAGTCATGGATCATTTCCACAACATGACCCTATCTTTAAGAAGAACTCACCAAACAAATTGATCCATCTCAAGTCATCATCTATTGATAGTATCATAGTCCTTATCTCGTAGGTATTAGATTAGCAACTCTTCTAATGACTAGTCTCCCGGTTATAGGCTCTTATTCACTGACATTCTTTACCAGCTTCGTTAACCTTCACGCTCGTAATCAAGGAGAAAGACCGTTGAGATTCGTTAAACTCAAACTCTAAGGTCTATTAAGTACCACAAACAAATTGCCACCAAAATTGCATGGGTAACTAATCATGTTGCACTAGTTCAACTCTTACAAGTAAATTTCATCGACTTGCAATTCACAATTTATTTCCTTATTCTAATCTCTATCTTCAAGTCACGAAGCTTTAGAATTTCTTTTAATCTTATACAAAACTCCTAAGACGAATAGTTTCAACCTCAAATAAATTTCACTCACCTCAATCCAAGGTTACGTAATACTCAAGAAGACAATGGTCCCACTCACTTAGTGACCTAGTCATTCCTTCGAACACTTAATACTCGCTAATATATTTTCAACATTAGTGTTACTAAGTTAGGGCTATAGCCATATAAGAATATCAGTGCTCCACTAGGTTACCTGCCGTACAACAACAATCTTAGGATTATAAATGGGTGCCGAAATGATCTAACTCTTAAGATACTTATCATACTAATTCAAATAGCTTGTTACACGAAATAACTTCAAGGCTGTATCAATATAAGAATTATGACCACGAAACATCCTTCAATATAACCTAATAGAATTTCAAGAGTAATCAGCCACTCATCTAACTATCACTACAAGATTCACCCTCTATTCAGCAACCACAATTCGAAGTCTATCAACTGCTAGTTTCTAGGCTTTACCACGAATCATCATGTATACTTACTATTAGCTATTTAGGATTACTAGTCATATCCTAACGACTCCACTTTACAACCAGATGCTTTAATCTCATTTCCATGGTTTATATAATAGGTCCATCGGTCTTACTTAAGGATAAATGCTTTCCAACATCCTCTAGGGTATCCAAACAACGAGTGCATAGAATGACTTACTTGCATAATCACAACTAAATCCGAGAGGCACCAAATTAATACCATGATTCTAAATATCACTGATATCCAACTTAGGACCTTTAGCAATGTTAGTCATCTAATGCATAAATCAATTCCTTACACTTCTATCCGACCTAACATTTTAGGTGTAGTCTTTCGAACACGAGTTATAGCTACGTGAATTCCTCGATTCCAGCATCCTTATATCTTGTTATATCAAAGAATCATCAACCTTGTTAAACTCGGTCTCCAGAGTTGCCTACATGTCTTGAGGTTATCTATCGCTAAGTCACTCAAATACACTATCCATATCTCAATAATCTAACCCCTAAAAGTAACTATCGTCAACTTCCACGAATTCATCTTTTAATTTCTAGGTTATGATCTCAACATTTAGTGAACTTGAAACTCGCTAGTATACACCATATCAAATTCATCAATGCTTAATTCCAATCAAGTAAGGATTCAATCGTACGAGTATATTGCCAACTTCGTAGATAGCATATCAAGCCAATTTTAAGATGTGAGAAATGGATTCAAAGAAACCTCCAAGTCAACTTCCACTATCAGCACATGAGAATATATACTACTCTACATATTTAATAGTATATTCTTATATCTAAGGAAAGTTGTATGTCCTTAACTTTTATTCTTGAACAACAATTAGAAGAACGGTTTAACGGAATCAATAACTTCATAGCTATAAGATTGACAACTTAATCACAGGTATAGGTATTCCAAAAATAAGGAGATAACTTTACCTCAACAATTATACCCGTGCTACGCATTTTATACATATGCATATCCAATAATACATACTATCCATCGAGTACCTGTGAAGATGCCAGAAATCTCTAACTGAGACTTTTCGTTCTTCCTGCATGAATTCGCTTCCCTGAAAGTTCTAATCCTAACTATCTATGCATATAAACAGTCATTCATGGTTATATAACATGCACATGTATCAAGGAAGAAGTATAAAAGCATGCATGCATTATTGAGGGCACTAACGTGTCGTTGTGCATGACACATAAGACATATAGTCCACAAAGGCACATAGTATTCAATTCTCAAAGCAATTAAAGCACATTAGCACACATTAACACAGATAAACAAGACATCATAATTACCTTAGGGCTTCTACCCATGGTCCGAGAGTTGAACCCGACTAATGCCTAGTTAGTAAACTAAGCTCTGATACCATTCTAATATAAGGTGTCACGCCCCAACCCGGCTTGTAAAGGTTAGACTAGGGTGTGATCTAAACATTCAAGTCCTTTCACATTCTTAATCATTCTAGGAGGTTTAACACTTAACGTTTTATTCTAGACTCTAAGATTTTTCGGAAATCCGGCAGCATAACGGCTGTAATTGGGCTCTTTGTTTGACCTAAATTTTCTAACAGCCTTAAAACTTTCAATTCAAGTTCATTCCCGACTAGAGTTTACTATTTTGTCATCAATTGAATTGCCTATTGGTTATTTCGACGTCCCGTTTGATTTATAACCTAGCATGATACTATGTCTCGTTTGTCCATTTATCCTCGTTTCAAAATATACCTGTTGATCTTAGCTTATTAGCGAGTACCTGTTGAGATTGGATAAGTTTATTTGCCTATTCCTTAACTAGCGTCATAACCTATGATAGACTAATGATAGCAAAAGTAAAAACGATCATAGTATGTTTAGTATCAATCTACTTAATATAAGTACAAACCAAAATTAGACCCCAAATTACAACGGGGGTCTATTACATCACAAACAACAAATAACGTAAGGGAAATAGTCTTCAAGTAACAAAAGTTCACAAGTAGTCACGTTCAAGCAAAACAACAATAACAGGAAATCACTCCAGGGGTTCATCATTAGGTACATTGAGCTCGGGTTCCTGTACCTGTTCTTCTTCACCTGAAATGATAAAAGAGGGTGAGTCCTTATGAACTCAGCGAGGGGGAACGAGAAATAAGTTTTGAAACTCATTTTCCGGTTAAACTTATGAAAATCCCTTTTTCAAACATGAATACAATAGAAATACAATAGAAATACAAGTACAGAAATACAAATACAGAAACAGGAATACTGGTCTTTCCTGCCCGAGGTTCTCTAGGATCCAAGCGGGAGTACTTATACACATAATAAAAAGGATACGGTAAGCTTTTGCTCTCAGATTAGATCCAGGATCAGTTGTTGCGGCCGACTTCAAATCATCCCCCAAACACACCAGGTGGGTATACTCCGGATGTACCCCAAAATCCTACGACCCAACTATCCGAGGAAGTCTAGCCCCCAAGCGAGAGAGGGAATGGGACCATGGAGGTCACGGTAACACCGGCAAGCCCGATGCCGCCCGGCGTACGTGATCACTACCATGCCGACAGGAAAGGTTGCAACCTTGTATGCAATGCACATTTATGACAGGTAATATATCACAGTAGGAGGACAACAAAGTAGGTTGCCTCCGGACACTCATAAGATTTCACATTGACCAAGTAAACAGGCAGGGCACAATAAAATAGGTAATATATCACAGTAGGAGGACAACAAAGTAGGTTGCCTCCGGACAGTCATAAGATTGCACATTGACAGGTAGACAAGCAACGCACGATAAGACATGAAAATTTCACTTGAAGGCATATAGAGTTATATGAAGATTAAACGGGCAGCCATGTAACACATGTAAAACAGGCCATATAACTAATTAAGAAGTCCACATGATCAAGTGATAAGATTATTCAACATGCAATGACATCAATCATGGGTTCGGGTGCAAGAAAAGCTTATTTGTCAACATGCAATGGTCAAAATCACATTTGAAGTTATAAGACATTAACGGTTAGCCCACTAAGCATATAATTTCCACACAATATCCAAATGATCATCACTTAGCAAGACTACCTAGTCATTAGGGTTTCGGTTTCATGCTTAACCGCGTGATTAAACCTTAAGTCAACTCAAAGTCATTCTCAAGTCATGCATTATTCAATTCAAGCATCCTCAAGTACTCAAAACAGTCCACGTAACATCCCAACACCACATTTCCACACAATTAGAACCACAAGAGAGGTTACAACAATTTTCCAAGCATGTAGCTAAATGAAACATTTACTGCAATAGGCTGTTTCCCACAATCAATAGGATAATCAAAAAATATCCAAATTCAGTGAATAAGATGTCAAATTAAATCTTAAGAAGTTAACTAAAATCAGAAACAAACCTTGCATCAATTGGAGTTCAGAATCATTAGTTGTAGCCGAAACACTGAGGTAGCACAAAACTGTCCAGATTTGCACACTTTTCAGAAATTGACATTTTTGAGGGCCTTAGAGTCAGTTTTAGCTTTGGTCCATTTCTGACAAAATTTTCCAGAACTGTAAATTCTAGCAGCACACCAAATTGCATGCATTTTGAACAAAATTTACTAAGTCAAACATGGTTCGTTCCACAAGGTCTGTGCATCTGCCAAAACCTGATTCATTTTTTTCCAGATTCCCAGATTTGGTCACATTTTAATGATTTGCCATTTTGAGGACCTTAGAGTCAAAATTAGCTTCGGCCTATTTCTGGGAAAAATGTCCAAAACTGTCCAAACTAGTCACCTACCAATTTTCAAGCATTTTCAACATCATTTGCCTAGCTAAACTTACCTCGAACAGACTGGTCAGAGAGCTGTCATCCATTTCGACTTCACCTAGCATCATTTTCAAGCCAAGATCTTGCCATGCATGGTTGTTTAAGCTTATGAACGACCATATATCTCAAGTACAGAAGCAAATACATACATTTATGAGCATGCATGTGAAATTTTGAAGAGTTTTCAAAAGGTTTTTAACCCTCACCTTAGCAATCAACCACAAAATGCTCAAGACCCTTTGTTGAAGCTCAAATCTTCTCCTTTCTCTTGCTTAGCCGAGAACCTCACTAGTTTTTCTCTATTTTTCCTAGCTTAATGATCAATCTCTTAGTGCATTCATGTAGTTAGAACTTGAAGAAAAGAAATGGATGCTTTGTAACTCACCTAGGCCGAAAATGAAGCTTCAATGCACATGCATGAGTGATTTCGAACTCTAGCTTGTTTGCTTGGGTTTCTTGATGGCTACTCGACTTTGCTCAACCAAGATGTGAAGAAGACAAGCCAAGGAGGTAGAGAACTCATCCAAGAACCGAAATGGAGAGAGAGAATGAGAGGGAGAGAGAGAAGTTTGAAGGAAATGAGAGAATGTGACAAAAAATATGACAATGAATAAAGCCTTTTGCAATTTTTGATGAGCATGTTCAGCCTTGAGCTTGGTGAATCAGATTTTTGTGTCTTCAAGGTGGAATTTAAAATGTTAGCATGGGCCATGAGTGGTTTGGTCGAAAATGAGAGGAAATTGAGGTGGTTTTGGGCAATTTTTTATGAATTGTGTAAGTGTTTTGTCATAGTTTGTCTAGGATTATGAATAAATTATGCAATGCTAGACTAAATGCATTTAGTGGTCAGCCAAGGGCTTGCAAATTGCTGAAATTTCAGACTCTATTTAATATATTATGGATTATAATAAGGGTGAAATTTGAGGTGCATTGGTTTTGGGTGAGAATAAAGAATAAAGAATGTTTAGGTGTTTGTGTAGATTGAATTGTTTATTGTTAGTGGATTTTGTAGAGATTTGAATTAGGATTATTTTATAGTTTAGTGCTTTGTGTAGGATTCTTTCTTGATTAACGTGGTGGCACGGATTCCTAGGTCTAGGGTACGCACTACAAGGCACGCACCGAAATCAATACGGGGCACGAAACACGAGGTAAACACGAACTACGAGGTAAGACACGAACTTCTAGACTAAGGCACGTACTTCAAGTCTAATGCACAGATTCTAATGCTAACGCACGCAAATCGAGGTAAGGCACATATAACGAGGCATGCACGAAAACCAAGACAGGGCACGTAATCCAAGGTCAGTCGTACAATTCTAGGTCTAAGGCACGCAAATCGAGGTCTTGCACGTTATTCAGGGTCGGGCCTCACAATAGAGCTCTCAGAGAGCTTTGCAATGGTATGATGTGCACCGCGTAACGCCTTACGGATCAAAAGTTATGGGCACCGGTGCAACGAAGTCCTCGTCACAAACCCTACGCCCCCGGTTTGCGAGCCCAGCCTCTACGTGAAGCGAGGTTGTCTTGCCCAATGCTCCATGGGATTCGGTAAGAGAGATGTGGTGGATAAATTATCTGGGCGACCCTAACCAATGGAAACAAAATTGAAAAGGGGGTGCAACACGAGGACTTCCCTGGGGGTCACCCATCGTAATACTACTCTCGCCCAAGCACGCTTAACTTCCGAGTTCTGATGGGATCCGGTGCATTAGTGCAGGTATGATCGCACCCATCATGTTGAGGGCACAATTCCTTTTTCTGTTAACGGTTCACAGTCCCAGCCTAGAGAGATGGCCCATTCAAAAGGCCCAAAGGGCTTAACGACAACCCATTCGCTTCAATAATGCAGCATCCTCGCAAGATGTGATATCAACATGTTGTAGGGACCTTTAATGTCCCGCAAGTAAGGTTGTCGTCCTTTTAACATTTCACGACGTACGATCCGGGACGGAAAAACATTGCAAAGGACGAAAAGTGGCCTAAAATTGATGAAAACGTTCGATTTTGGGCTCCAAAAATTGGCACAGCGAGCAAGCTGGATGCCCCCGTCGTAGAGCTCTCAGAGAGCTTTGCAACGGTAGGCTGTGTACCGCGTAACACCTTACGGATCAAAAGTTATGGGCACCGGAGCGACAGAGACCTGGTCACAAACCCTACGCCCTCGGTTTGCTGGCCCAGCCTCCACGTGAAGCGAAGTTGTCTTGCCCAATGTTCCGTGGGATTCAGTAATAGAGATTTGGTGGATGAAGTATCTTGGAAACCCTAACCAGGGCAAAAAATATTGAAAATGGGGTACAACACGAGGACTTCCCAGGGGGTCACCTATCCATGTACTACTCTCGCCCAAGCACGCTTAACTTCGGAGTTCTGATGGGATCCGGTGCATTAGTACTGGTATGATTGTACCTGTCCTGGTGAGGGCCCAATTGCTATATGTGTTAATGGTTCACAGTCCCAACCTAGAGAGATGGCCCATTGAAAAGGCCCAATGGGCTTAACGACAACCCATCCGCTTCAACAACGCAGCATCCTCGCAGGACGTGATATCGACACGATGTAGGGCCATCTGATGTCCGGCGAGTCAGGTTGTCGTCTTATTAACAGTTCACGACGTACGATCCGGGACAAAAAAACAGAGCAAAAGAAGAAAAGTGGCCTGAAACTGATGAAAACGTTCGATTTTGGGCTCCAAAAACCGGCACATCAAGCGAGCTTGCTGCCCCCGTGTTAGAGCTCTCAGAGAGCTTTGCAACGGTATGTTATGCGCCGCGTAACTCCTTACGGATCAAAAGTTATGGGCACCAGAGCGACGGAGACCTGGTCACAAACACTACGCCCTCGGTTTGCCGGTCCATCCTCTACGTGAAGCGAAGTTGTCTTGCCCAATGTTCCGTGGGATTTGGTAATAGAGATTTGGTGGATAAAGCATCTTGGCAACCCTAACCAGAGCAAAAAAAATTGAAAAGGGGGGTGCAACACGAGGACTTCCCAGGCGGTCACCCATCCTAGTACTATTCTCGCCCAAGCATGCATAACTTCGGAGTTCTGTTGTGATCCAGTGTATTTGTGCTACTATGATCGCACCCGTCATGTTGAGGGCACAATTCCTTTATGTGTTAACTGTTCACAATCCCAGCCTAGAGAGATGGCCCATTCAAAAGGCCCAATAGGCTTAACGACTACCCATCCGCTTCAACAACGCAGCATCCTTGCAAGACGTGATATCAACACGTTGTAGGGCTCTCTGATGTCCCACGAGTCAGGTTGTTGTCCTTTTAACAGTTAGCGATGTACATTTCGGGACGGAAAAACAGAGCAAAAGTAGAAAAGTGGCATGAAACTGATGAAAACGTTCGATTTTGGGCTCCAAAAATGGGCAAAGCGAGCAAGCTAACTTCCCCCGTTGTAGAGCTCTCAGAGAGATTTGCAACGGTATGCTATGCGCTGCGTAACTCCTTACACATCAAAAGTTATGGGCACCAGAGCGACGAAGACCTGGTCACAAACCCTACGCACTCCGTTTGCTGGCCCAGCCGCTATGTGAAGCGAAGTTGTCTTACCCAATGTTACGTGGGATTCAGTAATAGAGATTTGGTGGATAAAGTATCTTGGCAACCCTAACCAGGGCAAAAAAGGGGTGCAACACGAGGACTTCCCAGGGGGTCACCCATCCTAGTACTACTCTCGCCCAAGCACACTTAACTTCGGAGTTCTGATGGCATCCGGTGCATTAGTGCTGGTATAATCGCACCCGTCATGTTGAGGGCACAATTCCTATATGTGTTAACGGTTCACAGTCCCAGCCTAGAAAGATGGCCCATTCAAAAGGCCCAATGGGCTTAACGACAACCCATCCACTTCAACAACACAGCATCCTCGCAAGACGTGATATCGACACGTTGTCGGACCCTCTGATGTCCCACGAGTTAGGTTGTCGTCCTTTTAACAGTTCACAACGTACGATCCGGGACCGAAAAACAGAGCAAAAGAAGAAAAGTGGCCTGAAACTGATGAAAACATTCGATTTTGGGCTCCAAAAATGGGCACAGCGAGCGAACTAGCTACCCCCATCATAGAGCTCTCAAAGAGCTATGCAACGGTATGCTGTGTGCCGCATAACTCCTTACGGATCAAAAGTTATGGGCACTGGAGCGACGGAAACCTGGTCACAAACCCTACGCCCTCGGTTTGCAGGCCCAGCCTCTACGTGAAGCGAAGTTGTCTTGCCCAATGTTCTGTGGGATTCAGTAATAGAGATTTGGTGGATAAAGTATCTTGGCAACCCTAACCAGGGCAAAAAAAATTGAAAAGGGGGTGCAACACGAAGACTTCACAGGGGGTCACCCATCCTAGTACTACTCTCGCCCAAGCACACTTAACTTCGGAGTTCTTATGGGATCTGGTGCATTAGTGCTGGTATAATCGTACCCGTCATGTTGAGGGCACAATTCCTATATGTGTTAATAGTTTACAGTCCCAACCAAGAGAGATGGCCCATTCAGATGGCCCAATGGGCTTAACGACGACCCATCTACTTCAACAACGCAGCATCCTCACAAGACGTGATATCGACACGTTGTAGGGCCCTCTGATGTCCCGCGAGTTAGGTTGTCGTCCTTTTTACAGGTCACGACGTACGATCCGGGACGAAAAAACATAGCAAAAGAAGAAAAGTGGCCTGAAACTTATCAAAACGTTCGATTTTGGGCTCCAAAAATGGGCACAGTGAGAAAGCTGGTAGCCCCCATAGTAGAGCTCTCAGAGAGCTTTGCAATGGTATGCTGTGCACCGCGTAACTCCTTACGGATCAAAAGTTATGGGCACCGGAGCGACAAAGACCTGGTCACAAACCCTACGCCCTCGGTTTACGAGCCCAGCCTCGACGTGAAGTGAAGTTGTCTTGCCTAATGTTCCGTGGGATTCAGTAATAGAGATTTGGTGGATAAAGTATCTTGGCAAACCTAACCAGGGCAAAAAAAAATTAGAAGGGGGTGCAACACGAGGACTTCCCAAGGGGTTACCCATCCTAGTACTACTCTCGCCCAAGCACACTTAACTTCGGAGTTCTTATGGGATCCGGTGCATTAGTCCTGGTATAATCCCACCCGTCATGTTGAGGGCACAATTCCTATATGTGTTAACAGTTCACAATCCCAACCTAGAGAGATGGCCCATTCAAAAGGCCCAATGGGCTTAACGACAACCCATCCACTCCAACAACGCAGCATCCTCACAAGACGTGATATCGACACGTTGTAGGGCCCTCTGATGTCCCATGAGTTAGGTTTTCGTCCTTTTAACAGTTCACGACGTACGATTCGGGATGAGAAAACAGAGCAAAAGAAGAAAAGTGGCCTAAAACAAATTAAAACGTTCGATTTTGGGCTCCAAAAATGGGCACAACGAGGAAGCTAACTGCCCCCGTCGTAGAGCTCTCAGAGAGCTTTGCAACGGTATGTTGTGCGCCGCGTAACTCCTTACGCATCAAAAGTTATGGGCACCGGAGCGAGAAAGACCTGCTCACAAACCCTACGCACTAGGTTTGCAGGCCCAGCCTCTACGTGAAGCGAAGTTGCCTTGCCCAATGTTTCGTGGGATTCAGTAACAGAGATTTGGTGGATAAAGTATCTTGGCAACCCTAACCAGGGCAAAAAAAATTGAAAAGGGAGTGCAACACGAGGACTTCCCAAAGGGTCACCCATCCAAGTACTACTCTCTTCCAAGCACACTTAACTTCGGAGTTCTGATGGGATCCGGTGCATTAGTGCGAGTATAATTGCACCCGTCATGTTGAGGTCACAATTCCTATATGTGTTAACGGTTCACAGTCCCAACCTAGAGAGATGGTCTATTCAAAAGGCCCAATGGGCTTAACAACAACCCATCCACTTCAACAACGCAGGATCATCAAAAGACGTGATATCGACACGTTGTAGGCCCCTCCAATGTCCCGCTAGTTAATTTGTCGTCCTTTTAATAGTTCACGACATACGATCCGGGACGGAAAAACATAGCAAAAGAAGAAAAGTGGCCTGAAATTGATGAAAACGTTCGATTTTGGGATCCAAAAAGGGGCACAGCGAGCAAGTTGGATGCACGAATCGTAGAGCTCTCAGAGAGCTTTGCAACTATATGCTGTGCACCGCGTAACACCTTATGGATCAAAAGTTATGTGCATCGGAGCGACGGAGACCTGGTCACAAGCCCTACGCCCTCAGTATGCGGGCCCAGCCTCTACGTGAAGCGAAGTTGTCTTGCCCAATGTTCCATGGTATTCAGTATTAGAGATTTGGTGGTTAAAGAATCTTGGCAACCCTAACCAGGGCAAAAAAAATTGAAAAGTGGGTGCAACACGAGGACTTCGCTGGGGGTCACCCATCCTAGTACTACACTCGCCCAAGCACGCCTAACTTCGGAGTTCTGATGGGGTCTGGTGCATTAGTGCTGGTATGATCGCACCCATCATCTTGAGGGCAAATTCCTTTATGTGTTAACTGTTCAGAGTCCCAGCCTAGAGAGATGGCCTATTCAAAAGGCCTAATGGGCTTAACGACAACCCATCCGCTACAACAATGCAGCAACCTTGCAAGACGTGATATCGACATGTTGTAGGGCCCTCTATTGTCTGGCGAGTCAGGTTGTCGTCCATTTAACAGTTCACGACATACGATCCGGGACGGAAAAACAGAGCAAAAGAAGAAAAGTGGCCTAAAACTGATGAAACCATTCGATTTTGGGATCAAAAAAGGGTCACAGCGAGCAAGCTGGCTGCCCCCATCGTAGAGCTCTCAGAGAGCTTTGCAACTGTATGTTGTGTGCCGCGTAACTCTTTACAGATCAAAAGTTATGGGCACTGGAGTGACGAAGAACTGGTCACAAACCCTACGCCCTCGGTTTGCGGGCCCAGCCTCTACGTGAAGCGAAGTTGTCTTGCCAAAAGTTCCGTGGGATTCAGTAATAGAGATTTGGTGGATAAAGTATATTGGCAACCGTAACCAGGGCAAAAAAAATTGAAAAGGGGGTGCAACATGAGGACTTCCCAGGGGGTCACTCATCCTAGTACTACTCTCGTCCAAGCACGCTTAACTTCGGAGTTCTGATGGGATCCGGTACATTAGTGCTGGTATGATCACACCCGTCATGTTGAGGGCATAATTCCAATATGCGTTAACGGTTCACAATCCCAGCCTAGAGAGATGGCCCATTCAAACGGCCCAATGGGCTTAACGACAACCCATCCGCTTCAACAATGCAGTATCCTCGCAAGACGTGATATCTACATGTTGTAGGGCCCTCTGATGTCCTGCGAGTCAGGTTGTCGTCCTTTTAACAGTTCACGACGTACGATCCGGAATGAAAAAATAGAGTCAAAGAGGAAATGTGGCCTGAAACTGATGAAAACATTTGATTTTGGGCTCCAAAAATGGGCACAGCGAGCAAGCTGGCAGCCCCCGTCGTAGAGCTCTCAGAGAGCTTCGCATCGGTATGCTGTGCGCCGCGTAAATCCTTATAGATCAAAAGTTATGGGCACCGGAGCGACGGAGACCTGGTCACAAACCCTACGCCCTTGGTTTGCCGGCCCAGCCTCTACGTGAAGCGAAGTTGTCTTGCCCAATATTCCGTGGGATTCAGTAATAGAGATTTTGTGTATAATTATCTTGGCAACCTTAACCATGTCAAAAAAAATTTAAAAGGGTGTGCAACACGAGGACTTCCTATGGGGTCACCCATCCTAGTACTACTCTCACCCAAGTACACTTAACTTTGGAGTTCTGATGGGATCCAGTGTATTAGTGCTGGTATGATCGCCCCCGTCATGTTTAGGGTACAATTCCTTTATGTGTTTACTGTTCACAGTCCCAGCCTAGAGAGATGGCCCATTCAAAAGGCCCAATGGGCTTAACGAAAACCCATCCGCTTCAACAACGCAGCATGCTTGCAAGACGAGATATCGGCACATTGTAGGGGCCTTTGATGTCCCGCGAGTCTGGTTGTCGTCCTTTTAACAGTTCACGACGTACGATCCGGGACGGAAAAACAGAGCAAAAGAAGAAAAGTGGCCTAAAACTGATGAAAACTTTCGATTTTGGGCTCCAAAAACGGGCAAAGCGAGCTAGCTGGCTGCCCCTTTCGTAGAACTCTCAGAGAGCTTTGCAACGGTATGCTGTGCACCGCGTAACTCTTTGCGGATCAAAAGTTATGGGCACCGGAGCGACGGAAACCTGGTCACAAACCCTACGCCCTCGGTTTGCAGGCCCAGCATCTACGTGAAGCGAAGTTGTCTTGCCCAATGTTCCGTGGGATTCAGAAATAGAGATTTGGTGGATAAAGTATCTTGGCAACCCTAACCAGGGCAAAAAAAATTGAAAAGGGGGTGCAATACGAGGACTTCCAAGGGGGTCACCCATCCTAGTACTACTCTCGCCCAAGCACGCTTAACTTCAGAGTTCTTATGGGATCCGGTGCATTAGTGCTAGTATGATCACACCCGTCATGTTGATGGCACAATTCCTTTATGTGTTAACTGTTCACAGTCCCAGCCTAGAGAGATGGCCTATACAAAAAGCCCAATGGGCTTAACGACGACGCATCCGCTGCAACAGCGCAGCACGCTTGCAAGGCGTGATTTTGACATGTTGTAAGTCCCTCTGATGTCATGCGAGTCAGGTTGTCGTCCTTTTAACAGTTCACGACGTACGATCCGGGACAGAAAAACAGAGCAAAAGAAGAAAAGTGGCCTGAAACTGATGAAAACTTTCGATTTTGGGCTCCAAAAACGGGCAAAGTGAGCAAGCTAGCCGCCCCCGTCGTAGAGCTCTCAGAGAGCTTTGCAACGGTATGCTGTGCACCGCGTAACTCTTTGCGAATCAAAAGTTAGGGGCACCGGAGCGACGGAAACCTGGTCACAAACCCTACGCCCTCAGTTTCTGGCCCAGCCTCTATGTGAAGCAAAGTTGTCTTGCCCAATGTTTCGTGGGATTCAGAAATAGAGATTTGGTGGATAAAGTATCTTGGCAACCCTAACCGGGGCGAAAAAAATTGAAAAGGGGGTGCAATACAAGGACTTCCAAGGGGGTCACCCATCCTAGTACTACTCTCGCCCAAGCACGATTAACTTCAGAGTTCTTATGGGATCTGGTGCATTAGTGCTAGTATGATTGCACCCGTCATGTTGATGGCACAATTCCTTTATGTGTTAACTGTTCACAGTCCCAGCCTAGAGAGATGGCCTATTCAAAAGGCCCAATGGGCTTAACGACAACCCATCAGCTTCAACAACGCAGCATGCTTGCAAGACGTGATATCGACACGTTGTAAGTCCCTCTGATGTCCCGCGAGTCAGGTTATCATCCTTTTAACAGTTCACGACGTACGATCCGGGACAGAAAAATAGAGCAAAAGAAGAAAAGTGGCCTGAAACTGATGAAAACTTTTGATTTTGGGCTCCAAAAATGGGCATAGCGAGCAAGCTGGCCGCCCCCATCGTAGAGCTCTCGGAGAGCTTTGCAACGGTATGCTGTGCACCGTGTAACTCTTTACGGATCAAAAGTTATAGGCACCGGAGCGACGGAAACCTGGTCACAAACCCTACGCCCTCGGTTTACGGGCCCAGCCTCTACGTGAAGCAAAGTTGTCTTGCCCAATGATTCGTGGGATTCAATAATAGAGATTTGGTGGATAAAGTATCTTGAGAACCCTAACCGGGGCAAAAAAAATTGAAAAAGGGGTGCAACACGAGGACTTCCCTGGGGGTTACCCATCCTAGTACTACTCTCGCCCAAGCACGCTTAACTTCGAAGTTCTAATGGGATCCGGTGCATTAGTATTGGTATGATCGCACACGTCATGTTGAGGGCACAATTCCTTTATGTGTTAACTGTTCACTGTAACGCCCCGATCCCTCACGAGACCGGAATTCCTATTTATCACGCTATTCTCAACCCAATTCCAAACCCCGGACACAGAATTTAGGGAGAAACGGACGGAGTCTCCCCTGTTTGTAGGACTAATTAAAAACCTGCGAATAATACAACTATGAAACCATAATCCAACATTCTCATATATTTCCACTTCAACCACTAAGCTATGCCTCGTCTTGAGGTCATCCAAGCTTTAGACTCAACAAAATAGGTACGCAAACATGCATAGGCCTCAAATATTGAAATACTATGTTATAAAGTCACTTATCATATCATTCTAACTTTATCTCTTCAATTGTCTTATTTATTAATCTAGCCTACTAACTCCATTAACCCAAGCTAGCATGCACGACAATTAAACAATAACATAGTCCTTTAAGTTATTACAGGCCACCTACGAACCAAATACAAACAAGATCCAATACAATTACAAGCCGAGTTTTTATAGTGCCAATCAAATTACAATTCAAATCACTTCACTAATTCACATGGATTCGTAGGTACTAATAATAAAAGCCAACACAACCAAACACGGTAACTCTCGAGCTTTCCCTGTATCACCTTGCGAAGGTGCTGAACCTGAAAGGTGTTAGAGACGAGGGTGAGTATACAACCGGTATACTCAGTGAGGGAGGTGATGCAACATAATATGCAACAGGATAAAAGCATATTCAACATCAAATAAACCAACCAAGTAAACAAGTAATCAAACACATATAAAAAGGATACGGTTCACTTCAAGTCTTCAATCTCGGACCACGAGCCACGAACTTCACGCTAATGCCGGCAAACCCATACACCAACAAGTTGGGATACTCCGGATGTATCCCGATCCTACGACCCTTTCTCCTGAGGTAGGTCCATGCCCAGCAGGTGAACCACGCCTCTGGGGTAGTGGAGTATGCCTCAGCGAGAAGGGAATAGGCACCATGGTAGTCGAGGGAGCACGGCAAGCCCGATGCCGCTCGTGTTTCTCGACGCTACCATGTCCGAAAAGGTTGCGCAACCCGATATTTGATCACAATAATTCAAGCAATGGCAATATAGTTCAAGAATCACATAAATGAGGGACAAACAAAGTAGGTTGCCATCGCACGTAGTTTACAATAAATAAGCCATATAACAATATAAATAAAAGACAAGTATATTTTTAGTCTATTCATATCAAAGTACACGTAAATATAAGCAATCATATTGAACTATACAATTCATGAGCAGTAAAACAAATTAAGATGCACAAAAGAATGTAACTCCCTCACCTTTACCAGGTAGCTAAAGGATACAAGAACTAGCGTTAGTCTACTTTCAACACCTTGGATTGGCTCAATGGATCAACCCTAGCATGTAATAGAACATATACTTATCACAAAGAATTTCTTAGAGACATTCGAAACCAACACAACAAAATCACATTAATGTCTCTACCCCATTTAACCACCAAAATAAAATCAACTACCAAGCACGTTTTCAACACTTAACATGTAAACTTTCACGGAAGCAAGTTCATTTTCCAACTTTCTAGCAGAAGCTTAACTTTATTCAATCAGTTACCTATGCTAATGGCCTCCAAATTATCTGATTTTTATGTATAAACGTAGCTCTTCAATTGTAGTTAATTTTAGGTTCAAACGGTGCTCAATTCCGAGTTAAATTCCAAAAGTTATAGCCTTTACCGTGCAACTACACATAGCTGGGCAGAACCAGCGATTTTTTTAGCTACATTTCGGAAATGATGTGATCAGAGGGCTAAAACTTTAGAATTAACCTTAGTCCTAGAAATCAACATTTACTCTAAACTTCCTAATCTAGCTTCTGTACAAATTTCGTTAATTTTAGAACACGTTTACTATGTCAAAAGATCTTCGAAAGGGAGGGTAGTGGACTGTCCAGATCAGGGCTTTGCTTGTTTATAAACTTTTCTTGTTGTTTTCTTGCATTTAACTAACTATGATAACACTCTAGCATGTATAACATTCTTACACTTCATTTAGACATTATTACAAACATTTAAGCTACACCATTAAGTTAGCTTTAGCAAAATCTTAAACTACATCCAAAACACATATATAAACTAGCAACACGAGCATTAGAGGATTCATACACTATTTTTCACACTAAACAACTAACCAAATCATGAGATTCAAGTTTCTTTAACCATTAACTTCAACATAACATAAAACACATAGGAAGATAATTAACTTCAAGTCTGGCTTCCCTAATCCCACATAGCCACTTTATGATGCAACTAAATGTCACAAAATCACATTTTTAAGCATGTTAACACAAAAGCACCGAAAAATCTCTTTAGTGATTTGAACTACAGCTACATAATCCGATTAACAATTAAGCGTCGTAATTACATTTTAAAAGCTTCCTAACACTTCTAAGACCAACTACATCATCAAACATGTATAGCTCAACATTTCATTTTAAGGTCCTATTTGCATTTCAAGCTAAATTTCCAATTATAGTCAAGTTATCACCATTTTTATGATACATATAGCATTCTCAAGGGTTATAGCAACTATAAGAAGCAATAAAATAATTAAAATGTAAAAACCCCAAAATTCGCAGGTTACTATTCACAGATACTATTCATCATCTTCCCCAAGTCTCCAAACTTCATTTTCAACCATAAAATTCTTCAAATAACTATAAAAGATTGTTCTATGATCATAATAAAGGCTAATTTAAGCATAGATAGGCACATATAAGCAAGATATATCAAATCACAAAATTTACATAAATGTAACCTAACTTTAAAAACTCAAAATTATGCATCTCTCACCACTAGACAAGAAGAAGAAGCTTGGAGATGGCTTTGCTAGGCTCAAGAGCACTAAAATGAGGCTTGGAATGGATGAAATTGGTGAAAACTAACAATTTTCTTCTTCCTTTTTTGCTCCTGTTGACTCACGGGTTTGGGGAGGGGGTTTTTGAGCTGAATTTTTTTTGTTTCTTTGGTATATAATGGGTTATAAGAGTTAAAAATGGTTCATGGGTCAAGGGTTTGGGTTATTGGGTCAAATGGTTCGGTTAGGTAGTTTTAATCCAAGTCAAAGCAAGCTAAATAAAAAATAATCAAAATGCTGAATTTTTTTTTACTATTCATTATGACACACAAAATATTTTTTCTACCCGCCTTCCCGACGTGCTATGCAAGTAATTCAGATTTTCTCATGCCTCTTAAATGACAAGTTTCATGAGAAAAATGCAAAACCATGTTAAAAACTCCTATAATTGCTAACTAATTAAAACTAATGTTTCACCTATGTAACACTATTCACACGAAACTCAAATCATTTTTCAAATGCATGTTCTCGACCTCTAAAATCTAAAACTACAAGTTTTAGATTCCTTTTATAAGTCATATTATCTAGGAAAAAATATTAAACTAAGCAATTTAGACAGTAAATTTTCTTATGAATAGTGACCATCAAATAAACATATTTAAACTATAAATAAAACACATTAAAATGCACAAAAGATATGCTACAATTATTTATGACTATGATGCAAATTCTTGGGCATCACACTCTTCCCCCTTAAACAAATTGCGTCCTCGCAATTTCTTGTTTCAAGTGAACTCTTTATATGCATCTTGAATAATCTAGATAAGAAACTCAAATGCGAAAATCATAGGGAATACCAAGTAGAAGTACCGAAGAAACACTCCAATAAGAGCCTTCAAATGGAACTCCCAAGAAACCCATTGCTCATGAATGCCAATAAAATGTCATCAAAGATCTTCGTAAGAATGCCAAAAGAATACCAATCCAGAAGTCCGAATAAGGGTCCCTTCGAATACGAACATCACATAGGAATTCCCAATGTAGTTGTTAAACAAGAAGCCCAACCGAAAATCTCTAAACAAAAATACCATAATTATAGCAGATAAGAATCTCAAGATAGACCATCAATCATTATTGCTGAATAAGAATATTATTAAGAATCCCAGAGCATTATTCTTAGGTCACCAGACAATGAAAGCCAAATAAGAATTCAACGGGAGCACCAAATAAGAAGCCCAGTAGAAATACACCAATTGAGGGTCCCCATATTGAATCCCGAAAAAGACTACTCATATATGTATACGTGCCGAGTAAGAATACCAACAAAAGTCCAAATAAGAATATTACTATAGAATCCCGTATGAAAATACCAATAAGAATCCCAGAGAGAATACTAATTGATCAACTCTTCCTCTTGCTGTTGGTCCACATCTTCAAGCAAGCCACCACTGTCATCTCTTTATAAGGAAAAGTGGTCACTTACCACATTAATGGATAATGCATGTATATGGTAGATTTTACATATGATAAACACTTATACACTTTATTACAAATAACTAAGGTAGGTAAACACTCAAGGAATCACTTACGTGCATATCTAACTATATAAATAAACATATCATATAAGTTTCACTTATTGCACAATGAGGTCACATATGTGCACACATAATCACATAACATAATACACATATCACACAATTTTCACTTATTACACAAATAAGTCATATAGGGCACATATACAGTCAAGACACACAAGTCTTCCAAACAAGCACATGCACCAATTCAAGACACACTTCACATGCACGCACTCGGGATTACTACCCAACAGACCGAGGACCCTGTCCCGGCTGTGAGCTACTAAGCTCTGATACCACGTTACTGGGATTCTTATTAAGATTTCTGATTGGCTGTTCGTTGGAGCCTTTATTTGGCCTTATTACTTGGGAACCCTTAAGCAATACTCTTGCGATTTCTTCTTGGGTCTTCCTATGGGCATTCTTATTCAGTGTTCTTACTACAGCAATCGATGAAGAGTAACCAGAGTTGGACTTCAGTTGATGTCAATTTCTATTGGAAGATGAATTGCGAGGACGCAATTGTTTTAAGGGGGGAAGGATGTGATACCCCAAAATGGGCACGTATTTAATTGCATTTATTATGTGTTATCTTAAATGGTAGCTGTGAGAACCCGAGCATTCATTACATGTGCATTCATTTATTTTAATCATTATTTGAAAAATAATATGTGCATTTACATGACTTATTTAGTGTTTTAAAATTTAAAATTGCATTTAAAGTTCATTTAAATTACATCTTGTTGACTTTCACATTCTTTGACTAAACTAGTTGCATTTTCATCTACATTGACCAACTAGGACAAGGTGGAAATTTTTAAAATGTTTAATGAAAGGCAAACTTGGGATTAGAAATAAAAATGCAAGGTTAATTAGTCAAATTTTGGGTCAACTTTGGAATTAAATCTGAACCAATTGGGAAAGATTTAGGTAGCAAATTATATATGGTTGGAAAGCTCTATGAGTCTAGTTTCTAAGGCTTCAAACCGTTCGTGAATTGGAATTTTCTAGAAGAAGTTATGGCAGTTTTCGTAAGGTTGCGCAGGGCTGTTTTGGTTTACGCGGGTTTGACCGAAAACTTGACCTTTGACTTTCATTAAAGCTTATAAAACACCAAAAAAATTCCCAAAATTGCTCATCTTCTTCTTGTTTCAGCCGTGACCAATCCAAACCCTAGGAATAGTAGATTTTTTACTATTTTTCTTATATCTTGAGCTAGAAGCGGAACCAAGACGCAAACCAAGCATTTTTGAACTCGTGTCGATGTCTAGCATCTTTCTACCGATCGTTTTTGCCTTTATTTTGTGAAACAAAGGTGAGAGAATTTTTTTTCAAATCTTCCAAAGTTTATTTTTACATCATAAAATGCTAGGATTGCATTTGTATCTTGCTAAATAGGTGTTAGAGAAGACTTTACCGATTAATTTCTTGTATAGAACATATTTTGTTGAAATTGGCTATTTTGAGTTGTTCAATGATTTATATGCCTAAGTTGTGTCTAATCTTGATTCTTAGATTTTATATAATGCTCATATATGTTAATGAACCTATCTAGCATAATAAAATAACTTGAGATTGCAAAATGGAGCAAAATAAATGGAGAATGTAGCTTGCTGAATTTTTGTATTTTTGGGCGTGTAGGGGCTGTTTCGTTGGGCAGTTTTTGTGCACCCATTAGGTTGCTTATTTTTTGCTATTATATGGTTTATAACCCTTTTATTAGATAGGGAAAAATGTTGGTAGTTGGAGGGTCATGGTGGTTTGGGTGGAATAAGCTAAATTGTTGGTGTTTTTGAGTTGAAATGGTTGGTTTAGGTGCAAATGTGTGCTCCTGTGTGGTGTGTAATCTCTACGCTTGTAATGGTGACCTTTGGGCTGCCTCGAAGTTATAATAGTAGCATGCTAAGGTTGTGTAGTGATAGGTGGAAGTTAGAATAATTTTGATTGCAGAAGTTGCTATAATTGAGCTAGTATTACCTACTTAGCAAATGTTCTCGTTGTTATATTTGGCTGTGAATCACGTCTATGAGGTTTCTTGTGATAAATATGTGTTCTATTACATGCTAGGTGGATCCATTGAGCCAAACTTGCGTCATGGAAACTAGTAGAGGTGAGGGAGAAACATTTATATGCATTTCTTTGAATGTTAGGGTTTGTGTTGAATTTTGTAATTGTTGTATATTGTGATATAAATGCTTATGAATGCTTCCAAAACCTTCTAAAATGATTAGTGAACATTCTTTTGCAAGCTATTGGCATAGTTTATGGCTAGATTTTGAAATGACAAGTTAAAGAAGACAATGAATAGTGTAAATTTTAAGGTTTTGATAAAATGTGCTTTCGGGTTTGATTCAATACTATAGTTAGGTGCTATAGATATTAATGAAGATAGTCTAATGACCCCATGTAGTTTAATTGCTCGGAACTTAGCTAAAACGCGACATAGCCGACTTTTTAAAAGGGGTTTCGGGTTAATGCTAATCCGGGTAGAATTGAGCTTCACATTTGGTATTGTTAGGCTACCTAGGTGCTATAGAAGCTTTGTTAACCCTTGTTTGAAGCCCGGATAAGATATGTGTAGTTCAAAGCTATAAGAGGGAAATTGGGGCTTTTGGGGTAATTGCGGGTAATTGAATGCGTTTGAGGGTTGTAAGGGTACCTTAAGGGCTAATTAGAATATTGGTATAGCTTTCCCTTGAATTTGAATCTCTAACATGAGTTTGGAAGGAAAATAGCTTGAATAACAAAGGGGTTTAAGTGCAAATTCAGTTGTTTCACGCTTCTAAAATCATGGTATGACTCCTTGTGTGTTTAAATGTGGTTTCTAGTTGTTTTGGAGCTTTTGGTATAGTTCTATGTGTATCTTGAATATGCCCCTTTATAAAACTGCTTAATTGCTTGTGTAAATTGCTTCTATTCTAACTGCTTCGAGGTCAACCTACTTTGTTGATCCTCCTATGTGTTATAGCTTATATTGTTGATATTGTCTTGCCATTGATAAGTGCATTGCATAGTGGTTGCGCAACCATAGTGTCAGGGGCGGATGTGTTGAATATCGGCTGGGCGGCAGAGGGCTTGCCAGTGGATATTCAAACTCCGTGCCCTAGTCCCTCATTCGCCTGGTCCGGAGATTGCCAGGGGATGTTGGGTCGTAGGATTATCGGGGTACATCCGGAGTACACCCACTGGAGTGATTGGGATTATGCCGGCACAGTGATCGTGGTTCGTGGATCGTGAATGAAGATCAAGTGAAGATTGGAGTGTTGGGGTTAAGTGTAATGTATCCTTTTTCAATGTGTGGTTACTTAATCTGTTGTCATTCTTGAATGGTTTTAATTGTTATTAATGTTTAACTGTATTACTTGTTGCATTGCACGCCCCGGGAGACTTTATCCCTCACTGGGCAACAGTGGTTGCTCATACCTCGCTAACATGTTTCAGGAGGTGCATTTGGAGGAGGAGTTGCCTTAGTTGCAGTGTCTAATTGCGTGAGGTGGATTTATGGCTCTTGCTATTATGTGGAGATCTTGTTTGCTCTACCTTATTTTCTATTTTGTAACCTAAGTGCTTATGTATATGTTTGAGTGATTGTAAGCTGAATGCTAGTTGATTGTAGTAGGAGATATGAACTATGGCATGTAATAACTTATATTTCTGCTCTTAGCTTCTCTGCATGCTTGGGAGTGAATAACTGGTTGTTTTCAATTTCTAAGAATGCTTAAAAGCTATCATGGAGTGGCATGATAAGCGGTTTGGTAAAGAAATGAAGTTGGATGTATGCTTGCATGATTCTAACTGTTTGAATGTTTTAAGGCTCGGATGGCCTTAAAGTTTGAGTCTTTAATTAGAATTGGAGTTCTAGGTTGTTTTGTGGCTTTATTGGTTGCTTACAGGCTTTCAGAATATCCACGGTACAGGGGAGACTCTATCCGTTTGTCGGGTCCAGACTTAACCTTTAGCGTGGGGTTGAGTCGGGGCGTTACATTTTAGGTGGTCTGAAACCGAGTTTGGGATTGGGTTGAGAATAGCATGGTTAGTAGAGCATCCGGTCTCATGAGGGTTTGGGGCGTTACATTCACAGTGCCAGCCTAGAGAGATGGCCCATTCAAAAGGCCCAATGGGCTTAACGACAACCCATCCGCTTTAACAATGCAGCATCGTAACAAGACGTGATATCGACACGGTGTAGGGCCCTCTGATGTCAGGCGAGTCAGGTTGTCGTCCTTTTAATAGTTCACGACGTACGATTCGAGACGGAAAAATAGTGCCAAAGTAAAAAAGTGGCCTGAAACTGATGAAAACGTTCGATTTTGAGCTACAAATATGGGCACAGCGAGCAAGCTGGCTGCCCCTGTCGTAGAGCTCTCAGAGAGCTTTGCAACGGTATGCTGTGCACCGCGTAACAATTACGGATCAAAAGTTATGGGCACTAGAGCGACGGAGACCTGGTCACAAACCCTACGCCCTCAGTTTGCGGGCCCAGCCTCTAAGTGAAGCGAAGTTGTCTTGCCCAATGCTCCGTGGGATTCAGTAATCGAGATTTGGTGGATAAATTATCTTGGCAACCCTAACCAGGGCAAAAGAAATTGAAAAGGAGGTGCAACACGAGGACTTCCCAGGGGGTCACCCATCCAAGTACTACTATCGCCCAAGCACGCTGAACTTCGGAGTTCTGATGTGATCTGGTGCATTAGTGCTAGTTTGATCGCACCCGTAATGTTGAGGGCACAATTCCTATATTTGTTAACGGTTCACAGTCCCAGCCTAGAGAGATGTCCTATTCAAAAGGTCCAATGGGCTTAACGACAACCCATCATCTTCAACAACGCAGCATCCTTGCAAGACGTGATATCGACACGTTGTAGGGCCCTCTGTTGTCCCACGAGTCACGTTATCATCCTTTTAACAGTTCACGACGTATGATCCGCGATGAAAAAACAGAGCAAAAGAAGAAAATTGGCCTAAAACTGATGAAAACGTTCGATTTTGGGCTCCAAAAAGGGGCACAGCGAGCAAGCTGGCAGCCCCCGTCGTAGAGCTCTTAGAGGGCTTTGCAACGGTATGCTGTGCGCCGCATAACTCATTACGGATCAAAAGTTATGGGCACCGGAGCGATGGAGACCTGGTCACAAACCCTATGCCCTCGGTTTGCAGGCCCAACCTCTATGTGAAGCGAAGTTGTCTTACCCAATGTTCTGTGTGATTCAGTAATATAGATTTGGTGGATAAAGTATCTTGGCAACCCTAACCAGCGCAAAAAAAATTGAAAATGGGGTGCAACACGAGGACTTCCCAGGGTGTCACCCATCCTAGTACTATTCTCGCCCAAACACGCTTAACTTCAGAGTTCTGATAAGATCCGGTGCATAAGTGCTGGTATGATCGCACCCGTCATGTTGAGAGCACAATTCCTTTATGTGTTAACTGTTCATAGTCCCAGCCTAGAGAGTTGGCCCATTCAAAAGTCCCATTGGGCTTAACGATAACCCATCCGCTTCAACAACGCAGCATCCTCGTAAGACGTTATATCGACACGATGTAGGGCCCTCTGATGTCCCGCGTGTCAGGTTGTCATCCTTTTAACAGTTCACGACGTATGATCCGGGACCGAAAAATAGAGCAAAAGAAGAAAAATGGCTTAAAACAGATGAAAACGTTCGATTTTGTACTCCAAAAAGTGCAAAGCGAGCAAGCTGGCTGACCCCGTCGTAGAGCTCTCAGAGAACTGTGCAACGGTATGCTGTGTGCCGCGTAACTCCTTACGGATCAAAAGTTATGGGTACCGGAGCGACGGAGACTTAGTCACAAACATTACGCCCTCGGTTTGCGGGCCCAGCCTCTACGTGAAGCGAAGTTGTCTTGCCCAATGTTCCGTGGGATTCAGTAATAGAGATTTGGTGTATAAAGTATCTTGACAACCCTAACTAGGGCAAAAAAATTTGAAAAGGGGGTGCAACACGAGGACTTCCCAAGGGGTCACCTATCCTAGTACTACTCTCGGCCAAACACGCTTAACTTCGAAGTGCTGATGGCATCCAGTGCATTAGTACTGGTATGATCACACCCGTCATGTTGAGGGCACAATTCTATTATTTGTTAACTGTTCACAGTCCCAGCCCAGAGAGATGGCCCATTCAAAAGGCCCAATGGGCTTAACGACAACCCATCCACTTCAACAACTCAGCATCAATGCAAGACGTGATATTGATACGTTGTAGGTCCCTCTGATGTCCCACGAGTCAGGTTTTCATCCTTTTAACAGTTCATGACGTATGATCCGAGATGAAAAAACAGAGCAAAAGTAGAAATGTGGCCCGAAATTGATGAAAACGTTCGATTTTGGGCTCCAAAAATACGCACAGCAAGCAACCTGGCTGCCCCCGTCGTAGAGCTCTCAGAGAGCTTTGTAACGGTATGTTGTGCGCCACGTAACTCCTTACGAGTCAAATGTTATAGGCACCGGAGCGACGGAGACCTGGTCACAAACCCTCCGCCCTTGGTTTGCGGGCACAACCTCTACGTGAAGCGAAGTTGTCTTGCCCAATGTTCTGTGGGATTCAATAATAGAGATTTGGTTGATAGAGTATCTTGGCAACCCTAACCAGGGCAAAAAAAATTGAAAAGGGGGTGCAACATGAGGACTTCCTAGGGGGTCATCCATCCTAGTACTACTCTCGCCCAAGCACGCTTAACTTCGGAGTTCTGATGGGATCCGGTGCATTAGCGTAAGAACCTGTACTTAATTCCAAGCATTATTATATTATTTGAGTATTATTAATATGGTCGATGATAAGAACTAAATTTAACTAGGGCGTGTATTAGCTCGTATATTAAAATTAGGCATTCAGCTCAAATAAAAGAAAACCTTGCTGGTAGAAATAAGGTACTATATTTTAATTACTCTTTGGATTTAAGAATTTGTATAGCATTAGCTAGGATTTACTCAAATTATAGAATAAAAGTAGTACTATAATTAGTTGATAGGGTTTGATAATTTTTAAGTAGTCATTCTAGCATTTCTAAACAAAGAAAATTAATTATTGTTATATTAGTGTCAACATTTTAGCTAAATAACGAATTAGCCATCATTAACGTGAGTGAAAAGTTTTCCTCTTCTAATCAGCGGTTTCCACGTAGGAAGATAAGCATAAGCAATTAGTGTCCAATTAGCTTGGTCATTTCGGTTTACCCTTTAGAGATTTTAATACAATTGTTATAAGTGCTGATTTGTTGGAAATTAGATTAACCTTTGCAATTTTGGAAGCAAATCACGCTGCTACCACTAGCCTGCTTAAGCTACTATCATAAAACTACTTGTAGTCTTGCATGGAGCCATGCACCAGTAGAAGACACGCAGCAGCATAGAAGTTTATAAACCAAATTATTTCTAAACAAAGTGCCAGCTACGAGCAGCTATAAGCCTTGCGTCTTGGCTGTGCATTTTCTATAGGGTTGTATGAGATAAGTTCTCTTATAAACATGGCACGCAGCAGCTTGGGTTTACTCGAGTATCACAAGAATTAAACGTGTGTATTCTCGCATGTTAGCATTTTTGTTAGGTAGACAACGTGGCAGCTAAAATGTTTTAACTGTCCAATCTTGAGTGGCTGCATGATTTTAATTAAACACGCAGCAGCTTGGAATTAGTTACCATAATAGAACATTAGTGCTGTCAATAGGATAGAGGAACTAAGCTTTGAATCAACATGCTGGAAGTAGGAGGTGTCAACTTGCATGAAGTAATTTCTTGACAATAAAACGCGCAGCTGCTTTCTTCACTCAAGTAGAATAGGAACCAATCAGATTGAGTCCTAGGCACTATATAAAGGATTGTTAAGCTTCGGTTAGAACACACACAACCAAATCTCTTATTAGCCTTTTTATATTTCTTTTCTTTGACGAGTTTGACAAGTAATTCACAGGTGCGGGTTTCTTTTAAAGTGCATGGCTGATTTTATTTAATTAAGCTTAGCTGACACTATTTTATATTTAGCTTATAACATGAACAGAGTTGGGCGGGTCTTTTGACTAGAAAGCATTACTGAATTCTTTTGTTGATTACAAGTATTTGATTATATGAAGAGCTAATATTATTTTATGTCTTATGCCATGACTTCGTTCTATATATGTAAGGGTGTGGGTTCTAACTTTTAAAATACATTGTTAACTCCTATTATATATGTAGAGTTAATCGTGTGGGTCAGTTAGAGCATTATAGCTAAATTATACGTTAATTGTCTGTGAAAGCATGACACATAGACTTACTAGTATAGTCTAGTTAACAATCTCCTCTCAATACATAACTATATTTATGATTGGTTGAGAGAGACTTTTAAATAAATTATATACATGGGTTTGTGATTTTAAATGAGCAGATTGTTATTTGTTAAGAATAAAAGATGTCCTCTCGTAAAGCCAAGCTAGAAGGTTATACCTTATAATATATATTAAATGTGTATACTAGCTATTATATGGGAGCCTATATTTAAGTTTTGATAAGAAATATACGGTATTATAAATCAAGTAGTAGTGGATGAGAAGTTAAGTAGGTTATGGCCATTCTGTAGTCAAGTAAGAATTGATAATGTCTACTACTAAAATTTCACGAGCTAAGTCAACCATCTGTTAACTATATTTACTCTTAGAAGAAGACTATAGCAAGGAGGGTTGATAATAAAATCTATAATAACATAAATTCTTAACCAGGACAAACAACTTGGTCTAATATAAGACCTTATGAACTAGAATTATAAATCAGGTATACATATCATGTTGCTTAACTAGGGTTATAGTAAAGAGTTGTCTATCTTACTGTTTTAATTACGTATTCAACTACTTGCTTGATATTCACTAAGATCACTACCTACTTGTAACATGTATAAATTATTATCCACCTTAATGATTTATTTTTAATATCTACATGGATATGTGTACGAGAGACGGCCTGCTATGTCGTACTCTCATTATGTGATTACCTGAGCATACTTGTGAGCTACTTGGGGGTTGCAACCTCAGGCATGATAGCGTTTCACGAACGCCGGGCGGCATAGGGCTTGCCGGTGATCCCGTGACTATCGTGGTCCTAGTCCCTCTCTTGCTTGGCCTTCCACCCTCGGAGAGTTGGGTCGTAGATTTTGGGATACAATCCAGAGTATCCTCTTGGGAGAGATAAGAAGTTGAAATTCTGATCAAAGGCTGGCCACCTCATGAAATACTTGACTTGTTCCTACTCTTGCTTGGTACCACCCTTCGAGAGTAGTGTCCTACTCTCGCTTGGCATTCCAACCTCGGAGAGTAGGCTGATATCTGATGTGGATACCTCCCACTAAATGTTACTAGACAACATATGATATTATTTCTTATCATCTATAAATAAGTTGTGAATATTATTATATGCTGGCATTGCATCATTGTTTTCAAAATTCGAAAATGTTTTCAAAACCACCCTCAGTTGACTTACCCTCGCTGAGTTCTTAGAGCTCACGACCCTTACCACCTCCACTTCAGGTCAAGCCACGGCAGAAGAGGAATAACCGGGAAACGAGAATGTGCCTTTTCTGTGTGCTAAGGGATTTGGATCAGTTGATTCCACGGAGTGTTGATGTTATCATCCATCGGCATTACCTTTTCAACGAAGACTTGGTGAACCAAGAAATACCACATCACCTACTATATGATGTAATAATAAATGACACAGTGTTAGATATAGGGTTTGGACCATGTATGACTACATATGTGGTCTACTACGGTATTATGTATGAAGAATAGGTATACTAGTCTAGTTCTGGACTCATTTTTGTCAACTCAGAGTCTGGTTGGATGGTTGTAATATGAAAGGTTATATCTATATCAGCTTAGTATGTTCCGCTTTTAGTTCTTATTTTGCATATGAATAAGTATAGCTATTTATCTTGACCTCCCACTGTATCCTGAGAAGGATCAGGATTTTGGGTCATTACAGTTGGTATCAGAGCATAGTAATGCCTTAGAAGCCGAGTTTAGAAACGCTGGGCTTGGGGTTAGAAGCCTTGACCTGAGAATATGCCTATGTGTTTTTAATTTGAATAACTATGTGCTATAACTTGTTATTTTGCGTGATAAACAACTGAGGATACTTGCGTGTGTTTAGAGAATATGGCTGGCCCTAGTACACGAAGAACTGATAGGAATGCTGAGCCGGTAGAGGAACCTGGACAAGCTAATCCAGGAATGGCTATGTTCAATCTAATGGCAACCGCAATGGACAGGGTGTCCATAGTTCTTGAGCATCAAGAGGCACGGGAGGCAGGTAACCCGCATAATGTTGAAGGAGGGGTAAACTATGAGGAACACAGGATAAGCCTTAAAGAATTCCTGGGTTATTACCCCCCAAAATTTTTCGGGGAACCTGATGATGAAAAAGCCGAAGCATGGCTCTCGGAGGTGGAGAAAATTTATGAAACTTTGAATTACAATAACGAGCATAAAGTTGTACTTGCAACATATTTACTCAAAGGAGATGCAGAACAATGGTAGAAGGTGGTAAAGCATCGTTGGGAGGAAAATCATATGCCTTACACCTGGGCAAATTTTACCGAAGTCTTTAAGGAGAAATATGTTCCGGCTGTTGCCAGGGAAAGACGGGAAGAGGAATTTATGGTGTTAAGGCAAGGGGGCATGACTGTTATGCAATACGGAGCACGTCTGGACAAACTATCTCAGTATGTGCCTGAATTGATGCAGCCACAAGATCAAGCAATTCAAAAATTTGTAAGAGGATTGAGGGCCGAAATACAAGATAGTTTGGTTGCATTAAAATTTGGAACCTATGGGGAAGCTGTGGAAGCCGCCACACGAGTGGAAAAAAGGAAGATGGAAACTCGGGGTGGTCTAAGTCAACCCAACAAAAAACCTTTCCAGCAAGGCCTAATGCAACAAAGAATAAGTTCGGGTTATTCTCAAGGACGTAATCAAACAGGATCGGTGAGTAACTGACCACAACCAAGTGGATCGATAGCCTCCTCCGCTCGAGGACCATTAGGCACAAAGACTCAAACTCAAGCATGTGCCTATTGTGATAAGAAGGGACACACTGAGCTGCAATGTTGGAAGAAGGCAGGAAAATGTGTTGGTTGTGGAAGTGATCAACATCAAATTAAGGATTGTTTAAAGTGGCAAGGGAAGTGGAGCCAGGATAAGCCGGTAACAAATCGACGTGTGCAAGCTAAAGTTTATGCAATTGAACAGCAGGAGTTACCGGATGATGCTACTGTAATAGAAGGTATATTCTCGATTTTAACTCAGTCTGTTAAGGCATTAATTGATATAGGGGCAACCCACTCATTTATTACTCCCCATTGTGTGCAACGAATTGGTATTCCAACTAGTAAGTTGTGTCGTGGTGTAGAGGTAAGTACCCCGACAGGTAGCAGATTTGTGACTGAATTTGCTTGTAGGGCTTGTAAGATTCAAATTGAGAATCGGGAATTCTCTGCCAATCTAATTCTCCTTCCTTTCAAAAAATATGAGGTTATTCTAGGAATGGATTGGCTATCCACACACCATGCACACCTAGACTATAGAACCAAAGTGCTAAGGTTACATGTACCAGGGCAACCTATGATCGAGATCTCAAGCCAAAAAAGGGACCGCACAAACGATGTTATTATTTCAGCCATAAAAGCCGCAAAATCTATCAAAAAAGGAGGAACGGGATTCCTCGCATATCTAGTCAATAAGCCGGCCGATAAGGCCAAAATGGAAGAAGTAACGATAATAAAAGAATATTTGGATGTGTTTCCCGAAGAGTTACCTGGGTTACCACCAAAATGGGAAATTGATTTTACCATTGAATTACTACCCGGAACTCAACCAATCTCTAGGGCCCCCTATAGAATGGCTCCAACGGAGTTGAAAGAACTGAAAATACAACTGCAGAACTTGGTGGAAAAGGGGTTTATTCAACCTAGTTCTTCACCATGGGAGGCACCAGTGCTGTTTGTTAAGAAGAAAGATGGTTCCTTGAGGTTGTGTATTGATTACCGAGGTTTGAATCAAGTAACAATTAAGAACATGTATCCTCTACCTTTAATTGATGAACTGTTTGATCAATTACAAGGAGCAAAAGTGTTCTCTAAATTTGACCTAAGACAGGGTTACCATCAACTACAGATTAAGAAGGAGGATATACCCAAGAGTGCTTTTCGAACTCGGTATGGGCACTATGAGTTTGTTGTAATGCCTTTTGGGCTGACTAATGCACCCGCAACCTTTATGGATATGATGCATCGGATATTTCGCTCTTACCTGGATCAATTCGTGGTAATATTTATAGATGACATACTAGTCTACTCGAAGACAGAAAAAGAGCACGAGCAGCATTTACATCTGGTGCTGCAAAAGCTCCGGGAGCATCAATTATATGCCAAGTTCAGTAAATGTGAGTTTTGGCTTCAACAGGTGTCCTTTTTGGGACACATCATCTCTCAAGATGGTTTAGCAGTAGACCCAACAAAAATTGAAGTGATATCATCTTGGAAGAAGGCAGAAAATGTTACTGAGGTGCGAATTTTCTAGGTTTAGTAGGTTACTATCGACGTTTTGTTAAGGATTTCTCGAAGATAGCAGGACCACTTACTAAGCTTACACAGAAGAGAACGGTATTTGAATGGGACAACAAATGTGAAGGTAGTTTTCAAGAATTAAAAAACAGATTGACTACCGCACTCGTCTTGACTCTACCGGAAGGAGAAAAAAATTACATTATCTATAGTGATGCCTCGAAGGAAGGCCTTGGCTGTGTGCTAATGCAAGATAGTCAGGTGATTGCTTATGCTTCCCGAAAATTGAAATCCTACGAGGTGAATTACCCTACACATGATTTGGAATTAGCCGCTATTGTGTTCGCCTTGAAGAAATGGAGACACTACTAATACCTTTTCTCAATAAAGGAACTTAATATGAGGCAGTGAAGATGGATGGATTTATTGAATGATTATGATTGTTCCATTAACTATGTACCAGGAAAGGCAAACATTGTAGCAGATGCTCTGAGTCGGAAGACAAGTTTGGTGATTCCTAATTTGGGGATATCTAAGGAAGAAAACAATAGGGTGTGGTGCGCCTATTTGCAAATACATTTGGACTTGTTGTCACAATTATAAGAAGCGCAAAAACAAGATCCTCAGTTCCAAAATGTTGGAGTAGGCAATATTGATCTCAAATTACATCAAGATGGGTTATGGAGTTTTAGGAATCAGGTTTGTGTACCAAATAACCCAGAATTGAAAAGGAAAATTCTTGAGGAAGCTCATACTTCCAAGTATACTATTCATCCCGGAGGAACCAAGATGTACCGCAATTTGAAACAATACTATTGGTGGAGAAATATGAAAAGGGAAATAGCGGAATATATAACTCGGTGCCTAACCTGTCAATGGGTAAAAGCAGAACATCAAAGACCTGCTGGATTGCTGCAACCGCTGGAAATACCTCAATGGAAATGGGAACATGTGACTATGGATTTTGTCATGGGATTACCCAAATCTCCTCGAGGATGCAACGCTATCTGGGTGGTAGTAGATCGATTGACTAAGACCGCCCATTTTATTGCCATGAATATGGAAGATAAGATAGCTAAGCTTACTGATTTATATGTGGCAAACATTGTAAGACTCTATGGTGTACCCGCAAGTATTGTGTCAGATAGGGATCCCCGATATACATCTAGACTTTGGCAGAAGTTGCAGGCCGCTTTGGGTACCAAGTTAAGCTTCAGCACAACTTACCATCCCCAAACAAATGGGCAATCCGAAAGAACAATCCAAATCTTGGAGGATATGTTGAGAGCCTGCGTTTTGGATTTTGGAAAAAATTGGGAAAAGCATCTACCTTTGGCTGAGTTTGCCTATAACAACAGCTATCAGACCACTATTGGCATGGCTCCATATGAAGCCTTGTATGGAAGGAAGTGTAGATTCCCTTTATATTGGGATGAAGTCGGAGAAATGAAGACTATGGACCCGACCATATTGACGGAACTAAAAGAGAAAATAGCAAATATCCATTTGATTCGAAAAAGGATGTTAACTGCCCAGAGTCGGCAAAAGAGTTATGCCAATAAACGCAGATGAGATTTGGAGTTTGAAATCGGTAACTTGGTATTCATGAAGTTGTCACCTCGCAAAGGATTAATTCGGCATGGTAAGGGAGGGAAATTAAGTCCACGATATATTGGACCATTTGAGATTATAGATAAAATTGGGAAACTAGCTTACCAATTGAGTTTACCCCCAGAACTAGCCAGCCTCCACGATGTGTTCCATATATCATTCTTAAGGAAATATCACCCCGATCCCTCCCATGTATTGAAAACAGGACCGTTGAAGTTACATGGGGATCTGTCTTACGAGGAAACACCCATTCGAATCCTGGATACACAAAATCGGGATTTGAGATCTAAAACAATACCGATGGTAAAGGTTCTTTGGAATCACCACGGGCTCGAAGAAGCCACATGGGAACAAAAAGATGAAATGATGCGGCAATTTCCTGGATTATTTACTAGGTAAGTAAATTTCGAGGACGAAATTTTTGTAAAAAGGGAAGAATGTAAGAACCTGCACTTAATTCAAAGCATTATTATATTATTTGAGTATTATTAATATGCTCGGTGATAAGAACTAAATTTAACTAGGGCGTGTATTAGCTAGTATATTAAAATTAGGCATTCAGCTCAAATAAAAGAAAACCTTGCTGGTAGAAATAAGGTACTATATTTTAATTACTCTTTGGATTTAAGAATTTGTATAGCATTAGCTAGGATTTACTCAAATTATAGAATAAAAGTAGTACTATAATTAGTTGATAGGGTTTGATAATTTTTAAGTAGTCATTCTAGCATTTCTAAACAAAGAAAATTAATTATTGTTATATTAATGTCAAAATTTTAGTTAAATAACGAATTAGCCATCATTAACGTGAGTGAAAAGTTTTCCTCTTCTAATCAGCGGTTTGCATGTAGGAAGATAAGCATGAGCAATTAGTGTCCAATTAGCTTGGTCATTTCGGTTTACCCTTTAGAGATTTTAATACAATTGTTATAAGTGCTGATTTGTTGGAAATTAGATTAACCTTTGCAATTTTGGAAGCCAATCACGCTGCTACTACTAGCTTGCTTAAGCTACTGTCATAAGACTACTTGTAGTCTTGCATGGAGCCATGCACCAGAAGAAGACACGAAGCAACATAGAAGTTTATAAACCAAATTATTTCTAAACAAAGTGCCAGCTACGTGCAGCTATAAGCCTTGCGTCTTTGATATGCATTTTCTATAGGGTTGTATGAGATAAGTTCTCTTATAAGCATGGCACGCAGCAGCTTGGGTTTACTCGAGTATCACAGGAATTAAACGCGTGTATTCTCGCATGTTAGCATTTTTGTTAGGTAGACGACGTGGCAACTAAAATGTTTTAACTGTCCATTCCCGAGTGGCTGCATGATTTTAATTAAACACGCAACAACTTGGAATTAGTTACCATAATAGAACATTAGTGCTGTCAATAGGATAGAGGAACTAAGCTTTGAATCAGCATGTTGGAAGTAGGAGGTATCAACTAGCATGAAGTAATTTCTTGACAATAAAACGCGCAGCTGCTTTCTGCACTCAAGTAGAATAGGAACGAATCAGATTGAGTCCTAGGCACTATATAAAGGATTGTTAAGCTTCGGTTAGAACACACACAGCCAAATCTCTTATTAGCCTTTTTATATTTCTTTTCTTTGACGAGTTTGACAAGCAATTCACAGGTGCGGGTTTCTTTTAAAGTGCATGGCTAATTTTATTTAATTAAGCTTAGCTGACACTATATTATATTTAGCTTATAACATGAACATAGTTGTGCGGGTCTTTTGACTAGAAAGCATTACTGAATTCTTTTGTTGATTACAAGTATTTGATTATATGAAGAGCTAATATTATTTTATGTCTTATGCCATGACTTCGTTCTATATATGTAAGGGTGTGGGTTCTAACTTTTAAAATACATTGTTAACTCCTATTATATATATAGCTAAATTATACGTTAATTAACTATGAAAGCATGACACATAGACTTACTAGTATAGTCTAGTTAACAATCTCCTCTCAATACATAACTATATTTATGATTGGTGGAGAGAGACTTTTAAATAAATTATATACATGGGTTTGTGATTTTAAATGAGCAGATTGTTATTTGTTAAGAATAAAAGATGTCCTATCGTAAAGCCAAGCTAGAAGGTTATACCTTATAATATATATTAAATGTGTATACTACCTGTTATATGGGAGCCTATATTTAAGTTTTGATAAGAAATATACGGTATTATAAATCAAGTAGTAGTGGATGAGAAGTTAAGTAGGTTATGGCCATTCTGTAGTCAAGTAAGATTTGATAATGTCTACTACTAAAATTTCACGAGCTAAGTCAACCATCTGTTAACTATATTTACTCTTAGAAGAAGACTATAGCAAGGAGGGTTGATAATAAAATCTATAATAACATAAATTCTTAACCAGGACAAACAACTTGGTCTAATATAAGACCTTATGAACTAGAATTATAAATCAGGTATACATATCATGTTGCTTAACTAGGGTTATAGTAAAGAGTTGTCTATCTTACTGTTTTAATTACGTATTCAACTACTTGCTTGTTATTCACTAAGATCACTACCTACTTATAACATGTATAAATTATTATCCTCCTTAATGATTTATTTTTAATATCTACATGGATATATGTACGAGAAATGGCCTGCTATGTCGTACTCTCATTATGTGATTACCTGAGCATACTTGTGAGCTACTTGGGGGTTGTAACCTCAGGCACGATAGCGTTTCACGAACGTCGGGCGGCATAGGGCTTGCCGGTGATCCCGTGACTATCGTGGTCCTAGTCCCTCTCTCGCTTGGCCTTCCACCCTCGGAGAGTTGGGTCGTAGATTTTGGGATACAATCTGGAGTATCCTCTTGGGAGAGATAAGAAGTTGAAATTCTGATCAAAGGCTGGCCACCTCATGAAATACTTGACTTGTTCCTACTCTCGCTTGGTACCACCCTCGGAGAGTAGTATCCTACTCTCGCTTGGCATTCCAACCTCAGAGAGTAGGCTGATTTCTGATGTGGATACTTGCCACTAAATGTTACTAGACAACATATGATATTATTTCTTATCATCTGTAAATAAGTTGTGAATATTATTATATGTTGGCATTGCATCATTGTTTTCAAAATTTGAAAATGTTTTCAAAACCACCCCCGGTTGACTTACCCTCGCTGAGTTCTTAGAGCTCACGACCCTTACCACCCCTACTTCAGTTGAAGCCACGGCAGAAGAGGAAGAACTGGGAAACGAGAATGTGCCTTTTCTGTGTGCTGAGGGATTTGGATCAGTTGATTCCACGGAGTGTTGATGTTATCATCCATTAGCATTACCTTTTCAACGAAGACTTGGTGAACCAAGAAATACCACATCACCTACTATATGATGTAATAATAAATGACACAGTGTTAGATATAGGGTTAGGACCAAGTATGACTGCATATGTGGTCTACTACGGTATTAAGTATGAAGAATAGGTGTACTAGTTTAGTTCCGAACTCATTTTTGTTAGCTCAGAGTCTGGTTGGATGGTTGTAATTCGAAAGGTTATATCTATATCAGCTTAGTCTGTTCCGCTTTCAGTTCTTATTTTGCATTTGAATGAGTATAACTATTTATCTTGACCTCCCACTGTATCCTGAGAAGGATCAGGATTTTGGGTCATTACAATTAGTGCTGGTATGATCGCACCCGTCATGTTCAGGGCACAAGTCGTATATGTGTTAACGGTTCACAGTCCCAGCCTAGAGAGATGGCCCATTCAAAAGGTCCAATGGGCTTAACGACAACCCATCCGCTTCAACATCGTAACATCCTCACAAGACGTGATATCGACATGTTGTAGGGGCCTCTAAAGTCCCTCGAGTAAGGTTGTCGTCCTTTTAACAGCTCACGACGTACGATCCGGGATGAAAAAACAAAGCAAAAGAAGAAAAGTGGCCTGAAACTGATGAAAATGTTCGATTTTGGGCTCCAAAAATAGGCACAGCAAGCAAGCTGGCTGCCCCCGTCGTAGAGCTCTCAGAGAGCTTTGCAACGGTATGCTGTGCACCGTGTAACTTCTTACGGATCAAAAGTTATGGGCACTGGAGCGACGGACACCTAGTCACAAACCCTACGCCCTCGGTTTGCGGGCCCAGCCTCTACGTGAAGCAAAGTTGTCTTGCCCAATGTTCCGTGGGATTCAAAATTAGAGATTTGGTGTATAAAGTATCTAGGCAACCCTAACCAGGGCAAAAAAATTGAAAAGGGGGTGCAACACGAGGACTTCCCAGGGGGTCACCCATCCTAGTACTACTCTCATCCAACCACGCTTAACTTCAGAGTTCTGATATGATCCGGTGAATTAGTGCTGGTATGATCGCACCCGTCATGTTGAGGGCACAATTCCTTTATGTGTTAACTGTTCACAATCCTAGCCTAGAGAGATGGCCCATTCAAATGGCCCAATGGACTGAACGACAACCCATCCGCTTCAACAACGAAGCATACTTGCAAGACGTGATATCGACATGTTGTAGGGCCCTCTGATGTCCCTCGAGTCAGGTTGTCATCCTTTTAACAGTTCACGACGTATGATCCGGGATGAAAAAACAAAGCAAAATAAGAAAAGTGGCCTGAAATTGACGAAAACGTTCGATTTTGGGCTCCAAAAATGGGCTCATCTAGCAACCTGGCTGCCCCCGTCGTAGAGCTCTCAGAGAGCTTTGCGACGGTATGTTGTGAGCCACGTAACTCCCTACGGATCAAAAGTTATGGGCACCGGAGCGACGGAGACCTGGTCACAAACCCTACGCACTCGGTTTGCGGGCCCAGCCTCTGCGTGAAGTGAAGTTGTCTTGCCAAATGTTCTGTGGGATTCAATAATAGAGATTTTGTGGATAAAGTATCTTTGCAACCCTAACCAGGGCAAAAAAAATTGAAAAAGGGGTGCAACACGAGGACTTCCCTGGGGGTCACCCATCGTAGTACTACTCTCGCGCAAGCACGCTTAACTTAGGAGTTCTGATGGGATCCGGCGCATTAGAGCTGGCATGATCGCACCCGTCATGTTCAGGGCACAATTCCTATATGTGTTAATGGTTCACAGTCCCAGCCTAGAGAGACGTCCCATTAAAAAGGCCCAATGGGCTTAATGACAACCCATCCGCTTCAACAACGCAGCATCCTCGCAAGACGTGTTATCGACACGTTGTAGGGCCCTCTGATGTCCCTTGAGTCAGGTTGTCATCCTTCTAACAGTTCACGACGTATGATCATGGATGGACAAGCAGAGCAAAAGAAGAAAAGTGGCCAGAAACTGATGAAAACGTTCGATTTTGGGCTCCAAAAAAGGTACAGCGAACAAGTTGGCCACCTCCATCGTAGAGCTCTCAGAGATCTTAGCAACAGTATGCTGTGCGCCGCGTAACTCCTTACGGATTAAAAGTTATGGGCACCGGAGCGACAGAGACCTAGTCACAAACCCTATGCCCTCGGTTTGCGGGCCCAACCTCTACGTGAAGCGACGTTGTCTTGCCCAATGTTTCGTGGAATTCAGTAAAAGAGATTTGGTGGATAAAGAATCTTGGCAACCCTAACCAGGGAAAAAAAATTTAAAAGTGGGTACAACACGAGGACTTCCCAGGGGGTCCCCTATCCTAGTACTATTCTCGCCCAAACACGATTAACTTCGGAGTTCTTATATGATCTGGTGCATTAGTGCTAGTATGATCGCACTCGTCATGTTGAGGGCACAATTCCTTTATGTGTTAACTGTTCACAGTCCCAGCCTAGAGAGATGGCCCATTCGAAAGGCCTAATGGGCTTAACGACAACCCATCCGCTTCAACAATGCAGCAGCCTTGCAAGACGTGATATTGACACGTTGTAGGGCCCTCTGATGTCCCTCGAGTAAGGTTGTTGTCCTTTTAACAGTTCACGACGTATGATTCGGGACAGAAAAACATAGCAAAAGATGAAAAGTAGCCTAAAACTGATGAAAACGTTCGATTTTGGGCTCCAAAAACCGGCACAGCGAACAAGCTGGCCGCCCCCGTCGTAGAGCTCTCAGAGTGCTTAGCAACGGTATGCTGTGCACAGCGTAACTCCTTATAGATAAAAATTTATGGGCACCGGAGCGACGGACACCTGGTCACAAACCCTACTTCCTCGGTTTGCGGCCCCAACCTCTATGTGAAGCGAAGTTGTCTTGCCCACTATTCTGTGGGATTAAGTAATAGAGATTTGGTGGATAAAGTATCTTGGCAACCCTAACCAGGGCAAAAAAAATTGAAAATGGGGTGCAACACGAGGACATCCCAGGGGGTCACCCATCCTTGTACTACTCTCGCCCAAACACGCTTAACTTCGGAGTTCTGATATGATCCATTGCATTAGTGCTGGTATGATCGCACCCGTCATGTTGAGGGCACAAATCCTTTATGTGTTAACTGTTCACAGTCCAAGCCTAGAGAGATGGCCCATTCAAAAGGCCCAATGGGCTTAACGACAACCCATCCGCTTCAACAATGCAGCATCCTCGCTAGACGTGATATCGGCATGTTGTAGGGCCCTCTGATGTCCCGCGAGTCAGGTTTTGGTCCTTTTAACAGTTCACGACGTATGATCCGAAACTGAATAACAGAGCAAAAGATGAAAAGTGGCATGAAATAGATGAAAACGTTCGATTTTGGGCTCCAAAAAGGGCACAACAAGCAACTTGGCTGCCCCCGTCGTAAGCTCTCAGAGAGCTTTGGAACGGTATGCTGTGCGCCGCGTAACTCCTTACGGATCAAAAGCATTGGGCAACGGAGCGACAGAGACCCAGTCACAAACCCTACACCCTCGGTTTGCAGGCACAGCCTCTACGTGAAGCGAAGTTGTCTTGCCCAATGTTCCGTGGGATTCATTAACAGAGATTTGGTGGATAAAGTATCATGGCAACCCTAACCAGAGCAAAAAAAATTGAAAAGGGGGTGCAATACGAGGACATCTCAAGGGGTCACCAATCCTAGTACTACACTCGCCCAAACACGATTAACTTCGGAGTTCTGATATGATCCGGTGCATTAGTGCTGGTATGATCGCACCCGTCATCTTGAGGGCACAATTCCTTTATGTGTTAAGTGTTCACAATCCCAGCCAAGAGAGATGGCCCATTCAAAAGGCCCAATGGGCTGAACGACAACCCATCCGCTTCAACAACGCAGAATCCTCGCAAGACGTTATATCGACACGTTGTTGGGCCCTCTGATGTCCCACGTGTCAGGTTGTCATCCTTTTAACAGTTCACGACGTATGATCCGAGACAGAAAAACAGAACAAAAGAAGGAAAGTGGCCTGAAACTGATGAAATCGTTCGATTTTGGGCTCCAAAAAGGGCACAACGAGCAACTTGGCTGCCCCCGTCGTAGAGCTCTTAGAGAGCTTCGGAACGGTATGCTGTGCGCCGCGTAACTCCTTACGGATCAAAAGTTATGGGCACCGGAGTGACATAGACCTGGTCACAAACCCTACGCCCTCGGTTTGCGGGCCTAGCCTCTACGTGAATCGAAGTTGTCTTGCCCAATGTTCCATGGGATTTAGTAATAGAGATTTGGTGGATAAAGTATCTTGACAACCCTAACCAGGGCAAAAAAAATTTAAAAGGAGGTGCAACACGAGGACTTCCCAAGGGGTCACCCATCCTAGTACTACTCTAGCCCAAGCACGCTTAACTTCGAAGTTCTGATAGGATTCGGTGCATTAGTACAGGTATGATCGCACCCATCATGTTGAGGGCACAATTCCTTTATGTGTTAACTGTTCACAGACCCAGCCTAGAGAGATGATCCATTCAAAAGGCCCAATGGGCTTAACGACAACCCATCCGCTTCAACAACGTAGCATCCTCACAAGACGTGATATAGACACGTTGTAGGGCCCTCGGATATCCTGCGAGTCAGGTTGTCGTCCTTTTAAAAGTTCACGACGTACGATCCGGGACAGAAAAATAGACCAAACGTAGAAAAGTGGCCTGAAACTTTTGAAAATGTTCAATTTTGGGCTCCAAAAACTTGCACAGCAAGCAAGCTAGTTGCCCCCATCGTAGAGCTCTCAGAGAGCTTTGCAACGGTATGTTGTGCGCCGCGTAACTCCTTACGGATCAAAAGTTATGGGCACCGGAGTGACGGAGACCTAGTCACAAACCCTACGCCTTCAGTTGGCGGACCGAACCTCTACGTGAAGCGAAGTTGTCTTGCCCAATGTTCCGTGGGATTCAGTAATAGAGATTTGGTGGATAAAGTATCTTGGCAACCCTAACCAGGGCAAAAAAAATTGAAAAGGGGTTGCAAAACGAAGACTTCCCAGGGGGTCACCGATCCTTGTACTACTCTCGCCCAAACACGCTAAACTTCAGAATTTTGATATGATCCGGTGCATTAGTGCTGGTACGATCGCACCCTTCGTGTTGAGGGCATAATTCATTTATGTGTTAACTGTTCACAGTCCCAGCCTAGAGAGATGGCCCATTCAAAAGGCACAATGGGCTTAATTACAACCTATCCGCTTCAACAACACAGCATCCTCGCAAGACGTGATATCGATGCGTTGTAGGGCCCTCTGATGTCCCGCGAGTCAGGATGTCGTCCTTGTAACAGTTCACGACGTATGATCCATTACAGAAAAACAGAGCAAAAGAAGAAAAATTGCTTGAAACTGATGAAAACGTACGATTATGGGCTCCAAAAAGTGCACAGCGAGCAAGCTGGTTGCCCTCGTCGTAGAGCTCTTAGAGAGCTTTGCAACGGTATGCTGTGCCCCGCATAACGCCTTACGGATCAAAGGTTATCGGCACCCTAGCGACGGAGACCTGGTCACAAACCCTACGCCCTCGGTTTGCGGGCCTAGCCTCTACGTGAAGCGAAGTTGTCTTGCCCAATGTTCCGTGGGATTCAGTAATAGAGATTTGGTGGATAAAGTATCTTGAAAACCCTAACCAGACCAAAAAAAATTGAAAAGGGGGTGCAACACGAGGTCTTCTCAGGGGGTCACCCATCCTAGCACTACTCTCGCCCAAACACGCTTAACTTCGGAGTTCTGATATGATCCGGTGCATTAGTGCTGGTATGACAGAACCCGTCATTTTGTGGGCACAATTCCATTATGTGTTAACTGTTCACAGTCCCAACCTAGAGGGATGGCCCATTCAAAAGGCCCAATGGGATTAACGACAACCCATCCGCTTCAACAACGCAGCATCCTCGCAAGACGTTATATCGACACATTGTAGGGCCCTCTGATGTCCCGCATGTCAGGTTGTCGTCCATTTAACAGTTCACGACGTATGATCCGAGATAGAGAAACAGAGAAAAAGAAGAAAACTGGACTAAAATTGATGAAAACGTTCGATTTTGGACTCCAAAAAGTGCACAGCGAGCAAGCTGGCTGCCCCCGTCGTAGAGCTCTCGGAGAGCTTTGAAACGGTGTGCTGTGTGCCGCGAAATCCCTTACGGATCAAAAGTTATGGGCACCGGAGAGTCGGAGACCTGGTCACAAACCCTACGCAGCTCGGTTTGCGGGCCTAGCCTCTACATGAAGGGAAGCTGTCTAGCACAATGTTCCGTGCGATTCAGTAATAGAGATTTGGTGGATAAAGTATCTTGGCAACCCCAACCAGAGCAAAAAAAATTGAAAAGGGGGTGCAACACGAGGACTTCCCAGGGGGTGACCCATCCTAGTACTATTCTTGCCCAAGCACGCTTAACTTCAATGTTCTGATGGGATCCGGTGCATTAGTACGGGTATGATCGCACCCGTCATGTTGAGGGCACAATTCCTTTATGTGTTAACTGTTCAGAGTCCCAGCCTAGAGAGATGGCCCATTCAAAAGGCCCAATGGGCTTAACGACAGCCCATCCGCTTCAACAACGCAGCATCCTCGCAAGACGTTATATCGACACGTTGTAGGGCCCTCTGATTTCCCGCTAGTCAGGATGTCATCCTTTTAACTGTTCACGACGTAAGATCCGGGATCGAAAAACAGAGCAAAAGAAGAAAAATGGCATGAAACTGATGAAAACGTTCGATTTTGGGCTCCAAAAAGGGGCACAGCGGGCAAGCTGGGTGCCCTCGTCGTAGAGCTCCCAGATAGCTTTGCAACGGTATGTTGTGCTCCGCATAACTCCTTACGGATCAACGTTTATGGGCACCGGAGCGACGGAGACCTTGCTCACAAACCCTACACCCTCGGTTTGTGGGCCCAGCCTCTACGTGAAGCGAAGTTGTCTTGCCCAAGACGTGATATCGACACACGGAAGGTCCTTTTGATGTTCCGCGAGTCAGGTTGTCGTCCTTTTAACAGTTCACGACCTACGATCCGGGACGAAAAAACGGAGCAAAAGAAGAAAAGTGGCCTGAAACTGATGAAAACGTGCGATTTTGGGTGCCAAAAACGGGCACAGGGAGCATGCTAGCTACCCCCATCGGGGAGCTCTCAGAGAGCTTTGCAACGGTATGTTGTGCGCCGTGTAACTCCTTACGGATCAAAAGTTATCGGCACCGGAGCGACGGAGACCTAGTCACAAACCCTACGCTCTCGGTTTGCGGGGCCAGCCTCTACGTGAAACGAAGTTGTCCTACCCAATGTTCCATGGGATTCAGTAATAGAGATTTGGTGGATAAAGTATCTTGGCAACCCTAGCCAGGGCAAAAAAAAATTGAAAAGGGGGTACGACACGAGGACTTCCCAGGGGGTCACCCATCCAAGTACTACTCTCGCCCAAACACGTTTAACTTCGGAGTTCTGATGGGATCCGGTGCATTAGTGCTGGTATGATTGCACCCGTCATGTTGAGGGCACAATTCCTATATGTGTTAACGGTTCACAGTCCCAGCCTAGAGAGATGGCCCATTCAAAAGGCCCAATGGGCTTAACGACAACACATCTGCTTCAACAACGCAGCATCCTCGCAAGACGTGATATCGACACGTTGTGGGGCCCTCTGATGTCACGCGAGTCAGGTTGTCGTCCTTTTAACATTTCACGACGTATGATCTGGGACGGAAAAACAGAGCAAAAGAAGAAAAATGGCCTGAAACTGAAGAAAACGTGCGATTTTGGGCTCCAAAAAGGGGCACAGCGAGCATGCTGGCTACCCCCATAGTGGATCTCTCAGAGAGCTTTGCAACGGTATGTTGTGCGCTGCGTAACTCCTTACTGATCAAAAGTTATCAGCACCAGAGCGACGGAGACCTAGTCACAAACCTTACGCCCTCGGTTTACGTACCCAGCCTCTACGTGAGACGAAGTTGTCTTGCCCAATGTTCCGTGGATTCAGTAATAGAGATTTGGTGGATAAAGTATCTTGGCAACCCTAACCAGGATAAAAAATATTGAAAAGGGGGTGCAACACGAGGACTTCCCAAGGGATCACCCATCCTAGTACTACTCTCGCCCAAGCAAGCTTAACTTCGGAGTTCGGGGGGGATCCGGGGCATGAGCGCTGGTATGATTGCACCCGTCATTTAGAGGGCACAATTCCTATATGTGTTAACGGTTCACAGTCCCAGCCTAGAGAGATGGCCCATTCAAAAGGCCCAATGGGCATAACGACAACCCATCCGCTTCAACAATGCAGCATCCTTGCAAGACGTGATATCGACACATTGTAGGGACCTCTGATGTCCCGCGAGTCAGGTTGTCATCCTTTTAACAGGTCACGACGTAGGATCCGGGACGGAAAAACAGAGCAAAAGAAGAAAAGTGGCCTGAAACTGATGAAAATGTTCGATTTTGGGGTACAAAAAGGGCACAACGAACAAGCTAGTGCCCTCGTCGTAGAGCTCTCAGAGAGCTTTGCAACGGTATGCTGTGCGCCACGTAACTCTTTACGGATCCAAAATTATGGGCACCGGAGCGACGGAGACCTGGTCACAAACCCTACGCTCTCGGTTTGCGGGCCCAGCCTCTACGTGAAGCGAAGTTGTGTTGCCCTATGTTCCGTGGGATTCGGTAATAGAAATTTGGTGGAAAGTATCTTGGCAACCCTAACCAGGGGAAAAAAATTGAAAAAGGGGTGCAACACGAGGACTTTCCACGGGGTCATCCATCCTAGTACTACTCTGGCCTAAGCACGCTTAACTTCGGAGTTCTGATGGGATCAGGTGCATTAGTGCTGGTATGATTTCACCCGTCATGTTGAGGGCGTAATTCCTTTATGTGTTAACTGTTCACAGTCCCAACCTAGAGAGATGGCCCATTGTAAAGGCCCGATGGGCTTAACGACAACCCATCCGCTTCAACAACGCAGCATGCTTGCAAGACGTGATATTGAGACGTTGTAGGGCCCCTTGATGTCCCGCGATTCAAGTTGTCGTCCTTTTAATAGTTCACGACATACCATCCGAGACGGAAAAACAGAGCAAAAGAAGAAAAGTGGCCTGAAACTGATGAAAACGTTCGATTTTGGGCTCCAAAAAGGGTACAGTGAGCAACTTGGCTGCCCCCGTCGTACAACTCTCAGAGAGCTTTAGAACGGTATGTTGTGCGCCGCGTAACTCCTTACGGATCAAAAGCATTGGGCACCGGAGCGACAGAGACCTAGTCACAAACCCTACACCCTCGGTTTGCAGGCCCAGCCTCTACGTGAAGCGAAGTTGTCTTGCCCAATGTTCCGTGGGATTCATTAACAGAGATTTGGTGGATAAAGTATCATGGCAACCCTAACCAGAGCAAAAAAAATTGAAAAGGGGGTGCAATACGAGGACATCTCAGGGGGTCACCAATCCTAGTACTACTCTCGCCCAAACACGCTGAACTTCGGAGTTATGATATGATCCGGTTCATTAGTGCTGGTATGATCGCACCCGTCATGTTGAGAGCACAATTCCTTTATGTGTTAACTGTTCACAATCCCAGCCTAGAGAGATGGCCCATTCAAAAGGCCCAATGGGCTGAACGACAACCGATCCGCTTCAACAACGCAGCATCCTCGCAAGCCGTTATATCGACACGTTGTTGGGCCCTCTGATGTCCCACGTGTCAGGTTGTCGTCCTTTTAACAGTTCGCGACGTATGATCCGAGACGGAAAAATAGAGCAAAAGAAGGAAAGTGGCCTGAAACTGATGAAAACGTTCGATTTTGGGCTGCAAAAAGTGCACAGCGAGCAAGCTGGCTGCCCTCGTCGTAGAGCTCTTAGAGAGCTTTGTAACGGTATGCTATGCGCCACGTAACTCCTTACGGATCAAAAGTTATGGACCCCAGAGCGACGAAGACCTGGTCACAAACCATACGCCCTCGGTTTGCGGGCCCAGCCTCTACGTGAACCGAAGTTGTCTTGCCCAATGTTCCATGGGATTCAGTAATAGAGATTTGGTGGATAAAGTATCTTGACAACCCTAACCAGGGGAAAAAAAAATTAAAAGGACGTGCAACACGAGGACTTCCCAAGGGTTCACCCATCCTAGTACTACTCTAGCCCAAGCACTCTTAACTTCGAACTTCTGATAGGGTTCGGGGCATTAGTACAGGTATGAGCGCAGCCATCATGTTGAGGGCACAATTCCTTTATGTGTTAATTGTTCACAGACACAGACTAGAGAGATGATCCATTCAAAAGACCCAATGAGCTTAACGACAACCCATCCACTTCAACAACGTAGCATCCTCACAAGACGAGATATAGACACGTTGTAGGGCCCTCGGATATCCTGCGAGTCAGGTTGTCGTCCTTTTAAAAGTTCACGACGTACGATCAGAGACAGAAAAACAGAGCAAACGTAGAAAAGTGGCCTGAAACTTTTGAAAATGTTCAATTTTGGGCTCTAAAACTGGCACAGTAAGCAAGCTGGCTACCCCGTCGTAGAGCTCTCATAGAGCTTTGGAACGGTATGTTGTGCGCTGCGTAACTCCTTACGGATCAAAAGTTATGGGCACCGGTGCGACGGAGACCAGGTAACAAACCCTACGCCCTCAGTTTGCGGACCCAGCCTCTACGTGAAGCGAAGTTGTATTGCCCAATGTTCGATTTTGGGCTCCAAAAAGTGCACAGCGAGCAAAGTGGCCTGAAATTGATGAAAACGTTCGATTTTGGGCTCCAAAAAGTGCACAGCGAGCAAGCTGGCTGCCCCCGCCGTAGAGCTCTCGGAGAGCTTTGAAACGGTATGATGTGTGCCGCGAAACTCCTTACGGATCAAAAGTTATGGGCACCGGAGCGACGGAGACCTGGTCACAAACCCTACCATCTCGGTTTCCGGGCCCAGCCTCTACGTGAAGCGAAGTTGTCTTGCCCTATGTTTCGTGGGATTCAGTAATAGAAATTTGGTGGATAAACTATCTTGGCAACCCTAACCAGGGCAAAAAAAATTGAAAAGGGGGTGCAACATGAGGACATCCCAGGGGGTCATCTATCTTAGTACTACTCTAGGCTAAGCACGCTTAACTTCGGAGTTCTAATGGGATCAGGTGCATTAGTGCTGGTATGATTGCACCCGTCATGTTGAGGGCGTAATTCCTTTATGTGTTAACTGTTCACAGTCCCAGCCTAGAGAGATGGCCCATTCTAAAGGCCCGATGGGCTTAACGATAACCCATCCGCTTCAACTACGCAACATGCTTGCAAGACGTGATATCGAGACGTTGTAGGGCCCTTTGATGTCCCGCGATTCAAGTTGTCGTCCTTTTAACAATTCACGACATACGATCCGAGACGAAAAAATAGAGCAAAAGAAGAAAAGTGGCCTGAAACTTATGAAAATGTTCGATTTTGGGCTCTAAAAAGGGGCATAGCAAACAAGCTGGCTGTCCCCGTCGTAGAGCTCTCAGAGAGCTTTGCAACGGTATGCTGTGCGCCGCGTAACTCCTTACGGATCAAAAGTTATGGGCACCGGTGTGACGGAGATCTGGTGACAAACCCTACGCCCTCGGTTTTTGGGCCCAGCCTCTACGTGAAAAGAATTTGTCTTGCCCAATGTTCTGTGGGATTCAATAATAGAGATTTGGTGGATAAAGTACCTTGGTAACCCTAACAAGGGCAAAAAAAATTGAAAAAGGGGTGCAACACGAGGACTTTCCAGGAAGTCATCCATCGTACTACTACTCTGGCCTAAGCACGCTTAACTTCGGAGTTTTGATGGGATCCGGTACATTAGTGCTGGTATGATCGTACCCGTCATGTTGAGGGCATAATTCCTTTATGTGTTAACTGTTCACAGTCACAGCCTAGAGAGATGGCCCATTCTAAAGGCCCAATAGGCTTAACGACAACCCATCCACTTCAACAACGCAGCATGCTTGGAAAATGTGATATCGATACGTTGTAGGGCCCTCTGAAGTCCAGCGAGTCCAGTTGTCGTCCTTTTAACAGTTCACAACGTATGATCCGGGATGGAAAAACAGGGCAATCGAAGAAAAGTGGACTAAAGCTGATGAAAACGTTCAATTTTGGGGTCCAAAAATGGGTACAGCGAGGAAGCTGGCTGCCCCTGTGGTAGAGCTCTCAGAGAGCTTTGCAACGGTATGTTGTGCGCCGCGTAACTCTTTACAGATCAAAAGTTATGGGTACCGAAGCGATGGAGACCTGGTCACAAACCCTATGCTCTCAGTTTGTGGGCCCAGCCTCTACGTGAAGCGAAGTTGTCTTGGCCAATGTTCCATAGGATTCGTAAATAGAGATTTTGTGGATAAAGAATCTTGGCAACCCTAACCAGGGTAAAAAAATGGAAAAGAGGGTGCAACACGAGGACTTCCCACGGGGTCACCCATCCTAGTACTACTCTCGCCCAAACACGCTTAACTTCGGAGTTCTGATGGGATCCGGTGCACTAGTGCTGGTATGATTGCACCCGTCACGTTGAGGGCGTAATTCCTTTATGTGTTAATTGTTCACAGTCCCATCCTAGAAAGATGGCCCATTCCAAAGGCCCAATGGGCTTAACGACAACCCATCTGCTTCAACAACGCAGCATGCTTGCAAGACGTGATATCGAGACATTGTAGGGCCCTCTAATGTCCCGCGAGTCAGGTTGTCGTCCTTTTAACAGTTCACGACGTACGATCCGGGATGTAAAAAACAGAGCAAAAGAAGAAAAGTGGCCTGAAACTGATGAAAACGTTCAATTTTAGGCTCCAAAAATGGGCAAAGCAAGCAAGCTGGTTGCCCCCGTCGTAGAGCTCTTAGAGAGCTTTGCAATGGTATGCTGTGCGCCGCGTAACTCCTTACGGATCAAAAGTTATGGGCATTGGAGCGGCGGAGACCTGGTCACAAACCCTACGCCCTCGGTTTGCGGGCCCAGCCTCTACGTGAAGCGAAGTTGTCTTGCCCAATGTTCCGTGGGATTCAGTAATAGAGATTTGGTGGATAAAGTATCTTGGCAACCCTAACCAGGGCAAAAAAAATTGAAAAGGGGGTGCAACACGAGGACTTCCCAGGGGGTCACCCATCCTAGTACTACTCCCGCCCTAGCACGCTTAACTTCGGAGTTCTGATATAATCCGGTGCACTAGTGCTGGTATGATCGCACCCATCATGTTGAGGGCACAATTCCTCTATGTGTTAACAGTTCACAGTCCCAGTCTAGAGAGATGGCCCATTCAGAAGGCCCAATGGGCTAAACGTCAACACATCCGCTTCAACAATGCTGCATGCTTGCAAGACGTGATATTGACACGTTGTAGGGCCCTCTGATGTCCCGCGAGTCCAGTTGTCATCCTTTTAATAGTTCACGACGTACGATCCATGACAGAAAAACAATGCGAAAGAAGAAAAGTGGCATGAAACTGTAGAAAACGTTCAATTTTGGGCTCCAAAAATGGGCACAGCGAGCAAACTGGCTACCCCCGTCGTAGAGCTCTCTTTGAGAGCTTTGCAACTGTATGGTGTGCGCAGCGTAACTCTTTACGGATCAAAAGTTATGGGCACCGGAGCGACGGAACTGGTCACAAACCCTACGCTCTCGGTTTGCGGGCCCAGCCTCTACGTGAAGCGAAGTTGTCTTGCCCAATGATCCGTGGGATTCAGTAATAAACATTTCGTGGATAAAGTACCTTGGCAACCCTAACCAGGGCAAAAAAAAATTGAAAAGGGGGTGCAACACAAGGACTTCCCAAGGGGTCACCCATCCTAGTACTACTCTGGCCCAAGCACGCTTAACTTTGGAGTTCTGATGGGATCCGGTGCATTAGTGCTGGTATGATCGCACCCGTCATGTTGAGGGCGTAATTCCTTTATGTGGTAATTGTTCACAGTCCCATCCTAGAGAGTTGGCCCATCTAAAGGCCCAATGGGCTTAACGACAACCCATCCGCTTCAACAACGCAGCATGCTTGCAAGTAGTGATATCAAGACGTCGTAGGGCCCTCTGATGTCCAGCGAGTCAGGTTGTCGTCCTTCTAACAGTTCACGACGTACGATCCGGGACGGAAAAACCATAGCAAAAGAAGAAAAATGGCCTGAAACTGATGAAAATTATTGATTTTGGGCTCCAAAAACAGGCACAGTAAGCAAGCTGGCTGCCCCCGTCGTAGAGCTATCAAAGAGCTTTGCAACGGTATGCTGTGCGCCGCGTAACTCTTTACGGATCAAAAGTTATGGGCACCGAAGCGACGGATACCTGGTCACAAGCCCTACGCACTCGGTTTGCGGGCCCAGCCTCTACGTGAAGCGAAGTTGTCTTGCCCTATGTTCCGTGGGATTCAGTAAAAGAAATTTGGTGGATAAAGTATCTTGGCAACCCTAACAGGGCAAAAAAAATTGAAAAGGGGGTACAACACGCGGACTTCCTACGGGGTCATCCATCCTAGTACTACCACGGCCTAAGCACGCTTAACTTCGGAGTTCTGATAGGATCAGGTGCATTAGTGCTGGTATGATCGCACCCGTCATCTTGAGGGCGTAATTCCTTTATGTGTTAACTGTTCACAGTCCCAGCCTAGAGAGATGGCCCATTCTAAAGGCCCGATGGGCTTAACGACAACCCATCCGCTTCAACAACGCAGCATGCTTGCAAGGCGTGATATCGAGACGTTGTAGGGCCCTTTCATCTCCCACGATTCAGGTTGTCGTCCTTTTAACAGTTCACGACATACGATCCGGGACGGAAAAACAGAACAAATGAAGAAAAGTGGCCTGAAACTGATGAAAACGTTCGATTTTGGGCACCAAAAAGGGGCATAGCAAGCAAGCTGGCCGTCCACGTCGTAGAGCTCTCAGAGAGCTTCCCAACGGTATGCTGTGCGCCCCGTAACTCCATACGGATCAAAAGTTATGGGCACCAGAGTGACAGAGATCTAGTCACAAGATCTACGCCCTCGGTTTGCGGGCCCAGCCTCTACGTGAAGCGAATTTGTCTTGCCCAATGTTCCGTGGGATTCAATAATAGAAATTTGGTGGATAAAGTATGTTGGCAAACCTAACAAGGGTAAAAAAAATTGAAAAGGGGGTGCAACACGAGGACTTCCCAGGTGGTCACCCATCTTAGTATGACTCTCACTCAAGCACGCTTAACTTCGGAGTTCTGATAGGATCAGGTGCATTAGTGCTGGTATGATCACACCCGTCATGTTGAGGGCGTAATTCCTTTATGTGTTAACTGTTCACAGTCCCAGCCTAGAGAGATGGCCCATTCTAAAGGCCCGATGGGCTTAACGACAACCCATCCGCTTCAACAACGCAGCATGCTTGCAAGGCGTGATATCGAGACGTTGTAGGGCCCTTTCATCTCCCACGATTCAGGTTGTCGTCCTTTTAACAGTTCACGACATACGATCCGGGACGGAAAAACAGAACAAATGAAGAAAAGTGGCCTGAAACTGATGAAAACGTTCGATTTTGGGCACCAAAAAGGGGCACAGCAAGCAAGCTGGCTGTCGCCATCGTAGAGCTCTCAGAGAGCTTTGCAACGGTATGCTGTTCGCCGCGTAACTCCTTACGGATCAAAAGTTATGGTCACCGGAGTGACGGAGATCTGGTCACAAACCCTACGCCCTCGGTAGGCGGGCCCAGCCTCTATGTGAAGCGAATTTGTCTTGCCCAATGTTCTGTGGGATTCAATAATAGAGATTTGGTGGATAAAGTATCTTGGCAACCCTATCAAGGGAAAAAAAAATTGAAAAGGGGGTGCAATACGAGGACTTCCTAGGGGGTCACCCATCCTAGTACTACTCTCACCCAAGCACGCTTAACTTCGGAGTTCTGATGGGATCCGGTGCACTAGTGCTGGTATGATCGCACCCGTCATGTTGAGGGCACAATTCCTTTATGTGTTAACTGTTCACAGTCCCAGCCTAGAGAGATGGCCTATTCAAAAGGCCCAATGGGCTTAACATCAACCCATCCGCTTCAACAACGCAACATCCTTGCAAGATGTGATATCGACACGTTGTAGGGCCCTCTGATGTCACGCGAGTCAGGTTGTCGTCCTTTTAACAGTTCACGACGTACGATCCGGGATGGAAAAAAAGAGCAAAAGAAGAAAAGTGGCCTGAACTTGATGAAAACGTTCGATTTTGGTCTCCGAAAATGAGCACAGCAAGCAAGCTGGCTGCCCCTGTCGTAGAGCTCTCAGAGAGCTTTGCAACGGTATGTTGTGCGCCGCGTAACTCTTTACCGATCAAAAGTTATGGGCACCGGAGCTACGAAGACCTGGTCACAAACCCTATGCTCTCGGTTTACGGGCCCAACCTCTACGTGAAGCGAAGTTGTCTTGCCCAATGTTCCGTGGGATTCAGCAATAGAGATTTGGTGGGTAAAGTATCTTGGCAACCCTAACCAGGGCAAAAAATATTGAAAAGGGGGTGCAACACGAGGACTTCCCAAGGGGTCACCCATCCTAGTATTACTCTCGCCCAAACACGCTTAACTTCGGAGTTCTGATATAATCCGGTGCATTATTGCTGGTATGATCGCACCCGTCATGTTGAGTGCACAATTCCTTTATGTGTTAACTGTTCACAGTCCCAGTCTAGAGAGATGGCCCATTCTAAAAGGCCTAATGGGCTAAACGTCAACACATCCGCTTCAACAATGCAGCATGCTTGCAAGACGTGATATTGACACGTTGTAGGGCCCTCTAATGTCTCGCGAGTCCAGTTGTCTTCCTTTTAACAGTTCACGACGTACGATCCGGGACGAAAAAACAATGCGAAAGAAGAAAAGTGGCCTGAGACTGATGAAAACGTTCAATTTTGGGCTCCAAAAATGGGCACAGCGAGCAAGATGGGTACCCCTGTCGTAGAGTTCTTAGAGAGCTTTGCAACGGTATGCTATACGCCGCGTAACTCTTTACGGATCAAAAGTTATGGGCACCGGAGCGACGGAGACCTGGTCACAAACCCTATGCTCTCGGTTTACGGGCCCAACCTCTATGTGAAGCGAAGTTGTCTTGCCCAATGTTCCGTGGGATTCACTAATAGAGATTTCGTGGATAAAGTATCTTGGCAACCCTAATCAGGGCAAAAAAAATTGAAAAGGGGGTGCAACACGAGGACTTCCCAAAGCGTCACCCATCCTAGTACTACTCTTACCCAAGCACGCTTAAATTCGGAGTTCTGATGGGATCCGGTGCATTAGTGCTGGTATGATTGCACCCGTCATGTTGAGGGCGTAATTCCTTTATTTGTTAATAGTTCACAGTCCCATCCTAGAGAGATGGCCCATTCTAAAGGCCCAATGGGCTTAACGACAACCCATCCGCTTCAACAACGCAGGCTTGCAAGACGTGATATCGAGACGTTGTAGGGCCCGATGATGTCCCGCGAGTCAGGTTGTCGTCCTTTTAACAGTTCACGACGTACGATCCGAGACGAAAAAAGCAGAGCAAAAGATGAAAAGTGGCCTAAAATTTATGAAAATGTTCAATTTTAGGCTCAAAAAACGGGCACAGAGAGCAAGCTGGCTGCCCCCGTCGTAGAGCTCTCAGAGAGTTTTCCAACGATATGCTGTGCACCGCGTAACTCCTTACGGATCAAAAGTTATAGGCATTGGAGCGACAGAGACCTGGTCACAACCCCTACGCCCTCGGTTTGCGAGCCCAGCCTCTACGTGAAGCGAAGTTATCATGCCCAATGTTCCGTGGGATTCGAAAATATAAATTTGGTGGATAAAGCATCTTGGCAACCCTAACCAGGGCAAAAAAAATTGAAAAGGGGGTGCAACATGAGGACGTCCCAAAGCGTCACCCATCCTAGTACTACTCTGACCCAAGCATGCTTAACTTCGGAGTTCTGATGGGATCCGGTGAATTAGTGCTGGTATGATCGCACCCGTCATGTTGAGGGCATAATTCCTTTATGTGTTAATTGTTCATAGTCCCAGCCTAGAGAGATGGCCCATTTTAAAGGCCCAATGGGCTTAACGACAACCCATACGCTTTAACAAAGCAGGCTTGCAAGACGTGATATCGAGACGTTGTAGGGCCCGATGATGTCCCGCGAGTCAGGTTGTCGTCCTTTTAACAGTTCACGACGTACGATCCGAGACGGAAAAAGCAGAGCAAAAGATGAAAAGTGGCCTAAAATTGATGAAAATGTTCAATTTTAGGCTCAAAAAACGGGCACAGAGAGCAAGCTGGCTGCCCCCGTCGTAGAGCTCTCAGAGAGTTTTCCAACAGTATGCTGTGCTCTGTGTAACTCCTTACGGATCAAAAGTCATGGGCATTTGAGCGACGGAGACCTGGTCACAAGCCCTTCGCCCTCGGTTTTCAGGCTCAGCCTCTACGTGAAGCGAAGTTATCTTGCCCAATCTTCCGTGGGATTCAGTAATAGAGATTTGGTGGATAAAGCATCTTGGCAACCCTAACCAGGGCAAAAAAAATTGAAAAGGGAGTGCGACACGAGGACTTCCCAGGGGGTCATCCATCCTAGTACTACTCTCGCCCAAACACGCTCAACTTCGGTGTTCTGATATAATCCGGTGCATTAGTGCTGGTAAGATCGCACCCCTCACGTTAAGGCCACAATTCCTTTATGTGTTAACTGTTCACAGTCCCAGTCTAGAGAGATGGCCCATTCAAAAGGCCCAATGGGCTAAACGTCAACACATCCGCTTCAACATTGCAGCATGCTTGCAAGACGTGATATTGACACGTTGTAGGGCCCTCTGATGTCCCGCGAGTCCAGTTGTCGTCCTTTTAACAGTTCACAACGTACGATCCGGGACGGCAAAACAATGCGAAAGAAGAAAAGTGGCCTGAAACTGATGAAAACGTTCAATTTTGGAATCCAAAAATGGGCATAGCGAGCAAGATGGCTACCCCCGTCGTAGAGCTCTCAGAGAGCTTTGCAACGGTATGCTGTGCGCTGCGTAACTCTTTACGGATCAAAAGTTATGGGCACCGGAGCGACGGAGACCTGGTCACAAACCCTATGCTCTCGATTTGCGGGCCCAGCCTCTACGTGAAGCGAAGTTGGCTTACCCAATGTTCCGTGGGATTCACTAATAGAGATTTCGTGGATAAAGTATCTTGGCAACCCTAACTAGGGCAAAAAAAATTGAAAAGGGGGTACAACACGAGGACTTCCCAAGGTGTCACCCATCCTAGTACTACTCTGACCCAAGCACACTTAACTTCGGAGTTCTGATGGGATCCGGTGCATTAGTGCTGGTATGATCGCACCCGTCATGTTGAGTGCATAATTCCTTTATGTGTTAATTGTTCATAGTCCCAGCCTAGAGAGATGGCCCATTCTAAAGGCCCAATGGGCTTAACGAAAACCCATCCGCTTCAACAACGCAGCATGCTTGCAAGACGTGATATCGAGACGTTGTAGGGCCCTCTGATGTCCCGCGAGTCAGGTTGTTGTCCTTTTAACAGTTCACGACGTACGATCCGAGACCAAAAAAATAGAGCAAAAGAAGAAAAGTGGCCTGAAACTGATGAAAACGTTCAATTTTAGGCTCCAAAAATGGGCACAATGAGCAAGTTGGCTGCCCCCGTCGTAGAGCTCTCAGAGAGCTTTGCAACAGTATGTTGTGCGCCGCGTAACTCCTTACGGATCAAAAGTTATGGGCACCGGAGCGACGGAGACCTGGTCACAAACCCTAAGCCCTCGGTTTGCGGGCCCAACCTCTACGTGAAGTGAAGTTGTCTTGCCCAATGTTCCATGGGATTCAGTAATAGAGATTTGGTGGATAAAGTATCTTGGCAACCCTAACCAGGGCAAAAAAAATTGAAAAGGGGGTGCAACACGAGGACTTCCCAAGGGGTCACCCATCCTAGTACTACTCTCGCCCAAACACGCTTAACTTCGGAGTTCTGAGATAATCCGGTGCATTAGTGCTGGTAAGATCGCACCCGTCATGTTGAGTGCATAATTCCTTTATGTGTTAACTGTTCACAGTCCCAGTCCAGAGAGATGGCCCATTTAAAAGGCCTAATGGGCTAAACGTCAACACATCCGCTTCAACAATGCAGCATGCTTGCAAGACGTGATATTGACACGTTGTAGGGCCCTTTGATGTCCCGCGAGTCCTGTTGTCGTCCTTTTAACAATTCACGACGTACGATCCGGGACGGAAAAACAATGCGAAAGAAGAAAAGTGGCCTGAAACTGATGAAAACGTTCAATTTTGGGCTCCAAAAATGGGCACAGGGAGCAAGATGGCTACCCCCTTCGTAGAGCTCTCAGAGAGCTTTGCAACGGTATGCTGTGCGCCGCCTAACTCTTTACGGATCAAAAGTTATGGGCACCGGAGCGATTGAACTGGTGACAAACCCTACGCTCTCGGTTTACGAGCCCAGCCTCTACGTCAAGCGAAGTTGTCTTGCCCAATGATCTGTGGGATTCAGTAATAGAGATTTCGTGGATAAAGTATCTTGGCAAGGGGTCACCCATCCTTGAACTACTCTGGCCTAAGCACGCTTAACTTCGGAGTTCTGATGGGATCCGGTGCATTAGTACTGGTATGATCGCACCCGTCATGTTGAGGGCATAATTCCTTTATGTGTTAACTGTTCACAGTCACAGCCTAGAGAGATGGCCCATTCTAAAGGCCCAATGGGCTTAACGACAACCCATCCGCTTCAACAACGCAGCATGCTTGCAAAACATGATATCGATACGTTATAGGACCCCCTGATGTCCCGCGAGTCAGGTTGTCGTCCTTTTAACAGTTCACGATGTGCGATCCGGGCCGGAAAAACAGAGCAAAAGAAGAAACGTGGCCTGAAACTGATGAAAACGTTAGATTTTGGGCTCCAAAAATTAGCATAGAGAGCAAGATGGCTGCCCTGGTCGTAAAGCTCTCAGAGAGCTTTGCAACGGTATGCTGTACGCCGCGTAACTCCTCACGGATCAAAAGTTATGTGCATCGGAGCGACGAAGACCTGGTCACAAAACCTACGCCCTCGGTTTGTGGGCCCAGCCTCTACGTGAAGCGAAGTTGTCTTGCCTAATGTTCCGTGGGATTCAGTAATAGAGATTTGGTGGATAAAGTATCTTGGCAACCCTAACCAGGGCAAAAAAATTTGAAAAAGGGGTGCAACACGAGGACTTTCCAGGGGGTCACCTATCTTAGTACTACTCTCGCCCAAGCACGCTTAACTTCGGAGTTCTGATGGGATCCGGTGCATTAGTACTGGTATGATCGCACCCGTCATGTTGAGGGCACAATTCCTTTATGTGTTAACTGTTCACAGTCCCATCCTAGAGAGTTGGCCCATTCAAATGGCCCAATTGGCTTAACGACAACCCATCTGCTTGAACAACGCAGCATCCTTGCAAGAAGTGATATCTAAACGTTGTAGGGCCCTCTGATGTCCCGCGAGTCCGGTTGTCGTCCTTTTAACAGTTCACGACGTACGATCCGAGAAGGAAAAATAGAGCAAAAGAAGAAAAGTGGCCTGAAACTAATGAAAACATTCGATTTTGGGCTCCAAAAGCAGGCACAGCGAGCAAGTTGGCTGCCCCCGTCGTAGAGCTCTCAGAGAGCTTTGCAACGGTATGATGTGCAATGCGTAACTCTTTACGGATCAAAAGTTATGGGTACCGGAGCGACGGAGACCTAGTCACAAACCCTACGCCCTCAGTTTGCGGGCCCAGCCTCTACATGAAGCGTAGTTGTCTTGCCCAATGTTCCATGGGATTCAGTAATAGAGATTAGGTGGATAAAGTATCTTGGGAACCCTAACCAGGGCAAAAAAATTTGAAAATGGGGTGCAACACGAGGACTTCCCAGGGGGTCACCCATCCTAGTACTACTCTCGCCCAAGCACGCTTAACTTCGGAGTTCTGATGGGATCCGGTGCAATAGTACTGGTATGCTCTTACCCGTCATGTTGAGGGCATAATTCCATTATGTGTTAACTGTTCACAGTCCCAGCCTAGAGAGATGGCCCATTCAAAAGGCCCAATGGGCTTAACGACAACCCATCCGCTTCAACAACGCAGCATGCTAGCAAGAAGTGATATCGAGACGTTGTAGGGCCCTCTGATATCCCGCAAGTCAGGTTGTAGTCCTTTTAACAGTTCACGACCTACGATCCGGGACAGAAAAACAGAGCAAAAGAAGAAAAGTGGCCTGAAACTGATGAAATTGTGCGATTTTGGGCCCCAAAGATGGGCATAGCGATCATGCTGGCAGCCCCCGTCGTAGAGCTCTCAGACATGTTTCCAACGGTATGTTGTGCGCCGCGTAACTCCTTACGGATCAAAAGTTATCAGCACCGAAGCGACGGAGACCTGGTCACAATCCCTACGCCCTCGGTTTGCGGGCCCAGCCTCTACGTGAAATGAAGTTGTCTTGCCCAATGTTCTGTGGGATTTAGTAATAGAGATTTGGTGGATAAAGTATCTTGGCAACCCTAACTAGGGCTAAAAAAATTGATAAGGGGATGCAACACGACGCCTTCCCAGGGGGTCACCCATCCTAGTCATACTCTCGCCCAAACACGCTTAACTTCGGAGTTCTGTTGGGATCCGGTGCATTAGTGCTGGTATGATCGCACCCGTCATGTTGAGGGCACAATTGCTATATGTGTTAACGGTTCACAGTCCCATCCTAGAGAGATGGCCCATTTAAAAGGCCCAATGGGCTTAACGACAACCCATTCGCTTCAACAACGCAGCATCCTCGCAAGACGTGATATCGACACGTTGTAGGGCTCTCTAATGTCCCGCGAGTAAGGTTTCCGTCCCATTAACAGCTCATGACGTACGATGCGGGATGAAAAAATAGAGCAAAATAAGAAAAGTGGCCCGAAACAAACGAAAACGTTCGATTTTGGGCTCCAAAAATGGGCACAGCGATCAAGCTGGCTACCCCTGTTGTAGAGCTCTCAAAGAGCTTTGCAACAGTATGTTGTGTGCCGCGTAACTCCTTAAGGATCAAAAGTTATTGGCACCGGAGCGAAGGAGACCTGGTCACAAACCCTACGCCCTCGGATTGCGGGCCCAGCCTCTACGTGAAGCGAAGTTGTCTTGCCCAATGTTTCGTGGGATTCAGTAATAGAGATTTGGTAGATAAAATATCTTGGCAACCCTAACCAGGGCAAAAAAAATTGAAATGGGGGTGCAACACGAGGACTTCCCAAGGGGTCACCCATCCTAGTACTACTCTTGCCCAAGCACGTTTAACTTCGGGGTCCTAATATAATCCGGTGCATTAGTGCTGGTATGATCGCACCCGTCATGTTGAGGCCACAATTCCTTTATGTGTTAACTGTTCACAGTCCCAACCTAGAGAGATGGCCCATTCAAAAGGTCCAATGGGCTTAACCACAACCCATCCGCTTCAACAACATAGCATGCTTGCAAGATGTGATATCGACACATTGTAGGGCACTCAAATGTCCCGCAAGTCAAGTTGTCGTCCTTTTAACAGTTCACGACGTATGATCCGGGATGAAAAAATAGAACAAAACAAGAAAAGTGGCCTGAAACTGATGAAAACGTTCAATTTTGGGCTCCAAAAAGGGGCAAAACGAACATGCTAGTTGCCCTCGTCGTAGAGCTCTAAGAGAGCTTTGCAACGGTATGCTGTGCGCCGCGAAACTCCTTACGGATCAAAAGTTATTGGCACCGGAAAGACGGAGACCTGGTTACAAACCCTACGCCCTCGGTTTGTGGGCCCTTCCTCTACGTGAAACGAAATAGTCTTGCCCAATGTTCTGTGGGATTCAGTAATAGAGATTGGTGGATAAAGTATCTTGGCAACCCTAACCAGGGCAAAAAAAATTGAAAAAAGGGTGCAACACGAGGACTTCCCAGGGGGTCATCCATCCTAGTACTACTCTCGCACAATTTCGTTTTGTGTTAACTGTTCACAGTCCCAACCTAGAGAGATGGCCCATTCAAAAGGCCCAATGGGCTTAACGACAACCCATCCACTTCAACAACGCAGCATACTGGCAAGACGTAATATCGACATGTTGTAGGGCCCTCTGATGTCCCGCGAGTCCGGTTGTCGTACTTTTAACAGTTCACGACGTACGATCCCAGACGGAGCAAAAGAAGAAAAATGGCCTGAAACTGATGAAAATGTACGATTTTGGGTTCCAAAAACGGGCACAGCGAGCAAGCTGGCTGCCCCAGTCATACAGTTTTCAAAGATCATTGCAACGGTATGTTGTGTGCCGCGTAACTCCTTACGGATCAAAAGTTATGGGCACCGGAGTGACGGAGACCTGGTCACAAACCCTACGCCCTCGGTTTGCGGGCCCAGCCTCTACGTGAAGCAAAGTTGTCTTTCCCAATGTTCCGTGGGATTCAGTAATAGAGATTTGGTGGATAAAGTATCTTGGCAACCCTAACCAGAGCAAAAAAAATTGAAAATGGGGTGCAACACGCGTACTTCCAAGGGGGTCACCCATCCTTGTACTACTCTCACCAAAACACGCTTAACTTCGGAGTTATGATATGATCCGGTGCATTAGTGCTGGTACGATTCCACCCGTCATGTTGAGGGCACAATTCCTTTATGTGTTAATTGTTCACAATCGCAGACTAGAGAGATGGCCCATCCAAAAGGCCCAGTGGGATTAACGACAACCCATCAGCTTCAACAACGCAGCATCCTCGCAAGACCTTATATCGACACGTTTTAGGGCCATCTGATGTCCCGCGTGTCAGGTTGTCGTCCTTTTAACTGTTCACGACGTATGATTCGGCACGGAAAAACAGAGCAAAAGAAGAAAAGTGGCTTGAAACTGATGAAAACGTTTGATTTTGGGCCCCAAAAAGTGTACACAGAGCAAGCTGGCTACCCACGTCGTAGAGCTCTCAGAGAGCTTTGCAACGGTATGCTGTGTGCCGTGTAACTCCTTACGGATCAAAAGTTATGGGCACCGGAGTGATGGAGACCTGGTCACAAACCCTACGCCATCGGTTTGCGGGCCCAGCCTGTACGTGAAGCGAAGTTGTCTTGCCCAATGTTCTGTGGGATTCAGTATTAGGGATTTGGTGGATAAAGTATCTTGAAAACCCTAACCAGGGCAAAAAAAATTGAAAAGGGGGTGCAAAACGAGGACTTCCCAGGGGGTCACCCATCCTAGTACTACTCTTGCCCAAGCACGTTTAACTTCGGAGTCCTAATATAATCCGGTGCATTAGTGCTGGTATGATCGCACCCGTCATGTTGAGGGCACAATTCCTTTTTGTGTTAACTGTTCACAGTCCCAACCTAGAGAGATGGCCCATTCAAAAGGTCCAATGGGCTTAACCACAACCCATCCGCTTCAACAACATAGCATGCTTGCAAGATGTGATATCGACACATTGTAGGGCACTTAAATGTCCCGCAAGTCAAGTTGTCATCCTTTTAACAGTTCACGACGTATTATCCGGGATGAAAAAACAGAACAAAAGAAGAAAAGTGGACTGAAACTGATGAAAACGTTCGATTTTGGGCTCCAAAAATGGGCGCAACGAGCATGCTAGCTGCCGGCATCGTAGTACTCTCAGAGAGCTTTGTAACGGTATGATGTGCGCCGAGTAACTCCATACGGATCAAAACTTATTGGCACCGGAACGACGGAGACCTGGTCACAAACCCTACGTCCTCGGTTTGTGGGCCCAGCCTCTACGTGAAATGACTTTGTCTTCCCCAATGTTTCGTGGGATTCAGTTATAGAGATTTTGTGGATAAAGTATCTTGGCAACCCTAACTAGGGCAAAAAAAATTGAAAAGGGGGTGCAACACGAGGACTTCCCATGGGGTCATCCATCCTAGTACTACTCTCGCACAATTCCTTTTTATGTTTACTGTTCACAGTTCTAACCTAGAGAGATGGCCCATTCAAAAGACCCAATGGGCTTAACGACATCCCATCCGCTTCAACAACGCAGCATCCTGGCAAGACGTGAAATCAACACGTTGTAGGGCCTTCTGATGTCCCGCGAGTACGGTTGTCGTTCATTTAACAGTTCACGATGTACGATTCGGAACAGAAAAACAGAGCAAAAGAAGAAAAGTGGCCTGAAACTGATGAAAACGTTCGATTTTGGGTTCCAAAAATGGGCACAAGGAGCAAGCTGGCTGCCCCAGTCATACAGTTCTCAAAGAGCATTGCAACGGTATGCTGTGCACCGTGTAACTCCTTACGGATCAAAAGTTTTGGGCAGCGGAGCGACGGAGACCTAGTCACAAACCCTACGCCCTCGGTTTGCGGGCCCAGCCACTACGTGAAGCAAAGTTGTCTTTCCCAATGTTCCGTGGGATTCAGTAATAGAGATTTGGAGGATAAAGTATCTTGGCAACCCTAACCAGAGCAAAAAAAATTGAAAATGGGGTGCAACACGCGTACTTCCAAGGGGGTCCCCCATCCTTGTACTACTCTCACCAAAACACGCTTAACTTCGGAGTTATGATATGATCCGGTGCATTAGTGCTGGTACGATTCCACCCGTCATGTTGAGGGCACAATTGCTTTATGTGTTAATTGTTCACAGTCGCAGCCTAGAGAGATGGCCCATTCAAAAGGCCCAATAGGATTAACGACAACCCATCTGCTTCAATAACACAGCATCCTCGCAAGACCTTATATCGACACATTTTAGGGCCTTCTGATGTCCCGCGTGTCTGGTTGTCGTCCTTTTAACAGTTCACGACGTATGATTCGGGACGGAAAAACAGAGCAAAAGAAGAAAAATGGCTTGAAACTGATGAAAACGTTATATTTTGGGCCCCAAAAAGTGTACACAGAGCAAGCTGGCTACCCACGTCGTAGAGCTCTCAGAGTGCTTTGCAACAGTATGCTGTGTGCCGCGTAACACCTTACGGATCAAAAGTTATGGGCACCGGAGTGACGGAGACCTGGTCACAAACCCTACGCCCTCGGTTTGCGGGCCCAGCCTGTACGTGAAGCGAAGTTGTCTTGCCCAATGTTCTGTGGGATTCAGTAATAGAGATTTGGTGGATAAAGTATCTTGACAACCTTAACCAGGGCAAAAAAAATTGAAAAGGGGGTGCAACACGAGGACTTCCCAGTGGGTCATCCATCCTAGTACTACTCTCTCACAATTCCTTTTTATATTTACTGTTCACAGTCCCAACCTAGAGAGATGGCCCATTCAAAAGACCCAATGGGCTTAACGACATCCCATCCACTTCAACAACGCAGCATCCTGGCAAGACGTGAAATCGACACGTTGTAGGGCCTTCTGATGTCCCTCGAGTCCGGTTGTCGTTCTTTTAACAGTTCACGACGTATGATCCGGTACGGAAAAACAGAGCAAAAGAAGAAAAGTGGCCTGAAACTGATGAAAACGTTCGATTTTGGGTTCCAAAAACGGGCACAGCGAGCAAGCTGGCTGCCCCAGTCATACAGTTTTCAAAGATCATTGCAACGGTATGCTGTGCACCGTGTAACTCCTTATGGATCAAAAGTTTTGGGCACCGGAGTGACGGAGACCTAGTCACAAACCCTACGCCCTCGGTTTGCGGGCCCAGCCTCTACGTGAAGCAAAGTTGTCTTTCCCAATGTTCCGTGGGATTCAGTAATAGAGATTTGGTGGATAAAGTATCTTGGCAACCTTAACCAGAGCAAAAAAAATTGAAAATGGGGTGCAACACGCGTACTTCCCAAGGGGTCACCCATCCTTGTACTACTCTCGCCAAAACACGCTTAACTTCGGAGTTATGATATGATCATGTGCATTAGTGCTGGTATGATTCCACCCGTCATGTTGAGGGCACAATTTCTTTATGTGTTAATTGTTCACAGTCGCAGCCTAGAGAGATGGCCTATTCAAAAGGCCCAATGGGATTAACGACAACCCATCAGCTTCAACAACGCATCATCCTCGCAAGACCTTATATCGACACGTTTTAGGGCCTTCTGATGTCCCACGAGTCAGGTTGTCGTCCTTTTAACAGTTCACGATGTATGATTCAGGACGGAAAAACAGAGCAAAAGAAGAAAAGTGGCTTGAAACTGATGAAAATATTTGATTTTGGGCCCCAAAAAGTGTACAGTGAGCAAGCTAGCTACCCACGTCGTAGAGCTCTCATAGAACTTTGCAACGGTATGCTATGCGCCGCGTAACTCTTTGCGGATCAAAAGTAATGGGCACTGGAGTGCGGAGACCTGGTCACAAACCCTACGCCCTCGGTTTGCGGGCCCAGCCTGTACGTGAAGCGAAGTTGTCATGCCCAATGTTCCGTGGGATTCATTAATAGAGATTTGGTGGATAAAGTATCTTGGCAACCCTAACCAGGGCACAAAAAATTGAAAAGGGGGTGCAACACGAGGACTTCCTAAGGGGTCACCCATCCTAGTACTACTCTCGCCCAAGCACGCTTAACTTCGGAGTCCTGATATAATCCGGTGCATTAGTGCTGGTATGATCGCACCCGTCATGTTGAGGGCACAATTCCGTTATGTGTTAGCTGTTCAAAGTCCCAACCTAGACAGATGGGCCATTCAAAAGGTCCACTGGGCTTAACCACAACCCATTCGCTTCAACAACATAGCATGCTTGCAAGATGTGATATCGACACATTGTAGGGCACTCAAATGTCCCGCAAGTCAAGTTGTCGTCCTTTTAACCGTTCACGACGTATTATCCGGGACGGAAAAACAGAGCAAAAGAAGAAAAGTGGCCTGAAACTGATGAAAACGTTCGATTTTGGGATCCAAAATTGGGCACAACGAGCAAGCTGGCTGCCCCGTCGTAGTGCTCTCAGAGAGCTTTGCAACGGTATGATGTGCGCCGGGTAACTCCTTACGGATCAAAAGTTATTGGCACCAGAACAACGGAGACCTGGTCACAAACCCTACGCCCTCGGTTTGTGGGCCCAGCCGTAACTTCAAACGAAGTTGTCTTGCCCAATGTTCCGTGGGATTCAGTAAGAGAGATTTGGTGGATAAAGTATCTTGGCAACCCTAACCAGGGCAAAAAAAATTGAAAAGGGGGTGCAACACGAGGACTTCCCATGGGGTCATCCATCCTAGTACTACTCTCGCACAATTCCTTTTTATGTTTACTGTTCACAGTTCTAACCTAGAGAGATGGCCCATTCAAAAGACCCAATGGGCTTAACGACATCCCATCCGCTTCAACAACGCAGCATCCTGGCAAGACGTGAAATCAACACGTTGTAGGGCCTTCTGATGTCCCGCGAGTACGGTTGTCGTTCATTTAACAGTTCACGATGTACGATTCGGAACAGAAAAACAGAGCAAAAGAAGAAAAGTGGCCTGAAACTGATGAAAACGTGCAATTTTGGTCTCAAAAAATGGGCACAGCAAGCATGCTGGCTGCCCCAATCATACAGTTTTCAAAGAGCATTGCAACGGTATGCTGTGCACCGTGTAACTCCTTACGGATCAAAAGTTATGGGCACCGGAGTGACGGAGACCTGGTCACAAACCCTACGCCCTCGGTTTGCGGGCCCAGCCTCTACGTGAAGCAAAGTTGTCTTTCCCAATGTTCCGTGGGATTCAGTAATAGAGATTTGGTGGATAAAGTATCTTGGCAACCCTAACCAGGGCAAAAAAAATTGAAAATGGGGTGCCACACGCGTACTTCCCAAGGGGTCACCCATCCTTGTACTACTCTCGCCAAAACACGCTTAACTTCGGAGTTATGATATGATCATGTGCATTAGTGCTGGTATGATTCCACCCGTCATGTTGAGGGCACAATTTCTTTATGTGTTAATTGTTCACAGTCGCAGCCTAGAGAGATGGCCTATTCAAAAGGCCCAATGGGATTAACGACAACCCATCAGCTTCAACAACGCATCATCCTCGCAAGACCTTATATCGACACGTTTTAGGGCCTTCTGATGTCCCGCGTGTCAGGTTGTCGTCCTTTTAACAGTTCACGACGTATGATTCGGGACGGAAAAACAGAGAAAAAGAAGAAAAGTGGCTTGAAACTGATGAAAATGTTTGATTTTGGGCCCCAAAAAGTGTACAGTGAGCAAGCTGGCTACCCACGTCGTAGAGCTCTCAGAGTGCTTTGCAACAGTATGCTGTGTGCCGCGTAACACCTTATAAATCAAAAGTTATGGGCACCAGAGCGACGGAGACCTTGTCACAAGCCCTACGCCCTCGGTTTACGGGCCCAGCCTATACGTGAAGCCAAGTTGTCTTGCCCAATGTTCTGTGGGATTCAGTAATAGAGATTTGGTGGAGAAAGTATCTTGACAACCTTAACCAGGGCAAAAAAAATTGAAAAGGGGGTGCAACACGAGGACTTCCCAGTGGGTCACCCATCCTAGTACTACTCTTGCCCAAGCACGTTTAACTTCGGAGTCCTAATATAATCCGGTGCATTAGTGCTGGTATGATCGCACCCGTCATGTTGAGGGCACAATTCCTTTATGTGTTAACTGTTCACAGTCCCAACCTAGAGAGATGGCCCATTCAAAAGGTCCAATGGGCTTAACCACAACCCATCCGCTTCAACAACATAGCATGCTTGCAAGATGTGATATCGACACATTGTAGGGCACTCAAATGTCCCGCAAGTCAAGTTGTCGTCCTTTTAACAGTTCACGACGTATTATCCGGGATGAAAAAACAGAACAAAAGAAGAAAAGTGGCCTGAAACTGATGAAAACGTTCGATTTTGGGCTCCAAAAATGGGCACAACGAGCATGTTAGCTGCCCCCGTCATAGTGCTCTCAGAGAACTTTGCAACGGTATGATGTGCGCCGGGTAACTCCTTACGGATCAAAAGTTATGGGCATCGGAGCGACGGTGACCTTGTCACAAACCCTACGCCCTCGATTTGTGGGCCCAGCCTTTACGTGAAACGAAGTTCTCTTGCCCAATTTTCCGTGGGATTCAGTAATAGAGATTTAGTGGATAAAGTATGTTGGCAACCCTAACCAGGGCAAAAAAAATTGAAAAGTGTGTGCAACATGAGGACTTCCCACGGGGTCATCCATCCTAGTACTACTCTCGCACAATTCCTTTTTATGTTTACTGTTCACAATCGCAACCTAGAGAGATGGCCCATTCAAAAGACCCAATGGGCTTAACGATATCCCATCCGCTTCAACAACGCCGCATCCTGGCAAGACGTGAAATTGACACGTTGTAGGGCCCACTGATGTCCCGCGAGTCCGGTTGTCGTTCATTTAACAGTTCATGACGTACGGTTCGGGACGGAAAAACAGAGCAAAACAAGAAAAGTGGCCTAAAACTGATGAAAACGTTCGATTTTGGGTTCCAAAAACGGGCACAGCGAGCAAGCTGACTGCCCCAGTCATACAGTTTTCAAAGAGCATTGCAACGGTATGCTGTGCACCGTGTAACTCCTTACGGATCAAAAGTTTTGGGCACCGGAGTGACGGAGACCTAGTCACAAACCCTACGCCCTCGGTTTGCGGGCCCAGCCTCTACGTGAAGCAAAGTTGTCTTTCCCAATGTTCCGTGGGATTCAGTAATAGAGATTTGGTGGATAAAGTATCTTGGCAACCCTAACCAGAGCAAAAAAAATTGAAAATGGGGTGCAACACGCGTACTTCCCAGGGGGTCACGCATCCTAGTACTACTCTCGCCAAAACACGCTTAACTTCGGAGTTATGATATGATCCGGTGCATTAGTGCTTGTATGATTCCACCCGTCATGTTGAGGGCACAATTCCTTTATGTGTTAATTGTTCACAGTCGCAGCCTAGAGAGATGGCCCATTCAAAAGGCCCAATGGGATTAATGACAACCCATCAGCTTCAACAACGCAGCATCCTCGCAAGACCTTATATCGACACGTTTTAGGGCCTTCTGATGTCCGGCGTGTCAGGTTGTCGTCCTTTTAACAGTTCACGACGTATGATTCGGGACAGAAAAACAGAGCAAAAGAAGAAAAGTGGCTTGAAACTGATGAAAACGTTTGATTTTGGGCCCCAAAATGTGTACAGTGAGCAAGCTGGCTACCCACGTCGCAGAGCTCTCAGAGTGCTTTGCAACAGTATGCTGTGTGCCACGTAACACCTTACGGATCAAAAGTTATGGGCACCGGAGTGATGGAGACCTGGTCACAAACCCTACGCCATCGGTTTGCGGGCCCAGCCTGTACGTGAAGCGAAGTTGTCTTACCCAATGTTCTGTGGGATTCAGTAATAGAGATTTGGTGGATAAAGTATCTTGACAACCCTAACCAGGGCAAAAAAAATTGAAATGGGGGTGCAACACGAGGACTTCCCGGGGGGTCACCCATCCTAGTACTACTCTTGCCCAAACACTCGTAACTTCGAAGTTCTGATGGGATCCGGTGCAGTAGTGTTAGTATGATCGCACCCGTCATGTTGAGGGCACAATTCCTTTATGTGTTAACTGTTCACAATCCCAGCCTAGAGAGATGGCCCATTCAAAAGGCCCAATGGGCTTAACGACAACCCATCCCCTTCAACAACGTAGCATCCTCGCAAGACGTTATATCAACACGTTGTAGGGCCCTCTGATGTCCCGCGAGTCAGGTTGTCGTCCTTTTAACAGTTCACGACGTACGATCCGGGACAGAAAACATAGCAAAAGAAGAAAAGTGCCCTGAAACTGATGAAAACGTTCGATTTTGGGCTCCAAATACCAGCACAGAGAGCATGCTGGCTGCCCCCGTCATAGAGCTCTCAGAGAGCTTTGCAACGGTATGTTTTGCGCTGCGTAACTACTTACAGATCAAAAGTTATGGGCACCGAAGCGACGGACACCTGGTCACAAACCCTACGCCCTTGGTTTGCGGGCCCAGCCTTTACGTGAAGCGAAGTTGTGTTGCCCAATGTTCCGTGGGATTCAGTAACAGAGATTTGGTGGATAAAGTATCTTGGCAACCCTAACCATGGCAAAAAAAATTTAAAAGGGGGTGCTACGCGAGGACTTCCCAGGGGGTCACCCATCCTAGTACTACTCTTGCCCAAGCACGCTTAACTTCGGAGTTCTGATAGGATCCGGTGCATTAGTGCTGGTATGATCGCACCCGTCATGTTGATGGCACAATTCCTATATGTGTTAACGGTTCACAGTCCCAGCCTAGAGAGATGGCCTATTAAAAAGGCCCAATGGGCTTAACGACAACCCATCCGCTTCAACAACGCAGCAACTTAAAAAGACCTTATATCGACACGTTTTAGGGCCCTCTGATGTCCCGTGTGTCAGGTAGCCATCCTTTTAACAGTTCACGACCTATGATTCGGGACGAAAAACAGAGCAAAAGTTGAAAAGTGGCCTAAAACTGATGAAAACGTTTGATTTTGGAACCAAAAAAGTGTACAGCGAGCAAGCTGGCTACCCACGTCGTAGAGCTCTCAGAGAGCTTTGCAACGGTATGCTGTACGCTGCGTAACTCATTACGGTTCAAAAGTTATGGGCACCGGAGCGACGGAGACCTGGTCACAAACCCTACGCCTTCGGTTTGCGGGCCCAGCCTCTACGTGAAGCGAATTTGTCTTGCCCAATGTTCTGTGGGATTCAGTAATAGAGATTTGGTGGAAAAAGTATCTTGACAACCCTAACCAGGGAAAAAAAATTGAAAAGGGGGTGCAACACGAGGACTTCCCAGGGGGTCACCCATCCTAGTACTACTCTCACCCAAGCAGTCCTAATTTCGAAGTTCAGATGGGATCCGGTGCATTAGTGTTGGAATGATGACAGCCGTCATGTTGAGGGCACAATTCCTTTATGTTTTAACTGTTGACAGTACCAGCCTAGAGTGATGGCCAATTCAAAAGGCCCAATGGGCTTAACGACAACCCATCCCCTTCAACAACGCAGTATCCTCGCAAGACGTGATATCAACACGTTGTACGGCCCTCTGATATCCTGCGAGTCAGGTTGTCGTCCTTTTAACAATTCACGACGTACGATCCTGGACGAAAAAACATAGCAAAAGAAGAAAAGTGGCCTGAAACTGATGAAAACGTTCGATTTTGGGATCCAAATACGGGCACAGCGATCAAGCTGGCTGCCCCCATCGTAGAGCTCTCAGAGAGCTTTGCAACGGTATGTTGTGTGCTGCGTAACTACTTACGGATCAAAAGTTATGGGCACCGGAGCGACGGAGACCTGGTCACAAACCCTACGTACTTGGTTTGTGGGCCTAACCTCTACATGAAGCGAAGTTGTCTTGCCCAATGTTCCATGGGATTCTGTAATAGAGATTTGATGGATAAAGTATCTTGACAACCCTAACTAAGGTAAAAAAAATTGAAAAGGGGGTGCAAGATGAGGACTTCCCAAGGGGTCACCCATCCTAGTACTACTCTCACCCAAGCACTCTTAATTTTGATGTTCTGATGGGATCCGGTGCATTAGTGTTGGTATGATCACACCCATCATGTTGAGGGCACAATTCCTTTATGTGTTAACTGTTCACAGTCCCAGCCTAGAGAGATGCCCATTCAAAAGGACCAATGGGCTTAACGACAACCCATCCACTTCAACAATGCAGCATCCTCGCAAGACGTGATATCAACACGTTGTAGGGCCCTCTGATGTCCTGCGAGTCAGGGTGTCGTCCTTTTAACAGTTCATGACTTACGATCCGGGACGAAAAAACAGAGCAAAATAAGAAAAGTGGCCTGAACTAGATGAAAACGTTCCATTTTGGGCTCCAAAAATGGGTGCAACAAGCAAGTTGGCTGCCTCCATCGTAGAGCTCTCAGAGAGCTTTGCAACGGTATGCTGTACGCCGCGTAACTCCTTACGGATCAAAAGTTATGGGCACCGGAGTGACGGAGACCTGGTCACAAACCCTACGCCCTCGGTTTGCGAGCCCAGCCTCTACGTGAAGCGAAGTTGTGTTGCCCAATGTTCTGTGTGATTCAGTAATAGAGATTTGGTGGATAAAGTATCTTGGCAACCCTAACCAGGGCAAAAAAAATTGAAAATGGAGTGCAACACGAGGACTTCCTAGGGGGTCACCCATCCTAGTACTACTCTCGCCCAAGCATGCTTAACTTCGGAGTTCTAATGGGATCCGCTGCATTGGTGCTGGTATGATCGCACGCGTAATGTTGAGGGCACAATTCCTTTATGTGTTAATGGTTCACAGTCCCAGCCTAGAGAGATGGCCCATTCAAAAGGCCCAATGGGCTTAACGACAACCCATCCGCTTCAACAATGCAGCATCCTCGCAAGACGTCATATCAATACGTTGTAGGGCCCTCTGATGTCCAATGAGTCAGGTTGTCATCGTTTTAAAAGTTCACGACGTACGATCCGGGATGGAAAAACAGAGCAAAAGAAGAAAAGTGGCCTAAAACTGATGAAATTGTTCGATTTTGCGCTCCAAATACGGGCACAGCGAGCAAGCTGGCTGTCCCCATCGTAGAGCTCTCAGAGAGCTTTGGAACGGTATGCTGTGCGCCGCGTAACTCCTTACAGATCAAAAGTTATGGGCACCTGGGCGACAGAGACCTACTCTCACCCAAGAACACTTAACTTCGGAGTTCTGATGGGATCCAGTGCATTAGTGCTGGTATGATCGCACCCGCCATGTTGAGGGCACAATTCCTATATGTGTTAACGGTTCACAGTCCCAGCCTAGAGAGATGGCCCATTCAAAAGGCCCAATGGGCTTAACGACAACCCATCCGCTTCAACAACGTAGCATCCTCGCAATACGTGATATCAACACGTTGTAGGGCCCTCTGATGTCCCGCGAGTCAGGTTGTTGACCTTTTAATAGCTCACGACGTACGATCCGGGACGGAAAAATAGAGCAAAAGGAGAAAAAAGGCCGAAAACTGACGAAAACGTTCAATTTTGGGCTCGAAAAAGTTGCACAGCAAGCATGCTTGTTGCCCCCGTCGTAGAGCTCTCAGAGAGCTTTGCAATGGTATGCTGTGCGCCGTGTAACTCCTTACGGATCAATAGTTATGGGCACCAGAGCGACGGAGACCTGGTCACAAACCCTACGCCCTCGGTTTACGGGCCCAACCTCTACGTGAAACGAAGTTTTCTTGCCCAATGTTACGTGGGATTCATTAATAGAGATTTGGTGGATAAAGTATCTTGGCAACCCTAACCAGAGCAAAAAAAATTGAAAAGGGGGTGCAACACGAGGACTTCCCAGGGGGTCACCCATTCTAGTACTACTCACCCAAGCACATTTAACTTCGGAGTTCTGATGGGATCCAGTGCATTAGTGCTGGTATGATCGCACCCGTCATGTTGATGGCACAATTCCTTTATGTGTTAACGGTTCACAGTCCCAACCTAGAGTGACAGCCCATTCAAAAGGCCCAATGGGCTTTAAGACAATCCATCTGCTTCAACAACGCAGCATCCTCGCAAGACGTGATATCGACACGTTTTAGGGCCCTCTGATGTCCCGTGAGTCAGTTTGTCGTCCTTTTAATAGTTCACGACGTACGATCCGGGACGGAAAAATAGAGCAAAAGAACAAAAGTGGCCAGAAACTAATGAAAAGGTTCGATTTTAGGCTTCAAAAAAGGGTCACAAAAAAAGCATGCTTGTTGCCCCAATCGTAGAGCTCTCAGAGAGCTTTGCAACGGTATGTTGTGCGCCATGTAACTCCTTACGCATCTAAAGTTATATGCACCAGAGCGACGGGGACCTGGTCACAAACGCTACGCCCTCGGTTTGCGGGCCCAACCTCTATGTGAAACGAAGTTTTCTTGCCCAATGTTACGTGGGATTCATTAATAGAGATTTGGTGGATAAACTATCTTGGGAACCCTAACCAGGGCAAAAAACATTAAAAAGGGGGTGCAACACGAGGACTTCCCAAGGGGTCACCCATCCTAGTACTACTTGCCCAAGCACGCTTAACTTCGGAGTTCAGATGGGATCCAATGCATTCTTGCTGGTATGATCGCACCCGTCATTTTGAGGGCACAATTCCTTTATGTGTTAACGGTTCACAGTCCCAGCCTAGAGAGATGGCCCATTCAAAAGGCCCAATGGGCTTAACGACCACCCATCCACTTCAACAACGCAGCGTCCTCGCAAGACGTTATATCAACACATTGTAGGGCCCTCTGATGTCCCACGAGTCAGGATGTCGTCGTTTTAACAGTTCACGACGTATGATCCGGGATGAAAAACAGTGCAAAAGAAGAAATTTATTCTAAAACTGATGAAAATGTTCGATTTTGGGCTCCAAAAACGGGCACAGCGAGCAAGCTGGCTGCCCCCGTCGTAGAGTTCTCAGAGACCTTTGCTACGGTATGCTGTGCGCCGCGTAACTCCTTACGGATCAAAAGTTATGGGCACCTGGGCGACGGAGACCTTGTCAAAAACCCTACGCCCTCGGTTTATCGGACCCAACCTCTACGTGAAACGAAGTTTTCTTGGCCAATGTTACGTGGGATTCATTATTAGAGATTTGGTGGATAAAGTATCTTGGCAACCCTAACCAGGGCAAAAAAAATTATAAAGGGGGTGCAACACGAGGACTTCCCACTGGGTCACCCATCCTAGTACTACTCTCGCCCAAACACGCTTAACTTCGGAGTTCTGTTGGGATCTGGTGCATTAGTGCTGGTATGATCGCACCCGTCATGTTAAGGGCACAAGTCCTATATGTGTTAACGGTTCACAGTCTCAGCCTAGAGAGATGGCCTATTTAAAAGGCCCAATGGGCTTAACGACAACCCATCCTCTTCTACAACGCAGCATTCTTGCAAGACGTGATATCGACACATTGTAGGGCCCTATAATATCCGGCGAGTCAGGTTGTCGTCCTTTTAACAGTTCACGACGTACGATCCTGGACGGAAAAACAGAGCAGAAGAAGAAAAGTTGTCTGAAACTGATGAAAATGTTTGATTTTGGAATCCAAAAATGAGCACAGCGAGCAAGCTAGCTGCCCCCGTCGTAGAGCTCCTAGAGAGCTTTGCTACGGTATGCTGTGCCCCGCGTAACTCCTTACGGATCAAAAGTCATGGGCACCTGGGCGATAGAGACCTGGTCACTAACCATACGCCCTCGGTTTATCGGGCCCAGCCTCTACGTGAAGCGAAGTTGTCTTGCCTAATGTTCCGTAGGATTCAGTAATAGAGATTTGGTGGATAAAGTATCTTGGCAACCTTAACCAGGGCAAAAAAAATTAAAAAGGGGTTCCAACACGAGGACTTCCCAAGGGGTCACCCATCCTAGTACTAATTTCGCCCAAGCACGCTTAACTTCGGAGTTCTGATGGATCCGGTGCATTAGTGCTGGTATGATCGCACCCATCATATTGAGGGCACAATTCCTTTAAGTGTTAACTGTTCACAGTCCTAGCCTAGAGAGATGGCCCATTCAAAAGGCCCAATGGGCTTAATTACATCCCATCCGCTTCAACAAAGCATCATTCTTGCAAGACATGGTATTGAAACAATGTAGGGTCGTCTGATATTCCATGAGTCAGGTTGTCATCCTTTTAACAGTTCACGACGTACGATCCGAGATGGAAAAACAGAGCAAAAGAAGAAAAGAGGCCTGAAACTGATGAAAATGTTCGATATTGGGTTCCAAAAATGGGCACAGGGAGCAAGCTCTCTGCCCCAGTCATAGAACTCTCAGAGGCCTTTGCAACGGTATGTTGTGCGCCGCGTAACTCCTTACGGATCAAAAGTTATGGGCACCGGAGCGACGGAGACCTGGTCACAAACCCTACGCCCTCGGTTTGCGGTCCCAACCTCTACGTGAAACGAAGGTTTCTTGCCCAATGTTCCGTGGTATTCGGTATTAGAGATTTGGTGGATAAAGTATCTTGGCAACCCTAAACAAGGCAAAAGAAAATGAAAAGGGGGTGCAACACGAGTACTTCCAACGGGGTCACCCATCCTAGTACTACTCTCGCCCAAGTACCCTTAACTTCAGAGTTCTGGTGGGATCCAGTGCATTAGTGATGGTATGATCGCACCCTTCATGTGGAGGCACAATTCGTATATGTGTTAACGGTTCATAGTCCCAGCCTAGAGAGATGGCCCATTCAAAAGGCCAAATGGGCTTAACGACAACCCATCCGCTTCAACAATGCAGCATCCTCGCAAGACGTGATATCAACACAATGTAGGGCCTTCTGATGTGCCGCGAGTCAGGTTGTCGTCCTTTTAACAGTTCACGACATACGATCCGGGATGGGAAAACAGAGGAAAAGGAGAAAATTGGCCTAAAACTGATGAAAACATTCGATTTTGAGCTCCAAAAATGGGCACAGCAAGCATGCATGTTTCCCTTGTCGTAGAGTTCTCAGAGAGCTTTGCAACGGTATGCTGTGCACCGCGTAACTCCTTACGGATCAAAAGTTATGGGCACAGGAGCGACAGAGACCTAGTGACAAACCTTACGCCCTCGATTTGTGGGCCCAGCCTCTACGTGAAACGAAGTTTTCTTGCCCAATGTTCCGTGGGATTCAGTAATAGAGATTTGGTCGATAAAGTATCGTGGCAACCCTAACCAGGGCAAAACAAATTGAAAAGGGGGTGCAAGACGAGGACTTCCCAGGGGGTCACCAATCCTAGTACTACTCTCGCCCAAGCACGCTTAACTTCAGAGTTCTGATGGGATCCGGTGCATTAGTGCTGGTATGATCGCACCCGTTATGTTGAGGGCACAATTCCTATATGTGTTAACCGTTCACAGTCCCAGCCTAGAGAGATGGCCAATTCAAAAGGCCCAATGGGCTTAACGACAACCCATCCGCTTCAAAAAATCAGCATCCTCGCAAGACGTGATATCAACACGTTGTAGGGCCCTCTGATGTCCAGTGAGTCTGGTTGTCGTCCTTTTAACAGTTCAGGACGTACGATCCGGGATGAAAAAATAGAGGAAAAGAAGAAAAGTGGCCTAAAACTGATGAAAACGTTCGATTTTAGGCTTAAAAAATGGGCACACCGAGCAAGCTGGCTGCCCCCGTCGTAGATCTCTCAGAGAGCTTTGCAACGGTATGCTATGCGCCGCGTAACTCGTTACGGATCAAAAGTTATGGGCACCGAAGCGACAGAGACCTGGTCACAAACCCTACGCCCTCGGTTTGCAGGCCCAGCCTCTACGTTAAACAAAGTTGTCTTGCCCAATGTTCAGTGGGATTCAGTAATAGAGATTTGGTGGATAAAGTATCTTGGCAACCCTAACCATGGCAAAAAAAATTGAATAGGGGGTGCAACACGAGGACTTCCCAGGGGTTACCCATCCTAGTACTACTCTAGTCCTAGCACGTTTAACTTCGGAGTTCTGATGGGATCCGGTGCATTAGTGCTGGTATGATCGCACCCATCATGTTGAGGGCACAATTCCTTTGTGTTAACGGTTCACAGTCCCAGCCTAGAGAGATGGCCCATTCAAAAGGCCCAATGGGCTTAACGACAACCCATCCGCTTCAACAACGCTGCATCCTCGCAAGACGTTATATCAAAACGTTGTAGGGCCCTCTGACATCCCGCGAGTCAGTTTGTCGTCCTTTTAACTGTTCACAACGTATGATCCGGGACGGAAAAACAGAGCAAAAGAAGAAAAGCAGCCTGAAAATGATGAAAACGTTCAATTTTGGGCTCCAAAAATGGGCATAGCGAGCAAGCCGTCTGCCCCCATCGTAGAGCTCTCAGAGAGCTTTGCAACGGTATGCTGTACGCCGCGTAACTCCTTACGGATCAAAAGTTATGTGCACCGGAGCGACGGAGACCTGGTCACAAACCCTATGCCCTCGATTTGCGGGCCCAGCCTCTACGTGAAGCGAAGTTGTCTTGCCCAATGTTCCGTGGGATTCAGTAATAGAGATTTGGTGGATAAAGTATCTTGGCAACCCTATCCAAGGTAAAAAAAATTGAAAAGGGGGTGCAACACGAGGACTTCCCAAGGGGTCACCCATCCTAGTACTACTCTCGCCCAAACACGCCTAACTTCAGAGTTCTGATGGGATCCGGTGCATTAGTGCTGGTATGATCGCACCAGTCATGTTGAGGGCACAATTCCTTTATGTGTTAACTATTCACTGTCCCAACCTAGAGAGATCGCCCATTCAAAAGGCCTACTGGGCTTAACGACAACCCATCCGCATCAACAACGCAGCATACTTGCAAGACGTGATGTCGACACGTTGTAGGGCCCCTCTGATGTCCAGCGACTCAGGTTGTCCTTTTAACAGTTCACGACATACGATCCGGGACGGAAAAACAGAGCAAAAGAAGAAAAGTGGCCTGAAACTGATGAAAACGTACGATTTTAGGCTCCAAAAATGGGCACATCGAGCAAGCTGGCTGCCCCCATCGTTGAGCTCTTAAAGAGCTTTGCAATTGTATGATGTGCATCGCGTAACTCATTACGGATCAAAAGTTATGTGCACCGGAGCGACGGAGACCTGGTCACAAACCCTACGCCCTCGGTTGACGGGCCCAGCCTCTACGTGAAGCGAAGTTGTCTTGCCCAATGTTCCGTGGGATTTAGTAATAGAGCTTTGGTGGATAAAGTATCTGGGCAACTCTAACCAGGGCAAAAAAAATTGAAAATGGGGTACAACACGAGGACTTCCCAGGGGGTCACCCATCCAAGTACTACTCTCGCCCAAGCACGCTTAACTTCGGAGTTCTGATGGGATCCAGTGCATTAGTGCTGGTATGATCGCACCCGTCATGTTGAGGGCACAATTCCTATATGTGTTAACGGTTCACAATGCCCGCCTAGAGAGATGGCCCATTCAAAAGGCCCAATGGGCTGAACGACAAACCATCCGCTTCAACAACGCAACATCCTCGCAAGACGTTATATCAACACATTGTAGGGCCCTCTGACGTCCCACGAGTCAGGTTGTCGTCCTTTGAACAGTTCACAACGTATGATACGGGACGGAAATACAGAGCAAAAGAAGAAAAGTGGCCTAAAACTGATGAAAACGTACGATTGGCCTCCAAAAATGAGCACATCGAGCAAGCTGGCTGCCTCCGTCGTAGAGCTCTTAGAGAGCTTTGCAACGGTATGTTGTACGCCGTGTAACTCGTTACGAATCAAAAGTTATGGGCACCGGAGCGACGGAGACCTGGTCACAAACCCTACGCCCTCGGTTTGCGGGCCTAGCCTCTACGTGAAGCGAAGTTGTCTTGCCCAATGTTCCGTGGGATTCAATAATAGAGATTTGGTGGATAAAGTATCTGGGCAACTCTAACCAGGGCAAAAAAAAATTGAAAATGGGGTGCAACACGAGGACTTCCCAGTGGGTCACCCGTCCTAGTACTACTCTCACCAAACCACGCTTAACTTCGGAGTTCTGATGGGATCCGGTGCATTAGTGCTGGTATGATCACAGCCGTCATGTTGAGGGCACAATTCCTATATGTGTTAACGGTTCACAATCCCAGCCTAGAGAGATGGCCCGTTCAAAAGGCCCAATGTTCTTAACGACAACCCATCCTCTTCAACAACGCAGCATCCTCACAAGATGTTATATAACCACATTGTAGGGCCCTCTGACATCCCGCAAGTCAGGTTGTCGTCCTTTGAACAGTTCACAACGTATAATCCGGGACGGAAAAACATAGCAAAATAAGAAAAGTGGCATGAAACTGATGAAAACGTTCAATTTTGGGCTCCAAAAATTGGCACAGCGAGCAAGCTGGCTGCCCCTGACGTAGACGTCTCAGAGAGCTTTGCAACGGTATGCTATGCGCCGCGTAACTCCTTACGGATCAAAAGTTATGGGCACCGGAGCAACGTACACCTGGTCACAAACTCTACGCCCTCGGTTTGCTGGCCCAGCCTCTACGTGAAGCGAAGTTGTCTTGCCCAATGTTCCGTTGCATTTAGTAATAGAGATTTGGTGGATAAAGTTTCTTGGCAACGCTAACCGGGGCAAAAAAAATTGAAAAGGTGGTGCAACACGAGGACTTCCCAGGGGGTCACCCATCCAAGTACTACTCTCGCCCAAGCACGCTTAACTTCGGAGTTCTGATGGGATCCGGTGCTTTAGTACTGGTATGATCGCACCCGTCATGTTGAGGGCTCAATTCCTATATGTGTTAACGGTTCACAGTCCCAGCCAAGAGAGTCGGCCCATTCAAAAGACCCAATGGGCTTAACGGCAACCCATTCGCTTTAACAACGTAGCATCCTCGCAAGACGTGATATCAACACGTTGTAGGGCCCATTAATGTCCCGCGAATCAGGTTGTCTTCCTTTTAACAGTTTACGACGTACGATCCGGGTCGGAAAAACATAGCAAAAGAAGAAAAGCGGCCTGAAACTGATGAAAATGTTCGATTTTGGACTCCAAAATGGGGCACAGCGAGGAAGGTGGCTGCCCCCGTCGTAGATCTCTTAGAGAGCTTTACAACGGTATGCTGTGCGCTGCGTAACTCCTTACGGATCAAAAGTTATGGGCACCGGAGCGACGGAAACATGGTCACAAACCCTACGTCCTTGGTTTGCGGGCCCAGCCTCTACGTGAAGCGAAGTTGTCTTGCCCAATGTTCCCTGGGATTCAGTAATAGAGATTTGGTGGATAAAGTATCATGGCAACCCTAACCAGGGCAAAAAAAATTGAAAAGGGGGTGCAACACGAGGACTTCCCAGGTGGTCACCCATCCTAGTACTATTCTCGCCCAAGCACGCTTAACTTCGGAGTTCTGATGGGATCCGGTGCATTAGTGCTAGTATGATCGCACCCGTCATGTTGAGGGCAGAATTCCTTTATGTGTTAACTGTTCACAGTCCCAGCCTAGAGAGATAGCCCATTCAAAAGGCCCAATGGGCTTAACCACAACCCATCCGCTTCAACAACGCAGCATGCTTGCAAGACGTGATATCGACACGTTGTAGGGCCCTCTGATGTCCCACGAGTCAGGTTGTCATCCTTTTAACAGTTCACAACTTACGATCCGGGATGGAAAAAACAGAGCAAAAGAAGAAAAATGGCCTGAAACTGATGAAAACATTCGATTTTGGGCTCCAAAAATGTGCACAGCGATCAAGCTGGCCGATTCCGTCGTAGAGCTCTCAGAAAGCTTTGCAACGGTATGCTGTATGCCGCGTAATTCCTTACGGATCAAAAGTTATGGGCATCGGAGCGACGGAGACCTGGTCACAAACCCTATGCCCTCGGTTTGCGGGCCCAGCCTCTACGTGAAGCGAAGTTGTCTTGCCCAATGTTCCGTGGGATTCAGTAATAGAGATTTGGTGGATAAAGTATCTTGGCAACCCTAACCTGGGCAAAAAAAATTGAAAAGGGGGTGCAACACGAGGACTTCCCAGGGGGTCACCCATCCTAGTACTACTATCGCCCAACCACGCTTAACTTCGGAGTTCTGATGGGATCCAGTGCATTAGTGCTGGTATGATCGCACCCGTCATGTTGAGGGCACAATTCTTATATGTGTTAACGGTTCACAGTCCCAGCTTAGAGACATGGCCCATTCAAAAGGCCCAATGGGTTTAACGACAACCCATCCGCTTCAACAACGCAGCATGCTTGCAAGACATGATATCGACACGTTGTAGGGCCCTCTGATGTCTCGCGAATCAGGTTGTCGTCCTTTTAACAGTTCACGACGTACGATCCGGGACGGAAAAACAGAGCAAAAGAAGAAAATCTACCTGAAATTGATGAAAACGTTCGATTTTGGTCTCCAAAAATGGGCAAAGTGAGCAAGCTGGCTGCTCCCGTCGTAGAGCTCTCAGAGAGCTTTGCAACGGTATGATGTACGCCGAGTAACTCCTTACGGATCAAAAGTTTTGTGCTCCGGAGCGGCAAAAACCTGGTCATAAACCCTACGCCCTCGGTTTGCTGGCCTAGCCTCTACGTGAAGCGAAGTTGTCTTGCCCAATGTTCCGTGTGATTCAGTAATAGAGATTTGGTGGATAAAGTATCTTGGCAACCCTAACCAGGGCAAAAACAATTGAAAAGGGGGTGCTACACGAGGACTTCCCAGGGGGTCACCCATCCTAGTACTACTCTCGCCCAAGCACGCTTAACTTCGGAGTTCTGATGGGATCTGATGCATCAGTGCTGGTATGATCGCACCCGTCATGTTGAGGGCACAATTCCTATATGTGTTAACGGTTCATAGTCCCAGCCTAGAGAGATGGCCCATTCAAAAGGGCCAATGGGCTTAACGATAACCCATCCGCTTCAACAACGCAGCATCCTCGTAAGACGTTATATCGACACGTTGTAGGGCCCTCTGATGTCCCATGAGTCAGGTTTTCATCCTTTTAACAGTTCACAACGTCTGATCTGGGACGAAAAAACATAGCAAAAGAAGAAAAGTGGCCTGAAACTGATGAAAACGTTCGATTTTGGGCTCGAAAAATGGTAATAGCGAGCCAGCTAGCTGCTCCCGCCGTAGAGCTCTCAGAGAGCTTGGCAGCGGTATGTTGTACGCCGCGTAACTCCTTACGGATCAAAAGTTATGGGCACCGAAGCGACGGAGACCTTGTCACAAACCCTACGCCCTCGGTTTGCGGGCTCGGCCTCTACGTGAAGCGAAGTTGTCTTGCCCAATGTTCTGTGGGATTCAGTAACAGAGATTTGGTGGATAAAGTATCTTGGCAACCCTAACCAAGGCAAAAAAAAGTGAAAAGGGGGTGCAACACGAGGACTTCCCAGGGGGTCACCAATCCTAGTACTATTCTCGCCCAAGCACGCTTAACTTCGGAGTTCTGATGGGATCCGGTGCATTAGTGCTGGTATGATCGCACCCGTCATGTTGAGGGCACAATGCCTATATTTGTTAACGGTTCACAGTCCCAGCCTATAGAGATGACCCATTCAAAAGGCCCAATGGGCTTAACGACAACCCACCCGCTTCAACAACGCAGCATCCTCGCAAGACGTGATATCGACACATTGTAGGGCCCTCTGATGTCCCGTGAGTCAGGTTGTCATCCTTTTAACAGTTCACAACGTATGATCCGGGACAAAAAAATAGAGCAAAAGAGGAAAAGTGGCCTGAAACTGATGAAAATGTTCGATTTTGGGCTCCAAAAAGGGCACAGTGAGCAAGTGGCTGCCCTCGTTGTAGAGCTCTCAGAGAGCTTTGCAACGGTATGCTGTGCACCGCGTAACTCCTTACGGATCAAAAGTTATGGGCACCGGAGCGACGGAGACCTGGTCACAAACCCTACGCCCTCGGTTTGTGGGCCCAGCCTATACGTGAAGAGAAGTTATCTTGCCCAATGTTCCGTGGGATTCTGTAACAGAAATTTGGTGTATAAAGTATCTTCGCAACCCTAACCAGGGCAAAGAAAATTGAAAAGGAGGTGTAACACGAGGATTTCCCAGGGGGTCACCCATCCTAGTACTACTCTCACCTAACCAAGCTTAACTTCGGAGTTCTCATGGGATCCGGTGCATTAGTGCTGGTATGATCGCACCCGTCATGTTGAGGGCACAATTTCTATTTGTGTTAACGGTTCACAGCCCCAGCCTAGAGAGATGGCCCATTCAAAGGCCCAATGGGCTTAACGACAACCCATCCCCTTCAACAACGCCACATCCTCGCAAGGCGTGATATCAACATGTTGTAGGGCCCTCTGATGTCCCACGAGTCAGGTTGTCATCCTTTTAACAGTTTACGACGTATTATCCGGGATGGAAACACAGAGCAAAAGATGAAAAGCGGCCTGAAACTGATGAAAATGTTCGATTTTGGACTCCAAAAAGGGGCACAGAGAGGAAGCTGGCTACCCCCATCGTAGAGCTCTCAAAAAGCTTTACAACGGCATGCTGTGCGCTGCGTAACTCCTTACGGATCAAAAGTTATGGGCACCGGAGCGACGGAAACATGGTCACAAACCCTACGCCCTCGGTTTGCGGGCCCAGCCTCTACGTGAAGCGAAGTTGTCTTGCCCAATGTTCCCTGGGATTCAATAATAGAGATTTGGTGGATAAAGTATCTTGGCAACCCTTACTAGGGCAAAAAAAATTGAAAAGGGGGTACAACACGAGGACTTCCCAAGTGGTCACCCATTCTAGTACTACTCTCGTCCAAGCACGCTTAACTTCGGAGTTCTGATGGGATCCGGTGCATTAGTGCTGGTATGATCGCACCCGTCATGTTGAGGGCACAATTCCTTTATGTGTTAACTATTCACAGTCCCAGCCTAGAGAGATGGCCCATTCAAAAGGCCCAATGGGCTTAACGACAACCCATCCGCTTCAACAACGCAGCATCCTCGCAAGACGTGATATCAACACGTTGTCGGGCCCTCTGATCTCCCACGAGTCAGGTTGTCGTCCTTTTAACAGTTCACGACATATGATCCGGGACGGAAAAATAGAGCAAAAGGAGAAAAGTGGCCTGAAACTGATGAAAATGTTCAATTTTGGGCTCCAAAAAGGGGCACAGCAAGCAAGCTTGTTATCCCCTTCGTAGAGTTCTCAAAGAGCTTTGCAACGGTATGCTGTGTGCCGCGTAACTCCTTACGGATCAAAAGTTATGGGCATCAGAGCGACGGAGACCTGGTCACAAACCCTACGCCCTCGGTTTATGGGTCCAGCCTCTACGTGAAGAGAAGTTATCTTGCCCAATGTTCCATGGGATTCAGTAACAGAAATTTGGTGGATAAAGTATCTTGGCAACCCTTACTACTGCTCACTGTATCCTTGAAATGATTGGTAAATGTATCTGTTACTCGATTTGTTTCATATATTTGCGTACCTTATTATTTGTAATACGTGACATGTTTTCAAAAAGAGTTTTCATAAATTGAACGGGAAAATGAGTTTCAAAACGTATTTCTCGTTCCCCCTCGCTGAGTTCATAAGGATTCACCCTATTTTTATCACAGGTGAAGAAGAACAGGTACAGGTACCCAAGGACAACGTGCCTATCGATGATTCCTTGGAGTGATTGCCTATCCCTACGTGCTTTTGTGCTTTGCCTGAAAGTGGTTGCTATATGGATGTTGTGTTTGATTGCAAACTATTCATTTTATTTATGTAAATGACCCCGTTGTAATTTGGGTCTAATTCTTGGATTGTACTACCTATAGCCGGACGAACTTTTATTTGGTGGTTTTCTTTCGTTTCTTAATTGGTAGTTATCGTAGGCATTCAAATCACTAGATGAACAATCAACTAAGTTAATTCTATCTAATTTCACTTAGGTGCTGACTTGTAAACTAAAGGATAATAGGTACTTGCATGATAGGAAATTGACAAATAAATGGGACATAGTTATCATGTTAGGCTTATTAACCAAACAAGACCTTCAAGATAAACTAGTAGGCAAATCGGTTAGTGACAAATAGGAGTCCTTAATGGAATTGGGTTAATGATTGGAATAATTGAGGCGTTTAGAGAATTAGATCAAACCAAAGAGCCCAATTACAGCCATTATGCTGCCGGTTTTTCAAAAAATTTTGGAGTTTAGGCCAAAACGTTAAGTGTTAAATCTTCATAAACAGTTAAGTATGTGATATTACCTGAATGTTTAGTTCACACCCTAGTCTAACCTTATAGGCCGGGTTGGGGCGTGACACCTTATATTAGAATGGTATTAGAGCTTAGTTTAGTAACTAGGCGTTAGTCGGGTTCAACTCTCGGACCATGGGTAGAAGCCCTAAGGTAATTATGATGTCTTGTTTATATGTGTTAATGTGTGCTAATGTGCTTTAATTGCTTTAAGTATTGAATATTATGTGCCTTTGTGGACCATATGTATTATGTATCATGCACACCGACACGTCCTCAATAATGCATGCATGCTTTTATACTCCTTCCTTGATACATGTGCATGTTATATAACCGTGAATGACTATTTATACACATAGATAGTTAGGATTAGGACTTTCAGGGAAGTGAATTTGTGCAGGACAAACGAAAGGCTCGGTTAGAGATTTCTCGCATCTTCACAGGTGCTCAATGTATCATATATCTTATTGGATATGCATATATATAAAATGCGTAGCACAGGTATAATTGTTGAGGTAAAATTATCTCTTTATCTTTGGAATACACATGCCTGTGATTAAGTTATAAATTTTATAGCTATAAAGTTCTTAATTCCGTTAAACCGTTCTTCTAATTGTGGTTCAAGAATAAATGTTAAGGACATATAACTTTCCTTAGATATAAGAATATACTATTGGAGATGTGGAGTAGTATATATATGTTCACATGCTTATAATGGAAGTTTGACTTAGGAGGTGCTTTTGAATCAAATTCTTATATCTTAAAATGGTATAATAGACTAATTATATGATTGAATCCTAACTTGATTGGAATTAAGCATCGTTGAACCTAATAAGGTGTATATTAACGAGTTTCAAGTTCACTCAATGGTAAGATTGTGACCTAGAAATTAAGAGATGAACTCATGGAAATGGACAATAGGGGTTAGATTATTAAGGCGTGAATAATGTGTTTAAGTAACTTAACAATGGATAACCTCAAGACATGTAGGTAACTCTAGAGACTGAGTTTAACAAGGTTGATGATTCTTTTGTATAACACGGTATAGGAATGTTAGAATCGAGGAATTCATGTAGCAAGAACTCGTGTTTGGAAAACTGCACCTAAAATGTTAGGTCAGATAGAAGTGTAAGGAATTGAATTGTGCATTAGATGACTAACGTTGCTAAAGGTCCTAAGTTGGATATTGGTGATATTTAGAATCATGGTATTAATTTGGTGCCTCTTGGGTTTAGTTGTAAATATGCAAGTAAGTCAATCTATGCAGTCGTTATTTGGATACCGTAGAGGATGTTAAGAAGCATATATCCCTAAGTAATACCAATGGACCTAATATATAAACCATGAAAATGAGATTAAAGCATTCGGTTACAAAGTGGAGTCGTTAGGGTACGATTAGTAATCCTAAATAGCTAATAGTGAGTATGCATGATGATTCATAGTGAACCCTAGGACCTAAGGTTGATGAGTCTTGATGCTCTTAGCTAGTTGAACATGTAAATGAGAAGAGTAAGATTTCATAGAGTTAAGATAGAGATGAATTAGAGTCATAATGACCCAAGAGACTATTGTTAGACCACTGTATTTATGTTCATCGTTTCACATCTAGAAACTAGCAATCGGTAGACTTCAAATTGTGGTCGTTGAATAAGAGGGGTGAATCTTGCAGTGACAGTTAAATAAGTGGTTGATTACTTTTAAAGTTCTATTAAATTATATTGAAGGATGCCTTGTGGTTATAATTCTTATGATTGACACAGCCTTGAAGCTATTTTGTGTAATAAGCTACTTGGATTAGTATGGCTAGTATCTTATGAGCTAGATCATTTCGGTACCCAATTATAGTCCTAGGATTGTTGTTGTACAACCGGTAACCTAGTAGAGAATTGATATCACTTACATGGCTATAAACCCAGCTTAGTAACATTAATGTTGGAGATATATTGGCGGGCATTAAGTGTTCGAAGGGATGACTAGGTCGCTAAGTGAATAGGACCATTATCTTCTTAAGTATGACGTAACCTTGGATTGAGGTGAGTGAAATTTATTTGAGATTGAAACTATTCGCCTTAGGAGTCTTGGTTAAGATTAAAGAAATTCTAAAGCCTCGTGACTTGAAGATAAGGATTTGAATTAGGAAATAAATTGTGGATTACGAGTTGATGAATTTACTTGTAAGAGTTGAACTAGTGCGACATGCTCAGTTTACCCATGCAATTTCAATGGCAGTTGTTGGTGGTACCTAATAAAACTTAGAGTTTGAGTTTAACGAATCTCAATAGTCTTTCTCGTTGATTATGAGCGTGAAGGTTAACAAAGCCGGGAAAGGAGATTAGTGAATAGGAGCCTGTAATCGGGAGACTAGTCATTAGAAGATTTACTAATCCAATGTACCTTCAAGATAAAAACTATGATACTACCGATAGATGACGACTTGAGATGGATTAGTTTATTGGTGAGTTCTTCTTGAAAATAGAGTCGTATTGTGGAAATGACCCATAACATGTGTATGTCCTAGGTGTTAACAATTTTGAAGCTAGTTGATAGAATATGTAAATCTGATATAGACCTATCAACTTGAAATTAGTGTATGTAACCATAAGATCGCAGTATCATTGTGATATTCCTTTTGAGGTAGGAATGCGAGATTGATACAACATGAGCCATGATTTTGGAGTTATAGTTCTATTGTTAGAATACCAATCCAACTTCGATGACTATGTTTTAAGACTCTAACCTTAGTTAATGAACTTGACCTTAAGATCAAATGGAGAATAGAGTCGTTCAAAGGAACAAACTGTAAATGTAGAGGTCACACCGAATTAAATGATTGGAGAAAGCTAGGAAGTGAAATCGTTGTGGTAAGAGAGATCACAGAGCAAAAGATGACCCGGAGTTGGAAAATAACAATGGTCGGAATCCGTCTAAATGACCTTAACAAGTAAGAATGAATTTCGGGACGAAATTCTTTTAAGGAGGGGAGGATGTGAGGCCCGACCCCGAATAACGTGTCCTATCTCGATTTGTGCGGCTTAGACCTAAAATTATATGACTGACCTTGGATTACGTGCCCTGTCTTGATTTTTCTGCATGCCTCGCTATACGTGCCTTAACCTAGAATTATGTACCCTAATTCTCGATATACGTGCGATACCTAGATAAACGTGCCATGACTTTAATTTACGTGCGAGACCTTGATTTACGTGTGTCTTTTCGTTTCGTGTGCATTAACCTTGAACTGCATGCTTTAACCTAGGTTTAAGAGTCGTGTCTTGAATTACGTGCATTAGTCTTGAAGTTCGTGTCTTATCTCGTAGTTTGTGTCTACCTCGTAATTCGTGCCCTAGATCTAGGAATCCGTGCCACCACGTTAATCAAGAAAGAATCCTACACAAAGCACTAGACACTAAAATAATCATACACAATCCACTAACCAATATTATATTCCTAATTAAAATTCTCTACAAACTCCACTAACAATAAAATAGTACTAAACTACTCCTACATTTTCCACTTTCTATTATTCTATTCATAATTCAACTCATCAACAAACATTCCTATATTTTATTCTACCTAGATTCCTTAATTTCCCAACATTCCTATGACAATTCTAATGACACAAATGCATAAAGAATTATTCATAGACAAACTATGACAAACACTTAGCACAATGCATCAAAAAATGCTCAAAACCACCTAAATCCTCTACCTTGCTCAACCAAACCACCCTTGCCCATGCTAAACATTTTAAAATCACACATTGAAGACACAAAAATCAGAATTTAATGGCCCAAGGCCAACCACATGCTTAAAGGATGCAAAGGCTTTCATTTTTTTTTGTCATTTCTTCTTTCTTCCTCAACCTTCTCTCTCTCCCTCTCATTCTCTCTCTCCATCTCGGTTTTGGGCTGAGTTTCTTCATCCCTTAGCTCATCTTCATCATCCTATGGTGCATCAAGACAAACAACAAGCAAAGAAACTCACCCAAGCAAGCTAGGATGCAAGAAACACACATGCAAGCATTTTGAGTCACCATTTTCGGCCTTGGTGAGTTTTTAAGCTTCCATTTCTTTTCTTCTTGTTCTAACCACATGAATGTACTAAGAGATTGATCACTAGGCTAGGAAAAATAGAGAAAACCAAGTTGGAATCTCGGCTAAGCAAGAAGAAGAAGAGATTTGAGCTTCAACAAGTTTTTGTGCATCTTTTGGGTTGATTGCTAAGGTGAGGGCTAAAACCTTTTGAAAATCCTTCAAAAATTCACATGCATGCTCATGAATGTATGTCTTTGCTTCTGTACTTGAGTTATATGGTCGTTCATAAGCTTAAACAACCATGCATGGCAAGATCTTGGCTTGAAAGTGATGCTAGGTGAAGTTGGATTGTTGACAGCTCTCTGACCAATCTGTTTCTAGGTAAGTTTAGCTAGGAAAATGATGTTTAAAATGAATGAAAATTGGTAGGTGACTAGTTTGGACAATTTTGAACATTTTTCCCAGAAATAGGCTGAAGCTAATTTTGAATCTAAGGTCCTCAAACTGGCAAATATTTAAAATGTGTCCAAATCTGGAAATCTGGAAAAATGAAGCAGGTTTTGGCATATGCACTGACCTTGTGGAACGAACCATATTTGAGATTTTTCAGTTCTGGACAATTTTGTCAGAAATGGAACAAGGCTAAATCTGACCCTAAGGACCGCAAAAACGTCAATTACTGAAAAGTGTGCAAATCTGGACAGTTTTGTGCTATTCTAGTGTTTCTGCTATATCTAATGATTCCGAACTCCAATTGATGCAAGGTTTGTTTCTGATTTTAGTTAACTTCTTAAGATTTAATTTGAAATCTTATTCATGGGATTTGGAGATTGTTTGATTATCCTATTGATTGTGAGAAAAAAGCCTATTGCAGCAAGGGTTTCACTTAATGTTGTACTTAGAAACAATTATTGTAACCTCTCTTGTGGTGTTAATTGCTTGGAATTGTGGTGTTGAGATGTTGTGTGGACTGTTTTGAGTACTTGAGGATGTTGAATTATATGATGCATAGTTTGAGATTGACTTTGAGTTTGGTTGAGGCTCAAATTGCACAAATATGCACGAAATGGAAACGCTAATGACTAGGTAGTTTTGCTAAGTGTCGATCATTTGAATATTGTGTGGAATTATATGTTTAGTAGGCTGCCCGTAGTTGCCCTTATAAGCTTAAATGTAATTTTGATCATTGCATGTTGACAAATAGGCTTTTCTTGCATCCGAACCCACATAGATGTTGTTGCATGTTGAATTATCGTATCACTTGATTACGTGGACTTCGAAATGGGTTATATGGCTTGACTTACATGTGTTACATGGTTGCCCGTTTAATGTTCATATGGCTCTATATGCCTTTCAAGTGAAATTACTTGTCTTATCGTGCCTTGTTTGACTACTTGACAACGTGCGACCTTATAACTGTTCGGAGGTGACCTACTTTGTTGTCCTCCTAATGTGATATGTTAAATGTTATAAATGTGCATTGCATACGAGGTTGCAACCTTTCATTGTGGCATGGTAGCATTTCACGAACGAGGGGCGGCATAGGGCTTGTCGGTGCTCCCGTGACTACCATGGTCCAATTCCCTCTCTCGCTTGGCATTCCACCCTCGGAGAGTTGGGTCGTAGGTTTCGGGGTACATCCGGAGTACACCCAATTGGGAGCGATAAGTGGATTATTGAAGTCGGCCGCAACAATTGTATCGAAATCGAAATTGTGATCAACTGCTCACCGTATCCTTGAAATGATTGGTAAATGTATCTGTTACTCGATTTGTTTCATATATTTGCGTACCTTATTATTTGTAATACGTGACATGTTTTCAAAAAGAGTTTTCATAAATTAAACCAAAAAATGAGCTTCAAAACGTATTTCTCATTCACCCTCGCTGAGTTCATAAGGACTCACTCTCTTTTTATCCCAGGTGAAGAAGAACAGGTACAGGTACCCGAGGACAACGTGCCTATCGATGATTCCTTGGACTGATTGCCTGTCCCTACGTGCTTTTGTGCTTTGCCTGAAAGTGGTTGCTATATGGATGTTGTGTTTGATTACAAACTATTCATTTTATTGATGTAAATAACCCCGTTGTAATTTGGGTCTAATTCTGGGATTGTACTACCTATAGTTGGACGAACTTTCATTTGGTGGTTTGCTTTCATTTCTTAATTGGTAGTTATCGTAGGCATTCAAACCACTACATGAACAATCAACTAAGTTAATTCTATCTAATTTCACTTAGGTGCTCACTTGCAAACTAAAGGATAATAGGTACTTGAATGATAGGAAATTGACAAATAAACGGGACATAGTTATCATGTTAGGCTTATTAACCAAACAAGACCTTCAAGATAAACTAGTAGGCAAATTGGTTGGTGACAAATAGTAGTCATTAATGGAATTGGGTTAATGATTGGAATAATTGAGGCGTTTAGAGAATTAGGTCAAACCAAATAGCCCAATTACAGCCATTATGCTGCCGATTTTTCAGAAAATTTTCGAGTTTAGGCCAAAACGTTAAGTGTTAAAAATCTTCATATGCCGGGTTGAGGCATGACAAGTTGTCTTGTCCAATGTTCCATGGGATTCAGTAATAGAGATTTGGTAGATAAAGTATCTTGGCAACCCTAACCAGGGCAAAAAAAATTGAAAAGGGGGTGCAACACGAGGACTTCCCAGGGGTCACCTATCCTAGTACTACTCTCGCCCAAGCACGCTTAACTTCGGAGTTCTAATGGGATCCGGTGCATTACTACTGGTATGATCGCACCAGTTATGTTGAGGGCACAATTCCTATATGTGTTAACGGTTCACAGTCCCAACCTAGAGAGATGTCCCATTCAAAAGGCCCAATGGGCTTAACGACAACCTATCCGCTTCAATAACGCAGCATCCTCGCAAGACGTGATATCAACACGTTGTAGGGCCCTTTGATGTACCGCGAGTCAGGTTGTCATCCTTATAACAGTTCACGACGTAAGACCTGGGACAGAAAAATAGGGCAAAAGAAGAAAAGTGTCCGAAAACTGTTGAAAACGTTCGATTTTGGGCTCCAAAAATGGGCATAGCGAGCAAGCTCGTTTCCCCCGTCGTTGAGCTCTTAGAGAGCTTTCTAATGGTATACTGTGCGCCGCGTAACTCCTTAAGAATCAAAAGTTATGGGCACCGGAGTGACGGAGACCTAGTCACAAATCTTACGCCCTCGATTTGTGGGCCCAGCCTCAACGTGAAGTGAAGTTGTCTTGCCCAATGTTTCGTGGCATTCAGTATTAGAGATTTGGTGGATAAAGAATCTTGGCAACCCTAACCAGGGCAAAAGAAATTGAAAAGGGGGTGCAACACGAGGACTTCCCAAGGGGTCACCCATCCTAGTACTACCCTCGCCCAAACACGCTTAACTTCGGAGTTTTGATGGGATCCGGTGCATTAGTGCTGGTATGATCGCACCCGTCATGTTGAGGGCACAATTCCTATATGTGTTAACGGTTCACAGTCCCAGCCTAGAGAGACGGCCCATTCAAAAGGCCCAATGGGCTTAACGACAAACCATCCGCTTCAACAACGCAGCATGCTTGCAAGATGTGATATCGACACGTTATAGGACCCTCTGATGTCCCGCGAGTCAGGTTGTCACCCTTTTACCAGCTCACGACATACGATCCGGGACCGAAAAATAGAGTAAAAGAAGAAAAGTGGCCCGAAATTGATGAAAACGTTCAATTTTATGCTCCAAAAAAGGGTACAGCGAGCATGCTGGCTGCTCCCATCGTAGAGCTCTCAGAGAGCTTTGCAACGGTATACTGTGCGCCGCGTAACTCCTTACGGATCAAAAGGTATGGCCACCGGAGCGACGGAGACCTGGTCACAAACCCTACGCCCTCGGTTTGCGGGCCCAGTCTCTACTTGAAACGAAGTTGTCTCGCCTAATGTTCCGTGGGATTCAGTAATAGAGATTTGGTGGATAAAGTATCTTGGCAACCCTAACCAGGGAAAGAAATAATTGAAAAGGGGGCGCAACACGAGGACTTTCCAGTGGGTCACCCATCCTAGTACTACTCTCGCCCAAGCACGCTTAACTTCAGAGTTCTGATGGGATCCGGTGCATTAGTGCTGGTATGATCGCACCCGTCATGTTGAGGGCACAATTTCTTTATTTGTTAACGGTTCACAGTCCCATCCTTGAGAGATGGCCCATTCAAAAGGCCCAATGGGCTTAACGACAACCCATCCGCTTCAACAACGCAGCATCCTCGCAAGACGTGATATCGTCACGTTGTAGGGCCCTCTGATGTCCCGCGAGTTAGATTGTTGTCCTTTTAATAGCTCACGACGTACGATCTGGGACGGAAAAACTGAGCAAAAGAAGAAAAGTGGCCAGAAACTGATGAAAACATTCGATTTTGTGCTCCAAAAATGGGCACAGCGAGCAAGCTCGATGTCCCCCGTTGTAGAGCTCTTAGAGAGGTTTGCAAAGGTATGCTGCGCACCGCGTAACTCCTTGCGGATCAAAAGTTATGGGCACCGGAGCGACGGAGACCTGGTCACAAACCCTACGCCCTCGGTTTGCAGGCCCAGCCTCTACGCGATGCGAAGTTATCTTGCCTAATGTTCCGTGGGATTCTGTAATAGAGATTTGGTGGATAAAGTATCTTGGCAACCCTAACCAGGGCAAAAAAAATTGAAAATGGGGTGCAACACGAGGACTTCCTAGGGGGTCACCCATCCTAGTACTACTCTCACCCAAGCATGCATAACTTCGGAGTTCTGATGGGATCCGGTGCATTAGTACTGCTCTGATCGCACCCGTCATGTTGAGGGCACAATTCCTTTATGTGTTAACGGTTCACAGTCCCAGCCTAGAGAGATGACCCATTCAAAAGGCTCAATGGGTTTAACGACAACCTATTCGCTTCAACAACGCAGCATCCATACCAGACGTGATATCGACATGTTGTAGGGCCTTCTGATGTCCCGCGAGTCAGGTTGTCGTCCTTTTAACAGCTCACGACGTACGACCCGAGACGCAAAAACAGAGAAAAAGAATAAAAGTGGCCTGAAACTGATGAAAACGTTCGATTTTGGGCTTCAAAAAGGGTACAGCAAGCAAGCTGGCTCCACCCGTCGTATAGCTCTCTGAGAGCTTTGTAACGGTATGCTGTGCGCCGCGTAACTCCTTACAGATCAAAAGTTATGGGCACCGGAGCGACGTCGACCTGGTCATAAACCCTACGCCCTCGATTTGCGGGCCCAGCCTCTACGTGAAACGAAGTTGTCTTGCCCAATGTTCCATGGGATCCAGAAATAGAGATTTGGTGGATAAAGTATCTTGGCAACCCTAACTAGGGCAAAAAAAATTGAAAATGGGGTGCAACACGAGGACTTCCCAGGGGGTCACCCATCCTAGTACTACCCTCGCCCATGCTCGCTTATCTTCGGAGTTCTGATGGGATCCGGTGCATTAGTGCTGGTATGATCACACACGTCATGTTGAGGGCACAATTCCTATATGTGTTAACGGTTCATAGTGCCAGCCTAGAGAGATGGCCTATTCAAAAGGCCCAATGGGCTTAACGACAACCCATCCGCTTCAACAACGCAGCATCCTCGTAAGACGTGATATCGACACGTTGGAGGGCTCTTTGGTGTCCCGGGAGTCAGGTTCTCGTTCTTTTGACAGTTCACGACGTACGTTCCGGGACGAAAAAATGGAGCAAAAGAAGAAATGTAGCCTGAAACTGATGAAAACGTTCAATTTTGGGCTCCAAAAATGGGCACAACGAGCAAGCTGGCTGCCCCCGTCGTAGAGCTCTCAGAGATATTTGCAACGGTAAGCTTTGCGCCGCGTAACTCCATAAGGATCAAAAGTTATGGGCACCGGAGGGACGGAGACCTAGTCACAAACCCTATACCCTTGGTTTGCGGGCCCAGCCTCTATGTGAAGCGAAGTTGTCTTGCCCAATGTTTCGTGGGATTCAGTAATAGAGATTTGGCGGATAAAGTATCTTGGCAACCCTAACCAGGGCAAAAAAAATTGAAAAGGGGGTGCAACACGAGAACTTCCCACGGGGTCCCCATCCTTGTACTACTCTCGCCGAAGCACGCTTAACTTCGGAGTTCTGATGGGATCCGGTGCATTAGTGCTGGTATGATCACACCCGTCATGTTGAGGGCACAATTCCTTTATGTGTTAACGATTCACAATCCCAGCCTAGAGAGATGGCCCATTTAGAAGGCCCAATGGGCTTAACGACAACCCATCCACTTCAACAATGCAGCATCCTTAGCAGACGTGATATTGACACGTTGTAGGGTGCTCTGATGTCCCGCGAGTTAGGTTGTCGTCCTTTTCACAGTTCACGACGTACGATCCGGGACGGAAAAACAGAACAAAAAAAGAAAAGTGGCGTGAAATTGATGAAAACGTTCGATTTTGGGCTCAAAAAATGGGCACAGCGAGCAACTTAGCTGCCCCCGTCATAGAGCTCTCAAACAGCTTTGCAACGGTATGTTGTGCACCGCGTAACTCCTTACGGATCAAAAGTTATGGGCACCGGAGCGACGGAGACCTGGTCACAAACCCTACGCCCTCGGTTTGCGGGCCCAGCCTCTACGTGAAGCGAAGTTGTCTTGCCCAATGTTCCATGGTATTCAGTAATAGAGATTTGGTGGATAAAGTATCTTGGCAACCCTAACCAGGGCAAAAAAAATTAAAAAGGGGGTGCAACACGAGGACTTCCCAAGGGGTCACCCATCCTAGTACTACTCTCGCCCAAGCACGCTTAACTTCGGAGTTCTGATGGGATCCGGTGCATTAGTGATGGTATGATCGCACCCGTCATGTTGAAGGCACAATTCCTATATGTTTTAACGGTTCACAGTCCCAACCTAGAGAGATGGCCTATTCAAAAGGCACAATGGGCTTAACGACAACCCATCTACTTCAACAACGCAGCATCCTCGCAAGACGTGATATCGACACGTTGTAGGGCCCTCTGATGTAAGCGAGTCAGGTTGTCATCCTTTTAATAGTTCACGACGTTCGATCAGGGACTGAAAAATAGAGCAAAAGAAGGAAAGTGGCCTGAAACTGATGAAAACGTTCGATTTTGGGCTCCAAAAAGGGCACAGTGAGCTAGCTGGCTGCCCCCGTCATAGAGCTCTCAGACTGCTTTGCTACGGTATGCTGTGCGCCGCGTAACTCCTTACGGATCAAAAGTTATGGGCACCGGAGCGATGGAGACCTGGACACAACCCCTGCGCCCCCAGTTTGCGGCCCCGGCCCCTACGTGAAGCGAAGTTGTCTTGCCCAATGTTCCGTGGGATTCAGTAATAGAGATTTAGTGGAACAAGTATCTTGGCAACCCTAACCAGGGCAAAAAAAATTGAAAAGGGGTGCAACACGAGGACTTCCCAGGGGGTCACCCATCCTGGCACTACTCTCGCCCAAGCACGCTTAACTTCAAAGTTCTGATAGGATCCGGTGCATTAGTGCTGGTATGATCATACCCGTCATGTTCAGGTCACAATTCCTTTATGTGTGAACGGTTCATAGTCCCGGCCTAGAGAGATGGCCCATTCAAAAGGCGCAATGGGCTTAACGACAACCCATCCGCTTCAACAACGCAGCATCCTCGCAAGACGTGATATCGACACGTTGTAGGGTCCTCTGATGTCCGGCGAGTCAGGTTGTCGTCCTTTTAACAGTTCACGACGTACGATCCGCGATGAAAAAATAGAGCAAAAGAAGAAAAGTGGCATGAAACTGATGAAAACGTTCGATTTTGGGCTCCAAAAAGGGCACAGGGAGCAAGTTGGTGGCCCCCGTCGTAGAGCTCTCAGAGAGCTTTGCAACGGTATACTGTGCACCGCGTAACTCCTGACGGATCAAAAGTTATGGGCACCGGAGCGACGGAGACCTGGTCACAAACCCTACGCCCTCGGTTTGCGGGCCCAGCCTCTATGTGAAGCGAAGTTGTCTTGCCCAATGTTCCATGGGATTCAGTAATAGAGATTTAGTGGAACAAGTATCTTGGCAACCCTAATCAGGGCAAAAAAATTTGAAAAAGGGGTGCAACACGAGGACTTCCCAGGGGGTCACCCATCCTAGTACTACTCTCGCCCAAGCACGCTTAACTTCAGAGTTCTGATGGGATTCGGTGCATTACTGCTGGTATGATCGCACCCGTCATGTTGAGGGCACAATTCCTATATGTGTTAACGGTTCACAGCCCCAGCCTAGAGAGATGGCCCATTTAAAAGGCCCAATAGGCATAACGACAACCCATCTCCTTCAACAACGCAACAAGCTTGAAAGACGTGATATCGACACGTTCTAGGGCCCTCTGATGTTCCGCGAGTCTGGTTGTTGTCCTTTTAACAGTTCACGACGAACTATCCAGGACGAAAAAACATAGCAAAAGAAGAAAACTGGCCTGAAACTGAGGAAAACGTTTGATTTTGTTCTCCAAAAATGGGCACAGTGAGCATGCTGGCTGCCCCCGTCGTAGACCTCTCAGAGAGCTTTGCAACGGTATGTCGTGTGCCGCGTAACTCCTTACGGATCAAAAGTTATGGGCACCGGAGCAACGGAGACCTGCTCACAAACCCTACGCCCTCGGTTTGCTGGACCAGCCTCTACGTGAAACGAAGTAATCTTGCCCAATGTTCCGTGGGATTCAGTAATATAGATTTAGTGGATAAAGTATCTTGGCAACCCTAACCAGGGCAAAAAAAATTGAAAAGGGGGTGCAACACAAGGACTTCCCAGGGGGTCACCCATCCTAGTACTACTTTCGCCCAAGCACGTTTAACTTCAGAGTTCTGATGGGATCCGGTGCATTAGTGCAGGTATGATTGCGCCCGACTTGTTGAGGGCACAAATCCTTTATGTTTTGATGGTTCACAATCCCAGCCTAGAAAGATGGCCCATTCAAAAGGCCCAATGGGCAAAACGACAACCTATCCGCTTAAACAATGCAGCATCCTCGCAAGACGTGAGATCGACACATTGTAGGGCCTTCTAATGTCCCGTGAGACTGGTCGACGTCCTTTTAACAGTTCCCGACGTACGATCCGGGATGGAAAAATAGAGCAAAAGAAGAAAAGTGGCCTGAAACTGATGAAAACGTTCGATTTTGCGCTACAAATACATGCACAGCAAGCAAGCTGGCTGCCCCTGTCGTAGAGCTCTCAGAGAGCTTTCCAAAGGTATACTGTGTGCCGCGTAACTCCTTACGGATCAAAAGCTATGGGCATCAGAGCGACGGAGACCTGGTCACAAACCCTACGCCCTCGGTTTGCGGGCCCAGCCTCTACGTTAAGCGAAGTTTTCTTGCCCAATGTTCCATGGCATTCAGTAATATAGATTTGGTGGATAAAGTATCTTGGCAACTCTAACCAGGGCAAAAAAAATTGAACTGGGGGTGCAACACGAGGACTTCCCAGGGGGTCACCCATCCTAGTACTACTCTCGCCCAAGCACCTTAACTTCGGAGTTCTGTTGGGATCCGGTGCATTAGTGCTGGTATGATCGCACCCATCATGGTGAGGGCATAATTCCTATATGTGTTAACGGTTCACAGTCCCAGCCTTGAGAGATGGCCCATTCAAAAGGCCCAATGGGCTTAACGACAACCCGTTCGCTTCAACAACGTAGCATACTTGCAAGACGTGATATCGACACATTGTGGGGCCTTCTGATGTCTTGCGAATCAGGTTGTCTTCCTTTTAACAGTCCAGGACGTACGATCCGAGACGGAAAAACAGAGCAAAAGAAGAAAAGTGGCCTGAAACTGATGAAAACATTCGATTTGCAGCTCCAAAAATGAGCACAGCGAGCAAGCTGGCTACCTCCGTCGTAGAGCTCTCAGAGAGCTTTGCAACGGTATGTTGTGCGCTGCATAACTCCTTACGGATCAAAAGTTATGGGCATCGGAGCGACGGAGACCTGGTCACAAACCGTACGCCCTCGGTTTATGGGCCCAGCCTCTACGTGAAACGAAGTTGTCTTGCCCAATGTTCTGTGGGATTCCGTAATAGAGATTTGGGGTATAAAGTTTCTTGGCTACCCTACCCAGGGCAAAAAAAATTGAGAAGGGGGTGCAACACGTGCACTTCCCAAGGGGTCACCCATCCTAGTACTACTATCGCCCAAGCACGCTTAACTTCGAAGTTCTGATGGGATCCGGTGCATTACTGCTGGTATGATCGCACCCGTCACGTTGAGGGCACAATTCCTTTATGTGTTAACGGTTCACACTCCCAACCTAGAGAGATGGCCCATTGAAAAGGCCCAATAGGCTTAACGACAACCAATCCGCTTCAACAACGTAGCATGCTTGTAATTCGTGATATCGACACGTTGTAGGGTCCTCTGATGTCCCTCAAGTCAGGTTGTTATCCTTTTAACAGTTCACGACGTACGATCTGGGACGGAAAAATAGAGCAAAAGAAGAAAATTGGCCTGAAACTGATGAAAACATTTGATTTTGGGCTTCAAAAATAGGCACATTGAGCAAGCTGGCTGTCCCCGTCGTAGAGCTCTCAGAGATCTTTGCAACGGTAAGCTTTGCGCCGCCTAACTCCTTACGGATCAAAATTTATGGGCACCGGAGTGACGAAGACCTGGTCAATAACCCTACGCCCTCGGTTTACGGGCCCAGCCTCTACTTGAAGCGAAGTTGTCTTGCCCAATGTTCCGTGGGATTCAGTAATAGAGATTTGGTAGATAAAGTACCTTGGCAACCCTAACCCGGGCAAAAAAAATTGAAAAGGGGGTACAACACGAGGACTTCCCAGGTGGTCACCCATCCTAGTACTACTCTCGCCTAAGCACGCTTAACTTCGGAGTTCTAATGGGATCCGGTGCATTAGTGCTAGTATGATCACACCCGACATGTTGAGGGCACAATTGCTTTATGGGTTAACTAATCACAGTCCCAGCCTAGAGAGATGGCCCATTCAAAAGGCCCAATGGGCTTAACGACAACCCTTCCGCTTCAACAACGCAGCATGCTTGCAAGACATGATATCGACACGTTGTTGCACCCTCTGATGTCCCACGAGTCAGGTTGTCTTCCTTTTAACAGTTCACGACGTACGATCCGGTACAGAAAAACAGAGCAAAAGAAGAAAAGTGGCCTGAATCTGATGAAAACGTTCGATTTTGAGCAAACTGGTAGCCCCTGTCGTAGAGCTCTCAGAGAGCTTTGCAACGGTATGCTGTGCACCGCGCAACTCCTTACAGATCAAAAGTTATGGGCACCAGAGCGACCGAGACCTGGTCACAAACCCTACGCCCTCGGTTTGCGGGCCCAACCTCTACGTGATACGAAGTTGTCTTGCCCAATGTTCCATGGGATTCAGTAACAGATATTTGGTGGATAAAGTATCTTGGCAACCCTAACCAGCGCAAAAAAAATTGAAAAGGGGGTGCAACACGAGGACTTCCCAAGGGGTCACCCATCCTAGTACTACTCTCGCCCAAGCACACTTAACTTCGGAGTTCTGATGGGATCCGGTGCATTAGTGCTGGTATGATCGCACCTGTCATGTTGAGGGTACAATTCCTATATGTGTTAACGGTTCACAGTCCCAGCCTAGAGAGATGGCCCATTCAAAAGGCCCAATGGGCTTAACGACAACCCATCCTCTTCAACAACGCAGCATCCTCGCAAGACTTGATATCGACCCGTTGTAGGGCCCTCTGATGTCCCGTGAGACTGGTTGTCATCCTTTTAACAGTTCACGACGTACGATTCGGGACGAAAAAACAGGGCAAAAGAAGAAAAGTGGCCTGAAACTGATGAAAACATTCGATTTTGGGCTACAAATACAGGCAAAGCGACCAAGCTGTCTGCCCCCGTCATAGAGCTCTCAGAGTTCATTCCAACGGCATGCTGTGAGCCGCATAACTCCTTACGGATCAAAAGTTATGGGCACCAGAGCGACGGAGACCTGGTCACAAATCCTACGCCCTCGATTTGCTGGCTCAACCTCTATGTGAAGCGAAGTTGTCTTGCCTAATGTTCTGTGGCATTCAGTAATAGAGATTTGGTGGATAAAGTATCTTGGCAACCCTAACCAGGGCAAAAAAATTGAAAAAGGGGTGCAAAACGAGGACTTCCTAGGGGGTCACCCATCCTAGTACTACTCTCGTCCAATCACTCTTAACTTCGGAGTTTTGATGGGATCCAGTGCATTAGTGCTGGTATGATCGCACCCATCATGTTGAGGGCACAATTCTTTTATGTGTTAATTGTTCACAGTCCCAGCCAAGAGAGATGGCCCATTCAAAAGGACCTATGGGCTTAACGACAACACATCATCTTCAACAACGCAGCATCCTTCCAAGATGTGATATCGACACGTTGTAGGTCCCTCTGATGTCCCGCGAGTTAGGTTGTCGTCCTTTTAACAGTCCACGACGTACGATCCGGGACGGAAAAACATTGTAGAAGAAGAAAAGTGGCCTAAAAATAATCAAAACGTTCGATTGGAGCTCCAAAAAGGGGCACAACGAGCAATCTGGCTGCCCTCATCATAGAGCTCTCAGAGGGCTTTGCAACGGTATGCTGTGCTCCGCGTAACTCCTTACGGATCAAAAGGTAGGGCACAGGAGCGATGGAGACCTAGTCACAAACCCTACGTCCTGTGCTTGCAGGCCTAGCCTCTACGTGAAGCGAAGTTGTCTTGCCCAATGTTCCGTGGGATTCAATAATAGAGATTTGGTGGATAAAGTATCTTGGCAACCCTAACCATGGGAAAAAAAATTGAAAAGGGGGTGCAACACGAGGACTTCCCAGGGGGTCAACCATCCTAGTACTACTCTCGCCCAAGCACGCTAAACTTCGGAGATCTGAAGGGATTCGGTGCATTAGTGCTGGTATGATCTCACCCGTCATGTTGAGGGCACAATTCTTTTATGTGTTAACGGTTCACAGTCCCAGCCTAGAGAGATGGCCCATTCAAATGGACCAATGGGCTTAACGACAACACATCCCCTTCAACAACGCAGCATCCTTGCAAGACGTGATATCGACACGTTGTAGGGCCCTCTGATGTCGCGTGAGTCAGGTTGTCGTCCTTTTAACAGTTCACGACGTACGATCCAGGACCAAAAAACCGAGCAAAAGAAGAAAAATGGTCTGAAACTGATGAAAACGTTCGGTTTTGGGCTCTAAAAATGGGCACAACGAGTAGGCTGGCCGCCCCCGTCGTAGAGCTCTCAGAGAGCTTTGCAACTGTATGCTGTGCGTCGCGTAACTCCTTACGGATCAAAAGTTATGGGCACCAGAGCGACGGAGACCTGGTAACAAACCCTACGCCCTCGGTTTGCGGGCCCAGCCACTACGTGAAGGAAAGTTGTCTTGCCCAATGTTCCGTGGGATTCAGTAATAGATATTTGGTGGATAAAGTATCCTGGCAACCCTAACCAGGGCAAAAAAAATTGAAAAGGGGGTGCAACACGAGGACTTCCCAGAGGGTTACCTATCCTAGTACTACTCTCGCCCAAGCACGCTTAACTTCGGAGTTCTGATGGGATCCGGTGCATTAGTGCTGGTATGATCGTACCTGTCATGTTGAGGGCACAATTCCTATATGTGTTAACGGTTCACAGTCCCAGCTTAGAGAGATGGCCCATTCAAAAGGCCCAATGGGCTTAACGATAACCTATCCGCTTCAACAACGCAGAATGCTCGCAAGACGTGATATCGACACGTTGTAGGGACCTCTGATGTCCTGCGAGTCAGGTTGTCGTCCTTTTAACAGTTCACGATGTACGATCCGGGATGAAAAAACAGATCAAAAGAAGAAAAGTGGCCTGAAACTGATAAAAACGTTCAATTTTGGACTCCAAAAATGGGCACAGTGAGCAAGCTGGCTGCCCCCGTCGTAGAGCTCTCAGAGAGCTTTGCAACGGTATGCTGTGCGTCGCGTAACTCCTTACAGATCAAAAGTTATGGGCACCGAAGTGACGGAGACCTGGTCACAGCCCCTACGCCCTCGGTTTGCGGGCCCAGTCTCTACTTGAAACGAAGTTGTCTCGCTTAATGTTCCGTGGGATTGCGAAATAGAGATTTGGGGCATAAAGTATCTTGGCTACCCTACCCAGGGCAAAAAAAATTGAGAATGGGGTGCAACACGTGCACTTCCGAATGGGTCACCCATCCTAGTACTACTCTCGCCCAAGCACGCTTAACTTCGGAGTTCTGATGGGATTCGGTGCATTAGTGCTGGTATGATCGCACCCATCATGTTGGGGGCACAATTCCTTTGTGTGTTAATGGTTCACAGTCCCAGCCTAGAGAGATGGCCCATTCAAAAGGACCTATGGGCTTAACGACAACATATCATCTTCAACAACGCAGCATCCTTCCAAGATGTGATATCGACACGTTGTAGGGCCCTCTGATGTCCCGCGAGTTAGGTTGTCGTCCTTTTAACAGTCCACGACGTACGATCCGGGACGAAAAAACATTGCAAAAGAAGAAAAGTGGCCTGAAAATAATCAAAATGTTCGATTGGAGCTCCAAAAAGGGGCACAACGAGCAATCTGGCTGCCCTCATCATAGAGCTCACAGAGGGCTTTGCAACGGTATGCTGTGCTCCGCGTAACTCCTGACGGATCAAAAGGTAGGGAACAGGAGCGATGGAGACCTAGTCACAAACCCTACGCCCTCGGCTTGCAGGCCTAGCCTCTACGTGAAGCGAAGTTGTCTTGCCCAATGTTCCGTGGGATTCAATAATAGAGATTTGGTGGATAAAGTATCTTGGCAACCCTAACCATGGAAAAAAAAATTGAAAAGGGGGTGCAACACGAGGACTTCCCAGGGGGTCAACCATCCTAGTACTACTCTCGCCCAAGCACGCTAAACTTCGGAGATCTGAAGGGATTCGGTGCATTAGTGCTGGTATGATCTCACCCGTCATGTTGAGGGCACAATTCTTTTATGTGTTAACGGTTCACAGTCCCAGCCTAGAGAGATGGCCCATTCAAAAGGACCAATGGGCTTAACGACAACACATCCCCTTCAACAACGCAGCATCCTTGCAAGACGTGATATCGACACATTGTAGGGCCCTCTGATGTCGCGTGAGTCAGGTTGTCGTCCTTTTAACAGTTCACGACGTACGATCCAGGACCAAAAAACCGAGCAAAAGAAGAAAAATGGCCTGAAACTGATGAAAACGTTCGATTTTGGGCTCTAAAAATGGGCACAACGAGTAGGTTGGCCGCCCCCGTCATAGAGCTCTCAGAGAGCTTTGCAACGGTATGCTGTGTGTCACGTAACTCCTTACATATCAAAAGTTATGGGCACCGAAGTGACGGAGACCTGGTCACAAACCCTATGCCCTCGGTTTGCGGGCTCAGCCTCTACGTGAAGCGAAGTTGTCTTGCCCAATATTCTGTGGGATTCAGTAATAGAGATTTGGTGGATAAAGTATCTTGGCAACCCTAACCAGGGCAAAAAAAATTGAAAAGGGAGTGCAACACGAGGACTTCCCAGAGGGTTACCCATCCTAGTACTACTCTCGCCCATGCACGCTTAACTTCGGAGTTCTGATGGGATCCGGTGCATTAGTGCTGGTATGATCACACCTGTCATGTTGAGGGCACAATTCCTTTATGTATTAACGGTTCACAGTCCCAGCGTAGAGAGATGGCCCATTCAAAAGGCCCAATGGTCTTAACGACAGCCCATCCGTTTCAACAATGTAGCATCCTCGCAAGACGTGATATCGACACGTTGTAGGGACCTCTGATGTCCTGCGAGTCAGGTTGTCATCCTTTTAACAGTTCACGATGTATGATCCGGGACGAAAACATAGAGCAAAAGAAGAAAAAGGGCGTGAAAGTGATGAAAACGTTCAATTTTGGACTACAACAACGGCCACAATGAGCAAGCTGGCTGCCCCCGTCGTAGAGCTCTCAGAGAGCTTTGCAACGGTATGTTGTGCGTCGCGTAACTCCTTACAGATCAAAAGTTATGGGCACCGAAGTGACGGAGACCTGGTCACAGACCCAACGCCCTCGGTTTCCGGGCTCAACCTCTACGTGAATCGAAGTTGTCTTGCCCAAAGTTCTGTGGGATTTAGTAATAGAGATTTGGTTGATAAAGTATCTTGGCAACCCTAACCAGGGCAAAAAAAATTCAAAAGGGGGTGCAACACGAGGACTTACCAGAGGGTCACCCATCCTAGTACTACTCTTGCCCAAGCACGCTTAACTTCAGAGTTCTGATGGGATCTGGTGCATTAGTGCTGGTATGATCACACCCGTCATGTTGAGGTGACAATTCCTTTATGTGTTAACGGTTCACAGTCCCAGCCTAGATAGATGGCCCATTCAAAAGGCCCAATGGGATTAACGACAACCCATCCGCTTCAACAACGTAGCATCCTAGAAAGACGTTATATGGACACGTTGTAGGGCCCTCTGATGTCCCGCGAGTCAGGTTGTCGTCCTTTAAACAGTTCATGACGTACGATCCGGGACGAAAAAATAGAGCAAAAGAAGAAAAGTGGCCTGAAACTGAAGAAAACGTGCTATTTTGGGCTCCAAAAAGGGCACAGTAAACAAGCTGGCTGCTCCCATCGTAGAGCTCTCAGAGAGCTTTGCAATGGTATGCTGTGCGCCGCGTAACTCCTTACGGATCAAAAGTTATGGGCACCTGAGCGACGGAGACCTGGTCACAAATCCTATGCCCTCGGTTTGCTGGCCCAGCCTCTACGTGAAATGAAGTTTTCTTGCCCAATGTTCTGTGGGATTCAGTAATAGAGATTTGGTGGATAAAGTATCTTGCCAACCCTAACCAGGGCAAAAAAAATTGAAAAGGGGGTGCAACACGAGAACTTCCCAGAGGGTCACCCATCCTAGTACTACTCTCGCCCAAGCATGCTTAACTTCAGAGTTCTGATGGGATCCGGTGCATTAGTGCTGGTATGATCGCACCCGTCATGTTGTGGGCACAATTCCTATATATGTTAACGATTCACAGTCCCAGCCTAGAGAGATGGCCCATTCAAAAGGCCCAATGGGCTTAACGACAACCCATCCGCTTCAACAATGCAGCATCGTCTCAGGATGTGATATCAACACGTTTTTAGGGCCCTCTGATGTCCCGCGAGTAAGGTTGTCATCCTTTTAACCGCTCACGACGTACTATCCGGGATGAAAAAACAGAGCAAAAGAAGAAAAGTGGCCTGAAACTGATGAAAACATTCAATTTTGGGCTTTAAAAACGGGCAAAGCGAGCAAGCTGGTTGCCCCCATTGTAAACCTCTCAGAGAGCTTTGCAACGGTATGCTGTGCGCCGCGTAACTCCTTACGGATCAAAAGTTATGGGCACCGGAATGACGGAGACCTGGTCACAAACCCTACGCCCTCGGTTTGCGGGCTCAGTCTCTACGTGATACGAAGTTGTCTTGCCCAATGTTCCGTGCGATTCAGTGATAGAGATTTGGTGGATAAAGTATCTTGGTAACCCTAACCAGGGCAAAAAAAATTGAAAAGGGGGTACAACACGGGGACTTCCCAGAGGGTCATCCATCCTAGAACTACTCTCGCCCATGCACGTTTACCTTCGTAGTTCTGATGGGATCCGGTGCTTCTGTGCTGGTATGATCGCACCCGTCATGTTGAGGGCACAATTCCTTTATGTGTTAACGGTTCACAGTCCAAGCCTAGAGAGATGGCCCATTCAAACGGCCCAATTGGCTTATCACCAACCCATCCGCTTCAACAACGCAGCATCCTCGCAAGATGTGATATCGACACGTTGTAGGCCCCTCTGATGTCCTGCGAGTCAGGTTGTCATCCTTCTAACAGTTCACGACGTACGATTCGGGACGGAAAAACAGAGCAAAAGATGAAAAGAGGCCTGAAACTGATGAAAACATTCGATTTTGGGCACCAAAAATGGCCACAACGAGCAAGCTGGCTGCCCCTGTCGTAGAGGTCTCAGAGATCTTTGCAACGGTATGCTGTGCACCGCGTAACACTTTACGGATCAAAAGTTATGGGCACCGGAGCGACGGAGACCTGGTCACAAACTCTACGCCCTCGGTTTGCGGGCCCAGCCTCTACCTGAAGCGAAGTTGTCTTGCCTAATGTTTCGTGGCATTCAGTAAAAGAGATTTGGTGGATAAAGTATCTTGGCAACCCTAACCAGGGCAAAAAAAATTGAAAATAGGGTGCAACACGAGGACTTCCCTAGGGGTCACCCGTCCTAGTACAACTCTCGCCGAAGCACGCTTAACTTCGGAGTTCTGATGGGATCCGGTGCATTAGTGGTGGTACGATCTTACCCATCATGTTGAGGGCACAATTCCTTTATGTGTTAACGGTTCACAGTCCCAGCCTAGAGAGATGGCCCATTCAAAAGGACCAATGGGCTTAACGACAACCCATCCGCTTCAACAACGCAGCATCCTTGCAAGACGTGATATCGACACGTTGTAGGGCCCTCTGATGTCCTGCGAGTCAGGTTGTCGTCCTTTTAACAGGCCACGACATACGATCCGGGATGGAAAAACAGAGCAAAAGAAGAAAAGTGGCCTGAAACTGATGAAAATGTTCGATTTTCGGCTACAAATAAGGGCACAACGAGCAAGCTGGTTGCCCCCGTTGTAGAGCTCTCAGAGAGCTTTCCAGCGGTATGATGTGCACCGCGTAACTCTTTACGGATCAAAAGTTATGGGCACCGGAGCGACGGAGACCTGGTCACAAACCCTACGCCCTCGGTTTGCGGGCCTAGCCTCTACGTGAAGCGAAGTTGTCTTGCCTAATGTTCCGTGGCATTCAGTAAAAGAGATCTGGTGGATACAGTATCTTGGCAACCCTAACCAAGGCAAAAGAAAATTGAAAAGGGGGTGCAACACGAGGACTTCCCTGGGGGTCACCCATCTTAGTACTACTCTCGCCCAAGCACGCTTAACTTCGGAGTTCTAATGGGATCCGGTGCATTAGTGCTGGTACGATCACACCCATCATGTTGAGGGCACAATTCCTATATGTGTTAATGATTCACAGTCCCAGCCTAGAGAGATAGCCCATTCAAAAGGCCCAATGGGCTTAACGACAACCCATCCACTTCAACAACAAAGCATCGTCGCAAGACGTGATATCGACAAGTTGTGGGGCCGTCTGATGTCCCGCGAGTTAGGTTGTCTTCCTTTTAACAGTCCACGACGTACGATCCGGGACGGAATAACAGAGCAAGAGAAGAAAAGTGGCCTGAAACTAATTAAAACATTCGATTTTGGGCTCCAAAAATGGGCACAGTGAGCAAGCTAGCTGTCCCCGTCGTAGAGCTCTCAGAGACCTTTGCAATGGTATGCTGTTCGCCGCGTAACTCCTTACGGATCAAAAGTTATGGGCACCGGAGCGACGGAGACCTGGTCACAAACCCTACGCCCTCGGTTTGCGGGCTTGGCCTCTACGTGAAGCGAAGTTGTCTTGCCCAATGTTCCGTGGGTTCAGTAATAGAAATTTGGTGGATAAAGTATCTTGGCAACCCTAACCAGGGCAAAAAAAATTGAAAAGAGGGGGGTGCAACACGAGGACTTCCCAGGGGGTCACTCATCCTAGTACTACTCTCGCCCAAGCACGCTTAACTTCGGTGTTCTGATGGGATCCGGTGCATTACTGCTGGTATGATCGCACCCGTCATGTTGAGGGCACAATTCCTATTTGTTTTAACGATTCACAATCCCAGCCTAGAGAGATGGCCCTTTCAAAAGGCCCAATGGGCTTAACAACAACCCATCCGCTTCAATAACGCATCATCCTCGTAGGACGTGATATCGACATGTTGTAGGGCCCTCTGATGTCCCGCGAGTCAGGTTGTCATCCTTTTAAGAGTACACGACGTACGATCCGGGACGAACAAAACAGAGCAAAAGAATAAAAGTTACTTGAAATTGATGAAAACGTTCGATTTTGGGCTCCAAAAAGGGCACAGAGAGCAAGCTGGCAGCCCCCGTCGTAGAGCTCTCGGAGAGCTTTGCAATGGTATGCCGTGCGTCGCGTAACTCCTTACGGATCAAAAGTTATGGGCACCAGAGTGACGGAGACCTGGTCACAAGCCCTACGCCCTCGGTTTGCGGGCCCAGCCTGTACGTGAAGCGAAGTTGTCTTGCCCAATGTTCCATGGGATGCAGTTATATAGATTTGGTGGATAGAGTATCTTGGCAACTCTAACCAGGGCAAAAAAAATTGAAAAGGGGGTGCAACACGAGGACTTCCCAAGGGGTCACCCATCCTAGTACTACTCTCGCCCAAGCACGCTTAACTTCGGAGTTCTGATGGGATCCGGTGCATTAGTGCTGGTATGATTGCACCCGTCATGTTCAGGGCACAATTCCTATATGTGTTAACGGTTCACAGTGTCAACCTAGAGGGATGGCCCATTCAAAAGGCCCAATGGGCTTAACAACAACCCATCCGCTTCAACAACACAGCATCCTCACAAGACGTGATATCAACACGTTGTAGGGCCCTCTGATGTACCGCGAGTCAGGTTGTCGTCCTTTTAATTGCTCACGACGTACGATCCGGGATGAAAAAATAGAGCAAAAGAACAAAAGTGGCTTGAAACTGATGAAAATGTTCGATTTTGTGCTCCAAAAATGGGCATAGCTAGCAAGCTAGCAGCCCCCATCGTAGAGCTCTCATAGAGCCTTGCAACGGTATGTTGTGCGTCGCGTAACTCCTTACTGATAAAAAGTTATGAGCACTGGAGTGACGGAGACCTGGTCATAAACCCTATGCCCTCGGTTTGTAGGCCCAGCCTCTACATGAAGCGAAGTTGTCTTGCCCAATGTTCCGCGGGATTCGGTAATAGAGATTTGGTTGATAAAGTATCTTGGCAACCCAAACCAGGGCAAAAAAAATTGAAAAGGGGGGTGCAACACGAGGACTTCCCAGGGGGTCACCCATCCTAGTACTACTTTTACCTAAGCATGCTTAACTTCGGAGTTCTGATGGGATCCGGTGCATTAGTGCTGGTATGATCGCACCCGTCATGTTCAAGGCACAATTCCTATATGTGTTAACGGTTCACAGTGCTTGCCTCGAGAGATGTCCCATTCAAAAGGCCCAATGGGCTTAACGACAATCCATCCACTTCAACAACGCAGCATCCTCGTCAGACGTGATATCGACACGTTGTAGGGCCCTCGGATGTACCGTGAGTCAGGTTGTCGTCCTTCTAACAGCTCACGACGTACGATCCGTGATGAAAAAACAAGGCAAAAGAAGAAAAGTGTCATGAAACTAATGAAAACGTTCGATTTTGGGCTCCAAAAAGGGGCACAGCAAGAAAGCTAACAGCCCCCGCCGTAGAGGTCTCATAGAGCATTGCAACGGTATGTTGTGCATCCCGTAACTCCTTAAGGATCAAAAGTTATGGGCATCGGAGCGACGGAGACCTGGTCACTAACCCTACGCCCTCGGTTTGCGGGCACGGCCTCTACGTGAAGCGAAGTTGTCTTGCCCAATGTTCCGTGGGATTCAGTAATGGAGATTTGGTGGATAAAGTATCTTTGCAACCCTAACCAGAGCAAAAAAAATTGAAAAGGGGGTGCAACACGAGGACTTCCCAGGGGGTCACCCATCCCAGTACTACTTTCGCCCAAGCACGCTTAACTTCGTAGTTCTGATGGGATCCAGTGCATTAGTGCTGGTATGATCGCACCCATCATATTGATGGCACAATTCCTATGTGTTAACGGTTCACAATGCCAGACTAGAGATATGGCCCATTCAAAAGGCCCAATGGGATTAACGACAACCCATCCGCTTCAACAACGCAGCATCCCCGTAAGACGTGATATCGACATGTTGTAGGGCCCTCTGATGTACCGCGTGTCAGGTTGTCGTCCTTTTAACAGCTCACGACGTACGATCCGGGACGGAAAAACAGTGCAAAAGAAGAAAAGTATTCTGCAACTGATGAAAACGTTCGATTTTGTGTACCAAAAACGGGCACAGCGAGCAAGCTGGCCGGCCCCCGCGTACAGCTCTCAGAGAGCTTTGCAACGGTATGTTATGCGTCGCGTAACTCCTTACAGATCAAAAGTTATAGGCACCGGAACAACGGAGAGCTGGTCACAAACTTTACGCCTTCGGTTTGCAGGCCCGGCTTATACGTGAAGCGAAGTTGTCTTGCCCAATGTTCCGTGGGATTCGGTAATAGATATTTGGTGGATAAAGTATATTGGCAACCCTAACCAGGGCAAAAAAAATTGAAAATGGGGTACAACACGAGGACTTCCCAGGGGGTCACCCATCCTAGTACTACTCTCGCCCAAAAACGCTTAACTTCGGAGTTCTGATGGGATCCGGTGCATTAGTGCTGGTATGATCGCACCCGTCATGATGAGGCACAATTCCTATATGTGTTAACAGTTTATAGTGCCAGCCTAGAGAGATGGCCCATTCAAAAGGCCAAATGGGCTTAACGACAGCCCATCTGCATCAACAACGCAGCATCCTCGCTAGACGTGATATTGATGCATTGTAGGGCCCTCTGATGTACCGCAAGTCAGGTTGTCGTCCTTTTAACTACTCACGACGTACGATCCGGCTTGAAAAAATAGGGCAAAAGAAGAAAAGTGTCCTGAAACTGATAAAAACATTCAATTCTGGGTGCCAAAAATAGGCACAGCGAGCAAGCTAGCTGCCCCTGTCGTAGAGCTCTCAGAGAGCTTTGCAACGGTATGCTGTGCACCGCGTAACTCCTTACGGATCAAAAGTTATGGACACCGGAGCGACGGAGACCAGGCCACAAACCCTACGCCCTCGTTTTGCGGGCTCGGCCTCTATGTGATGCGACATTGTCTTGCCCATTGTTCCGTGGGATTTGGTAATAGAGATTTGGTGGATAAAGTATCTTGGTAACCTTAACCAGTGCTAAAAAAATTGAAAATGGGGTGCAACACGAAGACTTCCCAGGGGGTCACCCAACCTAGTACTACTCTCGCCTAAGCATGCTTAACTTCAGAGTTCTGATGGGATCCGGTGCATTAGTGCTGCTATGATCGCACCCGTCATGTTGAGGGCACAATTCCTTTATGTGTTAACAGTTCACAGTCCCAATCTAGAGAGATGACTCATTCAAAAGGCCCAATGGGCTTAACGACAACCCATCCGCTTCGACAACGCAGCATCCTCGCAAGACGTGATATCGACAAGTTTTCAGGCCCTCTGATGTCCCGCGAGTCAAGCTGTCGTCCTTTTAATAGCTCACGACGTACAATTCGGGACGGAAAAATAGAGCAAAAGAACAAAAGTGGCCTAAAACTAATGAAAACGTTCGATTTTGGGCTCCAAAAAGGGGCATAGGAAGCAAGTTGGCTGCCCCTGTCGTAGAGCTCTTAGAGAGCTTTGCAACGGTATGTTGTCCACCGCGTGACTCCTTACGGATCGAAAGTTATGGGCACTGGAGCAACGGAGACCTGGTCACAAACCCTACACCTTCGGTTTGCGGGCCCGACCTCTACGTGAAGCGAAGTTGTCTTGCTCAATGTTCCGTGGGATTAGGTAATAGAGATTTGGAGGATAAAGTATCTTGGCAACCCTAACCAGGGCAAAAAAAATTGAAAAGGGGGTGCAACACAAGGACTTCCTAGGGGGTCACCCATCCTAGTACTACTCCCGCCCAAGCACGCTTAACTTCGAAGTTCTAATGGGAGCCATTGCAGTAGTGCTGGTATGATCGCACCCGTCATGATGAGGGCACAATTCCTATATGTGTTAACAGTTCACAGTGCTAGCCTAGAGAGATGGCCTATTCAAAAGCCTCAATGGGTTTAACGATAACCCATCTGCTTCTACAACGCAGCATCCTCACAAGACGTGATATCGATACGTTGTAGGGCCCTCTGATGTACCGTGAGTCTGGTTGTCGTCCTTTTAACTGCTCACGACGTACGATCCGGGATGGAAAAACAGGGCAAAAGAAGAAAAATGTCCTAAAACTGATGAAAATGTTCGATTTTGGGCTCCAAAATGGGTACAGCGAGCAAGCTAGCTGCCCTCATCATAGAGCTCTGAGAGAGCTTTGCAACGGTATGCTGTGCGCCGCATAACTCCTTACGGATCAAAAGTTATGGGTACCGGAGCGACGAAGACCTAGTCACAAACCATACACACTCGGTTTGCGGGCCCTACCTCTACGTGAAGCGAAGTTGTCTTGCCCAAAGTTCTGTGGGATTTGGTAATAGAGATTTGGTGGATAGAGTATCTTGGCAACCCTAACTAGGGCAAAAAAAATTGAAAAGGGGGTGCAACACGAAGACTTCCTAGGGGGTCACCCATCCTAGTACTACTCTCACCCAAGCACGCTTAACTTCGGAGTTCTGATGGGATCCAGTGCTTTAGTGCTGGTATGATCGTACCCATCATGTTGAGGGCATAATTCCTATGTGTGTTAACGGTTCACAGTCCCAGCCTAGAGAGATGGCCAATTCAAAAGGCCCAATGGGCTTAACGACAACCCATCCGCTTCAACAACGCAGCATCCTCGCAGGACGTGATATCGACACATTGTAGGGCCCTCTGATGTACCGCGAGTCAGGTTGTCGTCCTTTTAATAGCTCACGACGTACGATCCGGGACAAAAAAACTGGGCAAAAGAAGAAAAGTGTCTTGAAACTGATGAAAACGTTCGATTTTGGGCTCCAAAAAGGGCACAGCAAGCAAGCTAGCTGCCCTCGTCCTATAGCTCTCAAAGAGCTTTGCAACGGTATCCTGTGTGCCGCGTAACACCTTACGGATCAAACGTTATGGGCACTGGAGCGACGGAGACCTGGTCACAAGCCCGACACCTTCGGTTTGCGGGCCCGACCTCTACGTGAAGCGAAGTTGTCTTGCTCAATGTTCCGTGGGATTAGGTAATAGAGATTTGGAGGATAAAGTATCTTGGCAACCCTAACCAGGGCAAAAAAAATTGAAATGGGGGTACAACACGAGGACTTCCCAGGGGGTCACCCATCCTAGTACTACTCTCGACCAAGCATGCTTAACTTCAGAGTTCTGATGGGATCCGTCGCAATAGTACAGGTACGATCGCACCTGTCATGATGAGGGCACAATTCCTATATGTGTTAACGGTTCACAGTGCCAGCCTAGAGAGCAGCATCCTCGCAAGACGTGATATCGACATGTTGTAGGGGCGTCTGATGTAGCGCGAGTCAGGTTGTCATCCTTTTAACATCTCACGACGAAGCATGCGGGTGGGACAAACAGGGCAAAAGAAGAAAAGTGTCCTAAAACTGATAAAAAAACGTTCGATTTTGGGCTCCAAAAAGGGCACAGGGAGCAACCTGCCTGCCCCCGTTCTACACCTCTCAAACAATTCAAAAGGCGCTCCAACACGAGCATTTCACAGCCGGTCACCCATCCTAGTACTACTCTCGCCCAAGCACGCTTAACTTCGCAGTTCTGATGGGATCCGGTGCATTAGTGCTGGTATGATCGCACCCGTCTTGTTGAGGGCACAATTCTTATATGTGTTAACGGTTCACAGTCCCAGCCTTGCGAGATGGCCCATTCAAAAGGCCCAGTGGGCTAAACGACAACCCTTCCGCTTCAACAACGCAGCATCCTCGCAAGACGTGATATCAACACGTTGTAGGGCCCTTTGATATACCGCGATTCAGGTTGTCTTCCTTTTAACAACTCACGACATACAATCCGGGACGGAAAAACAGGGCAAAACAAGAAAAGTGGCCTAAAACTGATGAAAACATTCAATTTTGGGCTCTAAAAAAGGGAAAAGCTAGCAACCTCGCTGCCTCCGTCTTTGAGCTCTCAAAGAGCTTTGCAACTGTATGCTGTGCGCTACGTAACTCCTTTTAGATCAAAAGTTATGGGCACCGGAGCGACGGAGACCTGGTCACAAACCCTACGCCCTTGGTTTGCTGGCCCGGCCTCTACGTGAAGCAAAGTTGTCTTGCCCAATGTTCCGTGGGATTCGGTAATAGAGATTTGTAGGATAAAGTATCTTGGCAACCCTAACCAGGGCAAAAAAAATTGAAAAGGGGATGCAACACAAGGACTTCCGAAGGGGTCACCCATCCTAGTACTACTCTCCCCCAAGCACGCTTAACTTCGGAGTTCTGATGGGATCCGATGCTTTACTGCTGGTATGATTGCACCCGTCATGTTGAGAGCACAATTCCTATATGTGTTAATGGTTCACAGTCCTAGCCTAGAGAGATGGCCCATTCAGAAGGCCCAATTTTGCTTAACGACAACCCATCCGCTTCAAAAACGCAGCATCCTCATAAGACGTGATATCGACACGTTGTAGGGCCCTCTGATGTATCGAGAGTCAGGTTGTTGTCCTTTTAACAGCTCACGACGTACGATCCGGGATGAAAAAACAGGGCAAAAGAAGAAAAGCGGACTGAAACTGATGAAAACATTCGATTTTGGGCTCCAAAAAGGGGCACGGCGAGCAAGCTCGCCACACCCATCGTCCAGCTCTCAGAGAACTTTGCAACGGTATGCTGTGCGCCACGTAACTCCTTATGGATCAAAAGTTATGGGCACCGGAGCGACGGAGACCTGGTCACAAACCCTACGCCCTCGGTTTGCAGGCCCGGCCTCTACGTGAAGCGAAGTTGTCTTGCCCAATGTTCCGTGGGATTCGATAATAGAGATTTGGTGGATAAAGTATCTTGGCAACCCTACCAGGGCAAAAAAAAATGAAAAGGGGGTGCAACACAAGGACCTCCCAGGGGGTCACCCATCCTATTACTTCCCTCGCCCAAGCACGCTTAACTTCGGAGTTCTGATAGGATCTGGTGCATTAGTGCTGGTATGATCGCACCCGTCATGTTGAGGGCACAATTCCTATATGTGTTAACGGTTCACAGTCCCAGCCTAGAGAGATGGCCCATTCAAAAGGCCCAATGGGCTTAACGACAACCCATCCGCTTCAACAACGCAGCAACCTCGCAAGAGCTGATATCGACACATTGTAGGCCCCTCTAATATACAGCGAGTCAGGTTGTCATCCTTTTAACAGCTCACGATATACAATCTGGGACAGAAAAACAGTGCAAAACAAGAAAAGGGGCCTAAAACTGATGAAAACATTCAATTTTGGGCTCCAAAAAGGGCAAAGCGAGCAACCTCGCTGCCTCCGTCTTTGAGCTCTCAGAGAGCTTTGCAACGGCATGCTGTGCGCCGCGTAACTCCTTACGGATCAAAAGTTATGGGCACCGGAGCGACGGAGACCTGGTCACAAATCCTACGCCCTCGGTTTGAGGGCCCGACCTCTACGTGAAACGAAGTTGTCTTGCCCAATGTTCCGTTGAATTCGGTAATAGAGATTTGGTGGATAAAGTATCTTGGCAACCCTAACCAGGGCAAAAAAAATTCAAAAGGGGGTGTAACACGAGGACTTCCCAGGGGGTCACCCATCCTAGTACTACTCTCGCCCAAGCACGCTTAACTTCGGAGTTTTGATGGGATCCGGCGCATTAGTGCTGGTATGATCGCACCCGTTATGTTGAGGGCGCAATTCCTATATGTGTTAATGGTTCACAGTCCCAGCCTAGTGAGTTGGCCCATTCAAAAGGCCAATGGGCTTAACGAATACCCATCCGCTTCAACAACGAAGCGTCCTCGCAAGACATGATATCGACACGTTGTAGGGCCCTCTGATGTACCGCGAGTAAGGTTGTCTTCCTTTTAACAGCTCACGACGTACGATCACGGATGGAAAAATAGGGCAAAACAAGAAAAGTGGCCTAAAATTGATGAAAACGTTCGATTTTGGGCTCCAAAAATGGGCAAAGCGAGCAAGCTTGCTGCCTCCGTCGCAGAGATCTCAGAGAGCTTTGCAACTGTATGTTGTGCACCGCGTAACTCCTTACGGATCAAAAGTTATGGGCACCGGAGCGATGGAGACCTGGTCACAAACCCTACGCCCTCGGTTTGCGGTCCCGGCCTCTATGTGAAGCGAAGTTGTCTTACCCAATGTTCCATGGGATTCGGTAATATAGATTTGGTCAATAAATTATCTTGGCAACCCTAACCAGGGCAAAAAAAATTGAAAATGGGGTGCAACACGAGGACTTCCCAGGGGGTCACCCATCCTAGTACAACTCTCGCTCAAGCATGCTTAACTTCGGAGTTCTGATGGGATCCGGTGCATTAGTGCTGGTATGATCGCACCTGTCTGGTTGAGGGCACAATTCCTATATGTGTTAACGGTTCACAGTTCTAATCTAAAGAGATGGCCCATTAAAAAGGCCCAATGAGCTTAACGACAACCCATCCGCTTCAACATCGTAGCATCCTCGCAAGACATGATATCGACAAGTTGTAGGGCCCTCTGATGTCCCGCGAGTCCAGTTGTCGTCCTTTCAACATCTCACGACACTCGATCCGGGACGGAAAAATAGAGCAAAAGAAGAAAAGTGGCCTGAAACTGATGAAAACGTTCGATTTCGGGCTCCAAAAAAGGGCACGGCGATCTTGCTGGCTGCCTACATCGTAGAGCTCTCAAAGAGCTTTGCAACGGTATGCTGTGCACTGCGTAACTCCTTACGGATCAAAAGTTATGGGCATCGAAGCGACGGAGACCTGGTTACAAACCCTACGCCCTCGGTTTGCGGGCTCGGCCTCTACGTTAATGAAGTTGTCTTGCCCAATGTTCCGTGGGATTCGGTAATAGAGATTTGCTGGATAAAGTATCTTGGCAACCCTAACCAGGGTAAAAAAAATTGAAAAGGGGGTGCAACACGAGGACTTCTCAGGGGGTCACCCATCCTAGGACTACTCTCGTCCAAGCACGTTTAACTTCGGAGTTCTGATGGGATCTGGTGCATTAGTGCTGGTAAGATCACACCCGTCAAGTTGAGGGCACAAATCTCTTATTTGTTGACGGTTCACAGTCCCAGCCCAGAGAGATGGCCCATTCAAAAGGCCCAATGGGCTTAGCGATATCCCATCCACTTCAACAACGCATCATTCTCACAAGACGCGATATCGAAACGTTGTAGGGCCCTCTAATGTCCCGCGAGTTAGGTTGTCATCCTTTTAAAAGCTCAAGACGTACGATCTAGGATGGAAAAACAGCGCAAAAGAAGAAAAGTGGACTGAAACTAATGAAAACGTTCCATTTTGGGCTCCAATAAAGGCCACAGTGAGCAAGATTGCTGCCTACGTTGTAGAGCTCTCAAAGAGCTTTGAAACGGTATGCTGTGCGCCACGTAACTCCTTACGGATAAAAAGTTATGGGCACTTGAGCGTCGGAGACTTTGTGACAAACCCTACGACCTCGGTTTACGGGCCCGGCCTCTACGTGAAGCGAAGTTGTCTTGCCCAATGTTCTGTGGGATTCGGTAATAGAGATTTGGTGGATAAAGTATCTTGGCAACCCCAACTAGGGCAAAAAAAATTGAAAAGGGGGTGCAAGACGAGGACTTCACAAGGGGTCACCCATCCTAGCACTACTCTCGCCCAACCACGCTTAACTTCGGAGTTCTGATGGGATCCGGTGCATTAGTGATGGTATGATCGCACCCGTCATGTTGAGGGCACAGTCCCAACCTAGAGAGATGGCCAATTCAAAAGTCCCAATGCACTTAACGACAACCCATTCGCTTCAACAATGCAGCATCCTCGCATGACGTGATATCGACACGTTGTAGGGCCCCCTGATGTCCCGCGGGTCAGGTTGTCGTCCTTTTAACAGCTCATGACGTACGATCCGGGACGGAAAAACAGAGAAAAAGTAGAAAAGTAGCCTGAAGCGGATGAAAATGTTCGATTTTGGGCTCCAAAAACGGGCACAGCGAGGAAGCTGGCTGCCCCTTTCGTAGATCTCTCAGAGGGCAATGCAACAGTATGCTATGCGCAGCGTAACTCCTTTCGAATCTAAAGTTATTGGCACCGGATCGACGGAGACCTGATCACAAACCCTACGCCCTCGGTTTACGGGCCCAGCCTCTACGTGAAGCGAAGTTGTCTTGCCCAATGTTCTGTGGGATTCGGTAATAGAGATTTGGTGGATATAGTATCTTGGCAACCCTAACCAGGGCAAAAAAAATTGAAAAGGGGGTGCAACACGAGGACTTCCCATGGGGTCACCCATCCTAGTACTACTCTCGCCCAAGCACGCTTAACTTCAGAGTACTGATGGGATCCGATACATTAGTGCTGGTATTATCGCACCTGTCAAGTTGAGAGCACAATTCCTCTATGTGTTAATGGTTCACAGTCCCAACCTAGAGAGATGGCCCAATCAAAAGGCCCAATGGGCTTAACGACAACCCATCTGCTTCAACAACGCAGCATCCTCGCAAGACGTGATATCGACACGTTGTAGGGCCCTCTGATGTACCGCGAGTCAGGTTGTTGTCCTTTTAACAGCTCACGACATACGATCCGGGATGAAAAAATAGGGCAAAAGAAGAAAAGTGGCCTGAAACTGATGAAAAGGTTCAATTTTGGGCTTCAAAAAAGGGCACGGCGAGCAAGTTGGCTGCCCCCGTCGTAGAGCTCTTAGAGAGCTTTGCAACGGTATGCTGTGCGCTGCGTAACTCCTTACAGATCAAAAGTTATGGGTACCGGAGCGACGGAGACCTGGTCACAAACCCTATGTCCTCGGTTTGCGGGCCCGGCTTCTACGTGAAGCGAAGTTGTCTTGCCCAATGTTCCGTGGGATTCGATAATAGAGATTTGGTGGATAAAGTATCTTGGCAACCCTACCAGGGCAAAAAATTTGAAAAGGTGGTGCAACACGAGGACTTCCCAAGGGGTCACCCATCTTAGTACTACTCTCACCCAAGCACGCTTAACTTCAGAGTTCTAATGGGATCCTGTGCATTAGTGATGGTAAGATCGCACCAGTCATGTTGAGGGCACAAATCCCAAATGTGTTAACGGTTCACAGTCCTAGCCCAGTGAGATGGCCCATTCAAAAGGCCCAATGGGCTTAACGACAACCCATCCGCTTCAACAACGCACCATCCTCGCATGACGTGATATCGACACGCTGTAGGGCCCTCTGATATACCGAGAGTCAGGCTGTCATCCTTTTAACAACTCACGACGTACAATCCGGGACAGAAAAACAGGGAAAAATAAGAAAAGTGGCCTAAAACTGATGAAAACGTTCAATTTTGGGATCCAAAAATAGGCAAAGCGATCAAACTGGCTGCCCCCGTCGTAGAGCTCTCAGAGAGCTTTGCAACGGTATGCTGTACGCCGCGTGACTCCTTACAGATCAAAAGTTATGGGTACCGGAGCGACGGGGACCTAGTCACAAACCCTACGCCTTCAGTTTGCGGGCCCGGCCTGTACGTTAAGCGAAGTTGTCTTGTCCAATGTTCCGCGGGATTCGGTAATAGTGATTTGGTGGATAAAGTATCTTGGCAACCCTAACTAGGGCAAAAAACATTGAAAAGGTGGTGCAACACGAGGACTTCCCAGGGGGTCACCTATCCTAGTACTACTCTCGCCCAAGCACACTTAACTTCGGAGTTCTGATGGGATCCGGTGCATTAGTGCTGGTATGATCGCACCCGTCATGTTAAGGGCACAATTCCTATATGTGTTAACGGTTCACAGTCCCAGCCTAGAGAGATGGCCCATTCAAAAGGCCAATGGGCTTAACGAAAACCCATCCGATTCAACGACGCAGCATCCCCGCAAGACGTGATATCGACACGTTGTAGGGCCCCCTGATTTGCCGCGAACCAGGTTGTCGTCGTTTTAACAGCTCACGACGTACGATACGGGACGGAAAAATAGAGCAAAAGAACAAAAGTGGCCTAAAACTGATGAAAACGTTCGATTTTGGGCTCCAAAAACATGCAAAGCGATCAAGCTGGCTGCCTCCGTCGTAGAGATCTCAGAGAGCTTTGCAACAGTATGTTGTGCACCGCGTAATTCCCTACGAATCAAAAGTTATAGGCACCGGAGCGACGGATAACTGGTCACAAATCCTACGCCCTCGGTTTGCGGGCCCGGCCTCTACGTGAAGCGAAGTTGTCTTGCCCAATGTTCTGTGGGATTCGGTAATAGAGATATGGTGGATAAAGTATCTTGGCAACCCTAACCAGGGCAAAAAAAATTCAAAAGGGGGTACAACACGAGGACTTCCCAGGGGGCCACCCACGCTAGTACTAGTCTCGGCCAACCTCGCTTAACTTCGGAGTTCTGATGGGATCCGGTGCATTAGTACTGGTATGATCGCCCCCGTCCTGTTGAGGGCATAATTCCTATAGGGGTTAACGGTTCACAGTCCCACGCTAGAGAGATGGCCCATTCAAAAGGCCCAATGGGCTTAACGACAACCCATACGCTTCAACAACGCAGCATCCTCGCAAGACGTGATATCGACACATTGTAGGACCCTCTGATGTCCCGCGTACCAGGTTGACGACCTTTCAACAACTCACGACCTACGATCCGGGACGAAAAAATAGAGCAAAAGAACAAAAGTGGTCTGAAACTAATGAAAACGTTCGATTTTGGGCTCCAAAAACATGCAAAGCGAGCAACCTCGCTATCTCCGTCTTTGAGCTCTCAGAGAGCTTTGTAACGGTATGTTGTGCGTCGCGTAACTCCTTACGGATCAAAAGTTATCGACACCGGAGCGACAGACACCTGGTCACAAACCCTACAGCCTCGGTTTGCGGGCCCGGCCTCTACGTGAAGTGAAGTTGTCTTGCCCAATGTTCCGTTGGATTCGGTAATAGAGATTTGGTGGATAAAGTATCTTGGCAACCCTAACCAGGGCAAAAAAAATTCAAAAGGGGGTACAACACAAGGACTTCCCAGGGGGCCACCCATCCTAGTACTACTCTCGCCCAAGCATGCTTAACTTCGGAGTTCTGATGGGATCCGGTGCATTTGTGCTGGTATGATCTCACCCGTCATGTTGAGGGCACAATTTCTATATGTCTTAACGGTTCACAGGCCGAGCCTAGAGAGATGGCCCATTAAAAAAGCCCAATGGGCTTAACGACAACCCATCCACTTCAACAACGCAGCATCCTCGCAAGACGTGATATCGACACGTTGTAGGGCCCTCTGATGTCCTGCGAGTCAGGTTGTCTTCCTTTTAACAGCTCACGACGTACGATCCGGGATGGAAAAATAGAGCAAAAGAACAAAAGTGGCCTGAAACTGATGAAAACCTTCGATTTTGGTCTCCAAAAATAGGCACAACGAGCAAGCTGGCTGCCCCCGTCGTAGAGCTCTCAGAGAGCTTTGCAACGGTATGCTGTGCACCGTATAACCCATTACAGATCAACAGTTATGGGCACCGGAGCGAAGGAGACCTGGTCACAAACCCTACTCCCTCGGTTTGCGGGCACGGCCTCTACGTGTAGTGAAGTTGTCTTGCCCAATGTCCCGTGGGATTCAGGAATAAAGATTTGGGGGATAAAGTATCTTGGCAACCCCAACAAGGGCAAAAAAAATTGAAAAGGGGGTGCAACACGAGGACTTCCAAGGGGGTCACCCATCCTAGTATTAGTCTCGCCCAAGCACGCTTAACTTTTGAGTTCTGATGGGATCCGGTGCATTAGTGCTGGTATGATCGCACCCATCAAGTTAAGAGCACAATTCCTATATGTGTTAACGGTAAACAGTCCCAGCCTAAAGAGATGGCCCATTCAAAAGGTCCAATGGGCTTAACGGCAACCCATAAGCTTCAACAACGCAGCTTCCTCGCAAGACGTGATATCGACACGTTGTAGGGCTTTCTGATGTCCCGCGAGTCATGTTGTCCTCCTTTTAATAGCTCACGACGTTCGATCTGGGACGGAAAAATAGAGCAAAAGAAGAAAAGTGGCTTGAAACTGATGAAAACGTTCATTTTAGGGCTACAAAAATGGGCATTGCAAGCAAGCTGGATGCCCCTGTTGTTGAGCTCTCAGAGAGCTTTGCAACGGTATGCTGTGCACCGCGCAACTCCTTACGGATCAAAAGTTATGGGCACCGGAACGACGGAGACATGGTCACAAACCCTACGCGCTCGGTTAGTGGGCCCGACCTCTACGTGAAGCGAAGTTGTCCTGCTCAATGTTCCGTGGGATTCAGTAATAGAGATTTGGTGGATAAAGTATCTTGGCAACCCTAACCAGGGCAAAAAAAATTGAAAAGGGGGTGCAACACGAGGACTTCCCAAGGGGTCACCCATCCTAGTACTACTCTCGCCCAAGCACGCTTAACTTCGAAGTTCTGATGGGATCCGGTGCATTAGTGCTGGTATGATCGCACCCGTCCTGTTGAGGGCACAATTCTTATAGGTGTTAACGGTTCACAGTCCCAGCCTAGAGAGATGGCCCATTCAAAAGGCCCAATGGGCTTAACGACAACCCATCCGCTTCAACAACGCAATATCCTCGCAAGACGTGACATCGACACATTGTAGGCCCCTCTGATGTCCCACGAGTCAGGTTGTCGTCCTTTTAACAACTCACATCGTATGATCTGGGAAGGAAAAATATAGCAAAAGAACAAAAGTGGCCTGAAACTAATGAAAACGTTCGATTTTGGGCTCAAAAACTGGCAAAGCAAGCAACCTCGCTGCCTCCGTGTTTGAGCTATATGAGAGCTTTGCAACGGTATGTTGTGCGCCGCGTAACTCCTTACGGATCAAAAGTTATGGGCACCGGAGCGACGGAGACCTGGTCATAAACCCTACGCCCTCGGTTTGTGGTCCCAGCCTCTACGTGAAGTGAAGTTGTCTTGTCCAATGTTACGTTGGATTCGGTAATAGAGATTTGGTGGATAAAGTATCTTGGCAACCTTAACCAGGGCAAAAAAAATTGAACACGGGGTGCAACACGAGGACTTCCCAGGGGGTCACCCATCCTAGTACTACTCTCACCCAACCACGCTTAACTTCGGAGTTCTGATGGGATCCGGTGCATTAGTACTGGTATGATCACACCCGTCCTGTTGAGGGCACAATTCCTATAGGGGTTAACGGTTCACAGTCCCAACCTAGAGAGATGGCCCATTCAAAAGGCCCAATGGGCTTAACGATAACCTATACGCTTCAACAACGCAGCATCCTCGTAAGACGTGATATCGACACATTGTAGGACCCTCTGATGTCCCGCGAACCAGGTTGTCGTCTTTTTAACAACTCACGATGTATGATCCGGGACGGAAAAATAGAGCAAAAGAACAAAAGTGGCCTGAAACTAATGAAAACTTTCGATTTTGGGCTCCAAAAACATGGATAGCGAGCAACCTCAGAGAGCTCTGCAACGGTATGCTGTGCACCGTGTAACTCCTTAGAGATCAAAAGTTATGGGCACCAGAGCGACGGAGACCAGGTCACAAACCCTACGCCCTCGGTTTGCGAGCCCGGCCTTTACATGAAGAGAAGATGTCTTGCCCAATGTTCCGTGGCATTCGGTAATAGAGATTTGGTGGATAAACTATCTTGGCAGCCCTAACCAGGGCACCCAAAATTGAAAAGGGGGTACAACACGAGGACTACCAAGGGGTTCACCCATCCTAGTACTACTCTCGCCCAAGCACGCTTAACTTCGGAGTTCTGATGGGATCCGGTGCATTAGTGCTGGTAGGATCGCGCCCGTCATGTTGAGTGCACAATTCCTATATGTGTTAACGGTTCACAGTCCCAGCCTAGAGAGATGGCCCATTCAAAAGGCCCAATGGGCTTAACGACAACCCATCCGCTTCAACAATGCAACATCCTTGCAAGATGTGATATCGAAACGTATAGGGCCCTCTGATGGACCGCGAGTCAGATTGTCATCCTTTTAACAGCACACGACGTACGATCCGGGACAAAAAAAGGGCAAAACAAGAAAAGTGGCCTAAAACTGATGAAAACGTTCGATTTGGGGCTCCAAAAATGGGCAAAGCGAGCAAGCTCGCTGCCTCCGTCATAGAGATCTCAGAGAGCTTTGCAACCGTATGTTGTGCGCCGTGTAACTCCTTACGGATCAAAAGTTATGGGCACCGGAGCGACAGAGACCTGGTCACAAACCATATGCCCTCGGTTTGCTGGCCCGGCCCCTACGTGAAGTGAAGTGGTCTAGCCCAATGTTCCGTTGGATTCGGTAATAGAGATTTGGTGGAGAAAGTATCTTGGCAACCCTAACCAGGGCAAAAAAAATTCAGAAGGTGGTGCAACACAAGGACTTCCCGGGGTGTCACCCATCCTAGTACTACACTTGCCCAAGCACGCTTAACTTCGAAGTTCTGATGGGATTCGGTGCATTAGTGCTGGTATGATCGCACTCGTCATGTTGAGGGCACAATTCCTATATATGTTAACGGTTCACAGTCCCAGCCTAGAGAGATGGCCAATTCAAAAGGCCCAATGGGCTTAACGACAGCCCATCCGCTTCAACAACGCAGTATCCTCGCAAGAAGTGATATCGACACATTGTAGGGCCCTCTGATGTACCGCGAGTCAGGTTGTCATCCTTTTAACTGCTCACGACGTTCGATCCGGGCGAAAAAATAGGGCAAAACAAGAAAAGTGGCCTAAAACTGATGAAAATGTTCGATTTTGGGCTCCAAAAATGGGCAAAGCGAGCAAGCTCGCTGCCTCTGTCGTAGAGATCTCAGAGACCTTTGCAACGGTATACTGTGCGCTGCGTAATTCCTTACGGATCAAAAGTTATGGGCACCGAAACGACGGATACCTGGTCACAAATTCTACGCCCTCGGTTTGCGGGCCCGGCCTCTACGTGAAGCGAAGTTGTCTTGCCCAATGATTCGTGGGATTCGGTAATAGAGATTTGGTGGATAAAGTATCTTGGCAACCCTAAGGGGGTACAACACAAGGACTTCCCAGGGGGTCACCCATCCTAGTACTACTCTCGCCCAACCACGCTTAACTATGGAGTTCTGATGGGATCCGGTGCATTAGTACTGGTATGATCGCACCCGTCCTGTTGAGGGCACAATTCCTATAGGGGTTAACGGTTGACAATCCCAACCTAGAGAGATGGCCCATTCAAAAGGCCCAATGGGCTTAATGACAACCCATACGCTTCAACAACGCAGCATCTTCGCAAGACGTGATATCGATAGGACCCTCTGATGTCCCACGAACCAGGTTGTCGTCCTTTTAACAACTCACGACGTACGATCCGGGACGGAAAAATAGAGCAAAAGAACAAAAGTGGCCTAAAACTGATGAAAACGTTCGATTTTGGGCTCCAAAAACAAGCAAAGCGAGCAACCTCGCTGTCCCCGTCTTTGAGCTCTCAGAGTACTTTGCAACGGTATGTTGTGCGCCACGTAACTCCTTAGGGATCAAAAGTTATGGGCACCGGAGCGACGGAGACCTGGTCACAAACCCTACGACCTCGGTTTGCGGGCCCGGCCTCTACGTGAAGTGATGTTGTCTTGCCCAATGTTTCGTTGGATTCGGTAATAGAGATTTGGTGGATAAAGTATCTTGGCAACCCTAACCAAGGCAAAAAAAATTGAAAAGGGGGTACAACACAAGGACTTCCCAGGGGGTCACCCATCATAGTACTACTCTCGCCCAAGCACGCTTAACTTCGGAGTTCTGATGGGATTCGGTGCATTAGTGCTGGTATGATCGCACCCGTCATGTTGAGGGCACAATTCCTATACGTGTTAACGGTTAACAGTCCCAGCCTAGAGAGATGGCCCATTCAAAAAGCCCAATGGGCTTAACGACAACCCATCCACTTCAACAACACAGGATTCTCGCAACACGTGACATCGACACATTGTAGGGTCGTCTGATGTCCCGCGAGTTAGGTTGTCGTCCTTTTAACAGCTCACGACGTACGCTTCGGGACAGAAAAATAGAGCAAAAGATCAAAAGTGGCCTGAAACTGATTAAAATGTTCGATTTTGGGGTCCAAAAATAGGCACAACGAGCAAGATGGCTGCCCCTGTCGTAGAGCTCTCAGAGAGCTTTGCAACGGTATGTTGTGCACCGTGTAACCCATTACAGATCAAAAGTTATGGGCACCGGAGCGAAGGAGACCTGGTCACAAACCCTACTCCCTTGGTTTGTGGGATTCAGTAATAAAGATTTGGGGGATAAAGTATCTTGGCAACCCCAACCAGGGCAAAAAAATTGAAAAGGGGGTGCAACACGAGGACTTCCAAGGGGGTCACCCATCCTAGTATTTGTATCGCCCAAGCACGCTTAACTTCGGAGTTCTGATGGGATCTGGTGCATTAGTGCTGGTATGATCGTACCCGTCAAGTTGAGATCACAATTCCTATATGTGTTAACGGTAAACAGTCCTAGCCTAAAGAGATGGCGCATTCAAAAGGCCCAATGGGCTTAACGAAAACCCATAAGCTTCAACAACGCAGCATCCTCGCAAGACGTGATATCGACACGTTGTAGGGCTTTCTGATGTCCCGCGAGTCAGGTTGTCGTCCTTTTAACAGCTCACGACGTTCGATCTGGGACGGAAAAAAAGAGCAAAAGAAGAAATCTGGCCTAAAATTGATGAAAACGTTCGTTTTAGGGCTACAAAAATGGGCATTCCAAGCAAGCTGGCTACCCCCGTTGTAGAGCTCTCAGAGAGCTTTGCAACGGTATGTTGTGCGCCGCGTAACTCCTTGCGGATCAAAAGTTATGGGCACCGGAACGACGGAGACCTTGTCACAAACCCTACGCCCTCGGTTTGCTGGCCTGACCTCTACGTGAAGTGAAGTTGTCTTGCCCAATGTTCCGTGGGATTCGATAATAGATATTTGGTGGATAAAGTATCTTGGCAACCCTAACCAGGGCAAAAAAAAATTGAAAATGGGGTGCAACACGAGGACTTCCTAGGGGGTCACCCATCCTAGTACTACTCTCGTCCAAGCATGCTTAACTTCGGAGTTCTGATAGGATCCGTTGCATTAGTGCTGGTATGATCGCACCCGTCCTGTTGAGGGAACAATTTCTATAGGTGTTAACGGTTCACAATCCCAGCCTAGAGAGATGGCCCATTCAAAAGGCCCAATGGGCTTAACGACAACCCATCCGCTTCAACAACGCAGTATCCTCGTAAGACGTGATATCGACACATTGTAGGCCCATCTGATGTCCTGCGAGTCAGGTTGTCGTCCTTTTAACAACTCACGTCGTACGATCAGGGAAGGAAAAATATTGCAAAAGAACAAAACTGGCCTGAAACTAATGAAAACGTTCGATTTTGGGCTCAAAAATGGCAAAGCAAGCAACCTCGCTGCCTCCGTGTTTGAGCTATATGAGAGCTTTGCAACGGTATGTTGTGCGCTGCGTAACTCCTTACGGATCAAAAGTTATGGTTACCGGGGCGACGGAGACATGGTCACAAACCCTACGCCCTCGGTTTACGGGCCCGGCCTCTACGTGAAGCGAAGTTGTCTTGTCCAATGTTCTGTTGGATTCGATAATAGAGATTTGGTGGATAAAGTATCTTGGCAACTCTAACCAGGGCAAAAAAAATTGAAAATGGGGTGCAACACGAGGACTTCCCAGGGGGTCACCCATCCTAGTATTTGTCTCGCCCAAGCACGCTTAACTTCGGAGTTCTGATGGGATCCGGTGCATTAGTACTGGTATGATCGCACCCGTCCTGTTGAGGGCACAATTCCTATAGGGGTTGACGGTTCACAGTCCTAGCCTAGAGAGATGACCCATTCAAAAAGCCCAATGGGCTTAACGACAACCCATCCACTTCAACAAAGCAGCATCCTCGCAATACGTGATATCGACACCTTTTTGGGCCCTCTGATGTCCTGCGAGTCAGGTTGTCGTCCTTTTAACAGCTCACGACGTACGATCCGGGACAGAAAAATAGTGTAAAAGAACAAAAGTGGCCTGAAACTGATGAAAATGTTCGATTTTGGTCTCCAAATATGGGCACAACGAGCAAGCTGGCTGCCCCTGTCGTAGAGCTCTCAGAGAGCTTTGCAACGGTATGCTGTGCACCGTGTAACCCATTACAGATCAAAAGTTATGGGCACCGGAGCGAAGGAGACCTGGTCACAAACCCTACTCCCTCGGTTTGTGGGCCCGGCCTCTACGTGAATCGAAGTTGTCTTGCCCAATGTCCCGTGGGATTCAGTAATAAACATATGGGGGATAAAGTATCTTGGCACCCCCAACCAGGGCAAAAAAAAATTGAAAAGGGGGTGCAACACGAGGACTTCCAAGGGGGTCACCCATCCTAGTATTAGTCTCGCCCAAGCACGCTTAACTTCGGAGTTCTGATGGGATCCGGTGCATTAGTGCTTGTATGATCGCACCCGTCAAGTTGAGAGCACAATTCCTATATGTGTTAACGGTAAACAGTCCCAGCCTAAAGAGATGGCCCATTCAAATGGTCCAATTGGCTTAACAACAACCCATAAGCTTCAACAACGCAGCATCCTCGCAAGACGTGATATCGACACATTGTAGGGCTTTCTGATGTCCCGCGAGTCAGGTTGTCGTCCTTTTAACAGCTCACGACGTTCGATCTGGGACGGAAAAATAGAGCAAAAGAAAAAAATTGGCCTGAAACTGATGAAAACGTTCGTTTTAGGGCTACAAAAATGGGCATTGCAAGAAAGCTGGCTGCCCCCGTTGTTGAGCTCTCAGAGAGCTTTGCAACGGTATGCTGTGCGCCGCGTAACTCTTTACGGATCAAAAGTTATTGGCACCGAAACGACGGAGACCTGGTCACAAACCCTACGCGCTAGGTTTGCGGGCCCGACCTCTACGTGAAGCGAAATTGTCTTGCCCAATGTTCCGTGGGATTCAGTAATAGAGATTTGGTGGATAAAGTATCTTGGCAACCCTAACCAGGGCAAAAAAAATTGAAAAGGGGGTGCAACACGAGGACTTCCCAGGGGGTAACCCATCCTAGTACTACTCTCGCCCAAGCATGCTTAACTTCGAAGTTCTGATGGGATCCAGTGCGTTAGTGCTGGTATGATCGCACCCGTCCTGTTGAGGGCACAATTCCTATAGGTGTTAACGGTTCACAGTCCCAGCCTAGAGAGATGGGCCTTTCAAAAGGCCCAATGGGCTTAACGACAACCCATCCGCTTCAACAACGCAGTATCCTTGCAAGACGTGATATCGACACATTGTAGGCCCCTTTGATGTCCCGCGAGTCAAGTTGTCGTCCTATTAACAACTCACGTCGTACGATCTGGGAAGGAAAAATCTTGTAAAAGAACAAAAGTGGCCTGAAACTAATGAAAACGTTCGATTTTGGGCTCAAAAACGGGCAAAGCAAGCAACCTCGCTGCCTCCGTGTTTGAGCTATATGAGAGCTTTGCAATGGTATGTTGTGCGCCGCGTAACTCCTTACGGATCAAAAGTTATGGGCACCGGAGCGACGGAGACCTTGTCACAAACCCTACGCCCTCGGTTTGCGGGCCCAGCCTCTACGTGAAGCGAAGTTGTCTTGCCCAATGTTCCGTTGGATTCGGTAATAGAGATTTGGTGGATAAAGTATCTTGGCAACCCTAACCAGGGCAAAAAAAATTGAAAAGGGGGTACAACATGAGGACTTCCCAGGGGGTCACCCATCCTAGTACTACTCTCGCCCAACCACGCTTAACTTCGGAGTTCTGATGGGATGCGTTGCATTAGTACTGGTATGATCACACCCATCCTATTGAGGGCACAATTCCTATAGGGGTTAACGGTTCACAGTCCCAACGTAGAGAGATGGCCCATTCAAAAGGCCCAATGGGCTTAACGACAACCCATACGCTTCAACAACGCAGCATCCTCGCAAGACGTGATATCGACACATTGTAGGACCCTCTGATGTCCCGCGAACCAGGTTGTCGTCCTTTTAACAACTCACGACGTACGATCCGGGATGGAAAAATAGAGCAAAAGAAAAAAAGTGGCCTGAAACTAATGAAAACGTTCGATTTTGGGCTCCAAAAACATTCAAAGCGAGCAACCTCGCTGTCTCCGTCGTAGAGCTCCCAGAGAGTTTTGCAACGGTATGCTGTGCACCGTGTAACTCCTTAGAGATCAAAAGTTATGGGCACCGGAGCGACCGAGACCAGGTCACAAACCCGACATCCTCGGTTTGCGGGCCCGGCCTTTACATGTAGCGAACTTGTCTTGCCCAATATACCGTGGCACTCGGTACCAGAGATTTCGTGGATAAAGTAACTTGGCACCCCTAACCAGGGCAAAAAAAATTGAAAAGGGGGTACAACACGAGGACTTCCAAGGGGGCCACCCATCCTAGTACTACTCTCGCCCAACCACGCTTAACTTCAGAGTTCTGATGGGATCTGGTGCATTAGTGCAGGTAGGATCGCGCCCGTCATGTTGAGGGCACAATTCTTATATGTGTTAACGGTTCACAGTCCCAGCCTAGATAGATGGCTAATTCAAAAGGCCCAATGGGCTTAACGACAACCCATCCGCTTCAACAACGTAGCACCCTCGCAAGACATGATATCGACACGATGTAGGGCCCTCTGATGTATCGTGAGTCATGTTGTCGTTCTTTTAACAGCTCACGACGTACGATCTGGGAAGGAAAAATCTTGCAAAAGAACAAAAGTGGCCTGAAACTAATAAAAACGTTCGATTTTGGGCTCAAAAACGGGCAAAGCAAGCAACCTCGCTGCCTCCGTGTTTGAGCTATATGAGAGCTTTTCAACGGTATGTTGTGCGCCGCGTAACTCCTTACGGATCAAAAGTTATGGGCACCGGAGCGACGGAGACCAGGTCACAAACACTACGCCCTCTACGTGAAGCGAAGTTGTCTTGTCCAATGTTCCGTTGGATTCGATAATAGAGATTTGGTGGATAAAGTATCTTGGCAACCCTAACCAGGGCAAAAAAATTGAAAAGGGGGTGCAACACGAGGACTTCCCAGGGGGTCACCCATCCTAGTACTACTCTTGCCCAACCATGCTTAACTTCGGAGTTCTGATGGGATGCGTTGCATTAGTACTGGTATGATCACACCCATCCTATTGAGGGCACAATTCCTATAGGGGTTAACGGTTCACACTCCCAACGTAGAGAGATGGCCCATTCAAAAGGCCCAATGGGCTTAACGACAACCCATACGCTTCAACAACGCAACATCCTCGCAAGACGTGATATCGACACATTGTAGGACCATCTGATGTCCCGCGAACCAGGTTGTCGTCCTTTTAACAACTCACGACGTACGATCCGGGACGGAAAAATTGAACAAAAGAACAAAAATGGCCTGAAACTAATGAAAAAGTTCAATTTTGGGCTCCGAAAACATGCAAAGCCAGCAACCTCGCTGTCTCCGTCTTTGAGCTCTTAGAGAGCTTTGCAACGGTATGCTCTGCGCCGAGTAACTCCTTACGGATCAAAAGTTACGGGCACTAGAACGACGGAGACCTGGTCACAAACCTTACGCCCTCGGTTTGCGGGCCCAGCCTCTACGGGAAACAAAGTTGTCTTGCCCAATGTTCCGTGGGATTCAGTAATAGAGATTTCATGGATAAAGTATCTTGGCAACCCTAACCAGGGCAAAAAAAATTGAAAAGGGTATGCAACACGAGGACTTCCCAGGGGGTCACCCATCCTAGTACTACTCTCGCCCAAGCACGCTTAACTTCGGAGTTCTGATGGGATCCAGTGCATTAGTGCTGGTATGGTCGCACCCATCCTGTTGAGGGCACAATTCCGATAGGTGTTAGCGGTTCACAGTCCCAGCATAGAGAGATGGCCCATTCAAAAGGCCCAATGGGCTTAACGACAACCCATCTGCTTCAACAACGCAGTATCCGCGCAAGACGTGATATCGACACAATGTAGGCCCCTCTGATGTCCCGCGAGTCAGGTTGTCCTTCCTTTAACAACTCACGTCGTACGATCTGGGAAGAAAAAATATTGAAAAAGAACAAAAGTGGCCTAAAACTAATGAAAACATTCGATTTTGGGCTCAAAAATGTGCAAAGCAAGAAACATCGCTACCTCCGTGTTTGAGCTATATGAGAGCTTTGTAACGGTATGTTGTGCGCCACGTAACTCCTTACCGATCAAAAGTTATGGGCACCGGAGCGACAGAGACCTGGTCATAAACCCTATGCACTCGGTTTACGGGCCCGGCCTCTACGTGAAGCGAAGTTGTCTTGTCCAATGTTCCGTTGGATTCGGTAATAGAGATTTAGTGGATAAAGTATCTTGGCAACCCTAACCAGGGCAAAAAAAATTGAAAAGGGGGCGCAACACGAGGACTTCCCAGGGGGTCACCCATCCTAGTACTACTCTCACCCAACCACGCTTAACTTTGGAGTTCTTATGGGATCCGGTGCATTAGTACTGGTATGATCGCACCCGTCCTGTTGAGGGCACGATTCCTAAACGGGTTAACGGTTCACAATCCCAACCTAGAGAGATGGCCCATTCAAAAGGCCCAATGGGCTTAACGACAACCTATACGCTTCAACAACGCAGCATCCTCGCAAGACGTGATATCAACACATTGTAGGACCCTCTGATTTCCCGCGAACCAGGTTGTCGTCCTTTTAACAACTCATGACGTACGATCCGGGACGGAAAAATAGAGCAAAAGAACAAAAGTGGCCTGAAACTAATGAAAACTTTCGATTTTGGGCTCCAAAAACATGCAAAGCCAGCAACCTCGCTGTGTCCGTCTTTGAGCTCTCACAGAGGTTTGTAACGGTATGTCGTGCGCCGCGTAACTCCTTACGGATCAAAAGTTATCAGCACCGGAGCGACGGAGACTTGGTCACAAACCCTACGGCCTCATTTTGCGGGCCCAGCCTCTACGTGAAGCGAAGTTGTCTTGCCCAATGTTCCGTTGGATTCGGTAATAGGGATTTGGTGGATAAAGTATCGTGGCAACCCTAACCAGGGCAAAAAAAAATCAAAAGGGGGTACAACAAAAGGACTTCCCAGGGGGTCACCCATCCTAGTACTACTCTCTCCCAAGAACGCTTAACTTCGGAGTTCTGATGGGATCCGGTGCATAAGTGCTGGTATGCTCACACCCGTCATGTTGAGGGCACAATTCCTTTATGTGTTAACGGTTCACAGTCCCAGCCTAGAGAGATGGCCTATTCAAAAGGCCCAATGGGCTTAATGACAACCTATCCACTTCAACAAAGCAGCATCCTCACAAGACGTGATATCGCCCCGTTGTAGGGCCCTCTGATGTGCTGTGAGTCTGGTTGTCGTCCTTTTAACAACTCACGACGTACGATCCGAGACCGAAAAATAGGGCAAAAGAACAAAAGTGGCCTGAAACTGATGAAAACGTTCGATTTTGGTCTCCAAAAATAGGCACAACAAGCAAGCTGGCTGCCCCTGTCATAGAGCTCTCAGAGAGCTTTGCAAGGGTATGCTGTGCACCGTGTAACCCATTACAGATCAAAAGTTATGGGCACCGGAGCGAAGGAGACCTGGTCACAAACCCTACTCCCTCGGTTTACGGGCCTGCCATCTACGTGAAGCGAAGTTGTCTTGCCCAATGTCCCGTGCGATTCAGTAATAAAGATTTAGGGGATAAAGTATCTTGGCAACCCCAACCAGGGCAAAAAAAAATTGAAAAGGGGGTGCAACACGAGGACTTCCAAGGGGGTCACCCATCCTAGTATTAGTCTCGCCCAAGCACGCTTAACTTCGGAGTTCTGATGGGATCCGGTGCATTAGTGCTTGAATGATCGCACCCGTCAAGTTGAGAGCACAATTCCTATATGTGCTAATGGTAAACAGTCCCAGCCTAAAGAGATGGCCCATTCAAAAGGCCCAATGGGCTTAACGACAACCCATAAGCTTCAACAACGCAGCATCCACGCAAGACGTGATATCGACACGTTGTAGGGCTTTCTGATGTCCCGCAAGTCAGGTTGTCGTCCTTTTAACAGCTCACGACGTTCGATCTGGGACGGAAAAATAGAGCAAAAGAAGAAATGTGGCCTGAAACTGATGAAAACGTTCGTTTTAGGGCTACAAAAATGGGCATTGCCAGCAAGCTGGCTACCCCCGTTGTAGAGCTCTCAAAGAGCTTTGCAACGATATGTTGTGCGCCGTGTAACTCCTTACGGATCAAAAGTTATGGGCACCAGAACGACGGAGACCTGGTCACAAACCCTACGCGCTTGGTTTGCGGACCCGACCTCTACGTGAAGCAAAGTTGTCTTGCCCAATGTTTCGTGGGATTCATTAACTGAGATTTGGTGGATAAAGTATCTTGGCAACCCTAACCAGGGCAAAAAAAAATGAAAAGGGGGTGCAACACGAGGACTTCCCAGGGGGTCACCCATCCTAGTACTACTCTCGCCCAAGCACGCTTAACTTCGAAGTTCTGATGGGATCCGGTGCATTAGTACTGGTATGATCGCACCCGTGCACTTGAGGGCACAATTCCTATAGGGGTTAACGGTTCACAGTCCCAACCTAGAGAGATGGCCCATTCAAAAGGCCCAATGGGCTTAACGACAACCCATACGCTTCAACAACGCAGCATCCTCGCAAGACGTGATATCGACACATTGGAGGACCCTCTGATGTCACGCGAACCAGGTTGTCGTCCTTTTAACAACTCACGACGTACGATCCGGGATGAAAAAATAGGGCAAAAGAACAAAAGTGGCCTGAAACTAATGAAAAGATTCGATTTTGGGCTCCAAAAACAAGCAAAGCGAGCAACCTCGTTGTCTCCATCGTAGAGCTCTCAGAGAGCTTTGCAACTGTATGCTGTGCACCGTGTAACTCCTTATAGATCAAAAGTTATGGGCACCGGAGCGACGGAGACCATGTCACAAACCCTACGCCCTCGGTTTGCGGGCCCGGCCTTTACATGAAGCGAAGTTGTCTTGCCCAATGTTCCGTGGCATTCAGTAATAGAGATTTGGTGGATAAAGTATCTTGGCAACCCTAACCAGGGCAAAAAAAATTGAAAAGGGGGTATAACACGAGGACTTTCAAGGGGGTCACCCATCCTAGTACTACTCTCGCCCAAGCACGCTTAACTTCAGAGTTCTGATGGGATCCGGTGCATTAGTGCTGGTATGATCGCACCCATCATGTTGAGGGCACAATTCCTATATGTGTTAACGGTTCACAGTCCCAGCCTAGAGAGATGGCCCATTCAATAGGCCCAATGGGCTTAACGACAACCCATCCGCTTCAACAACGCAGCATCCTCGCAAGACGTGATATCGACACGTTGTAGGGCCCTCTGATGTACCGCGAGTCAGGTTGTCGTCCTTTTAGCAGCTCACGACGTACGATCTGGGACTAAAAAATAGGGCAAAACAAGAAAAGTGGCTTGAGAGTGATGAAAACGTTCGATTTTGGGCTCCAAAAATAGGCAAAGTGAGCAAGCTCTTTGCCTGCGTCGCAGAGATCTCCGAGAGCTTTGCAACGGTATGCTGTGCCCCGTGTAACTCCTTACGGATCAAAAGTTATGGGCACCGGAGCGACGGAGTCCTGGTCACAAACCCTGCGCCCTCGGTTTGCTGGCCCGGCCTCTACGTGAAGCGAAGTGGTCTAGCCCAATGTTCCGCTGGATTCGGTAATAGAGATTTGGTGGATAAAGTATCTTGGCAACCCTAACCAGTGTAAAAAAAATTCAAAAGGTGGTGCAACACAAGGACTTCCCAGGGGGTCACCAATCCTAGTACTACACTTGCCCAAGCACGCTTAACTTCGAAGTTCTGATGGGATCCGGTGCATTAGTGCTGGTATGATCGCACCCGTCATGTTGAGGGCACAATTCCTATATGTGTTAACGGCTCACAGTCCCAGCCTAGAGAGATGGCCAAATTCAAAAGGCCCAATGGGCTTAACGACAGCCCATGCGCTTCAACAACGCAGCATCCTCGCAAGACGTGATATCGACACATCGTAGGGCCCTCTGATGTACCGCGAGTCAGGTTGTCTTCCTTTTAACCGCTCACAACGTACGATCTGGGCAAAAAAATAGGGTAAAACAAGAAAAGTGGCCTAAACCTGATGAAAATGTTTGATTTTGGGCTCCAAAAATGGGCAAAGCGAGCAAGCTCGCTGCCTCCGTCGTATAGATCCCAGAGAGCTTTACAACGGTATGTTGTGCGCCGCGTAACTCCTTACGGATCAAAAGTTATGGGCACCGAAACACCGGAGACCTGGTCACAAACCCTACGCCCTCGGTTTGCGGGCCCGGCCTCTACATGAAGCGAAGTTTTCTTGCCCACTGTTCCGTTGGATTCTGTAATAGAGATTTGGTGGATAAAGTATATCTTGGCAACCCTAACCAGGGCAAAAAAAATTCAAAAGGGGGTGCAACACGAGGACTTCCCAGGGGGTCATCCATCCTAGTACTACTCTCGCCCAAGCACGCTTAACTTCGGAGTTCTGATGGGATCCGATGCATTAGTATTGGTATGATCGCAGCCGTCATGTTGAGGGCACAATTCCTATTTGTGTTAACGGTTCACAGTCCCAGCCTAGAGAGATGGCCAATTCAAAAGGCCCAATGGGCTTAACGACAGCCCATCCGCTTCAACAACGCAGCATCCTCGCAAGAAGTGATATCGACACGTTGTAGGGCCCTCTGATGTACTACAAGTCAGGTTGTCGTCCTTTTAACAGCTCACGACGTACGATCCGGGCAAACAAATAGGGCAAAACAAGAAAAGTGGCCTAAAACTTATGAAAATGTTCGATTTTGGGCTCCAAAAATGGGCAAAGTGAGCAAGCTCGCTGCCTCCGTCGTAGAGCTCTCAGAGTGCTTTGCAACGGTATGCTGTACGCCGCGTAACACCTTACGGATCAAAAGTTATGGGCACCGAAACACCGGAGACCTGGTCATAAACCCTACGCCCTCGGTTTGCGGGCCCGGCCTCTACATGAAGCGAAGTTTTCTTGCCCATTGTTCCGTTGGATTCTGTAATAGAGATTTGGTTTATAAAGTATATCTTGGCAACCCTAAACAGGGCAAAAAAAATTCAAAAGGAGCTGCAACACGAGGACTTCCCAGGCGGCCACCCATCCTAGTACTACTCTCTCCCAAGCACGCTTAACTTCGGAGTTCTGATGGGATCCGATGCATTAGTACTGGTATGATCGCACCCGTCATGTTGAGGGCACAATTCCTATATGTGTTAACGGTTCACAGTCCCAGCCTAGAGAGATGGCCCATTCAAAAGGCCCAATGGGCTTAACGACAATCCATCCACTTCAACAACGCAGTACCCTCGCAATACATGATATTGACACGTTGTAAGGCCCTATAATGTCCCACAAGTTAGGTTTTCATCCTTTTCGCATCTCACGATGTACGATCCGGGACGAAAAAATAGCGCAAAAGAAGAAAATTGGCTGAAACTGATGGAAACGTTCGATTTTGGGACAAAAAATGGGCACAACGAGCAAGCTGGTTGCCCCCGTCGTAGAGCTCTCTGAGAGCTTTGCAACGGTATGATGTGCGCCGTGTCACTCCTTACGGATCAAAAGTTATGGGCACCGAAGCGACGGAGACCTTGTCACAAGCCCTACGGCCTCGGTTTTGTCCAATGTTACGTTGGATTCGGTAATAGAGATTTGGTGGATAAAGTATCTTGGCAACCCTAACCAGGGCAAAAAAAAATTGAATAGGGGGTGCAACACGAGGACTTCCCAGGGGGTCAACCATCCTAGTACTACTCTCACCCAACCACGCTTAACATCGGAGTTCTGATGGGATCCGGTGCATTAGTGCTGGTATGATCGCACCCGTCAAGTTGAGGGCACAATTCCTATATGTGTTAACGGTTCACAGTCCCAGCCTTGAGAGATGGCCCATTCAAATGGCCCAATGGGCTTAACGACAACCCATCCGCTTCCACAACGCAGCATCCTCGCCAGACGTGACATCGACACATTGTAGGGCCCTCTGATGTCCCGCGAGTCAGGTTGTCGTCCTTTTAACAACTCACGAAGTACCATCCGGGACGGAAAAATAGAGCAAAAGAACAAAAGTGGCAGGAAACTAATGAAAAAGTTCAATTTTTGGCTCCAAAAATGGCACAACGAGCAAGCTGGCTGCCCCCGTCGTAGAGCTCTTAGAGAGCTTTGCAACGGTATGTTGTGCGCTGCGTAACTCCTTACGGATAAAAATTTATGGGAACCAGAGCGACGGAGACCTTGTCACAAACCCTATGCCCTCGGCTTGCGGGCCCGGCCTCTACGTGAAGCGAAGTTGTCTTGCCCAATGTTCCGTGGGATTCGGTAATAGAGATTTGGTGGATAAAGTATCTTGGCAACCCTAACCAAGGCAAAAAAAGTTGAAAAGGGGGTGCAACACGAGGACTTCCCAGGGGGTCACCCATCCTAGTACTACTCTCGCCCAAGCACGCTTAACTTCGTAGTTCTAATGGGATCCGGTGCATTATTGCTGGTATGATCGCACCCGTCATGTAGGGGGCACAATTCCTATATTGTTAACGGTTCACAGTGCCAGCCTAGAGAGATGGCCCATTCAAAAGGCCCAATGGGCTTAACGACAACCCATCCGCTTCAACAACACAGCATCCTCGCAAGACGTGACATCGACACATTGTAGGGCCCTCTGATGTCCCGCGAGTCAGGTTGTCGTCCTTCAAACAGCTCACGACGTACGATCCGGGATGGAAAAACAGAGCAAAAGAGGAAAAGTGGCCTGAAACTGATGAAAACGTCCGATTTTGGGCTTCAAAAATGGGCACAGCAAGCAAGCTAGCCGCCCACGTCGTAGAGCTCTCAAAAAGCTTTGCAACGGTATGCTGTGCGCTGCGTAACCCCTTACAGATCAAAAATTAGGGGCACCGTAGTGACGAAAACCTGGTCACAAACCCTACGCCCTCGGTTTGAGGGCCCAGCCTCTACCTGAAGCGAAGTTGTCTTGCCCAATGTTCCGTGGGATTCAGTAATAGAGATTTGGTGGATAAAGTATCCTGGCAACCATAACCAGGGCAAAAAAAATTGAAAAGGGGGTGCAACACGAGGACTTCCCTGTGGGTCACCCATCCAAGTACTGCTCTCGCGCAAGCACGCTCAACTTCGGAGTTCTGATGGGATCCGATGCATTAGTGCTGGTATGATCGCACCCGTCATGATGAGGGCACAATTCCTATATATATGTTAACAGTTCACAGTCCCAGCCTAGAGAGATGGCCCATTCATAAAGCCCAATGGGCTTAACGACAACCCAACCGCTTCAACAACCCAGCATGCTCGCAAGACATGAAATCAACACATTGTAGGTCCCTCTGATGTCCCGCGAGTCAGGTTGTCGTCCTTCTAACAGCTCACGACGTACGATCCGGGACGGAAAAACTGGCAAAAGAAGAAAAGTGGCATGAAACTGATGAAAACGTCCGATTTTGGGCTTAAAAAATGGGCACAGCGAGCGAGCTGGCTGCCCACATCGTAAAACTCTCAGAGAGCTTTGCAACGGTATGCTGTGCGCCGCGTAACCCCTTACAGATCAAAAGTTATGGGCACCGTAGTGACGAAGACCTGGTCACAAACCCTACGCCCTCGGTTTGCGGGCCCGGCCTCTTCGTGAAGTGAAGTTGTCTTGCCCAATGTTTCGTGGGATTCGGAAACAGAGATTTGGTGGATAAAGTATCTTGGCAACCCTAACCAGGGAAAAAAAAATTGAAAAGGGGGTGCAACACGAGGACTTCCCAGGGGGCACCCATCCTAGTACTGCTCTCGCCCAAGCACGCTTAACTTCGTAGTTCTGATGGGATCCGGTGCATTAGTGCTAGTATGATCGCACCCGTCATGTTGGGGGCACAATTCCAATATTGTTAACGGTTCACAGTGCCAGCCTAGAGAGATGGCCCATTCAAAAGGCCCAATAGGCTTAACGATAACCCATCCGCTTCAACAACGCAGCATCCTCGCATGACGTGACATCGACACATTGTAGGGCCCTCTGATGTCCCGCAAGTCAGGTTGTCGTCTTTCTAACAGCTCACGACGTACGATTCGGGACGAAAAAACGAGCAAAAGAAGAAAAGTGGCCTGAAACTGATAAAAACGTCCGATTTTGGGCTTAAAAAATGGGCACAGCGAGCAAGTTGGCTACCCACATCGTAGAGCTCTCAGAGAGCTTTGCAACAGTATACTGTGCGCCGCGTAACCCCTTACAGATCAAAAGTTATGGGCACCGTAGTGACGAAGACCTGGTCACAAACTCTACGCCCTCGGTTTGCGGGCCCGGCCTCTACGTGAAGCGAAGTTGTCTTGCCCAATGTTCCATGGGATTCGGTAATAGAGATTTGGTGGATAAAGTATCTTGGCAACCCTAACCAGGGCAAAAAAAATTGAAAAGGGGGTGCAACACGAGGACTTCCCACGGCGTCACCCATCCTAGTACTACTCTCGCCCAAGCCCGCTTAACTACGGAGTTCTGATGGGATCCGGTGCATTAGTGCTGGTATGATCGCACCCGTCATGTTGAGGGCACAATTCCTAAATGTGTTAACGGTTCACAGTCCCAGCATAGAGAGATGGCCCATTCAAATGGCCTAATGGGCTTAACGACAACACATCTGCTTCAACAACGCAGCATCCTCGCAAGACGTGAGATCAACACATTGTAGGGTCCTCTGATGTCCCGTGAGTCAGGTTGTCGTCCTTTTAACAGTTCACGACGTACGATCTGGGACGGAAAAACAGAGAAAAAGAAGAAAAGTTGTCAGAAACCGATGAAAACGTTCGATTTTGGGCTCCAAAAAGGGCATAGCGAGCAAGCTGGCTGCCCCCATCGTAGAGCTCTCAGAGAGCTTTGTAACGGTATGTTGTGCGCCGTGTAACTCCTTACAGATCAAAAGTTATGGGCACCGAAGTGACAGAGACCTGGTCACAAACCGTACGCCCTCGGTTTGCGGGCCCGGCCTCTACGTGAAGCGAAGTTGTCTTGCCCAATATTCCGTGGGATTCGGTAATAGAGATTTGGTGGATAAAGTATCTTGGCAACCCTAACCAGGGCAAAAAAATTGAAAAGGGGGTGCAACACGAGGACTTCCTAGGGGGTCACCCATCCTAGTACTACTCTCGCCCAAGCACGCTTAACTTCGGAGTTCTGATGGGATCTGGAGCATTGGTGCTAGTATGATCGCACCCGTCATGTTGGGGGCACAATTCCAATATTGTTAACGGTTCGCAGTGCCAGCATAGAGAGATGGCCCATTCAAATGGCCCAATGGGCTTAACGACAACCCATCCGCTTCAACAACGCAGCATCCTCACAAGACGTGACATCGACACATTATAGGGCCCTCTGATGTCCCGCAAGTCAGGTTGTCGTCCTTTTAACAACTCACGAATTACGATCCGGGAAGGAAAAATATAGCAAAAGAACAAAAGTGGCCGGAAACTAATCAAAACGTTCGATTTTGGGCTCCAAAAATGGGCACAAAGATCAAGCTGGCTGCCCCCGTCGTAGAGCTCTCAGAGAGCTTTGCAACGGTATGTTGTGCGCCGCGTAACCCCTTACAGATCAAAAGTTATGGGCACCGTAGTGACGAAGACGTGGTCACAAACCCTCCGCCCTCGGTTTGCGGGCCCGGCCTCTACGTGAAGCGAAGTTGTCTTGCCCATTGTTCCGTGGGATTCGTTAATAGAGATTTGGTGGATAAAGTATCTTGGCAACCCTAACCAGGGCAAAAAAAATTGAAAAGGGGGTGCAACACGAGGACTTCCCCGGGGGTCACCCATCTTAGTACTACTCTCGCCCAACCACGCTTAACATCGGAGCTCTGATGGGATCCGGTGCATTAGTGCTGGTATGATCGCACCCGTCAAGTTGAGGGCACAATTCCTATATGTGTTAACGGTTCATAGTCCCAGCCTAGAGATATGGCCCATTCAAAAAGCCCAATGGGCTTAACGACAACCCATCCGCTTCAACAACGAAGCATCCTCGCAAGACGTGACATCGACACATTGTAGGGCCCTCTGATGTCCCGCGAGTCAGGTTGTCGTCCTTTTAACAACTCACGAAGTATGATCCGGGAAGGAAAAATACAGCTAAAGAACAAAAGTGGCCGGAAACTAATGAAAACGTTTGATTTTGGGCTCCAAAAATGGGCACAACGAGCAAGCTGGCTGCCCCCGTCGTAGAGCTCTCAGAGAGGTTTGCGACGGTATGTTGTGCGCTGCGTAACTCCTTACAGATAAAAAGTTATGGGAACCAGAGCGACGGAGACCTGGTCACAAACCTTACGCCCTCGGTTTGCGGGCCCGGCCTCTACGTGAAGCGAAGTTGTCTTGCCCAATGTTCTGTGGGATTCGGTAATAGAGATTTAGTGGATAATGTATCTTGGCAACCCTAACCAAGGCAAAAAAAGTTGAAAAGGGAGTGCAACACGAGGACTTCCCAGGGGGTCACCCATCCTAGTACTACTCTCGCCCAAGCACGCTTAACTTCGTAGTTCTGATGGGATCCGGTGCATTAGTGCTGGTATGATCGCACACGTCATGTTGGGGGCACAATTCCAATATTGTTAACTGTTCACAGTGCCAGCCTACAGAGATGGCCCATTCAAAAGGCCCAATGGGCTTAACGACAACCCATCCGCTTCAACAACGCAGCAACCTCGCAAGACGTGACATCGACACATTGTAGGGCCCTCTGATGTCCCGCGAGTCAGGTTGTCCTCCTTCTAACAGGTCACGACGTACGATCCGGGACAGAAAAACAGAGCAAAAGAAGAAAAGTAGACTGAAATTGATGAAGACGTCCGATTTTGGGCTTCAAAATGGGCACAGCGAGCAAGCTGGCTGCCCACGTCGTAGAGCTCTCAGAGAGCTTTGCAACGGTATGCTGTGCGCCGCGTAACCCCTTACAGATCAAAAGTTATGGGCACCGTAGTAACGAAGACCTGGTCACAAACCCTACGCCCTCGGTTTGCGGGCCCGACCTCTAGGTGAAGCGAAGTTGGGTTTCCCAATGTTCCGCGGGATTCGGTAATAGAGATTTGGTGGATAAAGTATCCTGGCAACCCTAACCTGGGCAAAGGAAATTGAAAAGGGGGTGCAACACGAGGACTTCCCTGTGGGTCACCCATCCAAGTACTGCTCTCGCGCAAGCACGCTCAACTTCGGAGTTCTGATGGGATCCGATGCATTAGTGCTGGTATGATCGCACCCGTCATCTTGAGGGCACAATTCCTATATGTGTTAACGGTTCACAGTCCCAGCCTAGAGAGATGGCCCATTCAAAAGGCCCAATGGGCTTAACGACAACCCATCCGCTTCAACAACGCAGCATCCTCGCAAAATGTGATATCAACACATTGTAGGGCCTTCTGATGTCCCGCGAGTCAAGTTGTCGTCCTTTTAACAGATCACCGCGTACGATCCGGGATGGAAAAACGGAGCAAAAGAAGAAAAGTGGCCTGAAACTGATGAAAACGTTCAATTTTGGGCTCCAAAAAAAGCACAGCGAGCAAGCTGGTTGCCCCTGTCGAAGAGCTCTCAGAGAGCTTTGCAAAGGTATGCTGTGCGCTGCGTAAATCCTTACGGATAAAATGTTATGCGCACCGGAGCGACGAAGACCTAGTCACAAATACTACGCCCTCAGTTTGTGGGCCCGACCTCTACGTGAAGCGAAGTTGTCTTGCCCAATGTTCCGTGGGATTTGGTAATAGAGATTTGGTGGATAAAGTATCTTGGCAACTGTAACCAGGGCAAAAAAAATTGAAAAGGGGGTGCAACACGAGTACTTCCCAGGGGGTCACCCATCCTAGTAATACTCTCGCCCAAGCACGCTTAACTTCGGAGTTCTGATGGGATCCGGTGCATTAGTGCTGGTATAATCGCACCCGTCTTGTTGAGGGCACAATTCCTATATGTGTTAACGGTTCATAGTCCCAGCCTAGAGAGATGGCCCATTCAAAAGGCCTAATGGGCTTAACGACAACCCATCAGCTTCAACAACGCAGGACCTTCACAAGATGTGATCATGACACGTTGTAGGGCCCTCCGATGTCCCGCGAGTCAAGTTGTCATCCTTTTAACAGCTCACGACGTACGATTCGAGATGGAAAAACAGAGCAAAAAAGAAAAGTGGCATGAAATTGATGAAAACGTTCAATTTTGGGCTCCAAAAATGGGCACAACGAGCATGCTTGCTGCCCCTGTCGTAGAGCTCTCTGAGAGCTTTGCAACGGTATTCTGTGCGCTTTGTAACTCCTTACGGATCAAAAGTTATGGGCACCGAAACGACGGAGACCTGGTCACAAACCCTACGTCCTCGATTTGCGGGCCCGACCTCTACGTGAAGCGAAGTTGTCTTGCCTAATGTTCCGTGGGATTCGGTAATAGAGATTTGGTGGATAAAGTATCTTGGCAACCCTAACCTGGGTAAAAAAAATTGAAATGGGGGTGCAACACGAGGACTTCCAAGGGGGTCACCCATCATAATATTACTCTCGCCCAAGCACGCTTAAGTTAGGAGTTCTGATGGGATCCGGTGCATTAGTGTTGGTATGTTCGCACCCGTCATGTTGAGGGCACAATTCCTATATGTGTTAACGGTTCACAGTCCCAGCCTAAAGAGATGGCCCATTCAAAAGGCCCAATGGGCTTAACGACAACCTATCCGCTTCAACAACGCAGCATCCTTGAAAGATATGATATCGACACGTTGTAGGGCCCTCTGATGTCCGACAAGTCAAGTTGTCGTCCTTTTAACAGCTCACGACGTACGATCCGGGATGGAAAAACAGAGCAAAAAAGAAAAGTGGCATGAAATTGATGAAAACGTTCGATTTTGGGCTCCAAAAACTGGCACAGCGAGCAAGCTGGCTGGCCCTGTCGTAGAGCTCTCAAAGAGCTTTGCAACGGTATGCTGTGCGTTGCGTAACTCCATACGGATCAAAAGTTATGCGTACCGGAGCGACGTAGACCTGGTCACAAACCCTACGGCCTCGGTTTGCGGGCTCGACCTCTACGTGAAGCGAAGTTGTCTTGCCTAATGTTCCGTGGGATTCGGTAATAGAGATTTGGTGGATAAAGTATCTTGGCAACCCTAACCAGGGCAAAAAAAATTGGAAAGGGGCTGCAACACGAGGACTTCCCAGGGGGTCACCCATCCTAGTACTACTCTCGCCCAAGCACGCTTAACTTCGGAGTTCTGATGGGATCCGGTGCATTAGTGCTGGTATATTTCCATCCGTCATGTTGAGGGCACAATTTCTATATGTGTTAACGGTTCACAGTCCCAGCCTAGAGAGATGGCCTATTCAAAAGGCCCAATGGGCTTAACGACAACCTATCCGCTTCAAAAACGCCACATCCTCGCAAGATATGATATCGACACGTTGTAGGGCCCTCTAATGTCCCACGAGTCAAGTTGTCGTCCTTTTAACAGCTCACGATGTACAATCTGGGATGGAAAAACGGAGCAAAAGAAGAAAAGTGGCCTGAAACTGATGAAAACGTTAGATTTTGGGCTCCAAAAAAAGCACAGCGAGCAAGCTGGTTAAGCTTCGTTGCCCCTATCGAAGAGCTCTCAGAGGGCTTCGTAACGGTATGCTGTGCGCTGCGTAACTCCTTACGGATAAAAAGTTATGGGCACCTGAGCGACGAAGACCTGGTCACAAACACTACGCCCTCGGTTTGCGAGCCCGACCTCTACGTGAAGCGAAGTTGTCTTGCCCAATGTTCTGTGGGATTTGGTAATAGAGATTTGGTGGATAAAGTATCTTGGCAACCGTAACTAGGGCAAAAAAAATTGCAAAGGGGTTGCAACATGAGTACTTCCCAGGGGGTCACCCATCCTAGTGCTACTCTCGCCCAAGCACGCTTAACTTCGGTGTTCTGATTGGACCCGGTGGATGAGTGCTGGTATGATCGCACCCGTCTTGTTGAGGGCACAATTCCAATTTGTGTTAACGGTTCATAGTCCCAGCCTAGAGAGATGGCCCATTCAAAAGGCCCAATGGGCTTAACGCCAACCCATCCTCTTCAACCACGCACCACCCTCACAAGATGTGATGTCGACGCGATGTGCGGCCCTCTGATGTCCCGCGAGTCAAGTTGGCGTCCTTTTAACAGCTCACGACGTACGATCCGGGATGTAAAAACAGAGCAAAAAAGAAAAGTGGCATGAAACTGATGAAAACGTTCGATTTTGGGCTCCAAAATCCGGCACAGCAAACAAGCTGGCTGCCCCTGTCGTAGAGCTCTCAGAGAGCTTTGCAATGGTATGCTGTGTGCTGCGTAACTCCTTACGGATCAAAAGTTATGGGCACCGGAGCGACGGAGACCTTGTCACAAACCCTACGGCCTCGGTTTGCGGGCCCGACCTCTACGTGGAGCGAAGTTGTCTTGCCTAATGTTCCGTGGGATTCGGTAATAGAGATTTGGTTCATAGTCCCAGCCTAGAGAGATGGCCCATTCAAAAGGCCTAATGGGCTTAACGACAACCCATCAGCTTCAACAACGTAGCACCCTCACAAGATGTGATATCGACACGTTGTAGGGCCCTCTGATGTCCCGCGAGTCAGGTTGTCGTCCTTTTAACAGCTCACGACGTACGATCCGGGATGGAAAAACAGAGCAAAAAAGAAAAGTGGCATGAAACTGATGAAAACGTTCGATTTTGACCTCCAAAAACTGGCACAGCGAGCAAGCTGGCTGCCACTGTCGTAGAGCTCTCAGAGAGCTTTGCAACGGAATGCTGTGCGTTGTGTAACTCCTTACGGATCAAAAGTTATGCGTACCGGAGCGACGTAGACTTAGTCACAAACCCTACGGCCTCAGTTTGCGGGCTCGACCTCTACGTGAAGCGAAGTTGTCTTGCCTAATGTTCCGTGGGATTCGGTAATATAGATTTGGTGGATAAAGTATCTTGGCAACCCTAACCAGGGCAAAAAAATTTGGAAAGGGGGTGTAACACGAGGACTTCCAAGGGGGTCACCCATCCTAGTACTACTCTCGCCCAAGCACGTAAAACTTTGGAGTTTTGATGGGATCCGGTGCATTAGTGCTGGTTTGTTCACACCAGTCATGTTGAGGGCACAATTCCTATATGTGTTAACGGTTCACAGTCCGAGCCTAGAGAGATGGACCATTCAAAAGGCCCAATGGGCTTAACGACAACTCATCAGCTTCAACAACGCAGCATTCTCGCAAGACGTGATATCGACACGTTGTAGGGCCCTCTGATGTCATGCGAGTCATGTTGTCGTCCTTTTAACAGCTCACGACGTACGATCTGGGACGGAAAAACAAAGCAAAAGAAGAAAAATGGCCTGAAACTGATGAAAACGTTCGATTTTGGCCTCCAAAAAAAGCACAGCGAGCAAGCTGACAGCCCCTGTCGTAGAGCTCTCAGAGAGATTTGCAACGGTATGCTGTGTGCTGCGTAACTCCTTACGGATCAAAAGTGATGGGCACCGGAGCGACGGAGACTTGGTCACAAACCCTACGGCCTCGGTTTGCGGGCCGACCTCTACGTGAAGCGAAGTTGTCTTGCCTAATGTTCCGTGGGATTCGGTAATATAGATTTGGTGGATAAAGTATCTTGGCAACCCTAACCAGGGCAAAAAAAATTGAAAAGGGGTTGCAACACGAGGACTTCCAAGGGGGTCACCCATCCTAGTACTACTCTTGCCCAATCACGCTTAACTTTGGAGTTCTGATGGGATCCGGTGCATTAGTGCTGGTATGTTCGCACCCATCATATTGAGGGCACAATTCCTATATGTGTTAACGGTTCACAGTCCGAGCCTAGAGAGATGGCCCATTCAAAAGGCCCAATGGGCTTAACGACAACTCATCAGCTTCAACAACGCAGCATTCTCGCAAGACGTGATATCGACACGTTGTAGGGCCCTCTGATGTCCCGCGAGTCAGGTTTTCGTCCTTTTAACAGCTCACGACGTACGATCCGGGACGAAATAACATAGCAAAATAAGAAAAGTGGCCTGAAACTGATGAAAACGTTCGATTTTCAGCTCCAAAAATGTGCAAAGCTAGCAAGCTCACTGCCCCCGTCGTAGAGCTCTCAGACAGCTTTGCAACGGAATGTTGGGCGCTGCGTAACTCCTTACGGATCAAAAGTTATGGGCATCGGAGCGACGGAGACCTGGTCATAAACCCTACACACTCAGTTTGCTGGCCCGGCTGCTCACGTCGTAGAGCTCTCAGAGAGCTTTGCAACGGTATGCTGTGCGCCGCGTAACTCCTTACAGATCAAAAGTTATGGGCACCGGAGCGACGGAGACCTGGTCACAAAACCTACGCCCTCAGTTTATGAGCCCGGCCTCTATGTGAATTGAAGTTGTCTTACCCTATGTTCTGTGGGATTCGATAATAGAGATTTGGTGGATAAAGTATCTTGCCAACCCTAACCAGGGCAAAAAAAATTGAAAAGCGGGTGCAACACGAGGACTTTCCAAGGGCTCACCCATCTTTGTACTACTGTCGCCCAAGCAAGCTTAACTTCGGATTTCTGATGGGATCCGGTGCATTTGTGCTGGTATGATCGCACCCGTCATGTTGAGGGCACAATTCCTATATGTGTTAACGGTTCATAGTCCTAGCCTCGAGAGATGTTCCATTCAAAAGACCCATTGGGATTAACGACAACCCATCCGCTTTAACAATGTAGCATACTCGCAAGACGTGATATCGACACGTTGTAGGGCACTCTCATGTCCTGCGAGTCAAGTTGTTTCCCTTTTAACAGCTCACGACGTACGATCCGTGACGAAAAAATAATGCAAAAGAAGAAAAATGGCCAGAAACTGATGAAAATGTTCCAATTTAGGCTCCAAAAACGGGCACAGCGAGCATGCAGGCTACCCCTGTCATAGAGCTCTCAGAGAGCTTTGCAACAGTATGTTGTGTGCTGCGTAACTCCTTATGGATCAAAAGTTATGGGCACCGGAGCGACGGAGACCTTGTCACAAACCCTACGCCCACGGTTTGCGGGCCCGGCCTCTACGTAAAGCGAAGTTGTCTTGCCCAATGTTCCATGGGATTCGGTAATAGATATTTGGGGGATAAAGTATCTTGGCAACCCTAACCAGGGCAAAAAAAATTGAAAAGGGGGTGCAACACGAGGACTTCCAAGGGGGTCACCCATCCTAGTACTACTCTCTCCCAATCATGCTTAACTTCGGAGTTCTGATGGGATCCGGTGCATTAGTGCTGGTATGTTCGCACCCATCATGTTGAGTGCACAATTCCTATGTGTTAACGGTTCATAGTCCCAACCTAGGGAGATGGCCCATTCAAAAGGCCCAATGGGCTTAGCGACAACTCATCCGCTTCAACAACGCAGCATTCTCGCAAGACGTGATATCGACACGTTGTAGGGCCCTCTGATGTCCCGCGAGTCAGGTTGTCGTCCTTTTAACAGCTCACGACGTACGATCCGGGACGGTAAAACAAAGCAAAAGAAGAAAATTGGCCTGAAACTGATGAAAACGTTCAATTTTGGGCTCCAAAAACGGGCTCAGTGAGCTTGCTCACTACCCCCGTCGTAGAGCTCTCATACAACTTTGCAACGGTATGTTGGGCGCTGCATAACTCCTTACGGATCAAAAGTTAAGGGCACCGGAGCAACGGAGACCTTGTCATAAACCCTATGCCCTAGGTTTGCGGGCCCAGCCTCTATGTGAAGCGAAGTTGTCTTGCCCAATTTTCCGTGGGATTCAGTAATAGAGATTTGGTGGATAAAAGTATCTTGGCAACCCTAACTAGGGCAAAAAAAATTGAAAAGGGGGTACAACACGAGGACTTCCTAAGGGGTCACCCATCCTTGCACTACTCTTACCCAAAGCACGCTTAACTTCGGAGTTCTTATGGGATCCGGTGCATTAGTGCTAGTATGATCGCACCCGTCATGTTGAGGTCACAATTCCTATATGTGTTAACGGTTCATAGTCCCAGCCTAGAGAGATGGCCCATTCAAAAGACCCATTGGGATTAACGACAACCCATCCGCTTCAACAATGCAGCATCCTCGCAAGACGTGATATCGACACGTTGTAGGGCCCTCTGATGTCCCGCGAGTCTGGTTGTCGTCCTTTTAACAGCTCACGACGTACAATCCGGGATAGAAAAATTGAGTAAAAGAACAAAAGTGGCCTGACACTGATGAAAACGTTTGATTTAGGGCTCCAAAAAGGGGCACAGCAAGCAAGCTAGCTTCCCCCGTCGTAGAGCTCTCAGAGAGTTTTGCAACGGTATGCTGTGCGCCGCGTAACTCTTTACAGATCAAAAGTTATGGGCACCGGAGCGTCGGAGAACTGGTCACAAACCCTATGCCCTCGGTTTGCAGGCCAGGCCTCTACGTGAAGCGAAATTTTCTTGCCCAATGTTCCGTGGGATTCGGTAATAGAGATTTGGTGGATAAAGTATCTTGGCAACCCTAAACAGGGCAAAAAAAATTGAAAAGGGGGTGCAACACGAAGACTTCCCAGGGGGTCACCGATCCTAGTACTACTATCGCCCAAGCACGCTTAACTTCGGAGTTCTGATGGTATCCGGTGCATTAGTTCTGGTATGATTGCACCCATCATGTTGAGGGCACAATTCCTATATGTGTTAACGGTTTCACAGTGCCAGCCTAGAGAGATGGCCCATTCAAAAGGCCCAATGGGCTTAATGACAACCCATCCGATTCAACAACACAGCATCCTTGCAAGACGTGATATCGACACGTTGTAGGGCCCTCTGATGTATCGCGAGTCAGGTTGTCGTCCTTTTAACAGCTCACGACATACGATCCGGGACGGAAAAATAGGGCAAAATAAGAAAAGTGGCCTGAAACTGATGAAAATGTTCGATTTCGGGATGCCAAAACAGGCACATCGAGTATTCTCACTGCCACCGTCGTAGAGCTCTCAGAGAGCTTTGCAACGGTATGCTGTCCGCCGCGTAACTCCTTACGGATCAAAAGTTATGGGCACCGGAGCGACGGAGACCTGGTCACAAACCCTACGCCCTCGGTTTGCGGGCCCGGCCTCTACGTGAAGCGAAATTGTCTTGCCCAATATTCCGTGGGATTCTGTAATAGAGATTTGGTGGATAAAGTATCTTGGCAATCCTAACCAGGGCAAAAAAAATTGAAAAAGGGGTGCAACACGAGGACTTCCCTGGGGGTCACCCATCCTAGTACTACTCTCGCCCAAGCACGCTTAAATACGGAGTTCTGATGGGATATGGTGCATTAGTGCTGGTATGTTCGCACCCATCATGTTGAGGGCACAATTCCTATATGTGTTAACGGCTCACAGTCCCAGCCTAGAGAGATGGCCCATTCAAAAGGCCCAATGGGCTTAACGACAACCCATCCGCTTCAACAACGCAGCTTCTTCGCAAGACGTGATATTGACACGTTGTAGCACCCTCTGATGTACCGCGAGTTAGGTTGTCGTCCTTTTAACAGCTCACGACGTACGATCTGGGACAAAAAAACAGGGCAAAAGAAGAAAAAACGGCTTGAAACTGATGAAAACGTTCGATTTTGGGCTCCAAAAATGGGCACAACGAGCAAGCTCTCGCTGTCCCCGTCGTAGAGCTATTTGAGAGCATTGCAACGGTATGCTGTGCGCCGCGTAACTCCATACGGATCAAAAGTTATTGGCACCGGATCGACGGAGACCTGGTCACAAAGCCTACGCCCTCAGTTTCCGGGCCCGGCCTCTACGTGAAGCGAAGTTGTCTTGCCCAATGTTCCTTGGGATTCGGTAACAGAGATTTGGTGGATAATGTATCTTGGCCACCCTAACCAGCGCAAAAAAAATTGAAAAGGGGGTGCAACACGACGACTTCCTAGGGAGTCATCCATCCTAGTACTACTCTCGCCCAAGCACACTTAACTTCGGAGTTCTGATGGGAACCGGTGGATAAGTGCTGGTATTATGGCACTAGTCATGTTAAGGGCACAATTCCTATATGTGTTAACGGTTCACAGTCCCTGCCTAGAGAGATGGCCTATTCAAAAGGCCCAATGGGCTTAACGACAACCCATACCCTTCAACAATGCAGCATCCTCACAAGATATAATATCGACATGTTGTAGGGACCTCTAATGTTCCACGAGTCAGGTTGTCGTCCTTTTAACAGCTCACGGCGTACGATTTGGGACGAAAAAACATAGCAAAAGAAGAAAAGTGGCATGAAACTGATGAAAACATTCGATTTTGGTCTCCAAAAATGGGAACAGTGAGCAAGCTGACTGCCCCTGTCGTAGAGCTCTCAGAGAGCTTTGCAACGGTATGTTGTGCGCTGCGTCACTCCTTACGGATCAAAAGTTATGGGCACCGGAGCAACATAGACCTGGTCGCAGACCCTACGCCCTCGATTTGCAGGACCGGCCTCTACGTGTAGCGAAGTTGTCATGCCCAAGGTTCCGTGGGATTCGGTAATAGATATTTGGTGGATAAAGTATCTTGGCAACCCTAACCAAGGCAAAAAAAATTGAAAATGGGGTGCAACACGAGGACTTCGAAAGGGGTCACCCATCCTAGTACTACTCTCGCCCAATCACGCTTAACTTCGGAGTTCTGATGGGATCCGGTGCATTAGTGCTGGTATGTTCGCACCCGTCATGTTGAGGGCACAATTGCTATATGTGTTAACGGTTCATAGTGCCAGCCTAGAGAGATGGCCCATTCAAAAGGCCCGATGGGCTTAACGACAACTCATCCGCTTCAACAACGCGGCATTCTCGCAAGACGTGATATCGACACGTTGTTGGGCACTCTGATGTCCCGCGAGTCAGGTTGTTGTCCTTTTAATAGCTCACGACGTACGATCGGGGATGGAAAAACAAAGCAAAAGAAAAAAAGTGGCCTGAAACTGATGAAAACGTTCGAATTTGGGCTCCAAAAACAGGCATAGTGAGCAAGCTCACTGCCCCCGTCGTAGAGCTCTCAGACAACTTTGCAACGGTATGCTGGGCGTTGCGTAACTCCTTACGGATCAAAATTTATGGGCACCGGAGTGACGGAGACCTGGTCATAAACCCTACGCCCTCGATTTGCGGGCCCGGCCTCTACGTGAAGCGAAGTTGTCTTGCCCAATGTTCCGTGGGATTCGGTAATAGAGATTTGGTGGATAAAGTATCCTGGCAACCGTAACCAGGGCAAAAAAAATTGAAAAGGGGGTGCAACACGAGGACTTCCCAGGGGGTCACCCATCCTAGTACTACTCTCACCCAAGCATGCTTAACTTTGGAATTTTGATGGGATCCGGTGCATTAGTGCTAGTATGATCGTACCCGTCATCTTGAGGGCACAATTCCTATATGTGTTAACGGTTCACAGTCCCAGCCTATAGAGATGGCCCATTCAAAAGGCCTAATGGGCTTAACGACAACCCATCTGCTTCAACAATGCAGCATCCTTGCAAGACGTGATATCGACACGTTGTAGGGACCTCTGATGTACAGCTAGTCAGGTTGTCGTCCTTTTAACAGCTCACAACGTACGATCCGAGACGGAAAAATAGAGCAAAAGAAGAAAAGTGGCCTGAAACTGATGAAAACGTTCGATTTTGGGTTCCAAAAATGGGCATAACGAGCAAGCTGGCTGCCCCCGTCGTAGAGCTCTTAGAGTGCTTTGCAACGGTATGCTGTACGCCGCGTAACTCTTTACGGATCAAAAGTTATGGGCACCGGAGCGACGGAGACCTGGTCACAAACCCTACGCCCTTGGTTTGCGGGCCCGGCCTGTACGTGAAGCGAAGTTGTCTTGCCCAATGTTCCGTGGGATTCGGTAATAGAGATTTGGTGGATAAAGTATCTTGGAAACCCTAACCAGGGCAAAAAAAATTGAAAAGGGGGTGCAACACGGGGACTTCCCATGGGGTCACCCATCCTAGTACTACTCTCGCCCAAGCATGCTTAACTTCGGAGTTCTGATGGGATCTGGTGCATTAGTGCTGGTATGATCGCACCCGTCATCTTGAGGGCCCAATTCCTTTATGTGTTAACGATTCACAGTCCCAACCTAGAGAGATGGCCTATTCAAAATGCCCAATGGGCTTAATGACAACCTATCCGCTTCAACAACGCAGCATCCTCGCAAGACGTGATATCGACATGTTGTAGGGCCCTCTGATATCCCGCTAGTCAGGTTGTCATCCTTTTAACAGATCACGACATACGATCCGGGACGGAAAAACAGAGAAAAAGTAGAAAAGTGGCCTGAAACTGATGAAAACGTTCAATTTTGAGCTGCAAAAAGATGCACAGTGAGCAGGCTTGCTGCCTCTATCGAAGAGCTCTCAGAGAGCTTTGCAACGGTATGTTGTGCGCCGCATAACTCCTTACGGATCAAAAGTTATGGGCACCGGAGCAACGGAGACCTGGTCACAAACACTACGCCCTCGGTTTTCGGGCCCGGCCTCTACGTGAAGCGAAGTTGTCTTGCTCAATGTTCCGTGAGAATTGAAAATAGAGATTTGGTGGATAAAGTATCTTGGCAACCCTAACCAGGGAAAAAAAAGTTGAAAAAGAGGTGCAACACGAGGACTTCCCAGGGGGTCAACCGTCCTAGTACTACTCTCACCCAAGCATGCTTAGCTTCGGAGTTCTGATGGGATCCGGTGCATTAGTGCTGGTTTGATCGCACCTGTCATGTTGAGGGCACAATTCCTATATGTGTTAACGGTTCACAGTGCCAGCCTAGAGAGATGGCCCATTGAAAAGGCCCAATGGGCTTAATGACAACCCATCCGCTTCAACAACGTAGCATCCTCGCAAGACGTGATATCGACATGTTTTAAGGACATCTGATATCCCGCGGGTCAGGTTGTCATCCTTTTAACAGCTCACGACGTACGATCCGGGACGGAAAAATAGGGCAAAATGAGAAAAGTGGCCTGAAACAGATGAAAACGTTACATTTTGGGATCCCAAAACGGTCACAACGAGCAAGCTCACTGCCCCTGTCGTAGAGCTCTCAGAGAGCTTTGCAACGGTATGATGTGCGCCGCGTAACTTCTTCCTGATCAAAAGTTATGGGGACCGGAGCGACGGAGACCTGGTCACAAGCTCTACGGCCTCGGTTTGCTGGCCCAGCCTCCACGTGAAGCGAAGTTGTCTTGCCCAGTGTTCCGTGGGAGTCGGTAATAGAGATTTGGTGGATAAAGTATCTTGGCAACCATAACAAGGGCAAAAAAAATTGAAAAGGGGGTGCAACACGAGGAATTCCCAAGGGGTCACCCATCCTAGTACTACTCTCGCCCAAGCACGCTTAACTATGGAGTTCTGATGGGATCCGGTGCATTAGTGCTAGTATGATCGCACCCGTCATGTTGATGGCACAATTTCTATATGTGTTAAAGATTCACAGTGCCAGCCTAAAGAGATGGCCCATTCAAAAGGCCCAATAGGCTTAACGACATCCCATCCGCTTCAACAACGCAACATCCTCGCAAGACGTGGTATCAACACGTTGTAGGGCCCTCTGATGTCCCGCGAGTCAGGTTGTCGTCCTTTTAACAGCTCACGACGTACGATCCGGGACGGAAAAAGAGAGCAAAAGAACAAAAGTGGCCTAAAATTGATTAAAACGTTCGATTTTGGGCTCCAAAAATGGGCAAAGTGAGCAACCTCGCTGCCTCCGTCTTTGAGCTCTCAGAGAGCTTTGCAATGGTATGTTGTGCGCCGCGTAACTCCTTACGGATCAAAAGTTATGGGCACCGGAGCGACGGAGACCTGGTCACAAACCCTACGCCCTCGGTTTGCGAGCCCAGCCTCTACGTGAAGCGAAGTTGTCTTGCCCAATGTTCCGTGGGATTCGGTAATAGGGATTTGGTGGATAAAGTATCTTGGCAACCCTAACTAGGGCATAAAAAATTGAAACTGAGGTGCAACCCGAGGACTTCCCAAGGGGTCACCCATCCTAGTACTACTCTCGCCCAAGCACGTTTAACTTCGGAGTTCGGATGGGATCCGGTGCATTAGTGCTGGTATGATCGCACCCGTCATGTTGAGGGCACAATTCCTATATGTGTTAACGGTTCACAATGCCAGCCTAGAGAGATGGCCCATTCAAAAGGCCCAATGGGCTTAACGAAAACCCATCCACTTCAACAACGCAGCATCCTCGCAAGACGTGATATCGACACGTTGTAGGGCCCTCTGATGTCCTGCGAGTCAGGTTGTCATCATTTTAACAGCTCACAACGTATGATACAGAACGAAACAACTGAGCAAAAGAAGAAAAGTGGCTTGAAACTGATGAAAATGTTCGATTTTGGGCTCCAAAAACGGGCACAGCGAGCAAGCTGGCTGCCCCCGTGGTAGAACTCTCAGAGAGCTTTGCAACGGTATGTTGTGCGCCGCGTAACTCCTTACGGATCAAAATTTATAGGCACCGGAGCGACATAGACCTGGTCACAAACCCTACGCCCTCGGTTTGCGGGCCCGGCCACTATGTGAAGCGAAGTTGTCGTACCCAATGTTTCGTGGGATTCGGTAATAGAGATTTGGTGGATAAAGTATCTTGGCAACCCTAACCAGGGCAAAAAAAATTGAAAAGCCAGTGCAACACGAGGACTTCTCAGGGGCTCACCCATCCTAGTACTACTCTCGCCCAAACACGCTTAACTTCGGAGTTCTGATGGGATCCGGTGCATTAGTGCAGGTATGATCACACCCGTCATGTTGACAGCACAATTCCTATATGTGTTAACGATTCACAGTGCCAGCCTAGGGAGATGGCCCATTCAAAACGCCCAATGGGCATAACGACAACCCATCCACTTCAACAACGCAGCATCCTCACAAGACGTGATATCGACACGTGGCAGGGCCCTCTAATGTACCACGTGTCAGGTTGTCGTCCTTTTAACAGCTCACGACGTACGATCCGGGACAGAAAAATAGGGCAAAAGAAGAAAAGTGTCCTGAAACTGATGAAAACGTTCGATTTTGGGCTCCAAAAATGGGCACAGCGAGCAATCTGGCTGCCCCCGTCGTAGAGCTCTCAGAGAGCTTTGCAACGGTATGCTGTGCGCCGCGTAACTCCTTACGGATCAAAAGTTATGGGCACCGGAGCGACGAAGACCTGGTCAAAAACCCTACGCCCTCGGTTTACGGGCCCGACCTCTACGTGAAACGAAGTTGTCTTGCCCTTTGTTGCGTGGTATTCAGTAATAGAGATTTGGTGGATAAAGTATCTTGGCAACCCTAACCAGGGCAAAAAAAATTGAAAAGGGGGTGCAACACAAGGACTTCCCAGGGGGTCACCCATCCTAGTACTACTCTCGCCCAAGCACGCTTAACTTCGGAGTTCTGATGGGATCCGGTGCATTAGTGCTGGTATGATCGCACCCGTCATGTTCAGGGCACAATTCCTATATGTGTTAATGATTCACAGTGCCAGCCTAGAGAGATGGCCCATTCAAAAGGCCCAATGGGCTTAACGACAACCTATCCGCTTCAACAATGCAACATCCTCGCAAGACGTGATATGGAAACGTTTTAAGGCCCTCTGATGTACCGCGAGTCAGGTTGTTGCCCTTTTAACAGCTCACGACGTACAATCCAGGACAAAAAAATAGAGCAAAAGAACAAAAGTGGCCAGAAACTGATAAAAACGTTCGATTTTGGGCTCTAAAAAGGGCACAGCGAGCAAGCTAGCTGCCCCCGTCGCAGAGCTCTCAAAGAGCTTTGCAACGGTATGATGTGCGCCGCGTAACTCCTTACGGATCAAAGGTTATGGGCATTGGAGCAACGGAGACCTGGTCACAAACCCTACGCCCTCTGTTTGCGGGCCCGGCCTCTACGTGAAGCGAAGTTGTCTTGCCCAATGTTCCATGGGATTCGGTAATAGAGATTTGGTGGATAAAGTATCTTGGAAACCCTAGCCAGGGCAAAAAAAATTGAAAAGGGGGTGCAACACGAGGACTTCCCAGTGGGTCACCCATCCTAGTACTACTCTCGCCCAAGCACGCTTAACTTCGGAGTTCTGATGGGATCCGGTGCACTAGTGCTAGTATGATGGCACCTGTCAAGTTCAGGGCACAATTCCTATATGTGTTAACGGTTCACAGTCCCAGCCTAGAGAGATGGCCCATTCAAAAGGCCCAATGGGCTTAACGACAACCCATCCACTTCAACAACGCAGCATCCTCGCAAGACGTGATATCGACACGTTGTAGGGCCCTCTGATGTCCCGCGAGTCAGGTTGTCGTCCTTTTAACAGCTCACGACGTACGATCCGGGACGAAAAAATAGAGCAAAAGAACAAAAGTGGCCTGAAACTGATGAAAACATTCGATTTTGGGCTCCAAAAAGGGGCACAGTGAGCAAGCTAGCTGCCCCCGTCGTAGAGCTCTCAGAGAGCTTTGCAACGGTATGTTATGCGCCGCGTAACTCCTTACTGATCAAAAGTTATGGGCACCGGAGCGACGGAGACCTGGTCACAAACCCTATGCCCTCGGTTTGTGGGCCCAGCCTCTATGTGAAGCGAAGTTGTTTTACCCAATGTTCCGTGGGATTCGGTAATAGAGATTTGGTGGATAAAGTATTTTGGCAACCCTAACCAGGGCAAAAAAAATTGAAAAGCGGGTGCAACACGATGACTTCCCATGGGGTCACCCATCCTTGTACTCCTCTCGCCCAAGCACGCTTAACTTCCGATTTCTAATAGGATCCGGTGCATTAGTGCTGGTAAGATCGCACCCATCATGTTGAGGGCCAGCCTAGAGAGATGGCCCATTCAAAAGGCCCAATGGGCTTAACGACAACCCATCCGCTTCAACAATGCAGCATCCTCGTAAGACGTGTTGTCAATACATTGTAGGGCCCTCTGATGTCCCGCGAGTCAGGTTGTCATCCTATTAACAGCTCACGACGTACGATCTGGGACGAGAAAATAGGGCAAAAGAAGAAAAGTGGCCTGAAACTGATGAAAATGTTCAATTTTGGGCTCCAAAAAGGGGCACAGCTAGCTCTCTGCCCCCGTCGTAAAGCTCTCAAAGTGCTTTGCAACGGTATGCTGTGCGTTGCGTAACTCCTTACGGATCAAAAGTTATGGGCATTGGAGCGACAGAGACCTGGTCACAAACCCTACGCCCTCGGTTTGCGGGCCCGGCCTCCACGTGAATCAAAATTGTCTTGCCCAATGTTCCGTGTGATTCGGTAATAGAGATTTGATGGATAAAGTATCTTGGCAACCCTAACCAGGGAAAAAAAAATTGAAAACGGGGGTGCAACACGAGGACTTCCTATGGGGTCACCCATCCAACCACTACTCTCGCCCAAGCACGCTTAACTTCGGAGTTCTGATGGGATCTGGTGCATTAGTGCTGGTATGATCGCACCCATCATGTTGAGGGCACAATTCCTATATGTGTTAACGGTTCACAGTGCCAGCCTAGAGATATGGCCCATTCTAAAGGCCCAATGGGCTTAATGACAACCTATCCGCTTCAACAAGGTAGCATCCTCGCAAGACGTGATGTCGACACGTTGTAGGGCCCTATGATATCCCGCGAGTCAGGTTGTCGTCCTTTTAACAGCTCACGACGTACGGTCCGAGATGAAAAAACAGAGCAAAAGAAGAAAAGTGGCTTGAAACTGATGAAAACGTTCTATTCTGGGCTCCAAAAAGGTCACAGCGAGCAAGCTGGCTGCCCCTGTCTTAGAGCTCTAAGAGAGCTTTGCAACGGTATGCTGTGCGCTGCGTAACTCCTTACGGATCAAAAGTTATGGGCACCGGAGCAACGGAGACCTGGTCACGAACCCAACTTCCTCGGTTTGCGGGCCCGGCCTCTACGTGAAGTGAAGTTGTCTTGCCCAATGCTTCGTGGGATTCGGTAATAGAGATTTGGTGCCTAAAGTATCTTAGCAACCCTAACCAGGGAAAAATAAATTGAAAAGGGGTGCAACACGAGGACTTCCCAGGGGGTCACCCATCATAGTACTACTCTCATCCAAGCATGCTTAGCTTCGAAGTTTTGATGGGATCCGGTGCATTAGTGCTGGTATGATCGCACCCGTCATGTTGAGGGCACAATTCCTATATGTGTTAATGGTTCACAGTGCCAGCCTAGAGAGATGGCCCATTCAAAAGGCCCAATAGGCGTAACGACAACCCATCCGATTCAACAACACAGCATCCTCGCAAAACGTGATATCGACACGTTATAGGGCCATTTGATATCCCGCGAGTCAGGTTGTCGTCCTTTTAACAGCTCACGACATACGATCCGGGACAAAAAAACAAGGCAAAAGAAGAAAAGTGGCTTGAAACAGATGAAAATGTTCCATTTTGGGATCCCAAATCGGGCATAGCGAGCAAGCTCGTAGCCCCCGTCATAGAGCTCTCAGACAGCTTTACAACTGTATGCTGTGTGCCGCGTAACTCCTTACGGATCAAAAGTTATGGTTACCAGAGCGACGGAGACCTGGTCACAAACCATACGCCCTCGGTTTGCGAGCCCGGCCTCTACGTGAAGCGAAGTTGTCTTGCCCAATGTTCCGTGGTATTCGGTAATAGAGATTTGGTGTTTACAGTATCTTGGCAACCCTAACCAGGGCAAAAAAAATTGAAAAGGGGGTGCAACCCGAGGACTTCCCAGGGGGTCACCCATCCTAATACTACTATCGCCCAAGCACACTTAACAACGGAGTTCTAATGGGATCCGGTGCATTAGTGCTAGTATGATTGCACCCGTCATGTTGAGGGCACAATTCCTATATGTGTTAATGGTTCACAATGCCAGCCTTGAGAGATGGCCCATTGAAAAGGCCCAATGGGCTTAACGACAACCCATCCGCTTCAACAATGCATCGTCCTCGCAAGACGTGATATTGACACGTTGTAAGGCCGTTTGATGTCCCGCGAGTCAGGTTGTCGTCCTTTTAACAGCTCACGACGTACAATCCGGGACGGAAAAATTGAGCAAAAGAACAAAAATGGCCTGAAACTGACGAAAACGTTCAATTTTGGCCTCCAAAAATGGGCATAGTGAGCAAGCTAGCTGCCCCCGTCGTAGAGCTCTCAGAGAGCTTTGCAACGGTATACTGTGTGCCGCGTAACTCCTTACGGATCAAAAGTTATGGGCACCGGAGCAACGGGGACCTGGTCACGAACCCAACTTCCTCGGTTTGCGGGCCCAGCCTCTACGTGAAGCGAAGTTGTCTTGCCCAATGCTCCGTGGGATTCGGTAATAGAGATTTGGTGCCTAAAGTATCTTAGCAACCCTAACCAGGGAAAAAAAAATTGAAAAGGGGGTGCAACACGAGGACTTCCTAGGGGGTCACCCATCATAGTACTACTCTCGTCCAAGCATGGTTAGCTTCGGAGTTCTGATGGGATTCGGTGCATTAGTGCTGGTATGATCGCACCCGTCACGTTAAGGGCACAATTCCTATATGTGTTAATGGTTCACAATGCCAGTCTAGAGAGATGGCCCATTCAAAAGGCCCAATAGGCTTAACGACAACCCATCCGATTCAACAACACAGCATCGTCGCAAGACGTGATATCGACACGTTGTAGGGCCATCTGATATCCCGCGAGACAGGTTGTCGTCCTTTTAACAGCTCACGACATACGATCCGGGATGAAAAAACAGGGCAAAAGAAGAAAAGTGGCTTGAAACAGATGAAAATGTTCCATTTTGGGATCCCAAAACGAGCATAGCGAGCAAGCTCGCAGCCCCCGTCATAGAGCTCTCAGAGAGCTTTACAACGGTATGCTGTGCGCCGCGTAACTCCTTACGGATCAAAAGTTATGGGCACCGGAGCGACGGAGACTTGGTCACAAACCCTACGCCCTCGGTTTGCGAGCCCGGCCTCTACGTGAAGCGAAGTTGTCTTGCCCAATGTTCTGTGGGATTCGGTAATAGAGATTTGGTGGATACAGTATCTTGGCAACCCTAACCAGGGCAAAAAAAATTGAAAAGGGGGTGCAACCCAAGGACTTCCCAAGGGGTCACCCATCCTAGTACTACTCTCGCCCAAGCATGCTTAACAACGGATTTCTGATGGGATCCGGTGCATTAGTGCTAGTATGATCGCACCCGTCAAGTTGAGGGCAAAATTCCTATATGTGTTGACGATTCACAGTGCCAGCCTAGAGAGATGGTCCATTCAAAAGGCCCAATGGGCTTAACAACAACCCATCTGCTTCAACAATGCAACTTCCTCGCAAGACGTGATATCGACACGTTGTAGGGCCCTCTGATGTCCAGCGAGTCAGGTTGTCGTCCTTTTAACAGCTCACGACGTACGATCCGGGACGAAAAAATAGAGAAAAAAACAAAAGTGGCTTTAAACAGATGAAAATGTTCAATTTTGGGCTCCAAAAATGGGCATAGCGAGCAAGCTAGCTGCCCCCGTCGTAGAGCTCTCAGAGAGCTTTGCAACGGTATGCTGTGCGCCGCGTAACTCCTTACGGATCAAAAGTTATGGGCACCGGAGCGACGGAGACCTGGTCACAAACCCTACGCCCTCGGTTTGTGGGCCCGGCCTCTACGTGAAGCGAAGTTGTCATGCCCAATGTTCCGTGGTATTTGGTAATAGAGATTTGGTGGATAAAGTATCTTGGCAACCCTAACAAGTGCAAAAAAAATTGAAAAGGGGGTGCAACCCAAGGACTTCCCAAGGGGGTCACCCATGCTAGTACTACTCCCACCCAAGCACGCTTAACTTCGGAGTTCGGATGGGATCCGGTGCATTAGTGCTGGTATGATCACACTCGTCATGTTGAGGGCACAATTCCTATATGTGTTAACGGTTCACAATGCCAGCCTAGAGAGATGGCCCATTCAAAAGGCCTAATGGGCTTAACGAAAACCCATCCACTTCAACAACGCAGCATCATCGCAAGACGTGATATCGACACGTTGTAGGGCCGTCTGATGTCCTACGAGTCATGTTGTCGTCCTTTTAACAGCTCACGATGTATGATATGGGACGAAAAAACTGAGCAAAAGAAGAAAAGGGGCTTGAAACTGGTGAAAACGTTCGATTTTGGACTCCAAAAACGGGCACAGCGAGCTAGCTAGCTGCCCCCGTGGTAGAGCTCTCAGAGAGATTTGCGACGGTATGCTATGCGCCGCGTAACTCCTTACGGATCAAAAGTTATGGGCACCGGAGCGACGGAGACCTGGTCACAAACCCTACGCCGTCGGTTTGCGGGCCCGGCCACTATGTGAAGCGAAGTTGTCTTACCCAATATTCCGTGGGATTCGGTAATAGAGATTTGGTGGATAAAGTTTCTTGGCAACCATAACCAGGGAAAAAAAATTGAAAAGCGGGTGCAACACGAGGACTTCCCAGGGGGTCACCCATCCTAGTACTACTCTCGCCCAAGCACGCTTAACTTCGGAGTTCTGATGGGATCCAGTGCATTAGTGCTGGTATGATCGCACCCGTTGTGAGGCCCGACCCCGAATAACGTGTATTACCTTGTTTTGCGTGCCATAGACCCCTAATTATAGGACCGACCTTGGATTACGTGTCCTATCTTGGTTTTCGTGCATACCTCGTCATACGTGCCTTGACCTAGAATAGTGTGCCCTAATCCCCGACTCACGTGCGGTACCTAGAAATACGTGCCCTAACCTCGATGTACATGCGTTACCTCGTTTCGTGTGTCCTAACCTTGAACTGCGTACCTTAACCTAGGTTTAAGAGTCGTACCTCGATTTGCATGCATTGCATTGGATTACGTGCCTTGCATTGGTTTACGTGCATTCACCTAGGATTGTGTGCATTAGTCTTGAAGTCCGTGTCTTACCTCGTAGTTCGTGTCTACCTCATGATTCGTGCCCTGTATTGATTTCTTTGTGTGTCTTGTAGTGCGTGCCCTAGACTTAGGAAAGCGTGCCCGCACGCTAATCAATAAATAATCCTACACAAAGCACTATACTATAAAATAATCCTACAAACACCACTAACTATTATTATAATCCTAATTCAAATCTCTACAAAATCCACTAGCACCTAAATATTATATTTTAAACTCACTACATGACAAAATCTCACAAACCTCTAAACATATTCTATATTCTATTCTACCTAAAATCCCTACATACCCAACATTCTCTTACACACATGTTAAAACAATTCAAAAGATGACACAAATCTGAATTTTTGCATGCCCAAGGCCAACATATGCATCAACTTTTGCAAAAGCCTCATTTTTCTCTCATTTCTCTCACTTTCCTCACATTTTCTCTCTCTCCCTCTCGCTCTCTCTCTCCATTTCGGTTTTGGCTGAGTTCTCTCCACCTCTTAGCTCATCTTCATCATCCTATGGTGCATCAAGACAAACCACAAGCAAAGAAACTCACCCAAGCAAGCTAGGATGCAAGAAACACACATGCAAGCATTTTGAGTCACCATTTTCGGCCTTGGTGAGTTTTTAAGCTTCCATTTCTTTTCTTCTTGTTCTAACCTCATTCATGTGCTAAGAGATTGATCACTAAGCTAGGAAAAATAGAGAAAAGCTAGTTGGAATCTCAGCTAAGCAAGAAGAAGAAGAGATTTGAGCTTCAACAAGGTTTTTGAGCATTTTTTGGGTTGATTGCAAAGATGAGGGCTAAAACCTTTTGAAAACTCTTCAAAAATCCACATGCATGCTAATAAATGTGTGTATTTTCTTCTGTACTTGAGGTATGTGGTCGTTCATAAGCTTAAACAACCATGCATGGCAAGATCTTGGCTTGAAAATGATGCTAGGTGAAGTCGAAATTGTTGACAACTCTCTGACCAGTCTGTTCGAGGTATGTTTAGCTAGGCAAATGATGTTGAAAATACATGAAAATTGGTAGGTGTCTATTTTGGACAGTTTTGAACATTTTTCCCAGAAATAGGACAAAGCTAATTTTGAGTCTAAAGTCCTCAAAATGGCAAATCTTTAAAATGTGACCAAATCTGGAAATCTGGAAAAATGAAGCAGGTTTTGGCAGATGCACTGACCTTGTGGAACGAACCATATTTTACTTAGTAAATGATGTCCAAAATGTATTAAATTTGATGTGCTGCTAGATTTTTCAGTTATGGACAATTTTGTCAGAAATGGACCAAGGCTAAAACTGACCCTAAGGACCTCAAAAACATCAATTTCTGAAAAGTGTGCAAATCTGGACAGTTTTGTGCTATTCCACTGTTTCGGATATATCTAATGATCCCGAATTCCAATTGATGCAAGGTTTGTTTCTGATTTTAGTTAACTTCTTGAGCTTTAATTTGACATCTTATTCACTGAATTTGGAGATTGTTTGCTTATCCGATTGATTGTGAGAAGACAGCCTGTTGCAGTAAGGGTTTCACTTAATGTTGTGCTTGGAAATATTGTTGTGACTCCTCTTGTTGAATTAGATGCTTGGGATTGTAGCTACGGGATGTTGTGTGGACTGTTTTGAATGTTTGAGGATGTTGAATTAAATGATGCATGGTTTGAGATTGACCTTGAGTTGGGTTGAGGCCCAAATTGCACGAATATACATGAAATGGAAACCCTAATGACTAGATAGTTTTGCTAAGTATTGAGCAATTGGATATTGTGTGGGAATTATATGCTTAGTGGGCTGCCCGTTAATGTCTTATAACTTCAAATGTGATTTTGACCATTGCATGTTGGCAAATAAACTTTTCTTGCACCCGAACCCATGATTGATGTCATTGCATGCTGAATAATCTTACCACTTGATCACGTGGACTTCTTAATGAGTTATATGGCCTGTTTTACATGTGTTACATGGCTGCCCGTTTAATTTTCATATAACTCTATATGCCTTCAAGTGAAATTTTCCTGTCTTATCGTGCCTTGCTTGTTTACCTGTCATAAATGTGCATTGCATACAAGGTTGCAACCTTTCCTGTTGGCATGGTAGCGATCACGCACACCGGAAGGCATCGGGCTTGCCGGTGCAACCATGACTACCATGGTCCCATTCCCTCTCTTGCTTGGGGGCTAGACTTCCTCGGAGAGTTGGGTCGTAGGATTTCGGGGTACATCCGGAGTACACCCACCTGGCGTGTTTGGGGGATGATTTGAAGTCGGCCGCAACAACTGATTCTGGAACTGATCTGAGAGCAAAAGCTCACCGTATCCTTTTACTGTGTTTATAAGTACTCTCGCTTGGTTCCTAGAGAACCTCGGGGATGAAAAATTGGTATTTATGTTCCTGTACTTATATTATTTTTACATTCATGCTTGCAAAAGGATTTTCATAAGTTGAACCGGAAAATGAGTTTCAAAACATATTTCCCGTTCCCCCTCGCTGAGTTCATAAGGACTCATCCTCTTTTATCATCTCAGGTGAAGAAGATCAAGAACAGGTACCCGAGGACGATGTGCCTAACGATGATTCCTTGGAGTGATTGCCTGTCCCTACGTGCTTTTGTGCTTTACCTGAAAGTGGTTGCTATATGGATGTTGTGTTTGATTGCAAACTACTCATTTTATTGATGTAAATGACCCCGTTGTAATTTGGGTCTAATTATGGGATTGTACTATCTATAACCGGACGAACTTTTATTTGGTTGTTTGCTTTCGTTTTCTTCATTAGTAGTTATCGTAGGCATTCAAACCACTAGATGAACAATCAACTAAGTTAATTCTATCCAATTTCACTTAGGTTCTCATTTGAAAACTAAAGGATAATAGGTACTTTCATGATAGGAAATTGGCAAATAAACGGGACATAGTTATCATGTTAGGCTTATTAACCAAACGAGACTTTCAAGATAAACTAGTAGGCAAATCGGTTGGTGACAAATAGGAGTCCTTAATGGAATTGGATTAATGATTGGAATAATTGAGGCATTTAGAGAATTAGGTCAAACCAAAGAGCCCAATTACAGCCGTTATGCTGCCGGTTTACCGAAAAATTTTGGAGTTTAGGCCAAAACGTTAAGCGTTAAATCTTCATGAACGATTAAGTACGTGAAATGATATGAATGTTTAGATCATACCCTAGTCTAAGCTTCATAGGCCGGGTTGGGGCGTGACACCTTATAGTAGAATGGTATCAGAGCTTAGTTTAGTAACTAGGCGTTAGCTGGGTTCAACTCTCGGACCATGGATAAAAGCTAAGGTAATTATGATGTCTTGTTTATATGTGTTAATGTGTGCTAATGTGCTTTAATTGCTTTGAGAATTGAATACTATGTGCCTTTGTGGACTATATGTATTATGTGTCATGTACACCGACACGTTAGTGCCCTCAATATTGCATGCATGCTTTTATACTCCTTCCTTCATACATGTGCATGTTATATAACCGTGAATGAATGTTTATACACATAGATAGTTAGGATTAGGACTTTTAGGGAAGTGAATTTGTGCAGGACGAACGAAAAGGCTCAGTTAGAGATTTCTGGCATCTTTACAAGTACTCAATGGATCGTATATATTATTGCATATGCATATATAAAATGCGTAGCACAGGTATAATTGTTGAGGTAAAGTTATCTCCTTATCTTTGGAATACCTATACCTGTAATTAAGTTATCAATTTTGTAGCCATAAAGTTCTTGATTCTGTTAAACCGTTCTTCTAATTGTGGTTCAAGAATAAATGTTAAGGACATACAACTTCCCTTAGATATAAGAATATACTATTGGACATGTGGAGTAATCTATCTATATATTCGTATGCCTATAATGGAAGTTTGACTTAGGAGCTGCTATTGAATCAAATTCTTATATCTTCAAATGGTATAATAGACTATTTATATGATTGAATCCTTACTTGATTGGAATTAAGCATCGTTGAACCTAATAAAGTGTATATTAATGAGTTTCAAGTTTACTCAATGGTAAGATTGTGACCTAGAAATTAAGAGATGAACTCGTGGAAATGGACGATAGGGGTTAGATTATTAAGGCGTGAATAATGTGTTTAAGTAACTTAACAATGGATGACCTCAAAACATGTAGGCAACTCTGGAGACCGAATTTAACAAGGTTGATGATTCTTTAATATAACAAGATATAAGGATGCTGTAATCAAGGAATTCACGTAGCTAGAACTCGTGTTTGGAAAGCTGCACCTAAAATGTTAGGTAGGATAGAAGTGTAAGGAATTGAATTATACATTAGATGACTAACATTGCTAAAGGTCCTAAGTTGGATATTGGTGATATTAAGAATCATGGTATTAAATTGTTGCCCCTCGGATTTAGTTATGATTATGCGAAGTAAGTCATTCTATGCACTTGTTATTTGGATACCCTAAAGGATATTAGGAAGCATATATCCCTAAATATTACCGATGGACCTAATATATAAACCATGGAAATGAGATTAAAGCATTTGGTTACAAAGTGGAGTCGTTAGGGTATGATTAGTAATCCTAAATAGCTAATAGTGAGTATGCATGATGATTCATGGTGAACCCTAGGGCCTAAGGTCAATGAGTCTTGATGCTCTTAGCTAGTTGAACATGTAAATGAGAAGAGTAAGATTTCATATAGTTAAGATAGATATGAATTAGAGTTACGATGACCCAAGAGGTTGTTGTTAGACAACCGTATTTAAGTGCATCGTTTCACTTCTAAAAACTAGCGGTTGGTAAACTTCGAATCGTGGTCGTTGAATAGAGGGTGAATCTTGTAGTGATAGTTAAATAAGTGGTTGATTACTTTTGAAGTTCTATTAGGTTATGTTGAAGGATGCCTCGTGATCATAATTCTTATGTTGATACAACCCTGAAGTTATCTCGTGTAAGTATTTTATGAGCTAGATCATTTCGGTACCCATTTATAGCCCTAGGATTGTTGTTGTACGGCCGGTAACCTAGTAGAGCATTGATATCACCTACATGGCGATGAACCCAGCTTAGTAACATTAATGTCGAAGATATATTGGCGGGCATTAAGTATTCAAAGGAATGACTAGGTCGCTAAATGAGTAGGACCATTGCCTTCTTAAGTATGACGTAACCTTGGATTGAGGTGAGTGGAATTTATTTGAGGTTGAAACTAATCGCCTTAGGAGTTTTGGATAAGATTAAAAGAAAATTCTGAAGTCTCGTGACTTGAAGATAGAGATTCGAATAAGGAAATAAATTGTGGATCACAAGCTGATGAATTTTACTTGTAAGAGTTGAACTAGTGCTACAAGATTAGTTACTCATGCAATTTCAATGGCAATTTGTTGATGGTACTTAATAAACCTTAGAGTTTGAGTTTCATGAACCTCAACAGTCTTTCTCCTTGATTATGGGCGTGAAGGTTAACGAAGCTGGGAAAGGATGTTAGTGAATAGGAGCCTATGATCGGGAGACTAGTCATTAGAAGATTTGCTAATCTAATGTACCTGCGAGATAAGAAGGGCTATAATACCATCGATAGATGACGATTTGAGATGGATCAGTTTGTTTGGAGAGTTTTTCCTGAAAATAGAGTCGTATTGTGGAAACGACCCATAACACGTGTATGTCCTAGGTGTTAACAATTTTGAAGCTAGTTGATAGAATATGTAAATCTGATATAGATCTATCGTCTTGAAATTAGCGTATGTCACCCTAGGACCATGGAATTATTGTGATATTCCTTTTGAGGTATGAATGCGAGATTGACACACCATGAGTCATGATTTTGGAGTTACAGTTCTATTGTTAGAATACCGATGCAACTTTGATGACTATGTTTGAAGACTCTAACCTTAGTTAATGAACTTGACCTTAAGATCAAATGGAAAATAGAGTCGTTCAATGAAAAGAACTATAAATGTAGAGGTCACACCGAACTAAATGATTGGAGAAACATAGGAAGTTAATTGTTTATGGTAAGAGATCACCAAACACAGGACGAACCGGAGTAGGAAGAATAACAAGGGTCAGAATCCGTCTAAATGACCTCAATAGGCAAGAATGAATTTCGGGACGAAATTCTTTTAAGGAGGGGAGGATGTGAGGCCCGACCCCGAATAACGTGTGTTACCTTGATTTGCGTGCCATAGACCCCTAATTATATGACTGACCTTGGATTACGTGTCCTGTCTTGGTTTTCGTGCATACCTCGTCATACGTGCCTTGACCTAGAATAGTGTGCCCTAATCCCCGACTCACGTGCGGTAGCTAGAAATACGTGCCCTGACCTCGATGTACATGCGTTACCTTGTTTCGTGTGCCCTAACCTTGAACTGCGTACCTTAACCTAGGTTTAAGAGTCGTACCTCGATTTGCATGCATTGCATTGGATTACGTGCCTTGCATTGGTTTACGTGCATTCACCTAGGATTGCGTGCATTAGTCTTGAAGTCCGTATCTTACCTTGTAGTTCGTGTCTACCTCGTGATTCGTGCCCTGTATTGATTTCTGTGTGTGTCTCGTTGTGCGTGCCCTAGACTTAGAAAAGCGTGCCCGCACGCTAATCAATAAAGAATCCTACACAAAGCACTAGACTATAAGATAATCCTACAAACACCACTAACTATTATTATAATCCTAATTCAAATCTCTACAAAATCCACTAACACCTAAATATTATATTTTAAACTCACTACATGACAAAATCTCACAAACCTCTAAACATATCCTATATTCTATTCTACCTAAAATCCCTAAATACCCAACATTCTCTTACACACATGTTAAAACAATTCAAAAGTTGACACAAATCTGAATTTTTGCATGCCCAAGGCCAACATATGCATCAACTTTTGCAAAAGCCTCATTTTTCTCTCATTTCTCTCACTTTCCTCACATTTTCTCTCTCTCCATTTCGGTTTTGGCTGAGTTCTCTCCACCTCTTAGCTCATCTTCATCATCCTATGGTGCATCAAGACAAACCACAAGCAAAGAAACTCACCCAAGCAAGCTAGGATGCAAGAAACACACATGCAAGCATTTTGAGTCACCATTTTCAGCCTTGGTGAGTTTTTAAGCTTCCATTTCTTTTCTTCTTGTTCTAACCTCATGCATGTGCTAAGAGATTGATCACTAAGCTAGGAAAAATAGAGAAAAGCTAGTTGGAATCTCGGCTAAGCAAGAAGAAGAAGAGATTTGAGCTTCAACAAGGTTTTTGAGCATTTTATGGGTTGATTGCGAAGGTGAGGGCTAAAACCTTTTGAAAAGTCTTCAAAAATCCACATGCATGCTAATAACTGTGTGTATTTGCTTCTGTACTTGAGGTATGTGGTCGTTCATAAGCTTAAAGAACCATGCATGGCAAGATCTTGGCTTGAAAATGATGCTAGGTGAAGTCGAAATTGTTGACAGCTCTCTGACCAGTCTGTTCGAGGTATTTTTAGCTAGGAAAATGATGTTGAAAATACATGAAAATTGGTATGTGTCTATTTTGGACAGTTTTGAACATTTTTCCCAGAAATAGGCCGAAGCTAATTTTGAGTCTAAGGTCCTCAAAATGGAAAATCTTTAAAATGTGACCAAATCTGGAAATCTGGAAAAATGAAGCAGGTTTTGGCAGATGCACTGACCATGTGAAACGAACCATATTTTACTTAGTAAATTATGTCTAAAATGTATTAAATTTGCTGTTCTGCTAGATTTTTCAGTTCTGGACAATTTTGTCAGAAATGGACCAAGGCTAAAACTGAACCTAAGGACCTCAAAAACGTCAATTTCTGAAAAGTGTGCAAATCTGGACAGTTTTGTGCTATTCCACTGTTTCGGATATATCTAATGATCCCGAACTCCAATTGATGCAAGGTTTGTTTCTGATTTTAGTTAACTTCTTGAGCTTTAATTTGACATCTTATTCACTGAATTTGGAGATTTTTTTCTTATCCGATTGATTGTGAGAAGACAGCCTGTTGCAGTAAGGGTTTCACTTAATGTTGGGCTTGGAAATATTGTTGTGACTCCTCTTGTTGAATTAGATGCTTGGGATTGTAGCTACGGGATGTTGTGTGGACTGTTTTGAATGTTTGAGGATGTTGAATTAAATGATGCATGGTTTGAGATTGACCTTGAGTTGGGTTGAGGCCCAAATTGCACGAATATACATGAAATGGAAACCCTAATGACTAGATAGTTTTGCTAAGTATTGATCAATTGGATATTGTGTGGGAATTATATGCTTAGTGGGCTGCCTGTTAATGTCTTATAACTTCAAATGTGATTTTGACCATTGCATGTTGGCAAATAAGCTTTTCTTGCACCCGAACCCATGATTGATGTCATTGCATGTTGAATAATCTTATCACTTGATCACGTGGACTTCTTAATGAGTTATATGGCCTGGTTTACATGTCTTACATGGCTACCCTTTTAATTTTCATATAACTCTTTATGCCTTCAAGTGAAATTTTCCTATCTTATCGTGCCTTGCTTGTTTACCTGTCATAAATGTGCATTGCATTGCATACAAGGTTGCAACCTTTCCTGTTGGCATGGTAGCGATCACGCACATCTGGCGGCATCGGGCTTGCCGGTGCACCCGTGACTACCATGGTCCCATTCCCTCTCTTGCTTGGGGGCAAGACTTCCTCGGGGAGTTGGGTCGTAGGATTTTGGGGTACATCCGGAGTATACCCACCTGGCATGTTTGGGGGATGATTTGAAGTCGGCCGCAACAACTGATTCTGGAACTGATCTGAGAGCAAAAGCTCACCGTATCCTTTTACTCTGTGTATAAGTACTCTCGCTTGGTTCCTAGAGAACCTCGGGGAGGAAAGACTGGTATTTCTGTTCCTGTACTTATATTATTGTTACATTCATGCTTGCAAAAGGATTTTCATAAGTTGAACCGGAAAATGAGTTTCAAAACCTATTTCTCGTTCCCCCTCGCTGAGTTCATAAGGACTCACCCTCTTTTATCATCTCAGGTGAAGAAGGTCAAGAACAGGTACTTGTGGACGATGTGCCTAACGATGGTTCCTTGGAGTGATTGCCTGTCGCTACGTGCTTTTGTGCTTTGCCTGAAAGTGGTTGCTATATAGATGTTGTGTTTGATTGCAAACTACTCATTTTATTGATGTAAATGACCCCGTTGTAATTTGGGTCTAATTATGGGATTGTACTATCTATAACCGGACGAACTTTTATATGGTTGTTTGCTTTCGTTTTCTTCATTAGTAGTTATCGTAGGCATTCAAACCACTAGATGAACAATCAACTAAGTTAATTCTATCTAATTTCACTTAGGTGCTCATTTGCAAACTAAAGGATAATAGGTACTTGCATGATAGGAAATTGACAAATAAACAGGACATAGTTATCATGTTAGGCTTATTAACCAAACGAGACTTTCAAGATAAACTAGTAGGCAAATCGGTTGGTGACAAATAGGAGTCCTTAATGGAATTGGATTAATGATTGGAATAATTGAGGCATTTAGAGAATTAGGTCAAACCAAAGAGCCCAATTACAGCCGTTATGCTGCCGGTTTACTGAAAAATTTTGGAGTTTAGGCGAAAACATTAAGCGTTAAATCTTCATGAACGGTTAAGTACGTGAAATGATATGAACGTTTAGATCACACCCTAGTCTAACCTTCATAGGCCGGGTTGGGGCGTGACACCTGTCATGTTGAGGGTACAATTCCTATATGTGTTAACGGTTCAAAGTGCCAGCCTAGAGAGATGGCCCATTCAAAAGGCCCAATGGGCTTAACGACAACCCATCCGCTTCAACAACGCAGCATCCTCGCAAGAAGTGATATCGACAGGTTGTGGGGCCCTCTGATGTATCGCAAACCAGGTTGTCGTCCTTTTAACAGTTCACGACGTACGCTCCGGGACGGAAAAACAGGGCAAAAGAAGAAAAGTGTCCTGAAACTGATGAAAACGTTCGATTTTGGGCTCCAAAAAGGGGCACAGCGAGCAAACTGGTTGCCCCATCATAGAGCTCTCAGAGAGCTTTGCAACGGTATGCTGTGCGCCGCGTAACACCTTACGGATCAAAAGTTATGGGTACCGGAGTGACGGAGACCTGGTCACAAACCCTACGCCCTCGGTTTGCGGGGTCGGCCTCTACGTGAAGCGAAGTTGCTTTGCCCAATGTTCCGTGGGATTCAGTAATAGAGATTTGGTGGATACAGTATCTTGGCAACCCTAGCCAGCGAAAAAAATTGAAAAGGGGGTGCAACCCGAGGACTTCCCAAGGGGTCACCCATCCTAGTACTACTCTCACCCAAGCACGCTTAACTTCGGAGTTCGGATGGGATCCGGTGCATTAGTGCTGGTATGATCGCACCCGTCATGTTGAGGGCACAATTCCTATATGTGTTAACAGTTCACAGTGCCAGCCTAGAGAGATGGCCTATTCAAAAGGCCCAATGGGTTTAACGACAACCCATCCGCTTCAACAACGCAGCATCCTCACAAGACAAGACATCGACACGTTGTAGGGCCTTCTGATGTACCGCGAGTCAGGTTGTCATCCTTTTAACAGCTCACGACGTATGATACGGGATTAAAAAACATAGCAAAAGAAAAAAAGTGGCTTGAAACTGATGAAAACGTTCGATTTTGATCTCAAAAAATGGGCACAGCGAACAAGCTAGTGGCCCCGTCGTAGAAAACTCAGAGAGCTTTGCAACGGTATGCTGTGCGCCCCGTAACTCCTTACGGTTCAAAAGTTATGGGCACCGGAGCGACGGAGACCTTGTCACAAGCCCTACGTCCTCGGTTTGCGGGCCCAGCCTCTACGTGAAGCGAAGTTGTCTTGCCCAACGTTCTATGGGATTCGGTAATAGAAATTTGCTAGAAAAAGTATATTGGCAACCCTAACCAGGGCAAAAAAAATTGAAAAGGGGTTGCAACACGAGGACTTCCCAGGGGGTCACCCATCCTAGCACTACTCTTGCCCAAGCACGCTTAACTTCGGAGTTCTGATGGGACCCGGTGAATTAGTGCTGGTATGATCACACCCGTCATGTTGAGGGCACAATTCCTATATGTGTTAACGATTCACAGTGCCAGCCTAGAGAGATGGCCCATTCAAAAGGCCCAATGGGCTTAACGGCAACCCATCCACTTCAACAACGCAGCATCCTCGCAAGACGTGATATCGACACATTGTAGGGCCCTCTGATGTCCTGCAAGTCAGGTTGTCGTCCTTTTAACAGCTCACGACGTACCATCCGAGACGAAAAAATAGAGCAAAAGAACAAAAGTGGCCTGAAACTGATGAAAACGTTCGATTTTGGGCTCCAAAAAGAGCACAACGAGCAAGCTAGCTGCCCCCGTCATAGATCTCTCAGAGAGCTTTCCAACGGTATGCTGTGCACCGCGTACTCGCTTACGGACAAAAAGTTATCTGCACCGGAGCAATGGATACCCGGTCACAAACCCTACGCCCTCGGTTTGAGGGCCCGACCTCTACGTGAAGCGAAGTTGTCTTGCCCAATGTTCCGTGGGATTCGGTAATAGATATTTGGTGGATAAAGTATTTTGGAAACCCTAGCCTGGGCAAAAAAAATTGAAAAGCAGGTGCAACACGAGGCCTTCTCAAAGGATCACCTATCGTAGTACTACTCTTGCCCAAGCACGCTTAACTTCGGAGTTCTGATGGGATCCGGTGCATTAGTGCTGGTATGATCGCACCCGTCATGTTGAGGGCACAATTCCAATATGTGTTAACGGTTCACAATCATTGCCTAGAGAGATGGCCCATTCAAAAGGCCCAATGGGCTTAACGATAACCCATCCACTTCAACAACGCAGCATCCTCGCAAGACGTGATATCGACACGTTGTAGGGCTCTCTGCTGTCCCACGAGTCAGGTTGTCATCCTTTTAACAGCTCACGACATACGATCCGGGACGGAAAAATAGAGCAAAAGAACAAAAGTGGCATGAAACTAATGAAAACGTTTGATTTTGGGATCCAAAAACAAGCACATTGAGCAAGCTAGTTGCCCCCATCGTAGAGCTCTCAGAGAGCTTTGCAACTGTATGTTGTGCACTGCGTAACTCCTTACGGATCAAAAGTTATGGGCACCGGAGCGACGGAGACCTGATCACAAACCCTACGCCCTCGGTTTGCGGGCTCGGCCTCTATGTGAAGCGAAGTTGTCTTGCCCAATGTTCCGTGGGATTCGGTATAGAGATTTGGTGGATAAAGTATCTTGGCAACCCTAATCAGGGCAAAAAAAATTGAAAAGGCAGTGCAACACGAGGACTTCCCAGGGGATCACCCATCCTAGTACTACTCTAGCCAAAGCACGCTTAACTTCGAAGTTCTGATGGGATCCGGTGCATTAGTGCTGGTATGATCGCACCGGTCATGTTGAGGGCACAATTACTATATGTGTTAACAGTTCACAGTGCCAGCCTAGAGAGATGGCTCATTCAAAAGGCCCAATGGGCGTAACGACAACCCATCCGCTTCAACAACGCAGCATCCTCACAAGACATGATATCGACACGTTGTAAGGCCCTCTGATGTACTGCGTGTCAGGTTGTCGTCCTTTTACACCTCACGACGTACGATCTAGGACAGAAAAATAGGGCAAAAGAAGAAAAGTGTCCTGAAAGTAATGAAAACGTTCGATTTTGGGTTCCAAAAATGGCCACCGCGAGAAAACTGGTTGCCCCGGTCGTAGAGCTCTCAGAGAGCTTTGCAACGGTATGTTGTGCGCCGTGTAACTCCTTACGGATCAAAAGTTATGGGCACCGGAGCGACGCAGACCTGGTCACAAAACCTACGCCCTCGGTTTGCGGGCCCGACCTCTACGTGAAGCGAAGTTTTCTTGCCCAATGTTCCGTGGGATTCGGTAATAGAGATTTGGTGGATAAAGTATCTTGGCAACCCTAACCAGGGCCAAAAAAATTGAAAAGTGGGTGCAACACGACTTCCCAGGGGGTCACCCATCCTAGTACTACTCTCGCCCAAGCACGTTTAACTTCAAAATTCTGATGGGATCCGGTGCATTAGTGCTGGTATGATCGCACCCGTCATGTTGAGGGCACAATTCCTATATGTGTTAACGGTTCACAGAGCCAGCCTGGAGAGATGGCCCATTCAAAAGGCCCAATGAGCTTAACGACAACCCATCCTCTTCAACAACGCAGCATCCTTGCAAGACGTAATATCGACACGTTGTAGGGCCCTCTGATGTAACGCGAGTCAGGTTGTCATCCTTTTAACAGCTCACGACATACGATCCGGGATGGAAAAATAGAGCAAAAGAACAAAAGTGGCTTGAAACAGATCAACACGTTCGATTTTGGGGTCCAAAAAGGGCAAACCCAGCAAGCTAGCTGCCTCCATCGTACAGCTCTCAGAGAGCTTTGCAACGGTATGCTGTGCGCCACGTAACTCCCTACGGATCAAAAGTTATGGGCATCGGAGCGACGGAGACCTGGTCACAAACCCTACGACCTCGGTTTGCGGGCCCGACCTCTATGTGAAGCGAAGTTGTCTTGCCCAATGTACCGTGGGATTCGGTAACAGAGATTTGGTGGATAAAGTATCTTGGCAACCCTAACCAGGGCAAAAAAAATTGAAAAGGGGTTGCAACACGAGGATTTCCCAGAGGGTCACCCATCCTAGTACTACTCTCGCCCAAGCACGCTTAACATCGGAGTTCTGACGGGATCCGGTGCATTAGTGCTGGTATGATCGCACCGGTCATGTTGAGGGTACAATTCCTATATGTGTTAACGATTCACAGTGCCAGCCTAGAGAGATGGCCCATTCAACAGGCCCAATGGGCTTAACGACAACCCATCCGCTTCAACAACGCAGCATCCTCGCAACACATGATATTGACACATTGTAGGGCCTTCTGATGTCCCCCGAGTCAGGTTGTCCTCCTTTTAACAGCTCACGACGTACAATCCAGGATGAAAAAATAGAGCAAACGAACAAAAGTGTCCTGAAATTGATGATAACGTTCAATTTTGGGCTCCAAAAAGGGCACAGCGAGCACGCTAGCTGCCCCTGTTGTAGAGCTCTCAGAGAGGTTTGCAACGGTATGTTGTGCGCTGCGTAACTCCTTACAGATCAAAAGTTATGGGCACCGGAGCGACGAAAACCTGGTCACAAACCCTACGCCCTTGGTTTGCGGGCCCGGCCTCTACGTGAAGCGAAGTTGTCTTGCCCAATGTTCTGTGGGATTCGGTAAAAGAGATCTGGTGGATAAAGTATCTTGGCAACCCTAACCAGGGCAAAAAAAATTGAAAATGTGGTGCAACACGAGGAATTCTCAGTGGGTCACCCATCCTAGTACTACTCTCACCAAGCACGCTTAACTTCGGAGTTCTGATGGGATCCGGTGCATTAGTGCTGGTATGATCTCACCCGTCTTGTTGAGGCACAATTCCTATATGTGTTAACGGTTAACAGTCCCAGCCTAGAGAGATGGCCCATTCAAAAGGCCCAATGGGCTTAACGACAACCCTTCCGCTTCAACAATGCAGCAACCTCGCAAGACGTGATATCGACACATTATAAGGCCCTCTGTTGTCCCTTGAGTCAGGTTGTCGTCCTTTCAACAGCTCACGACGTACGATCCGGGACGGAAAAATAGAGCAAAAGAAGAAAAGTGGCCTGAAACAGATGAAAAGTTCGATTTTGGGCTCCCAAAACGGGCAAAGAGAGCTAGCTGGCTGCCCCCGTCGTAGAGCTCTCAGAGAGCTTTGCAACGGTATGTTGTGCGCCGCATAAATCCTTGCGGATCAAAAGTTATGGGCACCGGAGCGACGCAGACCCGGTCACAAACCCTACGCCCTCGGTTTGTGGGCCCGACTTCTACGTGAAGCGAAGTTGTCTTGCCCAATGTTCCGTGGGATTCGGTAATAGAGATTTGGAGGATAAAGTATCTTGGCAATCCTAACCAGGGCAAAAAAAATTAAAAAGGGGGTGCAACACGAGGACTTCCCAAGGGGTCACCCATCCTAGTACTACTCTCGCCCAAGCACACTTAACTTTGGAGTTCTGATGGGTTCCTGTGCATTAGTGCTGGTATGATCTCACCCGTCATGTTGAGGGCACAATTCCTATATGTGTTAACGGTTCACAGTGCCAGCCTAGAGAGATGGCCCATTCAAAAGGCCCAATGGGCTTAACGACAACCCATCCGCTTCAACAACGCAGCATCCAAGCAAGATATGATATCGATGCAATGTAGGGCCCTCTGATGTCCCGCGAGTCAGGTTGTCGTCCTTTTAACAGCTCACGACGTACGATCCGAGACGGAAAAATAGAGCAAAAGAAGAAAAGTGGCCTGAAACTAATGAAAACGTTCGATTTCGGACTCCAAAAAGAGCACATTGAGCAAGCTGGCTGTGCCCGTCGTAGAGCTCTCAGAGAGCTTTAAAACGGTATGATGTGCGCCACGTAACTCCTTACGGATCAAAAGTTATGGGCACCAGAGCGATAGAAACCTGGTCACCAACCCTACGCCCTCGGTTTGCAGGCCCGGCCTCTACGTGAAGCGAAGTTGTCTTGCCCAATGTTCTGTGGGATTCGGTAATAGAGATTTGGTGGGTAAAGTATCTTGGCAACCCTAACCAGGGCAAAAAAAATTGAAAAGGGGGTGCAACACGAGGACTTCCCAGGGGGTCATCCATCCTAGTACTACTCTCGCCCAAGCACACTTAACTTCGGAGTTCTGATGGGATCCGGTGCATTAGTGCTGGTATGATCGCACCCGTCATGTTGAGGGCGCAATTCCTGTTTGTGTTAACGGTTCACAGTGCCAGCCTAGAGAGATGGCCTATTAAAAAGGCCCAATGGGCTTAACGACAACCCATCCGCATCAACAACGTAGCAACATCGCAAGACGTGATATCAACACGTTATAAGGCCCTCTGATGTCCCTTGAGTCAAGTTGTCGTCCTTTTAACAGCACACGACGTACGATCCGGGACGGAGAAATAGAGCAAAAGAAGAAAAGTGGCCTGAAACAGATGAAAACGTTCGATTTTGGGCTCCCAGAACTGGCACAGAGAGCAAGCTGGCTGCCCCCGTCGTAGAGCTCTCAGAGAGCTTTGCAACGGTGTATTGTGCGTCACATAACTCCTTGCGGATCAAAAGTTATGGGCACGAGAGCGACGGAGACATGGTCACAAACCCTACGCCTTCAGTTTGCGGGCCTGACCTCTACGTGAAGCGAAGTTGTCTTACCCAATGTTCCGTGGGATTCGGTAAGAGAGATTTGGTGGGTAAAGTATCTTGGCAACCCTAACCAGGGCAAAAAAAATTGAAAAGGGGGTGCAACACGAGGACTTCCCAGGGTGTCATCCATCCTAGTACTACTCTCGCCCAATCACGCTTAACTTCGGAGTTCTGATGGGATCAGGTGCATTAGTGATGGTATGATCACACCCGTCATGTTGAGGGCACAATTCCTATATGTGTTCACGGTTCACAGTGCCAGCCTAGAGAGATGGCCCATTGAAAAGGCCCAATGGGCTTAACGACAACCCATCCGCTTCAACAACGCAGCAACCCACAAGACATGATATCGACACGTTATAAGGCCCTCTGATGTCCCTTGAGTCAGGTTGTCGTCCTTTTAACAGCACACGACGTAAGATCCGGGACTGAAAAATAGAGCAAAAGAAGAAAAGTTGCCTGAAACAGATGAAAACATTCGATTTTGGGCTCCCAGAACTGGCACAGAGAGCAAGCTGGCTGCCCCTGTCGTAGAGCTCTCAGTGAGCTTTGCAACGGTATGTTGTGCGCCGCGTAACTCCTTACAGATCAAAAGTTATGGGCAACAGAGCGACGGAGACCAGGTCACAAACCCTACGCCTTCGGTTTGCGATCCCGGCCTCTACGTGAAGTGAAATTGTCTTGCCCAATGTTTCGTGGGATTCAGTAATAGAGATTTGGTGGATAAAGTATTTTGGAAACCCTAGCCAGGGCAAAAAAAATTGAAAAGGGGGTGCAACACGAGGACTTCCCAGGGGGTCACCCATCCTAGTACTACTCTCGCCCAAGCACACTTAACTTCGGAGTTCTGATGGGATCTGGTGCATTAGTGCTGGTATGATCGCACCCGTCATGTTGAGGGAACAATTCCTATATGTGTTAACGATTCACAGTCATTGCCTAGAGAGATGGCCCATTCAAAAGGCCCAATGGGCTTAACGACAACCTATCAGCTTCAACAACACAGCATTATCGCAAGATGTGATATCGACACATTGTAGGGCCCTCTGATGTCCCTTGAGTCAGGTTGTCGTCCTTTTAACAGCTCACAACGTACAATCCGGGACGAAAAAGTAGAGCAAAAGAAGAAAAGTGGCAAGAAACTGATGAAAACGTTCCATTTTGGGCTCCAAAAATGGGCACAGCGAGCAAGCTGGCTGCCATCGTCAAAAAGCTCTCAGAGAAGTTTGCAATTGTATGCTGTGCGCCGGGTAACTCCTTACGGATCAAAAGTTATGGGCACCGAAGCGACGGAGACCTAGTCACAAACCCTACGCCCTTGGTTTGCGGGCTCGGCCTCTATGTGAAGCGAAGTTGTCTTGCCCAATGTTCCGTGGGATTCGGTAATAGAGATCTGGTGGATAAAGTATCTTGGCAACCCTAACCAGGGCAAAAAAAATTAAAAATGGGGTGCAACACGAGGACTTCTCAGGGGGTCACCCATCCTAGTACTATTCTCACCAAACATGCTTAACTTCGGAGTTCTGATGGGATCCGGTGCATTAGTGCGGGTATGATCGCACCCGTCATGTTGAGGGCACAATTCCTATATGTGTTAACGGTTCACAGTCCCAGCCTAGAGAGATGGCCCATTCAAAAGGCCCAATGGGCTTAACGACAACCCTACCGCTTCAACAATGCAGCAACCTCGCAAGACGTGATATCGACAAGTTATAAGGCCCTCTGATGTCCCTTGAGTCATGTTGTCGTCCTTTTAACAGCTCACGACGTACGATCCGAGACGGAAAAATAGAGCAAAAGAAGAAAAGTGGCCTAAAACATATGAAAACGTTCGATTTTGGGCACCCAAAATGGGCACAGAGAGCATGCTGGCTGCCTCATTCATAGAGCTCTCAGAGTGCTTTGCAACGGTATGCTGTGCGCCGCGTAACTCCATAGGGATCAAAAGTTATGGGCACCGGAGCGACGGAGACTTGGTCACAAACCCTACGCCCTCGGTTTGCGGGCCCGGCCTCTACGTGAAGCGAAGTTGTCTTGCCCAATTTTCCGTGGGATTCGGTAATAGGGATTTGGTGGATAAAGTATCTTGGCAACCCTAACCAGGGCAAAAAAAATTGAAAAGGGTTGCAACACAAGGACTTCCTAGGGGGTCACCCATCCTAGTACTACTCTCGCCCAAGCACGCTTAACTTCGGAGTTCTGACGGGATCCGGGGCATTAGTGCTGGTATGATCGCACCCGTCATGTTGAGGGCACAATTCCTAAATGTGTTAACGGTTCACAGTGCCAGCGTAGAAAGATGGCCCATTCAAAAGGCCTGATGGGCTTAACGACAACCCATCCGCTTCAACAATGCAGCATCCTCGCAAGACGTGATATCGACACGTTGTAGGGCCCTCTGATGTCCCGCGAGTCAGGTTGTCGTCCTTTTAACAACTCACGACATGCTATTCGTGACGGAAAAATAGAGCAAAAGAACAAAAGTGACCTGAAACTAATGAAAACATTCGAGTTTGGGCTCCAAAAATGGGTACAACGAGCAAGCTTGCTGCCCACATCGTAGAGCTCTCAGAGAGCTTTGCAACGGTATGTTGTGCGCCGCGTAACTCCTTACGGATCAAAAGTTATAGGCATCGGAGCAACGGAGACCTGGTCACAAACCCTACGCCCTCGGTTTGCAAGCCCGACCTCTATGTGAAGCGACGTTGTTTTGCCCCATGTTCCGTGGGATTCGGTAATAGAGATTTGGTCGATAAAGTATCTTGGCAACCCTAACCAGGGCAAAAAAAATTGAAAAGGGTGTGCAACACGAGGACTTCCCAAGGGGTCACCCATCCTAGTACTACTTTCTTCCAAGCACGCTTAACTTTGGAATTCTGATGAGATCCGGTGCATTAGTGCTGGTATAATAGCACCCGTCATGTTGCGGACACAATTCCTATATGTGGTAACAGTTCACAATGCCATCCTAGAGAGATGGCCCATTCAAAAGGCCCAATGGGCTTAACGACAACCCATCCGCTTCAACAACTCAGCATCCTCCCAAGACGTGATATCGACACGTTGTAGGGCCCTCTGACGTACTGCGAGTCAGGTTGTCGTCCTTTTAACAGCTCACGATATATGATCCGGGATGGAAAAATAGGGCAAAAGATGAAAAGTGTCCCGAAACTGATGAAAACGTTCGATTTTGGGCTCAAAAAATGGGAACAGCGAGCAAGCTGGCTGTCCCCATCGTAGAGCTCTCAGAGAGCTTTGCTACGGTATGTTGTGTGCCATGTAACTCCTTATGGATCAAAAGTTATGGGCACCGGAGCGACGGAGACCTGGTCACAAACCCTACGCCTTCGGTTTGCGGGCCCGACCTCTACGTGAAGCGAAGTTGTCTTGCCCAATGTTCCGTGGGATTCAGTAAAAGAGATTTGGTGGATAAAGTATCTTGGCAACCCTAATCAGGGCAAAAAAAATTGAAAAGGGGGTGCAACACGAGGACTTCCCAGGGGGTCACCCATCCTAGTACTACTCTCGCCCAAGCATGCTTAACTTTGGAGTTCTGATGGGATCCGGAGCATTAGTGCTGGTATGATCACACCCGTCATGTTGAGGGCAGAATTCCTATATGTGTTAACGGTTCACAGTGCCAGCCTAGAGAGATGGCCCATTCAAAAGGCCCAATGGGCTTACTGACAACCCATCCGCTTCAGCAACGCAACATCCTCGCAAGACGTGATATCGACACGTTGTAGAACCCTCTAATGTCCCGCGAGTCAGGTTCTAGTCCTTTTAACATCTCACGACGTACAATCCGGAATGAAAAAATAGAGCAAAAGAAAAAAAGTGTTTGGACACAAATGAAAATGTTCCATTTTGGACTCCAAAAAGGGCACAGCGAGCAAGCTAGCTGCCCCCGTCGTAGAGGTCTCAGAGTACTTTGCAACGGAAAGCTGGACGCCGTGGAACACCATACGGAAACAAGGTGATGGGCACTGGAGCGGCGGAGAGCTAGTCACAAACCCTACGCCCTCGGTTTGCGGTCCCGGCCTCTACGTGAAGCGAAGTTGTCTTGCCCAATGTTCCGTGGGATTCGGTAATAGAGATTTGGTGGATAAAGTATCTTGGAAACCTTAACCAGGGCAGAAAAAATTGAAAATGGGGTGCAACACGAGGACTTCCCTGGGGGTCACCCATCCTAGTACTACTCTCGCCCAAGCATGCTTAACTTCGGCGTTCTGATGGGATCCGGTGCATTAGTGCTGGTATGATCACACTCGTCATGTAGAGGGCACAATTCCTATATGTGTTAACGGTTCACAGTCCTAGCCTAGAGAGATGGTCCATTCAAAAGGCCCAATGGGCTTAACGACAACCCATCCGCTTCAACAACACAGCATCCTCGCAAGACGTGATATCGACACGTTGTAGGGCCCTCTGATGTCCCGCGAATCAGGTTGTCCTCCTTTTAATAGCTCACGACGTACGATCTGGGACGGAAAAATAGAGCAATAGAACAAAAGTGGCCTAAAACTGATGAAAACGTTCGATTTTGGGCTCCAAGAACGGGCAAAGCGAGCAAGCTGGCTGCCCCCGTCGTAGAGCTCTCAAAGAGCTTTGTAACGGTATGTTGTGCGCCGTGTAACTCCTTACGGATCAAAAGTTATGGGCACCGGAGCGACGGAGACCTGGTCACAAACCTTACGCCCTCGGTTTGCGGGCCCGGCATCTATGTGAAGTGAAGTTGTCTTATCCAATGTTCCGTGGGATTCGGTAATAGAGATTTGGTGGATAAAGTATCTTGGCAACCCTAACCAGGGAAAAAAGAAATTGAAAAGCGGGTGCAACACGAGGACTTCCCAACGGGTCACCCATCCTAGTACTACTCTTGCCCAAGCACACTTAACTTCGGAGTTCTGAAGGGATCCGGTGCATTAGTGCTGGTATAATCGCACCCGTCATGTTGAAGGCACAATTCCTATATGTGTTAACGGTTCACAGTGCCAGCCTAGAGAGATGGTTCATTCAAAAGGCCCAAAAGGCTTAACCACAACCCATCCGCTTCAACAACGCAGCATCCTCGCAAGACGTGATATCGACACGTTGTAGGGCCCCCTGATGTACCGCGAGTCAGGTTGTCGTCCTTTTAATAGCTCACGACGTACGATCCGGGACGGAAAAACAGGGCAAAAGAAGAAAAGTGTCCTGAAACTGATGAAAACGTTCAATTTTAGGCTCCAAAAATGGGCAAAGCGAGCAAGCTAGCTGCCCCCATCATACAGCTCTCAAAGAGCTTTGTAACGGTATGCCGTGCGCCGCGTAAGTCCTTACGGATCAAAAGTCATGGGCACCGGAGCGACGGAGACCTGGTCAAAAACCTATGCCCTCTGTTTGCGTGCCTGACCTCTACGTGAAGCGAAGTTGTCTTGCCCAATGTTCCGTGGGATTCGGTAATAGAGATTTTTGTGGATAAAGTATCTTTGCAACCCTAACCAGGGCAAAAAAAATTGAAAAGGGTGTGTAACACGAGGAATTCCCAGGGGGTTACCCATCCTAGTACTACTCTCGCCCAAGCACGCTTAACTTTGGAGTTCTGATGGGATCCGGTGCATTAGTGCTGGTATGATCGCACCCGTCATGTTGAGGGCACAATTCCTATATGTGTTAATGATTCACAGTGCCAGCCTAGAGAGATGGCCCATTCAAAAGGCCCAATGGGCTTAACGACAACCCATCCGCTTCAACAACGCTGCATCCTCGCAAGACGTGATATCGACACATTGTAGGGCCCTCTGATGTCCGGCGAGTCAGGTTGTCGTCCTTTTAACAACTCACGACGTAAAATGTGGGATGAAAAAATAGAGCAAAAGAACAAAAGTGGACTGAAACTTATGAAAACGTTCGATTTTGGTCTCCAAAAAGGGCACAGCGAACAAGCTAGCTGCCCCGTCGTAGAAAACTCAGAGAGCTTTGCAATGGTATGCTGTGCGCCGCGTAACACCTTACGGATCAAAAGTTATGGGCACCGGAGCGACGGAGACTTGGTCACAAACCTTACGCCCTCGGTTTATGTGCCCGGCCTCTACGTGAAGTGAAGTTGTCTTGCCCAATGTTCTGTGGGATTCGGTAATAGAGATTTGGTGGATAAAGTGTCTTGGCAACCCTAAACAAGGCAAAAAAAATTGAAAAGGGGGTGCAACACGAGGACTTCCCAGGGGGTCACCCATCCTAGTACTACTCTCGCCCAAGCACGCTTAACTTTGGAGTTCTGATGGGATCCAGTGCATTAGTGCTGGTATGATCGCACCCGTCATGTTGAGGGCACAATTCCTATATGTGTTAACGGTTCACAATGCTAGCCTAGAGAGATGGCCCGTTCAAAAGACCAAATAGGCTTAACGACAACCCATCCGCTTCAACAACGCAACATCCTCGCAAGACGTGATATCGACACATTGTAGGTCCCTCTGATGTACCGCGAGTTAGGTTGTCGTCCTTTTAACAGCTCACGACGTACGATCCGGGACGGAAAAATAGGGCAAAAGAAGAAAAGTGTCCTGAAATTAATGAAAATGTTACATTTTGGGATCCAAAAATGGGCACAGCGAGCAAGTAGGTTGCCCCCGTCGTAGAGCTCTCAAAGAGCTTTGCAACGGTATGATCTGCGCCGCGTAACTCCTTACGGATCAAAAGTTATGGGCACCGGAGCGATGGAGACTTGGTCACAAACCCTACGACTTCGATTTGAGGGCCCGGCCTCTACGTGAAGCCAAGTTGTCTTTCCCAATGTTCCGTAGGATTCCGTAATAGAGATTTGGTGGATAAAGTGTCTTGGCAACCCTAACCAGGGCAAAAAAATTGAAAAGGGGGTGCAACATGAGGACTTCCCATGGGGTCACCTATCCTAGTACCACTCTCTCCCAAGCACACTTAACTTCAGATTTCTGATGGGATCCGGTGCATTTGTGCTGGTTTGATCGCACCCGTCATGTTGAGAGAACAATTCCTATATGAGTTAGAGGTTCACAGTGCTAGCCTAGAGAGATGGCCCATTCAAAAGGACCAATGGGCTTAACGACAACCCATCCCCTTCAACAACGTAGCATCCTCGCAAGATGTGATATCGACACGTTGTAGGGCCATCTGAGGTCCAGCGAGTCTAGTTGTCGTCCTTTTTACAACTCACGACGTACGATCCGGGACAGAAATATAGGGAAAAAGAAGAAAAGCATCCTGAAACTAATGAAAACGTTCAATTTTGAGCTCCAAAAATGGGCACAGCGAGACAAGCTGGCTGCCCCCGTCGTAGAGCTCTCAAAGAGCTTTGCAACGGTATGTTGTGCGCCGCGTAACTCCTTACGGATCAAAAGTTATGGGCACCGGAGCGATGGAGACCTGGTCAAAAACCCTACGCCCTCAGTTTACGGGCCCGACATCTACGTGAAGCGAAGTTGTCTTGCCCAATGTTCCGTGGGATTTAATAATAGAGATTTGGTGGATAAAGTATCTTGGCAACCCTAACTAGGGCAAAAAAAATTGAAAATGGTGTGCAACATGAAGACTTCCCATGTGGTCACCCATCCTAGTACTACTCTCGCCCAAGCACGCTTAACTTCGGCGTTCTGATGGGATCCGGTGCATTAGTGCTGGTATGATTGCACCCGTCATGTTGAGGGTACAATTCCTATATATGTTAACGGTTCACAGTCCCAGCCTAGAGAGATGGCCATTCAAAAGGCCCAATTGCCTTAACGACAAACCATCCGCTTCAACAACGCAGCATCCTCGCAAGACGTGATATCGATAAGTTGTAGGGCCCTTTGATGTACCGCCAGTCAGGTTGTCGTCCTTTTAATAGCTCACGACGTACGATCCGGGACGGAAAAACAGCGCAAAAGAAGAAAAGTGTCCTAAAATTGATGACAACGTTCGATTTTGGGCTCCAAAAATGAGCACAGAGAGCAAGCATGTTGCGCCCGTCGTAGAGGTCTCAGAGAGCTTTGCAACGGTATACTAGGCGGCGCGTAACTCCTTACGGATCAAAAGTTATGGGCACCGGAGCGATAGAGATTGGTCACAAACCCTACGACCTCGGTTTTTGAGCACGGCCTCTACGTGAAGCGAAGTTGTCTTTCCCAATGTTCCGTGGGATTCGGTAATAGAGATTTGGTGGATAAAGTGTCTTGGCAACCCTAAACAAGGCAAAAAAAATTGAAAAGGGGGTGCAACACGAGGACTTCACAGGGGGTCACACATCCTAGTACCACTCTCTCCCAGGCACGCTTAACTTTGGAGTTCTGATGGGATCCGGTGCATTAGTGCTGGTATGATCGCACCCGTCATGTTGAGAGCACAATTCCTATATGTGTTAGCGGTTCACAGTGTCAGCCTAGAAAGATGGCCCATTCAGAAGGCCTAATGGGCTTAACGACAACCCATCCACTTCAACAACGCAGCATCCTTGCAAGACGTGATATCGACACATTGTAAGGCCCTCTGATGTACCGCGAGTCAGGTTGTCGTCCTTTTAACAGCTCACGACGTACGATCCGGGATGGAAAAATGGGGCAAAAGAAGAAAAGTGTCCTTAAATTGATGAAAATGTTCAATTTTGGGCTACAAAAACGGGTACAGCGAGCAAGAAGTTTGCCCCCGTCGTAGAGCTCTCAAAGAGCTTTGCAACGGTATGCTGTGCGCTGCGTAAGTCCTTGCGGATCAAAAGTTATGGGCACCAGAGCGACGGAGACCATGTCACAAACCCTACGACCTCGATTTGCGGGCCCGACCTCTATGTGAAGCGAAGTTTTCTTTCCGAATGTTCCGTCGGATTCCGTAACAGAGATTTGGTGGATAAAGTATCTTGGCAACCCAAACAGGGCAAAAAAAATAGAAAAGGGGGTGCAACACGAGGACTTCATAAGGGGTCACACATCCTAGTACCACTCTCTTCCAAGTACGCTTAACTTCAGAGTTCTGATGGGATCCGGTGCATTAGTGCTGGTATGATCGCAACCGTCATGTTGAGAGCACAATTCCTATATGTGTTAGCGGTTCACAGTGCCAGCCTAGAGAGATGGCCCATTCAAAAGGCCCAATGGGCTTAACGATTACCCATCCGCTTCAACAACATAGCATCCTCGCAAGACATGATATCGACACGTTGTAAGGCCCTCCGATGTTTCACGAGTCAGGTTGTCGTCCTTTAACAGCTCACGACGTAAGATACGGGAAGGAAAAATAGGGTAAAAGAAGAAAAGCATCCTGAAACTGATGAAAACGTTCGATTTTGGGCTCCAGAAATGGGCACAGCGAGACAAGCTGGCTGCCCCCGTCGTAGAGCTCTCAAAGTGCTTTGCAGCGGTATGCTGTGCGTCGCGTAACTCCTTACGGATCAAAAGTTATTGGCACCGGAGCGACGGAGACCTGGTCAAAAACCCTACGCCCTCGGTTTGCGGGGCTGACCTTTACGTGAAGCGAAGTTGTCTTGCCCAATGTTCCGTGGGATTCGGAAATAGAGATTTGGTGGATAAAGTATCTTGGCAACCCTAACCAGGGCAAAAAAAATTAAAAAGGGGTGCAACACAAGGACTTCCCAGGGGGTCACCCATCCTAGTACTACTCTCTCCCAAGCACGCTTAACTTCGGAGTTCTGATGGGATCCGGTGCATTAGTGCTGGTATGATCGCACCCGTCATGTTGAGGGTACAATTCCTATATGTGTTAACGGTTCACAGTCCCAGCCTACAGAGATGGCCCATTCAAAAGACCCAATGGGCTTAACTACAACCTATCCGCTTCAACAACGCAGCATCCTCGCAAGATGTGATATTCACACGTTGTAGGGCCCTCTGATGTACTGCCAGTCAGGTTGTCATCCTTTTAACAGCTCACGACATACGATCAGGGATGGAAAAACTGGGCAAAAGAAGAAAAGTGTCCTGAAACTGATGAAAATGTTCGATTTTGGGCTCCAAAAATGAGCACAGCGAGCAAGCAGGTTCCCCCGTTGTAAAGCTCTCATAGAGCTTTGCAACGGTATGCTAGGCACCGCGTAACTCCTTACGGATAAAAATTTATGGGCACCGGAGCGCCGGAGACCTGGTCACAAACCCTACGACCTCGGTTTGTGAGCTCGGCCTCTACGTGAAGCGAAGTTGTCTTTCCCAATGTTCCGTGGGATTCGATAATAGAGATTTGGTGGATAAAGTGTCTTGGCAACCCTAACCAGGGCAAAAAAAAATTGAAAAGGGGGTGCAACACGAGGACTTCCCAGGGGGTCACCCATCCTAGTACCACTCTCTCCCAAGCACGCTTAACTTCGGAGTTCTAATGGGATCCGGTGCATTAGTGCCGGTATGATCGCACTTGTCATGTTGAGAGCACAATTCCTATATGTGTTAGCGGTTCACAGTGCCAGCCTAGAAAGATGGCCCATTCAGAAGGCCTAATGGGCTTAACGACAACCCATCCACTTCAACAACGCAGCATCCTTGCAAGACGTGATATCGACACATTGTAAGGCCCTCTGATGTACCGCGAGTCAGGTTGTCGTCCTTTTACCAGCTCACGACGTACAATCCGGGATGGAAAAATAGGGCAAAAGAAGGAAAGTGTCCTTAAATTGATGAAAACGTTCGATTTTGGGCTCCAAAAACGGGTAAAGCAAGCAAGCAGGTTGCCCCCATCGTAGAGCTCTCAAAGAGCTTTGCAACGGTATGCTGTGCGCTGCGTAAGTCCTTACGGATCAAAAGTTATGGGCACCGGAGCGACGGAGACTAGGTCACAAACCCTACGACCTCGGTTTGCGGGCCTAACCTCTATGTGAAGCGAAGTTGTCTTTCGGAATGTTCCGTCGGATTCCGTAACAGAGATTTGGTGGATAAAGTATCTTGGCAACCCAAACAGGGCAAAAAAAATTGAAAAGGGGGTGCAACACGAGGACTTCACTGGGGGTCACGCATCCTAGTACCACTCTCTTCCAAGTACACTTAACTTCAGAGTTCTGATGGGATCCGGTGCATTAGTGCTGGTATGATCGCACCCGTCATGTTTAGAGCACAATTCCTATATGTGTTAGCGGTTCATAGAGCCAACCTAGAGAGATGGCCCATTCAGAAGGCCCAATGGGCTTAACGACAACCCATCCGCTTCAACAACGCAGCATCCACGCAAGACGTGATATCGACACGTTGTAGGGCCCTCTGATATACCGCGAGTCAGGTTGTCGTCCTTTTAACAGCTCACGACGTATGATCCGGGATGGAAAAATAGGGCAAAAGAAGAAAAGTGTCCTGAAATTGATGAAAACGTTCGATTTTGGGCTCCAAAAATGGGTACAGCGAGCAAGCAGGTTGCCCCCGTCGTAGAGCTCTCAAAGAGCTTTGCAACGGTATGTTGTGCGCTGCGTAAGTCCTTACGGATCAAAAGTTATGGGCACCGGAGCGACGGAGACCGGGTCACAAACCCTACAACCTCGGTTTGCGAGCTCGGCCTCTACTTGAAGCGAAGTTGTCTTTCCCAATGTTCCGTGGCATTCGGTAATAGAGATTTGGTGGATAAAGTGTCTTGGCAACCCTAACCAGGGCAAAAAAAATTGAAAAGCGGGTGCAACACGAGGACTTCCCAGGGGGTCACCCATCCTAGTACTACTCTCGCCCAAGCACGCTTAACTTCGGAGTTCTGATGGGATCTGGAGCATTATTGCTGGTATGATCGCAACCATCATGTTGAGGCACAATTCCTATATGTGTTAATGGTTCACAGTGCCAACCTAGAGAGATGGCCCATTCAAAAGGCCCAATGGGCTTAACAACAACCCATCCGCTTCAACAAGGCAGCATCGTCGCAAGACGTGATATCGACACGTTGTAGGGCCGGCTGATGTACCGCGAGTCAGGTTGTCATCCTTTTAAGAACTCACAACGTACAATCCGGGACGGAAAAATAGAGCTAAAGAACAAAAGTGGCCTGAAACTGATGAAAACGTTCGATTTCGGGCTCCAAAAAGGGGCACAGCGAGCAAGCTGACTGCCCCCGTCGTAGAGCTCTCAGAGAGCTTTGCAATGGTATGATGTGCGCCGCGTAACTCCTTACGGATCAAAAGTTATGGGCACCGGAGCAACACGGAACTAGTCACAAACCCTACGCCCTCGGTTTACGGGCCCGGCCTCTACGTGAAGCGAAGTTGTCTTTCCCATTGTTCCGTGGGATTCGGTAATAGAGATTTGGTGGATAAAGTGTCTTGGCAACCCTAACCAGGGCAAAAAAAATTGAAAAGGGGGTGCAACACGAGGACTTCCCAATGTTACGTGAAGCGAAGTTGTCTTGCCCAATGTTCTGTGGGATTCGGTAATAGAGATTTGGAGGATAAAATATCTTGGCAATCCTAACCAGGGCAAAAAAAATTGAAAAGGGGGTGCAACACGAGGACTACCCAGGGGGTCACTCATCCTAGTACTACTCTCACCCAAGCACGCTTAACTTCGGAGTTCTGATGGGATCCAGTGCATTACTGCTGGTATGATCGCACCCATCATGTTGAGGGCACAATTCTTATATGTGTTAATGGTTCATTGTGCCAACCTAGAGAGATGGCCCATTCAAAAGGCCCAATGGGCTTAACGACAACCCATCCGCTTCAACAACGCAGCATCCTCGCAAGACGTGATATCGACACGTTGTAGGGCCCTCTGATGTACCACGAGTCAGGTTGTCGTCCTTTTAACAAATCACGACGTACGATACGGGATGAAAAAACAGGGCAAAAGAAGAAAAGTCTCTGGAAACTGATGAAAACGTTCGATTTTGGGCTTAAAAAAAAGGCACAGTGAGCAAGCTGGCTGCCCCCGTCGTAGAGCTCTCAGAGAGCTTTGCAATGGTATACTGTGCGCCGCGTAACTCCTTACGGATCAATTGTTGTGGGCACCGGAGTGACGGAGACCTGGTCACCACCCCTACGCCCTCGATTTGCAGGCCCGGCTTCTACGTGAAGCGAAGTTGTCTTGCCCAATGTTCCGTGGGATTCGGTAATTGATATTTGGTGGATAAAGTATCTTGGCAACCCTAACCAGGGCAAAAAAAATTGAAATGGTGGTGCAACACGAGGACTTCCCAGGGGGTCACCCATCCTAGTACTACTATTGCCTAAGCACGCTTAACTTTAGAGTTCTGATGGGATCTGGTGCATTAGTGGTGGTATGATTGCACCCGTCCTGTTGAGGGCACAATTCCTATATGTGTTAACGTTTCACAGTGCCAGCCTAGAGAGATGGCCCATTCAAAAGGCCCAATGGGCTTAATGATAACCTATCCGCTTCAATATCGCAGTATCCTCGCAAGACGTGATATCGACACATTGTAGGGCCCTCTGATGTACTGCGAGTCAGGTTGTCATCCTTTTAACAGCTCACGAAGTTGGATCCGGGACGGAAAAACACGGCAAACGAAGAACAATGTCCTGAAATTGATGAAAACATTCAATTTTGGGCTTCAAAAATGGGCACAGCGAGCAAGCTGGCTGCCCCCGTCTTAGTGTTGTCAGAGATCTTTGCAACGGTATGTTGTGCTCCGCGTAACTCCTTACGGATTAAAAGTTATACGCACTGGAGAAACGGAGACCCGGTCACAAACCCTACGCCCTCGGTTTGTGGGCCCGGCTTCTACGTGAAGCGAAGTTGTTTTTCCCAATGTTCCGTGGGATTCGGTAATAGAGATTTGGAGGATAAAATATCTTGGCAATCCTAACCTGGGCAAAAAAAATTGAAAAGGGGGTGCAACACGAGGACTTCCCATGGGGTCACCCATCCTTGTACTACTCTCGCCCAAGCACGCTTAACTTCGGAGTTCTGATGGGATCCGTTGCATTAGTGCTGGTATGATCGCACCTGTCATGATGAGGGCACAATTCCGATATGTGTTAACGGTTCACAGTCCCAGTTTAGAGAGATGGCCCATTGAAAAGGCCCAATGGGCTTAATGACAACCCATCTGCTTCAACAATGCAGCATCCTCACAAGATGTGATATTGACCTATTGAAGGGCCCTCTGATGTACCGCGAGTCAGGTTGTCGTCCTTTTAACAGCTCACAACGTACGATTCGGGACGAAAAAATAGGGCAAAAGAAGAAAAGTGTCCTGAAACTGATGAAAACGTTCTATTTTGGGCTCCAAAAAGAGGCAAAGCGAGCAGGCTGGCTGTCCTCGTCGTACAGCTCTCTGAGAGCTTTGCAACGGTATGCTGTGCGCCGCGTAACTCCTTACGGATCAAATGGTATGGGCACCGGAGCGACGGAGACCTGGTCAAAAACCCTACGCCCTCGGCTTGCTGCCCCGGCCTCAACGTGAAACGAAGTTGTCTTGCCCAATGATCCGTGGGATTCGGTAATAGAGATTTGGTGGATAAAGTATCTTGGCAAACCTAACCAGGGAAAAAAAAATTGAAAAGGGGGTGCAACACGAGGACTTCCCAGGGGGTCACCCATCCTTGTACAACTCTCGCCCAAGCACGCTTAACTTCGGAGTTCTGATGGGATCCGTTGCATTAGTGCTGGTATGATAGCATCTATCATGATGAGGGCACAATTCCTATATGTGTTAACGGTTCACAGTGCCAGCCTAGAGAGATGGCCCATTCAAAAGGCCCAATGGGCTTAACGACAACCCATTCGCTTCAACAACACAGCATCCTCGCAAGACCTGATATTGACACAATGTAGGGCCCTCTGATGTACCGCGAGTCAGGTTGTCATCCTTTTAACAGCTCACGACGTATGATACGGGACAGAAAAACAGGGCAAAAGAAGAAAAGTGTCTTGAAACTGCTGAAAACATTCAATTTTGGGCTCCAAAAAGGGGCACAGCGAGCAAGCTGGCTGCCCCAGTCGTAGAGCTCTCAGAGAGCTTTGCAACGGTATGCTATGCGCCGCGTAACTCCTTACGGATAAAATGTTATAGGCACCGGAGCGACGGAGACCTGGTCACAAACCCTATGCCCTCGGTTTGCGGGCCCGACCTCTACGTGAAGCGAAGTTGTCTTGCCCAATGTTCCGTGGGATTCGGTAATAGAGATTTGGAGGATAAAGTATCTGGGCAATCCTAACCAGGGCAAAAAAAATTGAAAATGGGGTGCAACAAGAGGACATCCCAGGGGGTCACCCATCTTAGTACTAATCTCGCCCAAGAACGCCTAACTTCGGAGTTCTGATGGGATCTGTTGCATTAGTGCTGGTATGATCGCACCCATCATGTTGAGGGCACAATTCCTATATGTGTTAACGGTTCACAGTCCCAACCTAGAGAGATGGTCCATTCAGAAGGCCCAATGGGCTTATTGACAACCCATCCGCTTCAACAATGCAACATCCTCGAAAGACGTGATATCGACACATTCTAGGGCCCTCTAATGTCCCACGAGTCAGGTTGTCGTCCTTTTAACTGCTCACGACGTACGATACGAGACGGAAACACAGGGCAAAAAAAAGAAAAGTCTCCTGAAACTGATGAAAACGTTCTATTTTGGGCTCCAAAAATGGTCATATTGAGAAAGCTGGTGGCCCCCGTCGTAGAGCTCTCAGAGAGCTTTGCAACGGTATACTGTGCGCCGCGAAACTCCTTACGGATCAAAAGTTATGGGCACCGGAGCGACGGAGACCTGGTTACAAACCCTACGCCTTCGGTTCGCGGGCCCGGCCTCTATGTGAAGTGAAGATGTTTTGCCCAATTTTCCGTGGGATTCGGTAATAGAGATTTTGCAGATAAAGTATCTTGGCAACCCTAACCAAGGTAAAAAAAAATTGAAATGGGGGTGCAACACGAGGACTTCCCAGGGGGTCACCCATCCTAGTACTACTCTCGCCCAACCACGCTTAACTTCGGAGTTCTGATAGGATCCGGTGGATTAGTGCTGGTACGATCGCACCCGTCATGTTGAGGGCACAATTCCTATATGTGTTAATGGTTCACAGTCCCAGCCTAGAGAGATGGCTCATTCAGAAGGCCCAATGGGCTTAACGACTACCCATCCTCTTCAACAACACAGCATCCTCACAAGACGTGACATCGACACGTTGTAGGGCCCTCTGATGTCCCGCGAGTCAGGTTGTCGTCCTTTTAACAGCTCACGACGTACAATCCGGGATGGAAAAATAGAGCAAAAGAACAAAAGTGGCCTAAAACTGATGAAAATGTTCGATTTTGGGCTCCAAAAAGTGGCACAGCGAGCATGCTGGCTGCCCTCGTCGTACAGCTCTCAGAGAGCTTTGCAACGGTATGCTGTGCACCGCGTAACTCCTAACGGATCAAAAGTTATGGGCACCGGAGCGACGGAGACCTGGTCACAAACCTTACGCCTTCAGTTTGCAGGCCTGGCCTGTACGTGAAGTGAAGTTGTCTTGCCCAATGTTCCGTGGGATTCGGTAATAGAGATTTGGTGGATAAAGTAACTTGGCAACCCTAACCAGGGCAAAAAAAAATTTTAAAGGGGGTGCAACACGAGGACTTCCCAGGGGTCACCCATCCTAGTACTACTCTCGCTCAAGCACGCTTAACTTCGGAGTTCTGATGGGATCCGTTGCATTAGTGCTGGTATGATCGCACCCGTGAAGTTGAGGGCACAATTCCTATATGTGTTAACTGTTCACAGTGCCAGACTAGAGAGATGGCCCATTCAAAAGGCCCAATGGGCTTAACGACAACCCATCCGCTTCAATAACGCAGCATCCTCGCAAGACATGATATCGACACATTGTAGGGCCCTCTGATGTACCGCGAGTCAGGTTGTCGTCCTTTTAACAGCTCACGACGTACGATCCGGGATGAAAAAACAGGGCAAACGAAGAAAAGTGTCCTGAAACTAATGAAAACATTCGATTTTGGGCTTCAAAAATGGGCACAACAAACAAGCTAGCTGCCCCCGTCATAGAGCTCTCAGAGAGCTTTTCAACGGTATGCTGTGCGCCGCGTAACTCCTTACGGATCAAAAGTTAAGGGCACCGGAGCGACGGAGACCTGGTCACAAACCCTACGCCCTCAGTTTGCGGGCCCGGCCTCTACGTGATGCGAAGTTGTCTTGCCTAATGTTCCTAGGGATTCAGTAATAGATATTTGGAGGATAAAGTATCTTGGCAATCCAAACCAGGGCAAAAAAAATTGAAAATGGGGTGCAACACGAGGACTTCCAGGGGGTCACCCATCCTTGTACTACTCTCGCCCAAGAACGCTTAACTTTGGAGTTCTGATGGGATTTGTTGCATTACTGTTGGTATGATCGCACCCGTCATGATGAGGGCACAATTCCTATATGTGTTAACGGTTCAGAGTGCCAGCCTAGAGAGATGGCCCATTTAAAAGGCCCAATGGGCTTAACGACAACCCATCCACTTCAACAACGCAGCATCCTCGCAAGACGTGATATCGACATGTTGTAGGGCCCTCTGATGTACCACGAGTCAGGTTGTCGTCCTTTTAACAGCTCACGACGTACTATACGGGACGGAAAAACAGAGCAATAAAAGAAAAGTCTCCTGAAACTGATGAAAATGTTCAATTGTCGGCTCCAAAAACGAGCACGTTGAGCAAGCTGGCTGCCCCCGTCGCAGAGCTCTCAGAGTGCTTTGCAACGGTATGCTGTGCGCCACGTAACTCCTTACGGATCAAATGTTATGGGCACCGGAGCGACGGAGACCTGGTCACAAACCCTACGCCCTCGGTTTACGGGCCGGGCCTCTACGTGAAGCGAAGTTGTCTTGCCCAATGTTCCGTGGGATTCGGTAATAGAGATTTGGTGGATAAAGTATCTTGGCAACCCTAACCAGGCAAAAAAAATTGAAATGGGGGTACAACACAAGGACTTCCCAGGGGGTCACCCATCCTAGTACTACTCTAGCCCAAGCACGCATAACTTGAGAGTTCTGATGGGATCCAGTGCATTAGTGGTGGTATGATTGCACCCGTCATGTTGAGGGCACAATTCTTATATGTGTTAACGGTTCACAATGCCAGCCTAGGGAGATGGCCCATTCAAAAGGCCCAAAGGGCTTAACGAAAACCCATCCGCTTCAACAACGCAGCATCCTCGCAAGACGTGATATCGACACATTATAGGGCCCGCTGATGTACCGTGAGTCAGGTTGTCATCCTTTTAACAGCTCACGACGTACGATCCGGGATAGAAAAACAGAGCAAAAGAAGAAAAGTGTCCTGAAACTTATGAACACATTCGATTTTGGGCTCCAAAAATGGTCACATTGAGCAAGCTGGCTGCCCCCGTCGTAGAACTCTCAGAGAGCTTGGCAACGGTATGCTTTGCGCTGCGTAACTCCTCACAGATCAAAAGTTATGGGCACCGGAGCGACGGAGACCTGGTCACAAACCCTACGCCCTTGGTTTGCGGGCCCGGCCTCTACGTGAAGCAAAGTTTCCTTGCCCAATGTTCCGTAGGATTCGGTAATAGAGATTTGGTGGAAAAAGTATCTTAGCAACCCAAACCAGGGCAAAAAAAATTGAAAAGTGGGTGCAACACGAGGATTTCCCAGGGGGACACCCATCCTAGTACAACTCTCGCCCAAGCACGCTTAACTTCGGAGTTCTGATGGGATCCGGTGCATTGGTGCTGGTATGATCGCACCAGTCATGTTAAGGGCACAATTCCTATATTTTTTAACGGTTCACAGTGCCAGCCTAGAGAGATGGCCCATTCAAAAGGCCCAATAGGCTTAATGCCAACCCATCCGCTTCAACACCACAGCATCCTCGCCAGATGTGATATCGCCAAGTTGTAGGGCCCTCTGATGTACCGCGAGTCAGGTTGTCGTCCTTTTAACAACTCATGACGTACGATCCGGGATGAAAAAATAGGGCAAAAGAACGAAAGTGGACTAAAACTGATCAAAACGTTCGATTTTGGGTTCCAAAAATGGGCATAGCGTGCAAGTTGGCTTCCCCCGTCGTAGAGCTCTCAGAGATCTTTGCAACGGTATGCTGTGCGCCGCGTAACTCCTTACGGATCAAAAGTTTTGGGCACCGGAGCGACAGAGACCTAGTCACAAACCCTACGCCCTCGGTTTGCGTGCCCGACCTCTACGTGAAGCGAAGTTGCCTTGCCCAATGTTCCGTGGGATACGGTAATAGAGATTTGGGGGATAAAGTATCTTGGCAACCGTAACCAGGGCAAAAAAAATTGAAAAGGGGGTGCAACACGAGGACTTCCCAGGGGGTTACCCATCCTAGTACTACTCTCGTCCAAGCACACTTAACTTCGGAGTTCTGATAGGATCCGTTGCATTAGTGCTGGTATGATCACACCCGTCATGTTCAGGGCACAATTCTTATATGTGTTAACGGTTCACAGTGCAAGCATAGAGATATGGCCCATTCAAAAGGCCCGATGGGCTTAACTTAGCATCCTCGTAAGACGTGATATCGACACGTTGTAGGGGCCTCTGATGTACCGCGAGTCAGGTTGTCGTCCTTTTAACAGCTCACGACATACGATCCGGGATGGAAAAATAGGGCAAAAGAACAAAAGTAGCCTGAAACTGATGAAAAAGTTCGATTTTGTTCTCCAAAAAGGGGCACAACGAGCAAGCTTGCTGCCCCCGTCGTTGAGCTCTCATAGAGCTTTGCAACGGTATGTTGTGCGCCGCGTAACTCTTTACGGATCAAAAGTTATGGGCACCAAAGCGACGGAGATCTGGTTACAAACCCTACGCCTCGGTTTGCGGTCCCGGCCTCTACGTAAAGCGAAGTTGTCTTGCCCAATGTTCCGTGGGATTCGGTAATAGAGATTTGGTGGATAAAGTATCTTGGCCTAACCAGGGCAAACAAAATTGAAAAGGGGGTGCAACACGAGGACTTCCCAGGGGGTCACCCATCCTATTAGTACTATTGCCCAAGCATGCTTAACTTCGGAGTTCTGATGGGATCTGGTGCATTAGTGCTGGTATGATCGCACCCGTTATGCTGAGGGCACAATTCCTATATGTGTTAACGGTTCACAGTGCCAGCCTAGAGAGATGGCACATTCAAAAGGCCCAATGGGCATAACGACAACCCATCCGCTTCAACAACCCAGCATCCTCGCAAGACGTGATATCGACACGTTGCAGGGCCCTCTGCTGCCCCGCGAGTCAGGTTGTCCTCCTTTTACCTACTCACGACGTCCGCTCCGGGTTGAAAAAACTGGGAAAAAGAAGAAAAGTGTCTTGAAATTGATGAAACCGTTCGATTTTGGGTGCCAAAAAGGGGCACAATGAGCAAGCTGGCTGCCCCCGTTGAAGAGCTCTCAGAGAGCTTTGCAACGGTATGCTGTGTGCCGCGTAACTTCTTACGGATCAAAAGTTATGGGCACCGGAGCGACGGAGACCTGGTCACAAACCCTACGCCCTCGGTTTGCGGGCCCGACCTCTACGTGAAGCGAAGTTGTCGTGACCAATGTTCCGTGGGATTCGGTAATAGAGATTTGGGGGATAAATTATCTTGGCAACCCTAACCGGGGCAAAAAAAATTGAAAAGGGGGTGCAACACGAGGACTTCCCAGGGGGTTACCCATCCTAGTACTACTCTCGCCCAAGCACGCTTAACTTCGAAGTTCTGATAGGATCCGTTGCATTAGTGCTGGTATGATCGCACCCATCATGTTCAAGGCACAATTCCTATATGTGTTAACGGTTCATAGTGCAAGCATAGAGAGATGGCCCATTCAAAACGCCCGATGGGCTTAACGACAACCCATCCGCTTCAACAACGCAGCATCCTCGCAAGACGTGATATCGACAAATTGTAGGGCCCTCTGATGTACCGCGAGTCAGGTTGTCATCCTTTTAACTGCTCACGACGTACGATCCGGGACGGAGAAACAAGGCAAAAGAAGAAAAATGTCCTGAATCTGATGACAACGTTCAATTTTGGGCACCAAAAATGGGCACAGCGAGCAAACAGGCTGCCCCCGTCGTAGAGCTCTGAGAGAGCTTTGCAACAGTATGCTGTGCGCCACATAACTCTTTACGGAACAAAAGTTATGGGTACCGAAGTGACGGTGACCTGGTGACAAACCCTACGCCCTCGATTTGCAGGCCCTGCCTCTACGTTAAGCGAAGTTGTCTTGCCCAATGTTCCGTGGGATTCGGTAATAGAGATTTGGTGGATAAAGTATCTTGGCAACCCTAACCAGGGCAAAAAAAATGGAAAATGGGGTGCAACACGAGGACTTCTCAAGGGGTTACCCATCCTAGTACTACTCTCGCCCACACACGCTTAACTTCAGAGTTCTGATAGGATCTGCTGCATTAGTGCTGGTATGATCGTACCCGTCATGTTGAGGGCACAATTCCTATATGTGTTAACGGTTCACAATTCAAGCCTAGAGAGATGGCCCATTCAAAAGGCCCAATAGGCTTAACGACAACCCATCCGCTTCAACAACGGAGCATCCTCGCAAGACGTGATATCGACACGTTGTAGGGTCCTATGATATACCACTAGTCAGGTTGTCGTCCTTTTAACAGCGCACGGTGTACGATCCGGGACGAAAAAACTGGGCAAAAGAAGAAAAGTGTCTTGAAACTGATGAAAACGTCCGTCGTAGAGCTCTCAGAGAGTTTTGCAACGGTATGTTGTATGCCACGTAACTCCTTACGGATCAAAACTTATGGGCACCAGAGCGACGGAGACCTGGTCACAAACCCTACACCCTCGGTTTGCGGGCCCGGCCTCTACGTGAAACGAAGTTATCTTGCCCAATGTTCCATGGGATTCGGTAATAGAGATTTGGTTGATTAAGTATCTTGGCAACCCTAACCAGGGCAAAAAAAATTGAAAAGGGGGTGCAACACGAGGACTTCCCACGGGGTCACCCATCCTAGTACTACTCTCGCCCAAGCACGCTTAACTTCTGAGTTTTGATGGGAACTGGTGCATTAGTGCTGGTATGATCGCACCCGTCATGTTGAGGGCACAATTCCTAAATGTGTTAACGGTTCACAGTCCCAGCCTAGAGAGATGGCCCAATCAAAAGGCCCAATGGGCTTCACGACAACCCATCCGCTTCAACAATGGAGCATCCTCGCAAGACGTGATATCGACACGTTGTAGGGCTCTCTGATAAACCGCGAGTCAGGTTGTCGTCCTTTTAACTGCTGACGACGTACGATCCGGGACGGAAAAACGAGGCAATAGAAGAAAAACGTCCTGAAACTGATGAAAACATTCGATGTTGGGCACCAAAAAGGGGCACAGCGAGTAAGCTAGCTGCCCATATCGTAGAGCTTTTAGAGAGCTTTGCAAAAGTATACTGTGCGCTGCGTAACTCCTTACGGATCAAAAGTTATGGGCACCGGAGCGACGGAGACATGGTCACAAACCTTACGGCCTCGGTTTGCGAGCCCGGCCTCTACGTGAAGCGAAGTTGTCTTGCCCAATGTTCCGTGGGATTCGGTAATAGAGATTTGGTAGAAAAAGTATCTTAACAACCCTAACCAGGGCAAAAAATATTGAAAAGGGTGTGTAACAAGAGGACTTCCTAGGGGGTCACCCATCCTAGTACTATTCTCGCCCAAGCACGCTTAACTTCGGAGTTCTGATGGGATCCGGTGCATTAGTGCTGGTATGATCACACCCGTCATGTTGAGGGCACAATTCCTATATGTGTTAACGGTTCACAGTGCCAACCTGGAGAGATGGCCCATTCAAAAGGCACAATGGGCTTAACGACAACCCATCCGCTTCAACAACGCAACATCCTCGCAAGACATGATATAAAAAATGTTGTTAGGCTCTCTGATGTCTCGCGAGTCAGGTTGTCGTCCTTTTAACAGCTCACGACGTACGATCCGGGATGAAAAAACAGAGGAAAAGAAGAAAAGTGGCCTGAAACTAATGAAAACGTTCCATTTTGGGCTACGAAAATGGGTACAACGAGCAAGCCGGCTGCCACCGTCGTAGAATTCTCAAAGAGCTTTGCAACGGTATGCTGTGCGCCGCGTAACTCCTTACGGATCAAAAGTTAAGGGCATCGGAGAGACGGAGACTTGGTCACAAAACCTACGCCCTCGGTTTGCGGGCCCGGCCTCTACGTGAAGTGAAGTTGTCTTGCCTAATGTTCCGTGGGATTCAGTAATAGAGATTTGGTGGATCGACTATCTTGGTAACCCTAACCAGGGCAAAAAAAAATTTGAAAAGGGGGTGCAACACGAGGACTTCCCATGGGGTCACCCATCCTAGTACTACTCTCGCACAAGCACGCTTAAAATCTGTTACAGGTTACGTATTCACATTCGGTGGTGGAGTCATCTCATGGGCTAGTAAGAAGCAACCCACCGTTGCACTTTCATCAACGGAGGCAGAATACAAGGCTGCTTGTGTAGCATCCTGTGAAGCTGTTTGGCTACGACGCATCATGACTGATATTGGCATTCCAATAGAGGAAGCAACAATGTTGAAATGTGACAGTCAGAGTTGTATAGCCATGTCAAAGAATCCGGTATTTCATGCTAGAACAAAACACATAGAGATTCAGTATCACTATGTGAGGGAACTGATCGAGGAAGGTAAAATCTACATGGAGTACTGCCCTACAGAAGATAATTGTGCAGATATCTTCACTAAAGTGTTAGGGAGCATCCAATTGAGCAAGCATCTTCAAACATTGGGTGTTGGCCCAATAGCTTAGTCAACATGAGGTGAACATTGAGGGGGGGTGTTGATATATGTTAATATCCACCTCTTCATAATAAGTATCGTTAATTATATGGTAGCATAAATTAATGATTCCGACTTAAACGTCGATGAGGTCAAAAGAGATCGCGATGGCTACAAGAAAGAAGTTCGGGAATTTGGAATTACCTAAGATGACGTCGGGATGATGCAATGCTAAAGTTAGCCAATTTGACCAAAGGAAACTTCCTAGAAGTTGACTTGGATGCTAGCCACCCATGTGGTCAATTGTAGCCACCCATGTGATAAATATGGATGGCTAATACTTTGAACATGGTTGGTAAAGCCAACCAAGATTGAAATGTTTGATAGGAAAGTCTCCTATGGAGGGCTAGCTGAATTCTATAAATAGGCATGCATTAGTTCATCATTTTCATCCACAACACAACTCCAAACACAATCCTAAGTTAGTCTTTCTTTCTTGTATTCTCCTTGTAAGTCCAGAAGCCATTGAAGCTCTAATCTTGAGAGTGCACGGTGGGACAATTATCTTGTAAGTGTTATATTGAATTGTTATAACGAGTAGTGTTGTCTTTCTACTTGATTGTTGTTAAGACGTTTCTGGGAAATTGGTTATATTCTTACATTAGTGCTGGTATGATCACACCAGTCATGTTAAGGACACAATTCCTATATGTGTTAACGGTTCACAGTCCTAGCCTAGAGAGATGGCCCATTCAAAAGGCCCAATCGGCTTAACGACAACCCATACGCTTCAACAATGCAGCATCCTCGTAAGATATGATATCGACACGTTGTAGGGCCCTCTGATGTCCAATGAGTCAGGTTGTCATCCTTTTAACAGCTCACGGCGTACGATCTGGGATGAAAAAACATAGCAAAAGAAGAAAAGTGGGAGGAAACTAATGAAAACATTCGATTTTTGGCTCCAAAAAAGGGCACAGCGAGCAAGATGGCTGCCCCCGTCGTAGAGCTCTCAGAGAGCTTAGCAACGGTATGCTGTGCACCGCGTAACCCTTTACGGATCAAAAGTAATTGGCACCAGAGCGACAGAGATCTGATCACAAACCCTACGCCCTCGGTTTGCCGGCACGGCCTCTACGTGAAGTGAAGTTGTCTTGCCTAATGTTCCGTACGATTCGGTAATAAAGATTTGGTCGATAAAGTATCTTGGCAACCCTAACCAGGGCAAAAAAAATTGAAAAGGGGGTGGAACATGAGGACTTCCCAAGGGGTCACCCATCCTAGTACTACTCTCGCCCAAGCACGCTTAACTTCGGAGTTCTGATGGGATCCGGTGCATTATTGCTGGTATGATCGCACCCGTCATGTTGAGGGCACAATTCCTATATGTGTTAACGGTTCACAGTCCCAGCCTAGAGAGATAGCCCATTCAAAAGGCCCAATGGGCTTAACAACAACCCATCCACCTCAACAACGCAGCATCCTCGTAAGATGTGATATCGACACGTTGTAGGACCCTCTGATGTCTCGCGAGTTAGGTTGTCGTCCTTTTAACAGCTCATGACGTGCGATCCGGGATGAAAAAATAGAGCAAAAGAACAAAAGTGGTATGAAACTGATGAAAACGTTCGATTTTGGGCTCCAAAAAGGGGCACGGCGAGCAAGCTCACTGCCCCCATCGTAGAGCTCTCAGAGAGCTTTGCAATGGTGTGCTATGCGCCGTGTAACTCCTTACGGATCAAGAGTTATGGGCACCGGAGCGACGGAGACCTGGTCACAAACCCCACGCCCTCGGTTTGCTTGCTCGGCCTCTACGTGAAGCGAAGTTGTCTTGCCCAATGTTCCGTGGGATTCGGTAATAGAGATTTGGTGGATAAATTATCTTGGCTACCCTAACCAAGGCAAAAAAAATTGAAAACGGGGTGCAACACGAGGACTTCCCAGGGGGTCACCCATCGTAGTACTACTCTCGCCCAAGCACGCTTAACTTCGGGGTTCTAATGGGATCCGGTGCATTAGTGCTGGTATGATCGCACCCGTCATGTTGAGGGAACAATTTGCCATATGTGTTAACGGTTCATAGTCCCAGCCTAGAGAGATGGCCCATTCAAAAGACCTATTGGGATTAACGACAACTCATCCGCTTCAACAATGCAGCATCCTCGCATGACGTGATATCGACACGTTGTAGGGCCCTCTGATGTCCCGCGAGTCAGATTGTTGTCCTTTTAACAGCTCACGACGTACGATCCGGGATGAAAAATTGAGCAAAAGAACAATAGTGGCCTGAAACTGATGAAAACGTTCGATTTAGGGCTCCAAAAACAGGCACAACGAGCAACCTAGCTACCCCCGTCGTAGAGCTCTCAGAGAGTTTTGCAACGGTATGCTATGCGCCGTGTAGCTCTTTACGGATCAAAAGTTATGGGCACCGGAGCGTCGGAGAACTTGACACAAACCCTACGTCCTCGGTTTGTGGGCCCGGCCACTACGTGAAGCGAAGTTTTCTTGCCCAATGTTTTGTGGGATTTGGTAATAGAGATTTGGTGGATAAAGTATCTTGGCAACCCTAACCAGGGCAAAAAAAATTGAAAAAGGGGTGCAACACGAGGACTTCCCTGGGGGTCACCCATCCTAGTACTACTCTAGCCCAAGCACGCTTAACTTCGGAGTTCTGATGGAATTCGGTGCATTAGTGCTGGTATGATCGCACCCGTCATGTTGAGGGCACAATTCCTATATGTGTTAACGGTTCACAGTCCTAGCCTAGATAGATAGCCCATTGAAAAGGCCCAATGGGCTTAACGACAACTCATCCGCCTCAACAACGCAGCATTCTCGCAAGACGTGATATCGACACGTTGTAGGGCCCTCTAATGTCCCGCGAGTCAGGTTGTCGTCTTTTTAACAGCTCACGACGTACGATCCGGGATAGAAAAACAAAGCAAAATTAGAAAAGTCGCATGAAACTGATGAAAACGTTCGATTTTGGGCTCCAAAAAGGGGCACTGTGAGCATGCTCACTGCCCCCGTCGTAGAGCTCTCAGACAGCTTTGCAACGGTATGCTGGGCGCTGCGTAACTCCTTACGGATCAAAACTTATAGGCACCGGAGCGACGGAGACCTGGTCATAAACCCTACGCCATCGGTTTGTGGGTCCAGCCTCTAAGTGAAGTGAAGTTGTCTTGCCCATTGTTCCGTGGGATTCGATAATAGAAATTTGCTGCAAAAAGGTATCTTGGCAACCCTAACTAGGGCAAAAAAAATTGAAAAGGCGGTGCAGTACGAAGACCGCCCAGGGGGTCACCCATCCTTGTACTACTCTTGCCCAAGCACGCTTAACTTCAGAGTTCTGATGGGATTCGGTGCATTAGTGCTGGTATGATCGCACCCGTCATGTTGAGGGCACAATTTGCCATATGTGTTAACGGTTCATAGTCCCAGCCTAGAGTGATGGCCCATTCAAAAGACCCATTGGGATTAACGACAACTCATCCGCTTCAACAATGCAGCATCCTCGCATGACGTGATATCGACACGTTGTAGGGCCCTCTGATGTCCCGCGAGTCAGGTTGTTGTCCTTTTAACAGCTCACGACGTACGATCCGGGACGAAAAATTGAGCAAAAGAACAAAAGTGGCCTGAAACTGATGAAAACGTTCGATTTAGGGCTCCAAAAACGGGCACAACGAGCAACCTAGCTACCCCCGTCGTAGAGCTCTCAGAGAGTTTTGCAACGGTATGCTATGCGCCGCGTAGCTCTTTACGGATCAAAAGTTATGGGCACCGGAGCTTCGGAGAACTTGTCACAAACCCTACGCCCTCGGTTTGCGGGCCCGGCCTCTACGTGGAGCGAAGTTTTCTTGCCCAATGTTCCGTGGGATTCGGTAATAGAGATTTGGTGGATAAAGTATCTTGGCAACCCTAACCAGGGCAAAAAAAATTAAGAAAAGGGTGCAACACGAGGACTTCCCTGGGGGTCACCCATCCTATTACTACTCTAGCCCAAGCACGCTTAACTTCGGAGTTCTGATGGGATCCGGTGCATTAGTGCTGGTATGTTCGCACCCGTCATTTTGAGGGCACAATTCCTATATGTGTTAACGGTTCACAGTCCCAGCCTAGAGAGATGGCCCATTCAAAAGGCCCAATGGGCTTAACGACAACCCTTCCGCTTCAACAACGCAGCTTCCTCGCAAGACGTGATATTGACACGTTGTAGGGCCCTCTGATGTACTGCGAGTCAGGTTGTGGTCCATTTAACAGCTCACGACGTACGATTTGGGACGAAAATACAGGGCAAAAGAAGAAAAAGTGGCCTGAAACTGATGAAAACGTTCGATTTTGGGCTCCAATAATGGGCCCAACGAGAAAGCTCTCGGTGGCCCCGTCGTAGAGCTCTCAGAGAGCATTGCAACGGTATACTGTGCACCGCGTAAGTCCTTACGGATCAAAAGTTATGGGCACCGGAGTGACGGAGACTTGGTCACAAACCCTACGCCCTCGGTTTGCGGTTTCGGCCTCTACGTGAAGCGAAGTTGTCTTGCCCAATGTTCCGTGGGATTCGGGAATAGAGATTTGGTAGATAAAGTATCTTGGCAACCTTAACCAGGGCAAAAAAAATTGAAAAGGGGTTGCAACACGAGGACTTCCCAGGGAGTTACCCATCCTAGTACTACTTTCGCCCAAGCACGCTTAACTTAGGAGTTCTGATGGGATCCGGTGCATTAGTGCTGGTATGATCGCACTAGTCATGTTAAGGGCACAATTCCTATATGTGTTAACGGTTCACAGTCCCAGCCTAGAGAGATGGCCCATTCAAAAGGCCCAATGGACTTAATGACAACCCATCCGCTTCAACAACGCAGCATCCTCGCAAGACGTGATATCGACACTTTGTAGGGCCCTCTAATGTCCCGCAAGTCAGGTTGTCGTCCTTTTAACAGCTCACGACATGCGATCCGGGAAGGAAAAATAGAGCAAAAGAAGAAAATTAGACTGAAACTGATGAAGACGTTCGATTTTGGGCTCGAAAAATGCGCACAACGAGCAAGCTTTCTACCCACGTCGTAGAGCTCTCAGAGAGCTTTGCAACGGTATGCTGTACGCCACATAACGCCTTACGGATCAAAAGTTATGGGCACCGAAACGATAGAGACCTGGTCATAAACCCTACGCCCTCAGTTTGTAGGCCCGGCCTCTACGTGAAGCGAAGTTGTCTTGCCCAATGTTCCGTTGGATTCGGTAATAGAAATTTGGTGGATAAAGTATCTTGGCAACCCTAACCAGGGCAAAAAAAATTGAAAAGGGGGTGCAACACGAGGACTTCAAAGGGGGCCACCCATCCTAGCACTACTCTCGCCCAAGCACACTTAACTTCGGAGTTCTGATGGGATCAAGTGCATTATTGCTGGTATGATCGCACCCGTCATGTTGAGGTCACAATTCCTATATGTGTTAACAGTTCACAGTCCTAGCCTAGAGAGATGGCCCATTCAAAAGGCCCAATGGGCTTACCGACAACCCATCAACTTCAACAACGCAACATCCTCGTAAGACGTGATATTGACACGTTGTAGGGCCCTCTGATGTACTGCGAGTCAGGTTGTGGCCTTTTTAACAGCTCACGACGTACGATTTGGGACGAAAAAACAGGGTAAAAGAAGAAAAATTGGCCTGAAACGGATGAAAACGTTCGATTTTGGGCTCCAATAATGGGCACAACGAGCAAGCTCTCGGTGGCCCCGTCGTAGAGCTCTCAGAGAACATTGCCACGGTATACTGTGCGTTGCGTAACTCCTTACGGATCAAAAGTTATGGGCACCAGAGTGACGAAGACCTGGTCACAAACCCTACGCCCTCGGTTTGCGGGCCTGGCCTCTACGTGAAGCGAAGTTGTCTTGCCCAATGTTCCGTGGGTTTCGGTAATAGAGATTTGGTCGATAAAGTATCTTGGCAACCCTAACCAGGGCAAAAAAAATTCAAAAGGGGGTGCAACACGAGGACTTCCCAGGGGCTTACCCATCCAAGTACTACTCTCGCCAAGCACGCCTAACTTCGGGGTTCTGATGGGATCCGGTGCATTAGTGCTGGTATGATCGCACCCGTCATGTTGAGGGCACAATTTGCCATATGTGTTAACGGTTCATAGTCCCAACCTAGAGAGATGGCCCATTCAAAAGACCCATTGGGATTAACGACAACTCATCCGCTTCAACAATGCAGCATCCTCGCATGACGTGATATCGACACGTTGTAGGGCCCTCTGATGTCCCGTGAGTCAGGTTGTTGTCCTTTTAACAGCTCAAGACGTACGATCCGGGATGAAAAATTGAGCAAAAGAACAAAAGTGGCCTGAAACTGATGAAAACGTTCGATTTAGGGCTCCAAAAACAGGCACAACGAGCAACCTAGCTACACCCGTCGTAGAGCTCTCACAGAGTTTTGCAACGGTATGCTATGCGCCGCGTAGCTCTTTACGGATCAAAAGTTATGGGCACCGGAGCGTCGGAGAACTTGTCACAAACCCTACGCCCTCGGTTTGCGGGCCCGGCCTCTACGTGAAGCGAAGTTTTCTTGCCCAATGTTCCGTGGGATTTGGTAATAGAGATTTGGTGGATAAAGTATCTTGGCAACCCTAACCAGGGCAAAAAAAATTGAAAAAGGGGTGCAACACGAGGACTTCCCTGGGGGTCACCCATCCTAGTACTACTCTAGCCCAAGCACGCTTAACTTCGGAGTTCTGATGGAATTCGGTGCATTAGTGCTGGCATGTTCGCACCCATCATGTTGAGGGCATAATTCCTATATGTGTTAACGATTCACAGTCCCAGCCTAGATAGATGGCCCATTCAAAAGGCCCAATGGGCTTAACGACAACTCATCCGCCTCAACAACGCAGCATTCTCGCAAGACGTGATATCGACACGTTGTAGGGCCCTCTGATGTCCCGCGAGTTAGGTTGTCGTCTTTTTAACAGCTCACGACGTACGATCCGGGATAGAAAAACAAAGCAAAAGTAGAAAAGTGGCATGAAACTGATGAAAACGTTCAATTTTGGGCTCCAAAAAGGGGCACTGTGAGCATGCTCACTGCCCCCGTCGTAGAGCTCTAAGACAGCTTTGCAACGGTATGCTGGGCGCTGCGTAACTCCTAACGGATCAAAAGTTATAGGCACCAGAGCGACGGAGACCTGGTCATAAACCCTACGCCCTCGGTTTGCGGGCCCGGCCTCTACGTGAAGTAAGTTGTCTTGCCCATTGTTCCGTGGGATTCGGTATTAGAGATTTGGTGGATAAAGTATCTTGGCAACCCTAACTAGGGCAAACAAAATTGAAAAGGGGGGGCAACACGAGGACTTCCCAGGGGCTCACCCATCCTAGTACTACTCTCGCCCAAGCACGCTTAACTTTGGGGTTCTAATGGGATCCGGTGCATTAGTGCTGGTATGATCGCACCCGTCATGTTGAGGGCACAATTTGCCATATGTGTTAACGGTTCATAGTCCCAGCCTAGAGAGATGGCCCATTCAAAAGACCCATTGGGATTAACGACAACTCATCCGCTTCAACAATGCAGCATCCTTGCATGACGTGATATCGACACGTTGTAGGGCCCTCTGATGTCCCGCGAGTCAGGTTGTTGTCCTTTTAACAGCTCACGACGTACGATCTGGGACGAAAAATTGAGCAAAAGAACAATAGTGGCCTGAAACTGATGAAAACGTTTGATTTAGGGCTCCAAAAACGGGCACAACGAGCAACCTAGCTACCCCCGTCGTAGAGCTCTCAAAGAGTTTTGGAACGGTATGCTATGCGCCGCGTAGCTCTTAACGGATCAAAAGTTATGGGCACTGGAGCGTCGGAGAACTTGTCACAAACCCTACGCCCTCGGTTTGTGGGCCCGGCCTCTACGTGAAGCGAAATTTTCTTGCCCAATGTTCCGTGGGATTCGGTAATAGAGATTTGGTGGATAAAGTATCTTGGCAACCCTAACCAGGGCAAAAAAAATTGAAAAAGGGGTTGCAACACGAGGACTTCCCTGGGGGTCACCCATCCTAGTACTACTCTAGCCCAAGCACGCTTAACTTCGGAGTTCTGATGGGATCCGGTGCATTAGTGCTGGTATGTTCGCACCCGTCATGTTGAGGGCACAATTCCTAAATGTGTTAACGGTTCAAAGTCCTAGCCTAGAGAGATGGCCCATTCAAACGGCCCAATGGGCTTAACGCCAACCCACCTGCTTCACCAACGCAGCTTCCTCGCAAGACGTGATATTGACACATTGTTGGGCCCTCTGATGTACTGCGAGTCAGGTTGTGGTCCTTTTAACAGCTCACGACGTACGATTTGGGACGAAAAAATAGGGCAAAAGAAGAAAAAGTGGGCTGAAACTGATGAAAATGTTCGATTTTGGGCTCCAATAATGGGCACAACGAGCAAGCTGTCGGTGGCCCCGTCGTAGAGCTCTCAGAGAACATTGCAACGGTATACTGTGCACCGCGTAACTCCTTACGAATTAAAAGTTATGGGCACGGGAGTGACGGAGACTTGGTCACAAACCCTACGCCCTCGGTTTGGGGGCTCGGCCTCTACGTGAAGCGAAGTTGTCTTGCCCAATGTTCCGTGGGATTCGGTAATAGAGATTTGGTGGATAATGTATTTTGGCAACCCTAACCAGGGCAAAAAAAATTGAAAAGGGGGTGCAACGCGAGGACTTCCCAAGGAGTCACCCATCCTAGTACTACTCTCGCCCAAGCACGCTTAACTTCGGAGTTCTGATGGGATCCGGTGCATTAGTGCTGGTATGATCGCACCAATCATGTTAAGGGCATAATTCCTATATGTGTTAACGGTTCACAGTCCCAGCCTAGAGAGATGGCCCATTCAAAAGACCCAATGGGCTTAACGACAACCCATCCGCTTCAACAACGCAGCATCCTCGCAAGATGTGATATCGACACTTTGTAGGGCCCTCTGATGTCCCGCGAGTCCGGTTGTCATCCTTTTAACTGCTCACGACATGCGATCCGGGAAGGAAAAATACAGCAAAAGAAGAAAATTGGACTGAAACTGATGAAAACGTTCGATTTTGGGCTCCAAAAAGGGGCACAACGAGAAAGCTTTCTACCCACGTCGTAGAGCTCTCAGAGAGCTTTGCAACGGTATGTTGTACGCCGCGTAACTCCTTACGGATCAAAAGTTATGGGCACCGAAACGACAGAGACCTGGTCATAAACCCTACGCCCTCAGTTTGTTGGCCCGGCCTCTACGAGAAGCGAAGTTGTCTTGCCCAATGTTCCGTGGGATTCGGTAATAGAGATTTGGTCGATAAAGTATCTTGGCAAACCTAACCAAGGCAAAAAAAATTGAAAATAGGGTACAACACGAGGACTTCCTGGGGGGTCACCCATTCGAGTACTACTCTCGCCCAAACACGCTTAACTTCGGAGTTCTGATGGGATCCAGTGCATTAATTTTGGTATGATCGCACCCGTCATGTTGAGGGCACAATTCCTATATGTGTTAACGATTCAAAGTCCCATCCTAGAGAGATGGCCCATTCAAAAGGCCCAATGGGCTTAACGACAACCCATCCGCTTCAACAACGCAGCTTCCTCGCAAGACGTGATATTGACATGTTGTAGGGCTCTCTGATGTACTGCGAGTTAGGTTGTGGCCCTTTTAACAGCTCAACGTACGATTTGGGACGAAAAAACAGGGCAAAAGAAGAAAAAGTGGCCTGAAACTGATGAAAACGTTCGATTTTGGGCTCCAATAATGGGCACAACGAGCAAGCTCTCGGTGGCCCCGTCGTAGAGCTCTCAGAGAACATTGCAACGGTATACTGTGCGCCGCATAACTCCTTAAGGATCAAAAGTTATGGGCACCGGAGTGACGGAGACTTGGTTACAAACCCTACGCCCTCAGTTTGCGGGCTCGGCCTCTACGTGAAGCGAAGTTGTCTTGCCCAATGTTCCGTGGGATTCGGTAATAGAGATTTGGTGGATAATGTATCTTGGCAACCCTAACCAGGGCAAAAAAAATTGAAAAGGGGGTGCAACACGAGGACTTCCCAGGGAGTCACCCATCCTAGTACTACTCTAGCCCAAGCACGCTTAACTTTGGAGTTCTGATGGTATCCGGTGCATTAGTGCTGGTATGATCGCACCAGTCATGTTAAGGGCACAATTCCTATATGTGTTAACGGTTCACAGTCCCAGCCTAGAGAGATGGCCCATTCAAAAGGCCCAATGGGCTTAACGACAACCCATCCGCTTCTACAACGTAGCATCCTCGCAAGACGTGATATCGACACTTTGTAGGGCCCTCTAATGTCCCGCAAGTCAGGTTGTCGTCCTTTTAACAGCTCACGACATGCGATCCGGGAAGGAAAAAGAGAGCAAAAGAAGAAAATTGGCCTAAAACTGATGAAGACGTTCGATTTTGGGCTCCAAAAATGGGCACAACGAGCAAGCCTTCTACCCACGTCGTAGAGCTCTCACGGAGCTTTGCAACGGTATGTTGTACGCCGCGTAACTCCTTACGGATCAAAAGTTATGGGCACCGGAGCGATAGAGACCTGGTCATAAACCCTACGCCCTCAGTTTGCGGGCCCGGCCTCTACGTGAAGCGAAGTTCTCTTGCCTAATGTTCCGTGGGATTCGGTAATAGAGATTTGGTCGATAAAGTATCTTGGCAACCCTTACCAGGGCAAAAAAAATTGAAAAGGGGGTGCAACAGGAGGACTTCCCAGGGGGTCAGCCATCCTAGTACTACTCTCGCCCAAGCATGCTTAGCTTCAGAGTTCTGATGGGATCCGGTGCATTAGTGCTGGTATGATCGTACCCTTCATGTTGAGGGCACAATTCCTATATGTGTTAACGGTCCACATTCCAAACCTAGAGAGATGGCCCATTCAAAAGGCCCAATGGGCTTAACGACAACCCATCCGCTTCAACAACGGAGCTTCCTCGCAAGACGTGATATTGACACGTTGTAGGGCCCTCTGATGTCCCACGAGTCAGGTTGTCTTCCTTTTAACGGCTCACGACTTACGATCTGGGACGAAAAAACAGAGCAAAATAATAAAAGTGGCCTGAAACTAATAAAAATATTCGATTTTGGGATCCAAAAATGGGCACAGCGAGCAAGCTCTCGGTGGCCCCATCGTAGAGCTCTCAGAGAACATTGCAATGGTATACTGTGCGCCGCGTAACTCCTTACGGATCAAAAGTTATGGGCACCAGAGTGACGGAGACTTGGTCATAAACCCTACGCCCACGGTTTGCAGGCTCGGCCTCTACGTGAAGCGAAGTTGTCTTACCCAATGTTCCGTGGGATTCGGTAATCGAGATTTGGGGGATAAAGTATCTTGGCAACCCTAACTAGGGTAAAAAAAATTGAAAAGGGGGTGCAACACGAGGACTTCCCAGGGAGTCACCAATCCTAGTACTACTTTCGCCCAAGCACGCTTAACTTCGGAGTTCTGATGGGATCCGGTACATTAATGCTGGTATGATCGCACCCATCATGTTGAGGGCACAAGTCATATATGTGTTAATGGTTCACAGTCCCAACCTAGAGAGATGGCCCATTCAAAAGGCCCAATGGGCTTAACGACAACCCATCCACTTCAACAACGCAGTATCCTCGCGAGACGTGATATCGACACTTTGTAGGGCCCTCTAATGTCCGCAAGTCAGGTTGTCGTCCTTTTAACAGCTCACGACATGCGATCCGGGTAGGAAAAATAGAGCAAATGAAGAAAATTGGACTGAAACTGATGAAGACGTTCGATTTTGGGCTCCAAAAATGGGCACAACGAGCAAGCTTTCTACCCACGTCGTAGAGCTCTCATAGAGCTTTGCAACGGTATGTTGTACGCCGCGTAACTCCTTACGGATCAAAAGTTATGGGCACCGGAGCGATGGAGTGTTGGTCATAAACCCTACGCCCTCGGTTTGTTGGCCCGGCCTCTACGTGAAGCGAAGTTATCTTGCTCAATGTTTCGTTGGATTCGGTAATAGAGATTTGGTGGATAAAGTATCTTGGCAACCCTAACTAGGGCAAAAAAAATTGAAAAGGGAGTGCAACACGAGGACTTCCAAGGGGGTTACTCATTCTAGTACTACTCTCGCCCAAGCATGCTTAACTTTGGAGTTCTGATGGGATTTGGTGCATTATTGGTGGTATGATCGCACCCGTCATGTTGAGGGCGCAATTCCTATATGTGTTAACGGTTCACAGTCCCAGCATAGAGAGATGGCCCATTCAAATGGCCCAATGGGCTTAACGACAACCCATCCGCTTCAACAACGCAGCATCCTCGCATGACGTGATATCAACACATTGTAGGGCCCTCTGATGTCCCGCGAGTCAGGTTGTCATCCTTTTAACAGATCACGACATGCGATCCGGGAAGGAAAAATAGAGCAAAAGAAGAAAATTGGACTGAAACTGATAAAGACGTTCGATTTTGGGCTCCAAAAATGGGCACAACAAGCAAGCTCTCGGTGGCCCCGTCGTAGAGCTCTCAGAGAGTATTGCAACGGTATACTGTGCGCCGCGTAACTCCTTACAGATCAAAAGTTATGGGCACCGGAGTGACGGAGACTTGGTCACAAACCCTACGCCCTCGGTTTGTGGGCTCGGCCTCTACGTGAAGCGAAATTGTCTTGCCCAATGTTCCGTGGGAATCGGTAATAGAGATTTGGTGGATAATTTATCTTGGCAACCCTAACCAGGGCAAAAAAAATTGAAAAGGGGGTGCAACATGAGGACTTCCCAGGGAGTCACCCATCCTAGTACTACTCTCGCCCAAGCACGCTTAACTTTGGAGTTTTGATGGGATCCGGTGCATTAGTGCTGGTATGATCGCACCAATCATGTTAAGGGCACAATTCCTATATGTGTTAACGGTTCACAGTCCCAACCTAGAGAGATGGCCCATTCAAAAGGCCCAATGGGCTTAACGACAACCCATCCGCTTCAACAACGCAGTATCCTCGTGAGACGTGATATCGACACTTTGTAGGGCCCTCTAATGTCCGCAAGTCAGGTTGTCGTCCTTTTAACAGCTCACGACATGCGATCCGGGAAGGAAAAATAGAGCAAATTAAGAAAATTGGACTGAAACTGATGAAGACGTTCGATTTTGGGCTCCAAAAATGGGCACAACGAGCAAGCTTTCTACCCACGTCGTAGAGCTCTCATAGAGCTTTGCAACGGTATGTTGTACGCCGCGTAACTCCTTACGGATCAAAAGTTATGGGCACCGGAGCGATATAGACCTGGTCATAAACCCTACGCCCTCAGTTTGCGGGCCCGGCCTCTACGTGAAGCGAAGTTGTCTTGCCCAATGTTCCGTGGGATTCGGTAATAGAGATTTGGTGGATGAAGTATCTTGGCAACCCTAACCAGGGCAAAAAAAATTGAAAAAGGGGTGCAACACGAGGACTTCCCTAGGGGTCACCCATCCTAGTACTACTCTAGCCCAAGCACGCTTAACTTCGGAGTTCTGATGGGATCCGGTGCATTATTGCTGGTATGTTCGCACCCGTCATGTTGAGGGCACAATTCCTATATGTCTTAACCGTTCACAGTCCCAGCCTAGAGAGATGGCCCATTCAAAAGGTCCAATGGGCTTAACGACAACCCATCCGCTTCAACAACGCAGCTTCCTCGCAAGACGTGATATTGACACGTTGTAGGGCCCTCTGATGTACTGCGAGTCAGGTTGTGGTCCTTTTAACAGCTCACGACGTACGATTTGGGACGAAAAAACAGGGCAAAAGAAGAAAAAGTGGCCTGAAACTGATGAAAACGTTCGATTTTGGGCTCCAATAATGGGCACAACGAGCAAGCTCTCGGTGGCCCCGTCGTAGAGCTCTCAGAGAACATTGCAACGGTATACTGTGCGCCGCATAACTCCTTAAGGATCAAAAGTTATGGGCACCGGAGTGACGGAGACTTGGTTACAAACCCTACGCCCTCAGTTTGCGGGCTCGGCCTCTACGTGAAGCGAAGTTGTCTTGCCCAATGTTCCGTGGGATTCAGTAATAGAGATTTTGTGCATAATGTATCTTGGCAACCCTAACCAGGGAAAAAAAAATTGAAAAGGGGGTGCAACACGAGGACTTCCCAGGGAGTCACCCATCCTAGTACTACTTTCGCCCAAGCACGCTTAACTTTGGAGTTCTGATGGGATCCGGTGCATGTGCTGGTATGATCGCACCAGTCATGTTAAGGGCACAATTCCTATATGTGTTAACGGTTCACAGTCCCAACCTAGAGAGATGGCCCATTCAAAAGGCCCAATGGGCTTAACGACAACCCTTCCGCTTCAACAACGCAGTATCCTCGCAAGACGTGATATCGACACTTTGTAGGGCCCTCTAATGTCCGCAAGTCAGGTTGTCGTCCTTTTAACAGCTCACGACATGCGATCCGGGAAGGAAAAATAGAGCAAAAGAAGAAAATTGGACTGAAACTGATGAAGACGTTCGATTTTGGGCTCCAAAAATGGGCACTGTGAGCAAGCTTTCTACCCACGTCGTAGAGCTCTCAGAGAGCTTTGCAACGGTATGCTGTACGCCGCATAACTCCTTACGGATCAAAAGTTATGGGCACCGGAGCGATAGAGACCTGGTCATAAACCCTACGCCCTCAGTTTGCGGGCCCGGCCTCTACGTGAAGCGAAGTTGTCTTGCCCAATGTTCCGTTGGATTCGGTAATAGAAATTTGGTGGATAAAGTATCTTGGCAACCCTAACCAGGGCAAAAAAAATTGAAAAGGGGGTGCAACACGAGGACTTCCAAGGGGGTCACCCATCCTAGTACTACTCTCGCCCAACCACGCTTAACTTCGGAGTTCTGATGGGATCCGGTGCATTATTGCTGGTATGATCGCACCCGTCATGTTGAGGGCACAATTACTATATGTGTTAACGGTTCACAGTCCTAGCCTAGAGAGATGGCCCATTCAAAAGGCCCAATGGGGTTAACGACAACCCATCTGCTTCAACAACGCAGCTTCCTTACAAGACGTGATATTGACACGTTGTAGGGCCCTCTGATGTACTGCGAGTCAGGTTGTGGCCCTTTTAACAGCTCACGACGTACGATTTGGGACAAAAAAACAGGGTAAAAGAAGAAAAAGTGGCCTGAAACTGATGAAAACGTTCGATTTTGGGCTCCAGTAATGGGCACAACGAGCAAGCTCTTGGTGGCCCCGTCGTAGAGCTCTTAGAGAACATTGCAACGGTATACTGTGCGCTGCGTAACTCCTTACGGATCAAAAGTTATGGGCACCGGAGTGACGGAGACTTGGTCACAAACCCTACGCCCTCGGTTTGCGGGCTCGGCCTCTACATGAAGCGAAGTTGTCTTGCCCAATGTTCCGTGGGATTCGGTAATAGAGATTTGGTGGATAATGTATCTTGGCAACCCTAACCAGGGCAAAAGAAATTGAAAAGGGGGTGCAACACGAGGACTTCCTAGGGAGTCACCCATCTTAGTACTACTTTCACCCAAGCACGCTTAACTTTGGAGTTCTGATGGGATCCGGTGCATTAGTGCTGGTATGATCGCACAAGTCATGTTAAGGGCACAATTCCTATTTGTGTTAACGGTTCACAGTCCCAACCTAGAGAGATGGCCCATTCAAAAGGCCCAATGGGCTTAACTACAACCCATCCGCTTCAACAACGCAGTATCCTCGTAAGATGTGATATCAACACTTTGTAGGGCCCTCTAATGTCCGCAAGTCAGGTTGTCGTCCTTTTAACAGCTCACGACATGCGATTCGGGAAGGAAAAATAGAGCAAAAGAAGAAAATTGGACTGAAACTGATGAAGACGTTCGATTTTGGGCTCCAAAAATGGGCACAACGAGCAAGCTTTCTACCCACGTCGTAGAGCTCTCACGGAGCTTTGCAACGGTATGTTGTACGCCGCGTAACTCCTTACGGATCAAAAGTTATGGGCACCGGAGCGATAGAGACCTGGTCATAAACCCTACGCCCTCAGTTTGCGGGCCCGGCCTCCACGTGAAGCGAAGTTGTCTTGCCCAATGTTCCGTTGGATTCGGTAATAGAGATTTGGTGGATAAAGTATCTTGGCAACCCTAACCAGGGCAAAAAAAATTGAAAAGGGGGTGCAACACGAGGACTTCCCAGGGGGTCACCCATCCTAGTACTACTCTCGCCCAACCACGCTTAACTTCGGAGTTGTGATGGGATCCGGTGCATTAGTGCTGGTATGATCGCACCCGTCATGTTGAGGGCACAATTCCTATATGTGTTGACGGTTCACAGTCCTAGCATAGAGAGATGGCCCATTCAAAAGGCCCAATGGGCTTAACGACAACCCATCTGCTTCAACAACGCAGCTTCCTCGCAAGACGTGATATTGACACATTGTTGGGCCCTCTGATGTACTGCGAGTCAGGTTGTGGTCCTTTTAACAGCTCACGACGTACGATTTGGGACGAAAATACAGGGCAAAAGAAGAAAAAGTGGCCTGAAACTGATGAAAACGTTCGATTTTGGGCTCCAATAATGGGCCCAACGAGAAAGCTCTCGGTGGCCCCGTCGTAGAGCTCTCGGAGAACATTGCAACGGTATACTGTGCGCCGCGTAACTCCTTACGGATCAAAAGTTATGGGCACAGGAGTGACGGAGACCTGGTCACAAACCCTACGCCCTCGGTTTGCGGGCTCGGCCTCTACGTGAAGCGAAGTTCTCTTGCCTAATGTTCCGTGGGATTCGGTAATAGAGATTTGGTTGATAAAGTATCTTGGCAACCCTAACCAGGGCAAAAAAAATTGAAAAGGGGGTGCAACATGAGGACTTCCCAGGGAGTCACCCATCCTAGTACTACTCTCGCCCAAGCACGCTTAACTTTGGAGTTTTGATGGGATCCGGTGCATTAGTGCTGGTATGATCGCACCAATCATGTTAAGGGCACAATTCCTATATGTGTTAACGGTTCACAGTCCCAGCCTAGAGAGATGGCCCATTCAAAAGGCCCAATGGGCTTAACGACAACCCATCCGCTTCAACAACGCAGCATCCTCGCAAGACGTGATATCGACATGTTGTAGGGCCTTCTGATGTCCCGTGAGTCAGGTTGTTGTCCTTTTAATAGCTCACGTGGTACGATCCAGGACGGAAAAACAGAGCAAAAGAACAAAAGTGGCCTAAAAATGATAAAAACGTTTGATTTTGGGCTCCAAAAACGGGCAGAGCGAGCAAGCTGGCTGCCCCCGTCGTAGAGTTCTCAGAGAGCTTTGCAACGGTATGCTGTGCGCCGCGTAACTCCTTACGGATCAAAAGTTATGGGCACCGGAGCGACGGAGACCTGGTCACAAACCCTACGCCCTCGGTTTGCGGGCCCGGCCTCTACGTGAAGTGAAGTTTTCTTGCCCAATGTTCCGTGGGATTCAGTAATAGAGATTTGGTGGATAAAGTATCTTGGAAACCCTAACCAGGGCAAAAAAAAATTGAAAAGGGGGTGCAACACGAGGACTTCCCATAGGGCAACCCATCCTAGTACTACTCTCGCCCAAGCATGCTTAACTTCGGAGTTCTGATGGGATCCGGTGCATTAGTGCTGGTATGATCGCACCCGTCATCTTGATCGCACAATTCCTATATGTATTAACGGTTCACAGTCCTAGCCTAGAGAGATGGTCCATTCAAAAGGCCCAATGGGCATAACGACAACCCATCCGCTTCAACAACGCAACATCCTCGCAAGACGTGATATCGACATATTGTAGGGCCTTCTGATGTCCCGCGAGTCCGGTTGTCGTCCTTTTAACATCTCACGACGTACGATTCGGGACGGAAAAACAGAGCAAAAGAATAAAAGTGGCCTGAAACTATTGAAAACGTTCGATTTTGGATTCCAAAAATGGGCACAGCGAGCAAGCTGGGTACCCCTGTCGTAGAGCTCTCAGAGAGCTTTGCAATGTTATGTTGTATGCTGCGTAACTCCTTACGGATCAAAAGTTATGGGCACCAGAGCGACGGAGACCTGGTCACAAACCCTACGCCCTCGGTTTGCGTGCTCGGCCTCTACGAGAAGCAAAGTTGTCTTGCCCAATGTTCCGTGGGATTCGGTAATAGAGATTTGGTGGATAAAGTATCTTGGCAACCCTAACCAGGACAAATAAAATTGAAAAGGGGGTGCAACACGAGGACTTCCCTGGGGCCAATGTTCCGTGGGATTTGGTATGCCCCTTCCTGTCACAATAAGAACAGCTGACGGACTGAGTAGCCGGTGAACTACCTGTGGATAGGCGGGCGGAAGAGGCTGATGGCGCTTTCGTCGGGCCACGGTTATTCCCTGGTCTGTTCTGGCGCTGTCCCTGATTACAACCCTGACCCTGGAATTTCATCTGCTGACCTGGAGGCTGGTCTGGTTTCTTGTTTGGCTGACTCGAACCGGCTCCATCTGGTTTCCTCTTCTCCACTCGAGAGGCAGCAGCAAAGAGAGTAGAATAGGTATCAAAGTCATGAGAGGCCAACTGGTCCTGAATCTCTGGCCTCAATCCAATAGTAAATTTCCACATTCTCGCCTCCGGAGTACAAACCATATATTGGGCATAACGGGACAGTCGATCAAAACGAGCCTCGTACTGGGCCACCGTCATATTACCCTGGGTCAAGTGCATGAACTCCTCGATCCGCCTCTGCCTGGAAACTGCAGGTACATATTTCTCCTTAAATGCCTTAACGAAATTACCCCACAAGCGAGGTGTCTGATCAGTCTCCCACAGTGCCTCTACAGTTTGCCACCAATGCTCGGCATCCCCATGCAACAGAAATACAGCAAACTCCACTTTCTCTTCGTCTGTATAATCAAGTGGCTTGAAAATCTTCTCAATCTCGGACAGCCAAGCCTCTACTTTCTCATCATCAGCTTCCCCGTAGAATTTAGACGGGCGAAAGTCAAGGAATTCCCTCATTCTGCTCTGTCTCCCATGGTTACCCTCATTCCTATTGTTGATGTTGTTGTTGTTGGCTTCATGAGCATCCTGACGCTCCATCACACGTGATACACGATCCATGGAATTTGCCATCATATTAAACATAGCTATACCGGGATTAGTCTGATAGGCATCCCCAGTCTCTTGAGGTTCACCGCTCCTATTAGTAGTACGGGTACTAGTGCCAGCCATCTATAGGCACAAATTACGATGTACAATTTATTGAAATATGACAATTAAGAATCTAATGCATATGATATGCAACATAATATAGGTACAATTCTAAAAACATTTAAGGCAGGTAAGTCACTTAAGCACATAGAACATAAAAGGCACATTTATCACACAATAACACATAAACAAGTCATCCTAATTATCTTAAGGCTCTACCCATGGTCCGAGAGTTAAACCCGGCTTAAGCAATCTTAGCTCTGATACCATTCTTCTAAGGTGTCACGCCCCAACCCCGCCTATAAGGTTAGAATAGGGCGGGAACTACCAGTCAAGTAATATCGCGTACTTAGCTGTTTATGAAGATTAACACCTAATGATTTAGTCTAAACTCCAAAGTTTTTCCGGAAAACCGGCAGCATAACGGCTGTAATTGGCCCTTTGGTTTAACCTAATTCGCTAAACGCCTCAAAATTTACCATCTCAAAATCATTTCCAACTAAGATTACTAATTTACCATCAATTGAATTGCCTATTGGTTATTTCGACGTCCCGTTTGATTTATAACCTAGCATGATACTATGTCTCGTTTGTTTATTTATCCTCGTTACAAATATACCTGTTGATCTTAGCTCAATAGCAAGTACCTGTTAAGATTGAATAAGTTCATTTACTTAGTTCTTAACTAAAGCGTCATAACCTAAGATAGATACTAGCGGTAATAAAAGCAAAACGATCATAGTAGTGTCATGTCTAGCATCAGTCTACTTAATATAAGTACAAACCAAAATTAGACCCCAAATTACAACGAGGGTCTTTTACATCATGACATCGAGCAACATAAAAGGAAATAGTCTTCAAGTAACATAAAGTTCACAAGTAGTCACATTCAACCAAAACAAACAATGACAGGCAGTCACTCCAGAGGTTCATCATTAGGCACACCGTCCTCGGGTACCTGTTCTGGGTCTTCTTCACCTGAGATGATAAAAGAAGGTGAGTCCTTATGAACTCAGCGAGGGAGAACGAGAAATAAGTTTTGAAACTTATTTTCCAGTTCAACTTATGAAAATCCCTTTTGCAAGCATGAACACAACAGAAATATAATTACAGAAACAGGAATACCGGTCTTTCCTCCCCGAGGTTCTCTAGGAATCAAGCGAGAGTACTTATACACATAGTAAAAAGGATACAGTGAGCTTTTGCTCTCAGATCAGTTCCAGGATCAGTTGTTGCGGCCGACTTCAAATCATCCCCCAAACACGCCAAGTGGGTGTACTCCGGATATACCCCGAAATCCTACGACCCAACTCTCCGAGGAAGTCTAGCCCCCAAGCGAGAGAGGGAATGGGACCATGGTAGTCACGGGAGCACCGGCAAGCCTGATGCCGCCCGGTGTGCGTGATCGCTACCATGCCAACAGGAAAGGTTGCAACCTTGTATGCAAATGCACATTCATGACAGGTAATATATCACAGTAGGAGGACAACAAAGTAGGTTGCCTCCGGACAGTCATAAGATTGCACATTGACAGGTAAACAAGAAGGGCACGATAAGACAGGAAATTTCACTTGAAAGGCATATAGAGTTATATGAAAATTAAATGGGCAGCCATGTAACACATGTAAAACAGGCCATATAACTCATTAAGAAGCCCACGTGATCAAGTGATAAGATTATTCAACATGCAAAGATATCAACATGGGTTCCGATGCAAGGAAAGCTTATTTGTCAACATGCAATGGTCAAAATCCCATTTAAAGTTATAAGACAATTACGGGCAGCCCACTAAGCATATAATTTCCACACAATATCCAAATGATCAACACTTAGCAAGACTACCTAGTCATTAGGGTTTCCGTTTCATGCTTAATCGTGTGATTAAAACCCTAAGTCAACTCAAAATCATTCTCAAGTCATGCATCATTCAATTCAAGCATCCTCAAGTACTCAAAACAGTCCACATAACATCCCAACACCACATTTCCACACAATTAGTACCACAAGAGAGGTTACAACAATTTTTCAAGCATGTAGTTAAGTGAAACCTTTACTGCAATAGGCTGTTTTCTCACAATCAATAGGATAATCAAAAAATCTCCAAATTCAGTGAATAAGATGTCAAATTAAATCTTAAGAAGTTAAATAAAATCAGAAACAAACCTTGCATCAATTGGAGTTCAGAATCATTAGTTATAGATGAAACAGTGAGGTAGCACAAAACTGTCCAGATTTGCACACTTTTCATAAATTGACGTTTTTGAGGTCCTTAGGGTCAGTTTTAGCTTTGGTCCATTTCTGACAAAATTGTCCAGAACTGAAAACTATAGCAGAAAACCAAATTTCATGCATTTTGGAGACCATTTACTAAGTCAAATATGGTTTGTTCCACAAGGTCAGTGCATCTGCCGAAACCTGCTTCATTTTTCCAGATTTCCAGATTTGGTCACATTTTAAAGATTTGCCATTTTGAGGACCTTAGATTCAGAATTAGCTTCGGCCTATTTCTGGGACAAAATGTTTAAAACTGTCCAAACTATTCACCTACCAATTTTCATTCATTTTCAACATCATTTGCCTAGCTAAACTTACCTCGCACAGACTGGTCAGAGAGCTGTCAACAATTTTGACTGTTCCTAGCATCATTTTCAAGCCAAGATCTTGCCATGCATGGTTGTTTAAGCTTATGAACGACCATATAGCTCAAGTACAGAAGCAAATACACACATTTATGAGCATGCATGTGAATTTTTGAAGAGTTTTCGAAAGGTTTTAAACCCTCACCTTAGCAATCAACCACAAAGATGCTCAAAAACCTTGTTGAAGCACAACCTTCTTCCTCTCCTTGCTTAGCCGAAAACCCAACTAGCTTTTCTCTATTTTTCCTAGCTTAGTGATCAATCTCTTAGCACATGAATGAAGTTAGAACATGAAGAAAAGAAATGGATGCCAAGAAGCTTACCTAGGCCGAATAGAGTCTTCAATGTACATGCATGTGTAATTTTCACCTCCTAGCTAGCTCGGTTGAGGTTCTTTGCTTGTAGCTTGCTTTGCTTAGCTATGGTGTGAAGAAGAGAAGCCAAGAAGATGAAGAACTCAGCCAAGGCCGAGAATGAGAGTGGAAAATGAGAGGGGAGAGAGAAAGATTGAAAAGGAAATGAAGAAATGACAAGAATAAAACTCTTTTGAATTCACCCAAGCATTGGTCGGCCTTGGGCTTCCAAATCTGATTTTTTTTTTGTCTTCAAGGTGGAATTTTGAAATGTTAGCAAGGGCTATGAGTTTTTGGTCGAGCAAGAGAGAGATTTGAGGTGGTTTTGATCATATTTTTATGCATTTTGTGTCATAGTTTGTCTAAGCATGCATAGTTGATTATAAAATTGTTCAAACCTTGTGCAAAACCATGGTATGGTCGGCCAAGCATGTGGGAAAATTCTGAATTTTGTCTTGGTTAAGCTTATTTTATTGCTTGTGTTTGGAAGTGCAAAAAGAAAAGGAATAAAGAATGAAGAATGTTTAGTGTTTGGTGCATTTTTTGTCTTCTAATGAGTTGAATTAGGATTATTATATTGATAGGGGATTTTGTAGGATTGTTTAATAGTCTAGTGCTCCGTGAAAGATGCTTTCTTGATTAACATGAAGGCACACTTTCCTAGGTCTAGGGCACGAACTAAGAGGTAGGACACGAACTACGAGACGAACGCACGTTTTCCAAGTAAGTGCACGCAACCCTAAATGAATGCACGTAATTCAATGCATGGCACAAACAATGAACACAATTCTTAAACCTAGGTCATGTCACGCAAATCTAGGTTAGGGCACACGAAGCTAGGTTTCGTACGCAAATCGGGGTCGGGCCTCACAACTTCCCAGGGGGTCACCCATCCTAGTACTACTCTCGCCCAAGCACGCTTAACTTCGGAGTTCTGATGGGATTCGGTGCATTAGTGCTGGTATGATCGCACCTGTCATGTTGAGGGCACAATTCCTATATGTGTTAATGGTTCACAGTCCTAGCCTAGAGAGATGGCCCATTCAAAAGGCCCAATGGGCATAACGACAACCCATCCACTTCAACAACGCTTCATCCTCGCAAGATGTGATATCGACACGTTGTAGGGCCCTCTGATGTCCTGCGAGTCAGGTTGTCGTCCTTTCAACAGCTCACGACGTACGATCCAGGACGGAAAAACTGAGCAAAAGAAGAAAAATGGCTTGAAACTGATGAAAACGTTTGCTTTTGGGCTCCAAAAATGGGCAAAGCGAGCAAGCTGGCTGCCCCTATTGTAGAGCTCTCAGAGAGCTTTGCAACGGTATGATGTGCGCTGCGTAACTCCTTATGGATCAAAAGTTATGGGCACCGGAGCGACGGAGACCTGGTCACAAACCCTACGCCCTCGGTTTGCGGGCCCGGCCTCTACGTGAAGCGAAGTTGTCTGCCAAATGTTCCGTGGGATTCGGTAATAGAGATTTGGTGGATAAAGTATCTTGGCAACCCTAACCAGGGCAAAAAAAATTGAAAAGGGGGTGCAACATGAGGACTTCCCAGGGGGTCACCCATCCTAGTACTACTCTCGCCCAATCACGCTTAACTTCCGAGTTCTGATGGGATCCGGTTCATTAGTGCTGGTATGATCGCACCCGTCATGTTGAGGGCACAATTCCTATATGTGTTAATGATTCACAGTCCCAGCCTAGAGAGATGGCCCATTCAAAAGGCCAATGGGCTTAACGATAACCCATCCACTTCAACAACGCAGCATCATCGCAAGACGTGATATCGACACGATGTAGGGCCCTTTGATGTTCGCGAGTCAGGTTGTTGTCCTTTGAACAGCTCACGACGTACGATCCGGGACAGAAAAACTGAGCAAAAGAAGAAAAGTGGCCTGAAACTGATGAAAACGTTCAATTTTTGGGTCCAAAAAAGGGCACAACGTGCAAGCTTGTTGCCCCTGCCGTAGAGCTCTCAGAGAGCTTTGCAACGGTATGTTGTGTGCTGCGAGCAAGCTGGCTACCCCAGTCGTAGAGCTCTCAAAGAGCTTTGCAACGGTATGTTGTGCGCTGTGTAACTCCTTACGGATCAAAAGTTATGGGCACCGGAGCGACGGAGACCTGGTCACAAACCCTACGCCCTCGGTTTGCAGGCCCAGCCTCTACGTGATGCGAAGTTGTCTTGCCCAATGTTCCGTGGGATTCGGTAATACAAATTTGGTGGATAAAGTATCTTGGCAACCCTAACCACGGCAAAAAAAATTGAAAAGGGGGTTCAACACGAGGACTTCCCAGGGGGTCACCCATCCTAGTACTACTCTCGCCCAAGCACGCTTAACTTCGGAGTTTTGAAGGGATCCGTTGCATTAGTGCTGGTATGATTGCACCCGTCATGTTGAGGGCACAATTCCTATATGTGTTAACGGTTCGCAGTCCTAGCCTAGAGAGATCGCCCAATCAAAAGGCCAAATGGGCTTAACGACAACCCATCCGCTTCAACAACGAAGCATCCTTGCAAGACGTGATATCGATACGTTGTAAGGCCCTCTGATGTACTGCGAGTCAGGTTGTCTTCCTTTTAACAGCTCACGACGTACGATCCGGGACGGAAAAACAGAGCAAAAGAAGAAAAGTGGCTTGAAACTGATGAAAACGTTCGATTTTGGGCTCCAAAAAAGGGCACAGCGAGCAAGCATGCTGCCCCTGTCGTAGAGCTCTCAAAGAACTTTGCAACGGTATGTTGTGCGCTGCGTAACTCCTTACGAATCAAAAGTTATAGGCACCGGAGCGACGGAGACCTGGTCACAAACCCTACACCCTCGGTTTGCGGGCCCGGCCTCTACGTGAAGCGAAGTTGTCTTGCCCAATGTTCCGTGGTATTTGGTAATATAGATTTGGTGGATAAAGTATCTTGGCAACCCTAACCAGGGCAAGAAAAATTGAAAAGGGGGGGTGCAACATGAGGACTTCCCAGGGGATCACCCATCCTAGTACTACTCTCGCTCAAGCATGCTTAACTTCGGAGTTCTGATGGGATCCGGTGCATTAGTGCTGGTATGATCGCACCCGTCATGTTGAGGGCACAATTCCTATATGTGTTAACGGTTCACAGTCGTAGCCTAGAGAGATGGCCCATTCAAAAGGCCCAATTGGCTTAACGACAACCCATCCGCTTCAACAACGCAGCATCCTCGTAAGACGTGATATCGACACATTGTAGGGCCCTCTAATGCCCTGCCAGTCAGGTTGTTGTCCTTTTAACAGCTCACGATGTACGATCCCGGACAGAAAAACAGAGCAAAAGAAGAAAAGTAGACTGAAACAAATAAAAACGTTCAATTTTGGGCTCCAAAAACAAGCATAGTGAGCAAGCTTGTTGCCCCTGTCGTAGAGGTCTTAGAGAGCTTTGCAACGGTATGCTGTGCGCTGCGTAACTCCTTACGGATCAAAAGTTTTGGGCACCGGTGCGACGGATACCTGGTCACAAACCCTACGCCCTCGGTTTGCGGGCCCGGCCTTTACGTGAAGCGAAGTTGTCTTGCCCAATGTTCCGTGGGATTCGGTAATACAGATTTGGTGGATAAAGTATCTTGGCAACTGTAACACCCCGATCCCTCTCGAGATTGGAAGTTCTATCAATCAATCTAATCACAACCCAAATCCAAACCCGAGCATAATTTTCAGGGAAAACGGACGGAGACTCCCCTGTTTTAGGCAAAATATAAAACCTGCAATAGCATTTAAATGGACCAACGCCGTGTCCAACCATACAAAACTTTCTCAAGGCCATCCGAGCCTCGGTTTTCAACAATTAAACTCATCAAGTATACATACATTTCCAATTTAAAAGCTAACCTTTCTCTTTTCATTTTTAACCAGTACATTCAAACTAGACAATTAAACCATACTAAGCTACTGCATAAAATAAACTATCATGCCATTCTAACTCTTTTCCTTTGGACATTACAAACATGCATTGAAGATAAGCTATGCTAACTGATTACATAAACTAGCTTATCAATTCACCTCAACTGCTTAGCTAAATTTAAATTACATTTCTTTTAACAATAAATACCTACAACATATGAAAACATATATCTTTACAACTTCGACACTCAAGCCACATAGGCACGCAAGACAACTCTTCAGGCAACGAACTTTCACGAAATCACAAACTTTCCAACTAACATGACATTTCCTAAAATGTGGTGGTGAGGAGTGAGTATACACAACACGTATACTCAGTGAGGGCGAGACATATATCGAATTGGAGAAAAAGAAAGTCGTGCAATGCAAATAAGACAGTTAAGCAATATATCTGATAAATAAGCAATCAAGACAACAATCAATACAATAAGCAATTACTGAAAGCATTAACACAACCATTCAAAGCTATACCACACTCTGAAGGCTATGGTTCACTCATACGAGCAATGTACCATTTCACGAGCGATACATCAATCTCGAGCTTGATGTTGACAACGATGACAATAAGCGCGCATCCACCTTATAACACCAGTTTGGAATACCCCGAAAGTATCCATCAATTCTACGACCCAAATCTCCCTGGGAGGCAACCCAAGCGAGAAAGGGAATAGCAGCGGAGCTAGAGCAACCAACACTGGCAACCCGAGGCTACCCAGAGAGGCCCATCACTCACGCGCGAGACACTATGCAATGCAAGACTCGATACAAGGCAATAAACGAGCGATAGCACAACAATACAAACTACTGACAACAAACGAGATAGCAAGCAATCACAATCAATACTAGCATTCAACTAACTTTTCAAGCATAACAAGCAATAATAAGCAACAATAACACCAATTAAACAAGTATATCAAGCAACCTTAAGCATTCTATAGGCATAATATCAAGATAACAAGCAAAATCACAAATCGGCCCCAACTATCAAAACACTACCATTTCCAAACGAGCCACGAGTTCTGGAAACCGACTTCGCCAATCCTCCTAGGTCACCATAAGGCACGTCTAAGGACCCCGAAACCCTACTTTACCCTAGAATTCGTGCAAAGCCCCGATTTCCCCCTTTGCTCGTTTGAACTACAACTATACTAACCAAACATCCAACCAACGCCATAATCGCACCAAAAGTGCTTCCATGGCCTCCCGAAACAATGCCATCACGCAAAACGAGAAAACGCTAAACTCGACCTAAACGACCCCGACTTTCACTAAGCCATTTTTCTCCGTTTTTCCATTACACATTCCAATTAAACCACACATTTAGGCATTCTAGCATATCTAGCACCTTTCTACATCAACAGAATGCGTAACGGAGCAACTTCATCGAAACGGGGGTTTACTATTCACAATTTACTATTCATTATACAATTTATATTTCAATTTCAATATTCAACTACAGAAAATGTTAAAAAGCTATAAATACATGTTCTACAATCAACAAGGAACATTCTTTAAGCATTAAAATGATCAAACTAACGATCTACGCATAAAATCCAAAAATCAAAGTTATTATACAAAATATTCAAATGTGCAAATAAACGTGAAACCCTCACATTAGATGCTCCTAGACTCTAGGAACACCTCGTAGAGTGCCTCGGAAACCACCCCGTGCAAGCTCATGCAAAGATTTGGTGATTTGTAGTTGAAATTTTCTTTTTTTTTCTCCTTATTTTCCTCATGGTTTCAAGCCTTTCTTCTCTCTTTTTTTTTCGTGTGCAATTCTGCTTATTTAGAAAAAAACTGACAAGTCAAAGGTCAAAGATTTGGTCAACCCGCTAAACCAAAACAGCTATGCGCGACCTTACGAAAAAGGCCATAACTTCTTCTAGAAAACACCAATTCACGAACGGTTTGAAGCCTCAGAAACTAGACTCATAGAGCTTTCCAACCATATATAATTTGCTACCTAACTCTTCCCCAATTGGTTCAGATTTAATTCCAAAGTTGACCCAAAATTTGACTAACTTAACATTGCATTTTTTTATTTCTAATCCCAAGTTTGCCCATTATTAAACATTTCAAAAATTTTCACCTTGTCCTAGTTGGTCAATGTATATGAAAAGTCAACTAGTTTGGTCAAAGAAGGTGAAAGATCAAATAAATGCAATTTAAATGAACTTTAAATGCTATTGAATACATGCCAGGTTCGGGGTATCACAGCAACCCTAACCAGGGCAAAAAAAATGAAAAGGGGGTGCAACACGAGGACTTCCCAGGGGGTCACCCATCCTACTACTACTCTCGCCCAACCACGCTTAACTTCGGAGTTCTGATGGGATCCGGTGCATTAGTGCTTGTATGATCGCACCCGTCATGTTGAGTGCACAATTCCAATATGTGTTAACGGTTCACAGTCCTAGCCTAGAGAGATGGCCCATTCAAAAGGCCTAATGGGCTTAACGAAAACCCTTCCGCTTCAACAAAGCAGTATCCTCGCAAGACGTGATATCGACACATTGTAGGGCCCTATGATGTCCCACGAGTCAGGTTGTTGTCCTTTTAACAGCTCACGACGTACGATCCGGGATGGAAAAACAGAGCAAAAGAAGAAAAGTAGCCAGAACTGATGAAAACGTTCGATTTTGAGCTCCAAAAAATGGGCATAGCGAGCAAGCTGGCTGCCCCTGTCGTAGAGCTCTCAAAGAGCTTTGCAGCGGTATGTTGTGCGCTGCGTAACTCCTTATGGATCAAAAGTTATGGGCACCAGAGCGACGGAGACCGGGTCACAAACCCTACGCCCTCGGTTTGCGGGCTCGGCCTCTACGTGAACGAAGTTGTCTTGCCCAATGTTCCATGGGATTCGGTAATAGAGATTTGGTGGATAAAGTATCTTGGCAACCCTAACCAGCGCAAAAAAAATTGAAAAGGGGGTACAACACGAGGACTTCCCATAGGGTCACCCATCCTAGTACTACTATCGCCCAAGCACGCTTAACTTCGGAGTTCTGAAGGGATCCGGTGCATTAGTGCTGGTATGATCGCACCCATCATGTTGAGTGCACAATTCCAATATGTGTTAACGGTTCACAGTCCCAGCCTGGAGAGATGACTCATTCGAAAGGCCCAATGGGCTTAACGACAACCCATCCGCTTCGACAACGCAGTATCTTCGCAAGACGTGATATCGACACGTTGTAGGGCCCTATGATGTCCCGCCAGTCAGGTTGTCATCCTTTTAACAGCTCACGACGTACGATCCGGGATGAAAAAACAGAGCAAAAGAAGAAAAGTAGCCAGAAATTGATGAAAACATTCAATTTTGGGCTCCAAAAAATGGGCACAGCGAGCAAGCTGGCTGCCCATGTCGTAGAGCTCTCAAAGAGCTTTGCAGCGGTATGTTGTGCGCTGCGTAACTCCTTACGGATCAAAAGTTATGGGCACCGGAGCGACGGAGACCGGGTCACAAACCCTACGCCCTCGGTTTGCGGGCTCGGCCTCTACGTGAACGAAGTTGTCTTGCCCATTGTTCCGTGGGATTCGGTAATAGAGATTGGGTGGATAAAGTATCTTGGCAACCCTAACCAGGGCAAAAAAAATTGAAAAGGGGGTGCAACACAAGGACTTCCCAGGGGGTCACCCATCCTAGTACTACTCTCGCCCAAGCACGCTTAACTTTGGAGTTCTGATGGGATCCGGTGCATTAGTACTAGTATGATCGCACCCATCATGTTGAGCGCACAATTCCTCTATTTCTTAACGGTTCACAGTCCTAGCCTAGAGAGATGACCCATTCAAAAGGCCCAATGGACTTAATGACAACCCATCCATTTTTACAACGAAGCATCGTCGCAAGACGTGATATCGACACATTATAGGGCCCTGCAATATCCCTCGAGTTAGGTTGTCATCCTTTTTACAGCTCACGACGTACGATCCGAGACGGAAAAACATGGCAAAAGAATAAAAGTGGGATAAAACTGATAAAAAATTTTAATTTTGGTCTCCAAAAAGGGCAAAGCAAGCAAGCTGGCTTCCTCCGTCGTAGAGCTCTCAGAGAGCTTTGCAACGGTATGTTGTGTGCCGCGTAACTCCTTACGGATCAAAAGTTATGGGCAACGGAGCGACGGAGACCTAGTCACAAACCCTACGCCCTCGGTTTGCGGGCCCGGTCTCTACGTGAAGTGAAGTTGTCTTGCCCATTGTTCCGTGGGATTTGGTAATAGAGATTTGGTGGATAAAGTATCTTGGCAACCCTAACCAGGGCAAAAAAAATTGAAAAGGGGGTGCAACACAAGGACTTCCCAAGCGGTCACCCATCCTAGTACTACTCTCGCCCAAGCACGCTTAACTTTGGAGTTCTGATGGGATCCGGTGCATTAGTACTAGTATGATCACACCCATCATGGTGAGGGCACAATTCCTATATGTGTTAACGGTTTACAGTCCCAGCCTAGAGAGATGGTCCATTCAAAAGGCCTAATGGGCATAACGACAACCCATCCGCTTCAACAACGCAGTATCCTCGCAAGACGTGATATCGACACGTTGTAGGGCCCTATCATGCCCCGCCAGTCACGTTGTCGTCCTTTTAACAGCACACGATGTACGATCCGGGACAGAAAAATAGAGCAAAAGAATAAAGTGGCATGAAACTGATGAAAATGTTCGATTTTGGCCTCCAAAAATGAGTACAGCGAGCAAGCTGGCTGCCCCTATCGTAGAGCTCTCAAATAGATTTGCAATGGTATGCTGTGCGCTACGTAACTCCTTACGGATCAAAAGTTATGGGCACTGGATCGACGTAGACCTGGTCAAAAACCTTACGCCCTCGGTTTGCGGGCCCGGCCTCTACGTGAAGCAAAGTTGTCTTGCCCAATGCTCCGTGGGATTCGGTAATAGAAATTTTGGTGGATAAAGTAGCTTGGCAACCCTAACCAGGGCAAAAAAAATTGAAAAGGGTGTGCAACACGACGACTTCCCAAGGGGTCACCCATCCTAGTACCACTCTCGCCCAAGCACGCTTAACTTCGGAGTTGTGATGGGATCCGGTGCATTAGTGCTGGTATGATCGCACCCGTCATCTTGACGGCACAATTCCTACATGTGTTAACGGTTCACAGTCCCAGCCTAGAGAGATGGCCCATTCAAAAGGCCCAATGGGCATAACGACAACCCATCCGCTTCAACAATGCAGTATCCTCGCAAAACGTGATATCAACATGTTGTAGGGCCCTATGATGTCCCGCGAGTCAGGTTGTAATCCTTTTAACAGCTCACGACGTACAATCCGGGATGGAAAAACAGAGCGAAAGAAGAAAAGTGGCCTGAAACTGATGAAAACGTTTGATTTTGGGCTCCAAAAATTGGGCACAGTGAGCAAGCTGGTTGCGCCTGTCGTAGAGCTCTCAAAGAGCTTTGCAACGGTATGTTGTGCGCTGCGTAACTCCTTACGGATCAAAAGTTATTGGCACCAGAGCGGCAGAGACCTGGTCACAAACCCTACACCCTCGGTTTGTGGGCCCGGCCTCTACGTGAAGCGAAGTGGTCTTGCCCAATGTTCCGTGGGATTCGGTAATTGAGATTTGGTGGATAAAGTATCTTGGCAAACCTAACCAGTGCAAAAAAAATTGAAAAGGGGGTGCAACACGAGGACTTCCCAGGGGGTCACCCATCATAGTACTACTATCGCCCAAGCACGCTTAACTTCGGAGTTCTAATGGGATCCGGTGCATTAGTACTGGTATGATCGCACCCGTCATGTTGAGCGCACAATTCCTATATGTGTTAACAGTTCACAGTCCCAACCTAGAGAGATGGCCTATTCAAAATGCCCAATGGGCTTAACGACAACCCATCCGCTTCAACAACGCAGCATCCTCGTAAGACGTGATATCGACATGTTGTAGGGCCCTCTGATGTACCGCGAGTCAGGTTGTTGTCCTTTTAACAGCTCACGACGTACGATCCGGGATGAAAAAACAAGGCAAAAGAAGAAAAATGTCCTGAATCTGATGAAAACGTTCGATTTTGGGCTCCAAAAAGGGCAAAGAGAGCAAGCTGTGCCCCAGTCGCAGAGCTCTCGGAGATCTTTGTAACGGTATGGTGTGCGCCGCGTAACTCCTTACAAATCAAAAGTTATGGGCACCGGAGCGACGGAGACATGGTCACAAGCCCTATACCCTCAGTTTGCTGGCTCGGCCTCCACGTGAAACAAAGTTGTCTCGCCCAATGTTCCGTGTGATTCGGTAATAGAGATTTGGTGGATAAAGTATCTTGGCAACCCTAACAAGGGCAAAAAAAATTGAAAAGGGGGTGCAACACAAGGACTTCCTAGGGGGTCACCCATCCTAGTACTACTCTCGCCCAAGCACGCTTAACTTCGGAGTTCTGATGGGATCAGGTGCATTAGTGCTAGTATGATCGCACCCGTCATCTTGACGGCACAATTCCTATATGTGTTAACGGTTCACAGTTCCAGCCTACAGAGATGGCCCATTCAAAAGGCCCAATGGGCATAACGACAACACATCCGCTTCAACAATGCAACATCCTCGCAAGACGTGATGTCGACACATTGTAGGGCCTTCTGATGTCCCGTCAGTCAGGTTGTCGTCCTTTTAACAGCTCACGATGTACGATCCAGGATGGAAAAACAGAGCAAAAGAAGAAAAGTGGCCTGAAACTAATGAAAACGGTCGATTTTGGGTTCCAAAAATGGGAGTAGCGAGCAAGCTGGTTGCCCCTGTCGTAGAGCTCTCAGAGAGCTTTGCAACGGTATGCTGTTCGCTACGTAACTCCTTACGGATCAAAAGTTATGGGCACCGGAGCGACGGAGACCTGGTCACAAACCTTACGCCCTCGGTTTGCGGGCCCAGCCTCTACGTGAAGTAAAGTTGTCTTGCCCAATGTTCCGTGGGATTCGGTAATAGAGATTTGGTGGATAAAGTATCTTGGCAACCCTAACCGGGGCAAAAAAAATTGAAAAGGGTATGCAACACGAGGACTTCCGAGGGGGTCACCCATCCTTGTACCACTCTCGCCCAAGCACACTTAACTTCAGAGTTCTGATGGGATCCGGTGCATTAGTGCTGGTATGATCGCACCCGTCATCTTGACGGCACAATTCCTATATGTGTTAACGGTTCACAGTCCCAGCCTAGAGAGATGGCCCATTCAAAAGGCCCAATGGGCTTAACGATAACCCATCCGCTTCAACAACGCAGCATCCTCGCAAGACGTGATATTGAGACGTTGTAGGGCCCTCTGATGTCCCGCGAGTCAGGTTGTCGACCTTTTAACAGCTCACGATGTACGATCCGGGATTGAAAAACAATGCAAAAGAAGAAAAGTGGCCTAAAACTGATGAAAATGTTCAATTTCGAGCTACAAAAATGGGCACAACGAGCAAGCTGGCTACCCCTGTCGTAGAGCTCTCAGAGAGCAATACAACGGTATGCTGAGCGCCGCGTAACTCCTTACGGATCAAAAGTTATGGGCACTGGAGCGACGGAGACCTAGTCACAAATACTACGCCCTCGATTTGCGGGCCCGGCCTCAACGTGAAGCGAAGTTGTCTTGTCCAATGTTCCGTGGGATTCGGTAATAGAGATTTGGTGGATAAAGTATCTTGGCAACCCTAACCAGGGCAAAAAAAATTGAAAAGGGGGTGCAACACGAGGACTTCCCACGGGGTCACCCATCCTAGTACTACTCTCGCCCAAGTACACTTAACTTTGGAGTTCTGTTGGGATCCGGTGCATTAGTGCTGGTATGATCGCACCCGTCATGTTGAGGGAACAATTCCTATATGTGTTAACGGTTCACAGTCCCAGCCTAGAGAGATGGTCCATTCAAAAGGCCCAATGGGCATAACGACAACCCATCCGCTTCAACAATGCAGCATCCTTGGAAGACGTGATATCGACACATTGTAGGGCCTTATGATGTCCCGCGAGTCAGGTTGTCGTCCTTTTAACGACTCACGACGTACGATTCGGGACGAAAAAACGGAGCAAAAGAAGAAAAGTGGCCTGAAACTGGAGAAAACGTTCGATTTTGAGCTCCAAAAATGGGCACAGCGAGCAAGCTGGCTGCCCCCGTCGTAGAGCTCTCAGAGAGCTTTGCAACGGTATGCTGAGCGCCGCGTAACTCCTTACGGATCAAAAGTTATGGGCACCGAAGTGACGGAGACCTGGTCACAAACCCTACGTGCTCGGTTTGCGGGCCCGACCTCTACTTGAAGCGAAGTTGTCTTGCCGAATGTTCCGTGGGATTCGGTAATAGAGATTTGGTGGATAAAGTATCTTGGCAACCCAAACCAGGGCAAAAATTGAAAATGGGGTGCAACACGAGGACTTCCCAGGGGACCCCATCCTTGTACTACTCTCGCCCAAGCACTCTTCATTTCGGAGTTCTGATGAGATCCGGTGCATTAGTGCTGGTATGATCGCACCCGACATGTTGAGCGCACAATTCCTATATGTGTTAATGGTTCATAGTCCTAGTCTAGAGAGATGGCCCATTCAAAAGGCCCATTGGGCTTAACGACAACCCATCCGCTTCAACAACCTAGTATCGTCGCAAGACGTGATATCGACACGTTGTAGGGCACTTTGATTTCCCGCGAGTCAGGTTGTCGTCCTTTTAACAGATCACGACGTACGATCCAGGACGGAAAAACCGGGCAAAAGAAGAAAAGTGGCATGAAACTGATGAAAACGTTCGATTTTGGGGTCCAAAAATGGGCACAGCGAGCAAGCTGGCTACCCCCGTCGTAGAGCTCTCACAGAGCTTTGCAACGATATGCTGAGCGCCGCGTAACTCCTTACGGATCAAAAGTAATGGGCACCGGAACGACGGAGACCTGGTCACAAACCCTACACCCTTGGTTTGTTGGCCCGGCCCCTACGTGAAGCGAAGTTGTCTTGCCCAATGTTCCGTGGGATTCGGTAATAGAGATTTGGTGGATAAAGAATCTGGGCAACCCTAACCAGGGCAAAAAAAAGTGAAAAGTGGCTGCAACACGAGGACTTCCCAGGGGTCCCCATCCTTGTACTACTCTCGCCCAAGCACTCTTCATTTCGGAGTTCTGATGGGATCCGGTGCATTAGTGCTGGTATGATCACACCCGTCATGTTGAGGGCACAATTCCAATATGTGTTAACGGTTCACAGTCCTAGCCTAGAGAGATGGCCAATTCAAAAGGCCTAATGGGCTTCACGACCACCCATCCACTTCAACAATGCAGTATCGTCGCAAGACGTGATATCGACACGTTGTAGGGCACTTTGATATCCCGCGAGTTAGGTTGTCGTCCTTTTAACAGCTCACGACGTACGATCCAGGACGGAAAAACTGGGCAAAAGAAGAAAAGTGGCATGAAACTGATGAAAACGTTCGATTTTGGGCTTCAAAAATGGGCACAGCGAGCAAGCTGGCTGCCCATGTCGTAGAGCTCTTAAAGAGCTTTGCAACGGTATGCTGTACGCTGCGTGACTCCTTACGGATCAAAAGTTATGGGCACCGGAGCGACGGAGACCTGGTCACAAACCCTACGCCCTCGGTTTGCAGGCCCGGCCTCTACGTGAAGCGAAGTTGTCTTGCCTACTGTTCCGTGGGATTCGGTAATCAAGATTTGGTGGATAAAGTATCTTGGCAACCCTAACAAGGGAAAAAAAATTGAAAAGGGGCTGCAACACAAGGACTTCCTAGGGGGTCACCCATCCTAGTACTACTCTCGCCCAAGCACACTTAACTTCGGAGTTCTGAAGGGATCCGGTGTTATAGTGCTGGTATGATAGCACCCGTCATATTGAGCGCACAATTCCTATATGTGTTAACGGTTCACATTCCCAGCCTAGAGAGATGGCCCATTCAAAAGGCCCAATGGTCTTAACGACAACCCATCCGCTTCAACAATGCAGCATCCTCGCAAGACGTGATATCGACACGGTGCAGGGCCCTCTGATGTCCTGGAGTCCGGTTGTCGTCCTTCTAACAGCTCACGACATACGATCCGGGACGGAAAAATAGGGCAAAGGAAGAAAAGTGGGATGAAAGTGATAAAAACGTACGATTTTGGGCTCCAAAAATGGGCACAATGGGCAAGCTGGCTGCCCTCGTCGTAGAGCTCTCAGAGAGCTTTGCAACGGTATGCTGTGCGCCGCATAACTCATTATGGATCAAAAGTTATGGGCACCGGAGCGACAGAGACCTGGTCATAAACCCCACGCCCTCAGTTTGCTGGCCCGACCTCTACGTGAAGCGAAGTTGTCTTGCCCAATGTTCCGTGTGATTCGGTAATAGAGATTTGGTGGATAAAGTATCTTGGCAACCCTAACAAGGGCATAAAAAATTGAAAAGGGGGTGCAACACAAGGACTTCCTAGGGGGTCACCCATCCTAGTACTCTCGCCCAAGCACGCTTAACTTCGGAGTTCTGAAGGGATCCGGTGCATTAGTACTGGTATGATCACACCCGTCATTTTGAGGGCACAATTCCTATATGTGTTAACGGTTCACAGTCCCAGCTTAGAGAGATGGTCCATTCAAAAGGCCTAATGGGCATAACGACAACCCATCCGCTTCAACAACGCAGCATCCTCGCAGGACGTGATATCGACAAATTGTAGGGGCTTCTGATGTTCCGTGAGTCAGGTTGTCGTCCTTAAAACAGCTCACGACGTAGGATCCGGGACGGAAAAACACAGCAAAAGAAGAAAAGTGGCCTAAAACTAATGAAAACGTTCAATTTTGGGCTCCAAAATCAGGCATAGCGAGCAAGCTGGCTGCCCCTGTTGTAGAGCTCTCAGAGAGCTTTGCAACGGTATGCTATGAGCTGCGTAACTCCTTACGGATCAAAAGTTATGGGCACCGGAGCGATGGATACCTGGTCACAAACCTTACGCCCCCGGTTTGCAGGCCCGGCCTTTACGTGAAACGAAGTTGTCTTGGCCAATGTTTTATGGGATTCGGTAATAGAGATTTGGTGGATAAAGTATCTTGGCAACCCTAACCAGGGCAAAAAAAATTGAAATAGGGGTGCAACACGATGACTTCCCAGGGAGGTCACCCATACTAGTACCACTCTCGCCCAAGCACGCTTAACTTCGGAGTTCTGATGGGATCCGGTGCATTAGTTCTGGTATGATTGCACCTGTCATCTTGACGGCACAATTCCTATATGTGTTAACGGTTCACAGTCCCAGCCTAGAGAGATGGTCCATTCAAAAGGCCCAATGGGCATAACGACAACCCCGCTTCAACAACGCAGCATCCTCGCAAGATGTGATATCGGCACATTTTAGGGCCCTCTGATGTCCCACGAGTTAGTTTGTCGTCCTTTTAACAGCTCACGACGTACGATCCGGGATGGAAAAACAGAGCAAAAGAAGAAAAATGGCCTGGAACAGATGAAAACGTTCGATTTTGGGATCCAAAAATGGGCATAGCGAGCAAGCTGGCAGCCCCTGTCGTAGAGCTCTCAGAGAGGTTTGCAACGGTATATTGTGCGCTGCGTAACTCCTTACGGATCGAAAGTTATGGTCACCGGAGTGACGGAGACCTGGTCACAAACCCTACACCCTCGGTTTGCGGGCCCGGCCTCTACGTGATGCGAAGTTGTCTTGCCCAATGTTTCGTGGGCTTCGGTAATAGAGATTTTGTGGATAAAGTATCTTGGCAACCCTAACCAGGGCAAAAAAAATTGAAAAAGGGGTACAACACGAGGACTTCCCAGGGTGTGACCCATCCTAGTACTACTCTCGCCCAAGCACGCTTAACATCGGAGTTTTGATGGGATCCGGTGCATTAGTGCTGGTATGATCGCACCCATCATGTTGAGGGCACAATTCGTATATGTGTTAACGGTTCACAGTCCTAACCTAGAGAGATGGCCCATTCAAAAGGCCCAACGGGCTTAACGACAACCCATCCACTTCAACAACGCAGCATCCTCACAAGACGTGATATTGACACATTGTAGGGCCCTCTGATGTCCCGCGAGTAAGGTTGTTGTCCTTTTAACAGCTCACGACGTACGATCTGAGATGAAAAAACAGAGCAAAAGAAGAAAAATGGCCTGAAACTGATGAAAACGTTCGATTTTGGGCTCCAAAAAGGGAAAAGCGAGCAAGCTGGTTGCCCCTGTTGTAGAGCTCTCAGAGAGCTTTGCAACGGTATGCTGTGTGCCGCGTAACTCCTTACGGATCAAAAGTTATGGGCACCGAAGCGAATGAGACTTGGTCACATGCCCTACGCCCTCGATTTGCGGGCCCGGCCTCTACGTGAAGCGAAGTTGTCTTGCCCAATGTTCCGTGGGATTCGGTAATCGAGATTTGGTGGATAAAGTACCTTGGCAACCCTAACCAGGGCAAAAAAAATTAAAGAGGGTGCAACACGAGGACTTCCCAGGGGGTCACCCATCCTAGTACTACTCTCGCCCAAGCACACTTAACTTCGGAGTTCTGATGGGATCTGGTGCATTAGTGCTGGTATGATCGCACCCGTCATGTTGAGGGCACAATTTCTATTTGTGTTAACGGTTCACAATCCCAGACTAGAGAGATGGTCCATTCAAAAGGCCCAATGGGCCTAACGACAACCCATCCGCTTCAACAACGCAGCATCCTCGCAAGACGTGATATCGACACATTTTAGGGCCTTCTGATGTCCCACGAGTCAGGTTGTCGTCCTTTTAACAGCTCACGACGTACAATCCGGGAAGAAAAAATAGAGCAAAAGAATAAAAGTTGCCTGAAACTGATGAAAACGTCCGATTTTGGGCTCCTAAACAGGGCATAGCGAGCAAGCTGGCTGCCCCTGTCGTAGAGCTCTCAGAGAGCTTTGCAACGGTATGCAGTGCGCTGCGTATATCCTTACGGATCAAAAGTTTTGGGCACCGGAGCGACGGAGACCTAGTCAGAAACCTTACGCCCTCGGTTTGCGGGCCCGGCCTCTACGTGAAGCGAAGTTGGCTTGCCCAATGTTCCGTGGGATTCGGTAATACATATTTGGTGGATAAAGTATCTTGGCAACCCTAACCAGGGCCAAAAAAATTGAAAAGGGGGTGCAACAAGAGGACTTCCCAGGGGGTCGCCCATCCTAGTACCATTCTCGCCCAAGCACGCTTAACTTCGGAGTTCTGATGGGATCCGGCGCATTAGTGCTTGTATGATCGCACCCGTCATCCTGACGGCACAATTCCTATATGTGTTAACGGTTCACAATCCCAGCCTAGAGAGAAGGCCTATTCAAAAGGCCTAATGGGCTTAACGACAACCCATCCACTTCAACAACGCAGCATCCTAGCAAGACGTGATATTGACACGATGTAGGGCCCTCTGATGTCCCGCAAGTCAGGTTGTCGCCCTTTTACCAGCTTACGACGTACGATCCGGGATGGAAAAACACAGCAAAAGAAGAAAAGTGGCCTAAAATTGATGAAAATGTTCGATTTTGGGCTCCAAAAATGGGTACAGTGAGCAAGCTGGCTACCCCTGTCATAGAGCTCTCAGAGAGCGTTGCAACGGTATGCTGAGCGCCACGTAACTCCTTACGGATCAAAAGTTATGGACAACGGAGCGACGGAGACCTGCTCACAAACCCTACACCCTCGGTTTGCGGTCCTGGCCTCTACGTGAAGCGAAGTTGTCTTGCCCAATGTTCAGTGGGATTCGGTAATAAAGATTTGGTGGATAAAGTATCTTGGCAACCCTAACCAGGGCAAAAAAAATTGAAAAGGGGGTGCAACACGAGTACTTCCCAAGGGGTCACCCATCCTAGTACTACTCTAGCCCAAGCACACTTAACTTCGTAGTTCTGATGGGATCCGGTGCATTAGTGCTGGTATGATCGCACCCGCCATGTTGAGGGTGCAATTCCTATATGTGTTAACGGTTCACAGTCCCAGCCTAGAGAGATGGCCCATTCAAAAGGCCCAATGGGCATAACGACAACCCATCCGCTTCAACAACGCAGCATCCTCGCAAGACGTGATATCGACACATTGTAGGGCCCTCTGATGTCCCGCGAGTCATGTTGTTGTCCTTTTAACAGCTCACGACGTACGATTCGGGACCCAAAAATAGGTCAAAAGGAGAAAAGTGGGATGAAACTGATGAAAATCTTCGATTTTGGGCTCCAAAAAGGGCAAAGCGAGCAAGCTGGCTGCCCCCGTCATAGAGCTCTCAGAGAGCTTTGCAACGGTATGCTGAGCGCCGCGTAACTCCTTGCGGATCAAAAGTTATGGGCACCAGAGCGACGGAGACCTGGTCACAAACCCACGCCCTCGGTTTGCGGGTCCAGCCTCTACGTGAAGCGAAGATGTCTTCCCCAATGTTCCGCGGGATTCGGTAATCAAGATTTGGTGGATAAAGTATCTTGGCAACCCTAACCAGGGCAAAAAAAATTGAAAATGGGGTGCAACACGAGGACTTCGCAGGGGGTCACCCATCCTAGTTCGGACTTCTCGGCCAAGGACACTTAACTTCGGAGTTCTGATGGGATCCGGTGCATTATTGCTGGTATGATCGCACCCGTCATGTTGAGGGCACAATTCCTATATGTGTTAACGGTTCACAGTCCCAGACTAGAGAGATGGTCCATTCAAAAGGCCCAATGGGCATAACGACAACCCATCCGCTTCAACAACGTAGCATCCTCGCAAGACGTGATATCGACACATTGTAGGGCCTTATGATGTCCCGCGAGTCGGGTTGTCGTCCTTTTAACAGCTCACGACGTACAATCCGGGATGAAAAAACAGAGCAAAAGAATAAAAGTTTCCTGAAACTGATGAAAACGTTCGATTTTGGGCTCCTAAACAGGCCATAGCGAGCAAGCTGGCTGCCCCTATCGTAGAGCTCTCAGAGAGCTTTGCAACGGTATGTTGTGCACTGCGTAACTCCTTATGGATCAAAAGATATGGGCACCAGGGCTACGGAGACCTGGTTACAAACCTTACGCCCTCGGTTTGCGGGCCCGGCCTCTACGTGAAGCGAAGTTGTCTCGCCCAATGTTCCGTGGGATTCGGTAATACATATTTGGTGGAAAAAGTATCTTGGCAACCCTAACCAGGGCAAAAAAAAATTGAAAAGGGGGTGCAACACGAGGACTTCCTAGGGGGTCACCCATCCTAGTACCACTCTCGCCCAAGCACTTTTAACTTCGGAGTTCTGATGGGATCTGGTGCATTAGTGCTGGTATGATCGCACCAGTCATGTTGACGGCACAATTCCAATATGTGTTAACGGTTCACATTCCCAACCTAGAGAGAAGGCCCATTCAAAAGGCCCAATGGGCTTAACGACAACCCATCCACTTCAACAATGCAGCATCCTCACAAGACGTGATATTGACACGTTGTAGGGTCCCCTGATATCCCGCAAGTCAGGTTGTCGCCCTTTTAACAGCTCACGACGTACGATCCGGGATGGAAAAACAGAGCAAAAGAAGAAAAGTGGCTTAAAACTGATGAAAATGTTCGATTTTGGGCTCCAAAAATGGGCACAACGAGCAAGCTGGCTGCCCTTGTCATAGAGCTCTCAGAGAGCGTTGCAACGGTATGCTGAGCGCCGCGTAACTCCTTACGGATCAAAAGTTATGGGCACCGGAGCGACAGAGACCTGGTCACAAACCCTACGCCCTCGGTTTGCGGGCCCGGCCTCTACGTGAAGCGAAGTTGTCTTGCCCAATGTTCTATGGGATTCGGTAATATTGATTTGGTGGATAAAGTATCTGGGCAACCCTAACCAAGGCAAAAAAAATTGAAAAGGGTGTGCAACACGAGGACTTCCCAGGGGGTCACCCATCCTAGTACTACTCTAGCCCAAGCACACTTAACTTCGGAGTTCTAATGGGATCCGGTGCATTAGTGTTGGTATGATCACACCCGTCATGTTGAGGGTGCAATTCCTATATGTGTTAACGGTTCACTCTCCCTAGAAAGATGGTCCATTCAAAAGGCACAATGGGCATAACGACAACCCATCTGCTTCAATAACACAACATCCTCGCAAGACGTGATATCGACACAATGTAAGGCCTTCTGATGTCCTGCGAGTCATATTGTCGTCCTTTTAAATGCTCACGACGTACGATCCGGGACGAAAAAACAGGTCAAAAGGAGAAAAGTGGGATGAAACTGATGAAAACGTTCAATTTTGGGCTCCAAAAAGGGCAAAGCGAGCAAGCTGGCTGCCCCCGTCATAGAGCTCTCAGAGAGCTTTGCAACGGTATGCTGGCTGCCACGTAACTCCTTACAGATCAAAAGTTATAGGCACCGGAGCGACGAAGACCTGGTCACAAACCCTACGCCCTCGGTTTGCGGGCCCGGCCTCTACGTGAAGCAAAATTGTCTTGCCCAATGTTTTGTGGGATTCAGTAATAGAGATTTGGTGGATAAAATATCTTGGCAACCCTAACCAGGGCAAAAAAAATTGAAAATGGGGTGCAACACGAGGACTTCCCAATGGGTCACCCATCCTAGTACTACTCTCGCCCAAGCACGCTTAACTTCGGAGTTCTGATGGGATCCGGTGCATTTGTGATGGTATGATCGCACCCTTCATGTTGAGGGCACAATTCCTATATGTGTTAACGGTTCATAGTCCCAACCTAGAAAGATGGCCCATCCAAAAGGCCCAATGGGCTTAACGACAACCCATCCGCTTCAACAATGCAGCATCCTCGTAAGACGTGATATCAACGCGTTGTAGGGCCCTTCGATGTACCGTGAGACAGGTTGTCGTCCTTTTAACAGCTCACGATGTATGATCCGAGATGAAAAAACAGAGCAAAAGAACAAAAGTGGTCTGAAACTGATGAAAACGTTCGATTTTGGGCTCCAAAAACAGGCAAAGTGAGCAAGCTGGCGGCTCCCGTCGTAGAGCTCTAAGGGAGCTTTGCAACAGTATGCTGTGCACCGCGTAACTCCTTACGGATCAAAAGTTATGGGCACCGGAGCGACGGAGACTTGGTCATAAACCATATGCCCTCGGTTTGCGGGCCCAGACTCTACGTGAAGCGAAGTTGTCTTGCCCAATGTTCCGTGGGAGTCGGTAATAGAGATTTGGTGGATAAAGTATCTGGGCAACCCTAACCAGGTCAAAAAAAATTGAAAAGATGGTGCAACACGATGACTTCCCAGGGGGTCACCCTTCGTAGTACTACTCTCGCTCAAGCACGCTTAACTTCAGAGTTCTGATGGATCTGGTGCATTAGTGCTGGTATGATCGTACCCGTCATATTTAGTGCACAATTCCTATATGTGTTAACGGTTCACAATCCCAGCCTAGAGAGATGGCCCATTCAAAAGTCCCAATGGGCTTAACAACAACCCATCCGCTTCAACAACACAGCATCCTCGCAAGACGTGATATCGACACATTGTAGGTCCCTCTGATGTCCCATGAGTCAGGTTGTTGTCCTTTTAACCGCTCACGACATACGATCCGGGATGAAAAAACAGAGCAAAAGAAGAATAGTGGCCTGAAACTTATGAAAATGTTCGATTTTGGGCTACAAAAATGGACACAGTGAGCAAGCTCGCTGCCCTCGTCGTAGAACTCTCAGAGAGCTCTGCAACGGTATGCTGGATGTAGCGTAACTCATAACAGATCAAAAGTTATGGGCATCGGAGCGACGGAGACCTGGTCACAAACCCTACGCCCTCGGTTTGCGGGCCCGGCCTCTACGTGAAGCGAAGTTGCCTTGCCCAATGTTCCGTGGGATTCGGTAATAGAGATTTGGTGGATAAAGTATCTTGGCAACCCTAACCAGGGCAAAAAAAATTGAAAAGGGGGTGCAACACGCGAACTTCCCAGGGGGTTACCCATCCTAGTACTACTCTCGCCCAAGCACGCTTAACTTAGGACTTCTGATGGGATCCGGTGCATTAGTGCTGGTATTATCACACCCGTCATGTTGAGGGCACAATTCCTATATGTGTTAACCGTTCACAGTGCCAGCCTAGAGAGATGGCCCATTCAAAAGGCCCCCAATGGGCATAACGACAACCCATCCACTTCAACAACACAGCATCCTCGCAAGACGTGATATCGACACGTTGTAGGATCCTCTGATTCACCGCGAGTCAGGTTATCGTCCTTTTAACAACTCATGACGTACGATCCGGGATGGAAAAACAGAGCAAAAGAAGAATAGTGGCCTGAAACTGATGAAAACATTTGATTTTGCGATCCAAAATTGGGTACATTGAGCAAGATGGCTACCCCCGTCATAGAGCTCTCAAAGAGCTTTGCAACGGTATGTTGTGCGTTGTGTAACTCCTTACGGATCAAAAGTTATGGGAACCGGAGCAACGGAGACCTGGTCACAAAACCTATGCCCTCGGTTTGCGGGCTCGGCCTCTACGTGAAGCGAAGTTGTCTTGCCCCATGTTCCGTGGGATTCGGTAATAGAGATTTGGTGGATAAAGTATCTTGGCAACCCTAGCCAGGGCAAAAAAAATTGAAAAGGGGGTGCAACACGATGACTTCCCAGGGGGTCACCCATCCTAGTACTACTCTCGCCCAAGCATGCTTAACTTCGGTGTTCTGATAGGATCCAGTGCATTAGTGCTGGTATGATCGCACCCGTCCTGTTGAGGGCACAATTCCTATATGTGTTAACGGTTCACAGTCCCAGCCTAGAGAGATGGCCCGTTCAAAAGGACCAATGGGCTTAACGACAACCCATCCGCTTTAACAACGCAGCATCCTCGCAAGACGTTGAATCGACACGTTGTAGGACCCTCAGATGTCTCGCAACTCAGGTTCTCGTCCTTTTAACAGCTCACGATGTACGATCCAGGACAAAAAAATAGGCAAAAGAACAAAAGAAGAAAAGTGGTCTGAAACTTATGAAAACGTTCGTTTTTGGTTTCCAAAAATGGGCAGAGCGAGCAGGCTTGCTGCCCTCGTCGTAGAGCTCTCAGAGAGATTAACAACGGTTTGTTGTGCGCACCGTAACTCCTTCCAGATCAAAAGTTATGGGCACCGGAGCGGCGGAGACCTGGTCACAAACCCTACGCCCTCGGATTGCGGGCCCGGCCTCTACGTGAAGCGAAGTTGTCTTGCCCAATGTTTCGTGGGATTCTGTAATAGAGATTCGGTGGATAAACTATCTTGGCAACCCTAACCAGCGCAAAAAAAATTGAAAATGGGGTGCAACACGAGGATTTCCCAGGGGGTCACCCATCCAAGTACTACTCTCGCCCAAGCACGCTTAACTTCGGAGCCCTGAAGGAATCCTGTGCATTAGTGCTGGTATGATCGCACCCATCATGTTGAGGACACAATTCCTATATGTGTTAACGGTTCACTGTTCCAGCCTAGAGAGATGGCCCATCCAAAAGGCCCAATGGGCTTAACAACAACCCATCCGCTTCAACAACGCAGCGTCCTCGCAAGACGTCATATCGACACGTTGTAGGGCCCTCTGATGTCTTGTGAGTCAGGTTGTCGTCCATTTACCAGCTCACGACGTATGATCCGGGACAAAAAAATAGAGCAAAAGAACAAAAGTGGCTTGAAACTAATGAAAACGTTCGATTTTGGGCTCCAAAAACGGGCATAGTGAGCAAGCTGGCTGCCCCCGTCTTAGATCTCTCAGAGAGCTTTGCAACGGTATGCTGTGCACCGCGTAACTCCTTACGGATCAAAAGTTATGGGCACCAGAGCGACGGAGACCTGGTCACAAACCCTACGGCCTCGGTTTGCGGGCTCGGCCTCTACGTGAAGCGAAGTTGTCTTGCCCAATGTTCCGTGGGATTCGGAAATAGAGATTTGGTGGATAAAGTATCTTGGCAACCCTAACCAGGGCAAAAAAAATTGAAAAGGGGGTGCAACACGAGGACTTCCCAGGGGGTCACCCATCCTAGTACTACTCTCGCCCAAGCTCGCTTAACTTCGGAGTTCTGATGGGATCCGGTGCATTAGTGCTTGTATGATCGCACCCGTCATGTTGAGGACACAATTCCTATATGTGTTAACGGTTCACAGTCCCAGCCTAGAGAGATGGCCCATCCAAAAGGCCCAATGGGCTTAACGACAACCCATCTGCTTCAACAACGCAGCATCCTCGCAACACGTGATAATGACACGTTGTAAGGCCCTCAGATGTCCAGCGAGTCAGGTTGTCGTCCTTTTAACAGCGCACGATGTACGATCCGGGACAGAAAAATAGAGCAAAAGAAAAAAAGTGGCCTGAAACTTATGAAAACGTTCCATTTTGGTCTCCAAAAATGGGCAAAGCGAGCAGGCTCGCTGCCCCAGTCGTAGAGCACTCAGAGAGCTTTACAACGGTATGTTGTGCGCTGCGTAACTCCTTACGGATCAAAAGTTATGGGCAGCGGAGCGACAGAGACCTAGTCACAAACCCTACGCCCTCGGTTTACGGGCCCGGCCTCTACGTGAAACGAAGTTGTCTTGCCCAATGTTTCGTGGGATTCGGTAATAGAGATTTGGGGGATAAAGTGTCTTGGCAACCCTAACCAGGGCAAATAAAAAATTGAAAAGGGGGTGCAACACGAGGACTTCCAAGGGGGTCACCCATCCTAGTACTACTCCTGCCCAAGCACGCTAAACTTCGGAGCCCTGATGGGATCCTATGCATTAGTGCTGGTATGATCGCACCTGTCATGTTGAGGGCACAATTCCTATATGTGTTAACGGTTCATAGTCCCAGCCTAGGGAGATGGCCCATTCAAAAGGCCCAATGGGCTTAACGACAACCCATCTGCTTCAATAATGCAGCATCCTCGCAAAATGTGATATCGACACGTTGTAGGGCCCTCTGATGTCCCGCGAGTCAGGTTGTCGTCCTTTTAACAGCTCATGATGTACGATCCGGGATGAAAAAATAGAGCAAAAGAAGAAAAGTGGCCTAAAACTGATGAAAATGTTCAATTTTGGGCTTAAAAAACGGGCACAGCGAGCAAGCTGGCTGCTCCTGTCGTAGAGCTCTCAGAGAGCTTTACAACGGTATGCTGTGCACTGCATAACTCTTTACGGATCAAAAGTTATGGGCACCGGAGTGACGGAGACCTGATCACAAACCCTACGCCCTTGGTTTGCGGGCCCGGCCTCTACGTGAAACGAAGTTGTCTTGCCCAATGCTCCGTGGGATTCGGTAATAGAGATTTGGTGGATAAAGTATCTTGGCAACCCTAACCAGGGCAAAAAAAATTGAAAAGGGGGTGCAACACGAGGACTTCCCAAGGGGTTACCAATCCTAGTACTACTCTCGTCCAAGCATGCTTAACCTCGGAGTTCTGATGGAATCCGGTGCATTAGTGCTGGTATGAACGCACCCGTCATGTTGAGGGCACAATTCCTATATGTGTTAACGGTTCACAGTGCCAGCCATGAGAGATGTCCCATTCAAAAGTCCCAATGGGCTTAACGACAACCCATCCGCTTCAACAACGCAGCATCCTCGCAGGACGTGATATCGACACGTTGTAGGGCCCTCTGAAGTCCCGCGAGTCAGGTTGTCCTCCTTTTAACAGCTCAAGACGTACGATCCGGGATGGAAAAATAGGGCAAAAGAACAAAAGTGGACTGAAGCTGATGAAAACGTTCGATTTTGGGCTTCAAAAATGGGCAAAGCGAGTCAGGTTGACGTCCTTTTAACAACTCAGGACGTACGATCCGAGATGAAAAAACAGAGCAAAAGAATAAAAGTGGCCTGAAACTGATGAAAATGTTCGAATTTGGGATTCAAAAACAGGCACATCGAGCAAGCTAGCTGCCCCCGTCGTAGAGCTCTAAGAGAGCTTTGCAACGGTATGTTGTGCGCAGCGTTACTCCTGACGGATCAAAAGTTATGGGCACCGGAGCAACAGAGACCTGGTCGCAAACCCTACGCCCTCAGTTTGCGGGCCCGGCCTCTACGTTAAGCGAAGTTGTCTTGCCCAATGTTCCGTGGGATTCGGTAATAGAGATTTGGTGGATAAAGTATCTTGGCAACCCTAACCAGGGCAAACAAAATTGAAAAGGGGGTGCAACACGAGGACTTCCCAGGGGGTCACCCATCCTAGTACTACTCTCGCCCAAGAACGCTTAACTTCGGAGTTCTAATGGTATCCTGTGCAATAGTGCAGGTATGATCGCACCCGTCATGTTGAGGGCACAATTCCTATATGTGTTAACGGTTCACAGTCCCAGCCTAGAGAGATGGCCCATTCAAAAGGCCTAATGGGCTTAACGACAACCCATCCGCTTCAGCAACACAGCATCCTCGCAAGACGTGATATCGACACGGTGTATGACTTTCTCATTTCCCGCAGGTCAGGTTGCCATCCTTTTAACTGCTCACGACGTACGATCCGGGATGGAAAAAATGAGCAAAACAAGAAAAGTGGCCTGAAACAGATGAAAACGTTCGATTTTGGGCTTCAAAAACGGGCACATCAGGCAAGCTGGCTGCCCCCATCGTAGAGCTCTCAGAGAGCTCTGCAACGGTATGCTGGGCGCTGCGTAACTCCTTGCGGATCAAAATTTATGGGCACCGGAGCGACGGAGACCTGGTCACAAACCCTACACCCTCGGTTTGCCGGCCCGACCTCTACGTGAAGTGAAGTTGTCTGGACCAAAGTTCCGTGGGATTCGGTAAAAAAGATTTGGTGGATAAAATATCTTGGCAACCCTAACCAGGGCAAAAAAAATTAGAAAGGGGGTGCAACACGAGGACTTCCCAGGGGTCAACCATCCTAGTACTACTCTCGCCTAAGAACGCTTAACTTCAGAGTTCTGATGGGATCCGGTGCATTAGTGCTGGTATGATCGCACCCGTCATGTTGAGGGCACAATTCGTATATGTGTTAACGATTCAAACTCCCAACCTAGAGAGATGGCCCATTCAAAAGGCCCAATGGGCTTAACGACAACCCATCCACTTCAACAATGCAGCATCCTCACAAGACGTGATATCGCACGCTGTAGGGCCCTCTGATGTCCCGCGAGTCAGGTTGTCGTCCTTTTAACAGCTCACGATGTACGATTTGGGAAAGAAAAACATAGCAAAAGAAGAAAGTGGCCTGAAACTATTGAAAACGTTTGATTTTGGGCTCCAAAAATGGGCATAGCAAGCAAGCTCGCTGCCCCCGTCGTAGAGCTCTTAGAGAGCTTTACAGCGGTATGTTGTGCACTGCGTAACTCCTTACGGATAAAAAGTTATGGGCACCGGAGCGACTGAGACCTGGTCACAAACCCTATGCCCTCGGTTTGCAAGCCCGGCTTCTACGTGAAGCGAAGTTGTCTTGCCAATGTTCCGTGAGATTCGGTAATAGAGATTTGGTGGATAAAGTATCTTGGCAACCATAACCGGAGCAAAAAAAAATTGAAAATGTGGGTACAACACGAGGACTTCCCAGGGGGTCACCCATCCTAGTACTATTCTCGCCCAAGCATGCTTAACTTCGTAGTTCTGATGGGATCCGGTGCATTAGTACTGGTATGATCACACCCGTCATGTTCAGGGCACAATTCCTTTATTTGTTAACGGTTCACAGTGCCGGCCTAGAGAGATGGCCCATTCAAAAGGCCCAATCGGCTTAACGACAACCCATCCGTTTCAACAACGCAGCATCCTCGCAAGACGTGATATCGACAGGTTGTAGGGCCCTCTGATATCTCGTGAGTCAAGTTGTCATCCTTTAACAGCTCATGACGTACGATCCGGGACGGAAAAACAAAGCGAAAGAAGAAAAGTGGCCTGAAACTGATGAAAACGTTCGATTTTGGGCTCCAAAAAGGCACAGCGAGCAAGCTCGGTGCCCCCGTCCTAGAGCTCTCGGAGAGCTTTGCAACAAAATGTTGTGCGACGCGTAACTCGTTACGGATCAAAAGTTATGGGCACTGGAGCGACGGAGACCTGGTCGTAAGCCCTACGCAATCGGTTTGCGGGCCCGGCCTCTATGTGAAGCGAAGTTTTCTTGCCCAATGTTCCGTGGGATTTGGTAATAGAAATTTGGTGGATAAAGTATCTTGGCAACCATAACCAGGGCAAAAAAAATTGAAAAGGGGGTGCAACACGAGGACTTCCTAAGGGGTCACCCATCCTCATACTACTCTCGCCCAAGCATGCTTAACTTCGGAGTTCTGATGGGATCCGGTGCATTAGTGCTGGTATGATCACACCCGTCATGTTGAGGGCACAATTCCTTTATTTGTTAACGGTTCACAGTGCCAGCCTAGGGAGATGGCCCATTCAAAAGGCCAAATGGGCTTAACGACAACCGATCCGCTTTAACAACGCAGCATCGTCGCAAGACGTGATATCGACACATATTAGGGCCCTCTAATGTCCCACGAGTAAGGTTGTCGTCCTTTTAACAGCTCACGACGTACAATCCGGTATGGAAAAACAGAGCAAAAGAAGAAAAGTGGCCAGAAACTTATGAAAACATTCAATTTTGGGCTCCAAAAAGGGCACAGTGAGCAAGCTCACTGCCCCCTTCGTAGAGTTGTCAGAGAGCTTTGCAACGGTATGTTGTGCGCTGCATAACTCCTTACGGATCAAAAGTTATGGGCACCGGAGCGACGGAGGCCTGGTCACAAACCCTACGCCCTAGGATTGCGGGCCCGGCCTCTATGTGAAGTGAAGTTGTGTTGCCCAATGTTCCGTGGGATTCGGTAATAGAGATTTGGTGGATAAAGTATCTTGGCAACCCTAACCAAGGCAAAAAAAATTGTAAAGGGTGTGCAACACGAGGACTTCCAAGAGGGTCACCCATCCTAGTACTACTCTCGCCCAAGAACGCTTAACTTCGGAGTTCTGATGGGATCCGGTGCGTTAGTACTGGTACGATCGCACCCGTCATGTTAAGGGCACAATTCCTATATGTGTTAACGATTCACAGTCCCAGCCTAGAGAGATGGCCATTCAAAAGGCCCAATGGGCTTAACGACAACCCATCCACTTCAACAATGCAGCATCCTCGCAAGACGTGATATCGACACATTGTAGGGCCCTCTGATGTCCCGTGAGTCAGGTTGTCGTCCTTTTAACAGCTCACGACGTATGATCCGGGATAGCAAAACAGAGCAAAAGAAGAAAAGTGGCCTGAAACTGATGAAAATGTTCAATTTTGGTCTCCAAAAATGGGCACAGCGAGCATGCTCGCTGCCCCCGTCGTAGAGCTCTCAGAGATCTTTGCAACGGTATGTTGTGCGCTCCGTAACTCCTTACGAATCAAAAGTTATGGGCACCGGAGTGATTGAGACTTGGTCACAAACCTTATGCCCTCGGTTTGCGATCCCGGCCTCTACGTGAAGCGAAGTTGTCTTGCCCAATGTTCCGTGGATTCGGTAATAGAGATTTGGTAGATAAAGTATCTTGCCAACCCTAAATAGGGTAAAAAAAATTGAAAAGTGGGTGCAACACGAGGACTTCCCAGGCGGTCACTCATCCTAGTACTACTCTCGCCCAAGAACGCTTAACTTCGGAGTTCTGATGGGATCCGGTGCATTAGTGCTGGTATGATTGCACCCGTCATGTTGAGGGCACAATTCCAATATGTGTTAATGGTTCACAGTGCCAGCCTAGAGAGATGGCCCATTCAAAAGGCCCAACGGGCTTAACGACAAGCCATCCACTTCAAAAACGCAGCATCCTCGCAAGAAGTGATATCGACACGTTGTAGGGCCCGCTGATGTACCGCGAGTCAGGTTGTCGTCTTTTTAACAGCTCACAACGTACGATCCGGGATGAAAATACGTAGCAAAAGAACAACAGTGGCCTAAAACTGATGAAATCGTTCGATTTTGGGCTCCAAAAAGGGGCACAGAGAGCAAGCTCGCTGCCCCCATCGTAGAGCTCTTAGAGAGCTTTGCAACGGTAAGCTGTGCGCCGCGTAACTCCTTACGGATCAAAAGTTATGGGCACCGGAGCGACGGAGACCTGGTCACAAACCCTACGCCCTCGGTTTGCGGGCCCGGCCTCTACGTTAAGCGAAGTTGTCTTGCCCAATGTTCCGTGGGATTCGGTAATAGAGATTTGGTGGATAAAGTATCTTGGCAACCCTAACCAGGGCAAAAAAAATAGGAAAGGGGGTGCAACACGAGGACTTCCTAGGGGGTCACCCATCCTAGTACTACTCTCGCCCAAGCACGCTTAACTTCAGAGTTCTGATGGGATCCGGTGCATTAGTGCTGGTATGATCGCACCAGTCATGTTGAGGGCCTAATTCCTATATGTGTTAACGGTTCACAGTGCCAGCCAAGAGAGATGGCCCATTGAAAAGGCCTAATAGGCTTAACGACAACCCATCCGCTTCAACAACGCAACATCCTCGCAAGACGTGATATCGACACATTGTAGGGCCCTCTGATGTACCGCGAGTCAGGTTGTCGTCCTTTTAACAGCTCACGACGTACGATCCGGGATGGAAAAACAGCAAAAGAAGAAAAGTGGACTGAAACTGATGAAAACGTTCGATTTTGGGCTCCAAAAATGGGCGCAGTGAGCAACCTCGCTGCCCCTATCGTAGAGCTCTCAGAGAACTTTGCAACGGTATGCTGTGCACTGCGTAACTCCTTACGGATCAAAAGTTATGGGCACCGGAGCGACGGAGACCTGGTCACAAACCCTACACCCTCGGTTTGCAGGCCCGACCTCTACGTGAAGCGAAGTTGTCTTGCCCAATGTTCCGTGGGATTCGGTAATAGAGATTTGGTGGATAAAGTATCTTGGCAACCCTAACCAGGGCAAAAAAAATTGAAAAGGGGTGCAACACGAGGACTTCCCAGGGGGTCACCCATCCTAGTATTACTCTCGCCCATGCACGCTTAACTTCGGAGTTCTGATGGGATTGTGTGGCCTGACCCCGAATAACGTGCCATGACCTTAATTTACGTGCGAGATCTTGATTTGCGTGCCTTAGACCTAGAACTGTATGACCGACCTAGGATTACGTGCCTTGTTTGGGTTTTCGTGCATGGCTGGTCATTCGTGTCTTGACCTAGAATTATGTGCCCTAATCCTCAACTTACGTGCCCTGACTTCGAATTTCGTACGTTACCTCGCTTCGTATCCCCTGACCTTGAATTGCGTGTCCTAAGCTAGGTTTAAGAGTCGTACCTCAATTTACGTTCATTGCATTGAATTAAGTGCCTTGTATTGGTTTATGTGCATTTATCTAGGGTTACGTGCATTTGCATTGGAATCTATGCATTAGTCTTGAAGTACGTGCATTAGTCTTGAAGTTCGTGTCTACCTCATAATTCATGCCCTAGACCTAGGAATCCGTGCCACCACGTTGATCAAGAAAGAATCCTACACAAAGCACTAGACACTAAAATAATCCTACACAATCCACTAACCAATATTATATTCATAATTCAAATTCTCTACAAACTCCACTAACAATAAACAATTTTAACTATACAAACACCTAAACATTCTTTATTCTTACCCAAAACCAATGCACCTCATATTTCACCCTTATTATCATCTAAAATGCATTAAATAGAATCTGAAATTTCAGCAATTGCACTCTCTTGGCCGGCCATAACAAGGTATTAGGACCAAAGTTTGAACAATTATTTATTTGATGCATGCCTAGACAACACCTTACACATTGTCATGCATTTTTCATACACCAAGGTCCCTTTTGCTAACACCAAGCATCCCTATCTTGGCCCTCTCAACTCACACACTAAAACAATTCCAAATTATGCTAAAGATGACACAAAATTCAGAATTGTGAAGCTCATACCCGACCCACACCCTCACCTCACATTCAACATGCTTCACAAATCACTTCATCTCACAACCTCTCTCTCCTCTCATTCTTCTCTCTCCCTTTCGGCTTTGGCTGAGTTCTCTCCACCTATTAGCTCATCTTCATCATCCTAAGGTGCATCAAGACAAACCACAAGCAAAGAAACTCACCCAAGCAAGCTAGGATACAAGAAACACACATGCAAGCATTTTGAGTCACCATTTTCGGCCTAGGTGAGTTTTAAGCTTCCATTTCTTTTCTTCTTGTCTAACCTCATGAATGTACTAAGATATTGATCACTAGGCTAGGAAAAATAGAGAAAACCAAGTTGGAATCTCGGCTAAGCAAGAAGAAGAAGAGATTTGAGCTTCAACAAGGTTTTTGAGCATCTTTTGGTTGATTGCTAAGGTGAGGGTTAAAACTTTTTGAAAACTCTTCAAAAATTCACATGCATGCTCATAAATGTGTGTATTTGATTCTGTACTTGAGCTATATGGTCGTTCATAAGCTTAAACAACCATGCATGGCAAGATCTTGGCTTGAAAATGATGCTAGGTGAAGTCGAAATTGTTGACAGCTCTCTGACCAGCCTGTTCGAGGTAAGTTTAGCAAGGAAAATGATGTTGAAAATTCATGAAAATTGGTAGGTGACTATATTGGACAGTTTTGTACATTTTTCCCAGAAATAGGCCGAAGCTAATTTTGACTCTAAGATCCTCAAAATGGCAAATCTCTAAAATGTGACCAAATCTGGAAATCTGGAAAAATGAAGCAGGTTTTGGCAAATGCACTGACCTTGTGGAACGAACCATCTTTTACTTAGTAAATGATGTCCAAAATTCATGAAATTTGGTGTGCTGCTAGAATTTTCAGTTCTGGACAACTTTTTCAGAAATGGACCAAGGCTAAAACTGACCCTAAGGACCTCAAAAACGACAATTTCTGAAAAGTGTGCAAATCTGGACAGTTTTGTGCTATTCCACTGTTTCGGCTATATCTAATGATCCCGAACTCCAATTGATGCAAGGTTTGTTTCCGATTTTAGTTAACTTGTTAAGCTTTAATTTGCCATCTTATTCACTGGATTTGGAGTTTGTTTGATTATCCTATTGATTGTGAGAAAACAGCCTATTGCAGTAAAGGTTTCACTTAGCTATATGCTTGGAAAATTGTTGTAACCTCTCTTGTGGTACTAATTGCTTGGAATTGTGGTGTTGGGATGTTGTGTGGACTGTTTTGAGTACTTGAGGATGTTTGAATCGAATGATGCATGACTTGAGAATGATTTTGAGTTGACTTAGGGTTTTAATCACACGGTTAAGCATGAAACGGAAACCCTAATGACTAGGTAGTCTTGCTAAGTGTTGATCATTTGGAAATTGTGTGGAAAGTTTATGCTTAATGGGCTGCCCGTAAATGTCTTATAACTTCAAATGTGATTTTGACCATTGCATGTTGACAAATAAGCTTTTCTTGCACCCGAACCCATGATTGATGTCATTGCATGTTGAATAATCTTATCACTTGATCACGTGGGCTTCTTAATGAGTTATATGGCCTGTTTTACATGTGTTACATGGCTGCCTGTTTAATTTTCTTATAACTCTATATGCCTTTCAAGTAAAATTTCCTGTCTTATCGTGCCCTGCTTGTTTACCTGTCAATGTGCAATCTTATGACTGTTCGGAGGCAACCTACTTTGTTGTCCTCCTACTGTGATATATTACCTGTCATGAATGTGCATTGCATACAAGGTTGCAACCTTTCCTGTTGGCATGGTAGCGATCACGCACACCGGGCGGCATCGGGCTTGCCGGTGCACCCGTGACTACCATGGTCCCATTCCCTCTCTCGCTTGGGGGCTAGACTTCCTCGGAGAGTTGGGTCGTAGGATTTCGGGGTACATCCCGAGTACACCCACCTGGCGTGTTTGGGGGATGATTTGAAGTCGGCCGCAACTTCTGATTCTGAAACTGATCTGAGAGCAAAAGCTCACTGTATCCTTTTTACTATCTGTATAAGTACTCTCGCTTGGTTCCTAGAGAACCTCGGGGAGAAAAGACTGGTATTTCTGTTCCTGTACTTGTATTATTGTTATATTAATGCTTGCGAAAGGATTTTCATAAGTTGAACCGGAAAATGAGTTTCAAAACTTATTTCTCGTTCCCCCTCGCTGAGTTCATAAGGACTCACCCTCTTTTATCATCTCAGGTGAAGAAGATCAAGAACAGGTACCCGAGGACGATGTGCCTAACGATGATTCCTTGGAGTGATTGCCTATCTTGTGTGCTTTGCGTGATTATGGCTATTTGTGAACTATGCTACTTGAAGACTATTTCTTTTATGTTGCTCGTTGTTTATTGATGTAAATGACTCCGTTGTAATTTGGGTCTAATTCTAGGATTGTACTATCTATAACTGGACGAACTATTATTTAGTTGTTTGCTTTCGTTTTTCTTAATTAGTAGTTATCGTAGGCATTCAAACCACTAGATGAACAATCAACTAAGTTAATTCTATCTAATTTCACCTAGGTGCTCATTTGCAAACTAAAGGATAATAGGTACTTGCATGATAGGAAATTGACAAATAAACGGGACATAGTTATCATGTTAGACTTATTAACCAAACGAGACTTTCAAGATAAACTAGTAGGCAAATCAGTTAGTGACAAATAGGAGTCCTTAATGAAATTGGATTAATGATTGGAATAATTGAGGTATTTATAGAATTAGGTCAAACCAAAGAGCCCAATTACAGTTGTTATGCTGCCGGTTTACCGAAAAATTTTGGAGTTTAGGCCAAGACGTTAAGTGTTAAATCTTCATGAATGGTTAAGTACGAGACGTGACTTGAATGTTTAGATCATACCCCAATCTAACCTTTATAGGCCGGGTTGGGGCGTGACACCTTAGAATAGAATGGTATCAGAGCTTAGCTTAGTAACTAGGCGTTTGTCGGGTTCAACTCTCGGACCGTGGCTAGAAGCCCTAAGATAACTGTGATGTCTTGTTTATATGTGTTAATGTGTGCTAATGTGCTTTAGATGCTTTGTGCATTGAATATTATGTGCCTTTGTGGACTATATGTATTATGTGTCATGCATACCGACACGTTAGTGCCCTCAATAATACATGCATGCTTTTATACTCCTTCCTTGATACATGTGCATGTTATATAACCATGAATGACTGTTTATACACATAGATAGTTAGGGTTAGGACTTTCAAGGAAGTGAATTTGTGCAGGACGAACGAAAGGCTCGGTTAGAGATTTCTCGCATCTTCACAGCTGCTCAATAGATCATATATCTTATTGGATATGCATATATATAAAATGCGTAGCACAGGTATAATTGTTGAGGTAAAATTATCTCTTTATCTTTGGAATACACATGCCTGTGATTAAGTTATCAATTTTATAGCTATAAAGTTCTTAATTCCGTCAAACCGTTCTTCTAATTGTGGTTCAAGAATAAATGTTAAGGACATACAACTTCCCTTAGATATAAGAATATACTATTGGAGATGTGGAGTAGTATATATATGTTCACATGCTTATAGTGGAAGTTTGACTTAGGAGTTGCTTTTGAATCAAATTCTTATATCTTAAAATGGTATAATAGACTAATTATATGATTGAATCCTTACTTGATTGGAATTAAGCATCGTTGAACCTAATAAGGTGTATATTAACGAGTTTCAAGTTCACTCAATGGTAAGATTGTGACCTAGAAATTAAGAGATGAACTCGTGGAAATGGACGATAGGGGTTAGATTATTAAGGCGTAAATAATGTGTTTAAGTAACTTAACAATGGATAACCTCAAGACATGTAGGTAACTCTGGAGACTGAGTTTAACAAGGTTGATGATTCTTTGGTATAACAAGGTATAGGAATGTTGGAATCAAGGAATTCACGTAGCTAGAACTCGTGTTTGGAAAACTGCACCTAAAATGTTAGGTCGGATAGAAGTGTAAGGAATGGAATTGTGCATTAGATGACTAACATTGCTAAAGGTCCTAAGTTGGATATCGGTGATATTTAGAATCATGGTATTAATTTGGTGCCTCTCGGGTTTAGTTGTGATTATGCAAGTAAGTCATTCTATACACTCGTTGTTTAGATACCCTAGAGGATGTTGGAAAGCATATATCCTTAAGTAAGACCAATGGACCTATTATATAAACCATGGAAATGAGATTAAAGCATCTGGTTGCAAAGTGGAGTCGTTAGGATATGATTAGTAATCCTAAATAGCTAATAGTGAGTATGCGTGATGATTCATGGTGAACCCTAGGACCTAAGGTCGATGAGTCTTGATGCTCTTAGCTAGTTGAACCTGTAAATAAGAAGAGTAAGATTTCATATAGTTAAGATATATATGAATTAGAGTCATAATGACTCGAGAGACTACTATTAGACAACCGTATTTATGTGCACCGTTTCACTTCTAGAAACTAGCAGTTGAGACTTCGAATCGTAGTTGTTGAATAAAGGGTGAATTTTGTAGTGATAGCTAAATGAGTGGTTGATTACTTTTGAAATTCTATTAGATGATATTGTAGGATGATTGTGGTTATAATTCTTATGATGACACAACCTTGAAGTTATTTTGTGTAACAAGCTACTTGAATTAGTATGGTAGGTATCTTATGAGCTAGATCATCTTGGTACCCATTTATAGTCCTAGGATTATTGTTGTACGGCTGGTAACCTAAGTAGAGAATTGATATCACTTACATGGCTATGAACCCAGCTTAGTAACATTAAGGTTGAAGATATATTGGCGAGCATTAAGCGTTCGAAGGAATGACTAGGTCGCTAAGTGAGTAGGACCATTATCTTCTTAAGTATGACGTAACCTTGGATTGAGGTGAGTGAAATTTATTTGAGAATTGAAACTATTTACCTTAGGAGTTTTGGATAAGATTAAAAGAAAATTCTGAAGCCTTGTGACTTGAAATTAGAGATTTGAATAAGGAAATAAATTGTGGATTACAAGCTGATGAAGCTTACTTGAAAAGTTGAACTAGTGCCACATGATCAGTTTACCCATGCAATTTCAATGGCATTTGTTGGTGATACTTAATAAACCTTAGAATTTGAGTTTAACGAATATCAACGGTCTTTCTTCTTAAGTACGAGCGTGAAGGTTAACGAAGCTGGGAAGGAATGTTAGTGAAAAGGAGCCTGTAACCGAGAGACTAGTCATTAGAAAATTTGCTGATCTAATGTACCTACGAGATAAGAAGGGCTATGATACCATTGATAGATGACGATTTGAGATGGATTAGTTTGTTTGGTGAGTTCTTCTTGAAAATAGAGTCGTATTGTGGAAACGACCCATAACATGAGTATGTCCTAGGTGTTAACAATTTTGAAGCTAGTGGATAGGATATGTAAATCTAATATAGACCTCTCGTCTTGAAATTAGTGTATGTAACCATAAGATCGCGGTATTATTGTGATATTCCTTTTGAGGTATGGATGCGAGATTGATACAACATGAGTCATGATTTTGGAGTTATAGTTCTATTGTTGGAATACCGATGCAGCTTTGATGACTATGTTTGGAGATTCTAACCTTAGTTAATGAACTCGACCTTAAGATCAATTGGAGAAAAGAGAGTTGTTCAAAGGAACGAACTATAAATGTAGAGGTCACACCAAACTGAATGATTGGAGAAACATCGGAAGTGAATTGGTTGTGGTAAGAGATCACCAAACACGGGACAAACCGGAGTAGGAAGAATAACAAGGGTCATAATCCGTCTAAATGACCTCAATAGGCAAGAATGAATTTCGGGACGAAATTCTTTTAAGGAGGGGAGGATGTGAGGCCCGACCCCGAATAACGTGCCATGACCTTAATTTACGTGCGAGATCTTGATTTGCGTGCCTTAGACCCAGAACTGTATGACCGACCTTGGATTATGTGCCCTGTTTGGGTTTTCGTGCATGCCCCGTCATTCGTGTCTTGACCTAGAATTATGTGCCCTAATCCTCAGCTTACATGCCCTGACTTCGAATTTCGTACGTTACCTCGCTTCGTGTCCCCTGACCTTGAATTGCGTGTCCTAACCTAGGTTTAAGAGTCGTACTTCAATTTACGTGCATTGCATTCAATTACGTGCCTTGTATTGGTTTACGTGCATTTATCTAGGGTTGCGTGCATTTGCATTAGAATATGTGCATTAGTCTTGAAGTACGTGCATTAGTCTTGAAGTTCGTGTCTACCTCATAATTCATGCCCTAGACCTAGGAATCCGTGCCACCACGTTGATCAAGAAAGAATCCTACACAAAGCACTAGACACTAAAATAATCCTACACAATACACTAACCAATATTATATTCATAATTCAAATTCTCTACAAACTCCACTAACAATAAACAATTTTAACTACACAAACACCTAAACATTCTTTATTCTTTATTCTCACCCAAAACCAATGCACCTCAAATTTCACCCTTATTATAATCTAAAATGCATTAAATAGAATCTGAAATTTCAGCAATTGCAAGCTCTTGGCCGGCCATAACAAGGTATTAGGACCAAAGTTTGAACAATTATTTATTTGATGCATGCCTAGACAGCACCTTACACATTGTCATGCATTTTTCATACACCAAGGCACCTTTTGCTAACACCAAGCATCCCTATCTTGGCCCTCTCAACTCACACACTAAAACAATTCCAAATTATGCTAAAGATGACACAAAATTCAGAATTGTGAAGCTCATAGCCGACACACACACACAACTCACATTCAACATGCTTCACAAATCATTTTATCTCACAAACTCTCTCTCCTCTCATTCTTCTCTCTCCATTTCGGTTTTGGCTGAGTTCTATCCACCTCTTAGCTCATCTTCATCATCCTAAGGTGCATCAAGACAAACCACAAGCAAAGAAACTCACCCAAGCAAGCTAGGATGCAAGAAACACACATGCAAGCATTTTGAGTCACCATTTTCGGCCTAGGTGAGTTTTAAGCTTCCATTTCTTTTCTTCTTGTTCTAACCTCATGAATGTACTAAGAGATTGATCACTAGGCTAGGAAAAATAGAGAAAACCAAGTTGGAATCTCGGCTAAGCAAGAAGAAGAAGAGATTTGAGCTTCAACAAGGTTTTTGAGCATCTTTTGGTTGATTGCTAAGGTGAGGGTTAAAACTTTTTGAAAACTCTTCAAAAATTCGCATGCATGCTCATAAATGTGTGTATTTGCTTCTGTACTTGAGCTATATGGTCGTTCATAAGCTTAAACAACCATGCATTTCAAGATCTTGGCTTGAAAATGATGCTAGGTGAAGTCGAAATTGTTGACAGCTCTCTGACCAGCCTGTTCGAGGTAAGTTTAGCAAGGAAAATGATGTTTAAAATTCATGAAAATTTGTAGGTGACTAGTTTGGACAGTTTTGAACATTTTACCCAGAAATAGGCCGAAGCTAATTTTGACTCTTAGATCCTCAAAATGGAAAATCTCTAAAATGTGACAAAATCTGGAAATCTGGAAAAATGAAGCAGGTTTTGTCAGATGCACTGACCTTGTGGAACGAACCATATTTGACTTAGTAAATGAATTCAAAAATGCATGAAATTTGGTGTACTGCTATATTTTTTAGTTCTGGACAACTTTGTCAGAAATGGACCAAGTATAAAACTGACCCTAAGGGCCTCAAAAATGACAATTTCTGAAAAGTGTGCAAATCTGGACAGTTTTGTGCTATTCCACTGTTTCGGCTATATCTAATGATCCCGAACTCCAATTGATGCAAGGTTTGTTTCCGAATTTAGTTAACTTGTTAAGCTTTAATTTGAAATCTTATTCACTGGATTTGTAGTTTGTTTGATTATCCTATTGATTGTGAGAAAATAGCCGATTGCAGTAAAGGTTTCACTTAGCTAAATGCTTGGAAAATTGTTGTAACCTCTCTTGTGGTACTAATTGATTGGAATTGTGGTGTTGGGATGTTGTGAGGACTGTTTTGAGTACTTGAGGATATTTGAATCGAATGATGCATGACTTGAGAATGATTTTGAGTTGACTTAGGGTTTTAATCACACGGTTAAGCATGAAACGGAAATCCTAATGACTAGGTAGTCTTGCTAAGTGTTGATCATTTGGAAATTGTGTGGAAATTTTATGCTTAATGGGCTGCCCGTAAATGTCTTATAACTTCAAATATGATTTTGACAATTGCATGTTGACAAATAAGCTTTTTTTGCACCCGAACCTGTGACGCCCGAGATTTAGCCATGCATTTAATTACTGTTGCATCCCTTGTTTGCGCATTTACTTCTGTGCTATACTAACTGACTGTTGTGACTACTATTCATTTCGTTTTTAAACTGCCTTCTATTAGTTAATTAGTATTTTTATTAAATCCTATTAATTATTAAAGTAATGAGAAAAATGTGCATTTGAGCTAGAGGCGATAGGAGAGCTCGTTTAGAAAATGATTTTAGTAGTTCAATGAATAGTGTTACGTAACTAACTTAGAGATTTAATTAGCTAGCTCACCTCCTTCACTTTAGGCTCGTTTTAAGCTTACTACGCGCATTATATTAGACCAATTAAGCACCCAAACAAGACCCCACCCTAGCTTGGTCAATATATAGTCATTTTAGCTCATAACATAAGAAAGAAAAAAAAACTAAAAGCTGAAATAGAGCAGTGGAGGCCGACAGCAGCAAACAATGGGAAAACAACATTTTTTGCTCTTCAATCCTTCATTTCAAGCCACTCCAACCCTTAAGCAACTAGTGTAGGATGTGTGCAAGGTTCCTAGGTGCTCCTACACGCATTGGTGAGAGATTTCACGGCTTATTTTTGCATTTCTAAATAGTTGCTCTTTTCTTGATTTGTTGAAAATGTGATCAAATGCCATTGTATTAGTTATCTATGCTATTATACCATGTATGTGAATGCGAGAGAACATAGTTGAGCCATCGTTTCGCAATTTAAACGGTTAGAATCGTTAGTTTGATTTTTAGGGTGAATAGTGACATTTTTTTCTAGGGTTTTGCGTAATTGCTCGAATTAGCTTGATTCAATGCTTCTAATAGATGCCTTAGGTGCTAGTGAAGGTAACCTAATAGCCCCGTGCACTTGCATTGTCCTTAAATTGCTTAAAATGGAAAATAGCCGACTTTAATTTGGGGCTTTTGGGGTTAATGCGAATCCGGGTGGATTCGGGCTTCAATTCTAGTATCCTTAAGTTACCTAGGTGCTATAGAAGCCTTGATATCCCTTGTTTGAAGCCCGGACAATGTAGGTGTAGTTTAAAGCCATAAGAGGGAAATTGGGGCTTTCAGGGTAATCGCGTGTATTTGAATGAGTTAGAGGGTTGAGAGGGTACCTTGAGGGTTAGTTAGAGGGTTGGGAGAGTTTCCTTTGAAAATGGAATCATTAACCTTGGTTTGGAAGAGAAATCGTTTGAAAAACAAAGGGGTTTAGGTGCAATTTCGGTTGACTCACACTTCTAAACCCATGGCATGACTCTTTAAGTGTTTATATGTGG